>JANAVB010016197.1:24765035-25487535 GCA_029216955.1 Iris pallida | reverse complement strand
TTAGTTGTACTACCACGAGCCTGCGATAGAGTATAGGAAGTAAGGTATTAGGATGAGAGGATACTCAATCACAGTTAGAATTCTATGAGAGATTTCTGGGTTGACCCTTGAGAATTTTATTATAAACTATCTCGAAATTCGATTCCAACAATTTATGTCTACTTTCCTTGTTCATTGTTGAATTTGATTCTTGGTGTTCATTGTTGACTTGATTTTCTACCAAGATAAATCTTATGGGCTAGGTCGCCTCAGTTATAGAATCTAGAGTCTTCTACAGCTACATTAGCTGACATGGCGAAGACATAGAGTCTGATTTTGGATGTATTTTTCGAGTGTGAGAATTTAAGATTTTCGTAGCCAAGCATGCGGCAATGCAAATTTTTTAAATATCATGATTCTAGAGGTATGTACCTTAGTTGTAGACCCTATGGATTATCACAGTCGTACTTACTGGCAACATGATTTCAAGAAGACGTGTATGGTTATCAGATCATATCTTAAATTGGTTCTCTTCTTTATGACCAGATGAGCAAGAATAATTTCTACCATTATTTTCTTATCTTATCATTATTCCTTCATCTTACTTTTGTTTCCTTGAATTACCCTTATTCTTCGTCATAATTAACTCTGTCCTGATTACACCAATCAACTATCTTGTATCTACTTCTGACAATTACAATTTGAAAATTTTGAAATTCTCATATCTGTTTACCTCGGAAAGGCCGAAAGAAGTATCGTAAATCATCTAGCTCGGAAGGACATAATTTGTTATAATATGATGATTTTGGTAGGAATATAAAATGATGAACCTTGATATAGATTTTGGGATAGAGATGTGAATGGGATTGAGAATAAAAACAAGAGACCAATATTATGAATTTGGGGACGACTACACCTAAGGGAAATTTTATAAGTATGATCGAATTGGTTTAGAAGGACGTAGGAGAGTTTCGAGTAAGAACGACAGTGGAGTATGTATGAATGGTTATGGCGGTAATAATTCATACATGTATTTGGAAACTGATGAGAAAATTCGAGATCGACTTAATTTTTGAGAACTTGGATAAATTTTAGGTTACTGATTCTGGAGATATTTCACTTTAAGACTATGATGCTAATTTGGAAAAATAGTAATAAAGAAGGGATTTTAACTGTAATACGATGATGATACGAAATTGAATAAGATGTTGGTAAGAGGATGACTAGGAACAGAGAGAACACAAGGATTTTGAGTTATTGGAAAATTTAGAGATTTTGTGGAAATTTTAAATTTAAGAAGGATAATATTTGAAGGAGTACGTGAAGGAAATACGAAGGTTGATTTTATAATGGAGAATAAGTTCCTGCATGACATAGTGGTATTAGCTTTGAATAATTTCGAGGAGAGTATTTGAACAAGTTCAAGGATTTCATAAACTTTGATTTAGAGATTTCAGATCCAAATTAGGACAAGGTGGAGGAATTTAAATTCCAGGACGATTGAGTTGATAGAGGAGAATAAAATCAAAAAATAAAAAGGAAGGAAGAAGAGTTTTAATAAGAGCATGATTCATGAGAAGTGCCTTAGAGATTAAGGCCAAGCCTATGATATTTATAAAAGGGGTTCAATCATGAAATCATAACTGAAGATTATGATTTTGTAGTAGACTTGTAAGGGTTTGATTTTCATAGGACTTGTGAGATAAAAGTATCATTAGAAAATGACGATCGAAAATGGCAGTAGACGAAGCAGAGTGAGATGATTACCATGACTTTCCTATGAAATCATGTCTTTTGATTCTTCTTATCATAGTAAAGGAATTTGATTTTTTCTATCTTAAGTCATCCTTTAAATTTTAATATCGCTAATTTCTAAATTCCTTTGATCACGACCAATCGACTATGGTCCTCTCCTTTATCGTACCAGTATTTTTAATCCTTGAACGTATTCAATTGATTTAAAATTCCATCGTGACCTGAATCTCTATCAATATGCTGCTCGTGCTCGAAAACTTCAATTTTTTCTTATCAAACCTACATTCCATTTTAATCAAGAATTGATTAGTCCTATTCTTCACCGTGTCAATATTCTAACTTTGATCGTAATCAAACTTCGATACCAGTATCACTCTTGCGTAAAACTCTGATTTACTCTCAAAAATGACTAAGTTCTATTCCAACCATGATTAAGCTTCATGCTACCCTTGCTCATACCGAAATTCCATGCTTAGTCGTGCCTAGACTACTATCATCTCTTCATCATATCTAATACTGTTGACCAAGGTTAGAATGGCCTTATCTTTGATCGTGTCGAACTACGATTATGATCATGTTGAATTTTAACACTCGTGCCTAAACTCTTTCCGACCATGAATTAATTTCCTGACTATATCTGAATTCCTTGTGATTAGTCATGCCTAAATGACCTAGCATGACTAGACGACTATGAATTCCATGATCGTGATTTTAACGATCATGACTATACGTACCAAATTTTGCCTCTGAATCATGCCAAAGTGATTCTAGTCATTCTAAAGTTCTTGAACCTTGATTCCACTCGTGACCAGATGGTTTGACCCTTGGTCACTGATCGTGCCAAGTCATCATTCTTCGAATGTGTCTAAGGAATTGCCTAAACTTTCTATCATGTTTTAACTCTCCTTCCAACCTTTAATTTTGAGGACAAAATTATTTCAAAGAGGGTAGATTTGTCACTACCACTTTTTAGACTAAGGGTATTTTGGTAATTATGAATTTTTGATTATTTTAATATTAATTAAATTGGTGTAATGTGATTTTGACCTTTTGATAGTCAAACCTTAGAACAACTTAGCCTAGAGACTAACCATCACCATGGAGACCTAGCTAACATGTTTGGGTTAGTAATTAGACTCTAATCTAGCTAGGAATGACTTAGAAACCATTTGGAGATTGGAATTAAGGTGTTAGTTTGGACCTTTAGCTTAAGGGCTTGTTTTTACAACATAGGAAGAGGTGTTGGGCCTTTGTGACTTAGCCAAATCCTAGCCCATCACCATGGCCGGCCAAGAAGGGTCTTCTTCCACATATATAAGTCAACATTAGCCCCCTCTTGCCTCCTTTATAGCAAACCCTAACCCTAGTTTGTGTTCTTCCCCAAATTTGTCCCATTTCTTTAAATTATCTCCAAATTGAACCAAATCAGTTTCATTGCACTCCTCTTGTGAAGAAGTCTCTATTGGCTAGCTAGCAAGAATTGGAGGTATTTGACCATAGGAATTTGGTGTTAAAGTTTTTCAAAGGGCTATTTCATTGAGATTCCAACTCTCAATAGGTATTGATATCTAAACCCTTTAGATTCTTGATTTCCCTCCATAGATGCATTCCTCCTAGCTATAGGCTGAGTTTGGGTTCAATTCGTATCCATTTGATATGCGTATCAGAGGAGTATCGGAGTGTTGTGTAAGTGTTTGGTGAAATGCCACATAGAAATAAATGTTAATAATTTTTAAAACAAATTACATGTTTTTGTAGCTGGTTATGTGTAGATCTCAGATCTATAAGACTGAGTTTGATTTGGACACATGTCGTGTCGATTCTTGGACATGGGGAGGCCTGCACACACTGTGTGCAGTATCCTGCTACCCGAATAATATATCTCATAGGATACGCCAAGTGGACACCTAAGATTTGGCATAGAGGTGGGGGCACTGACTGACAAGGTGCTCCCATAAGTTGGGTTGATTTGGTGTCGTATCGAAGAAGTTATAGCATCTGTACTAGTTTGCACTGACACGTAAACACGTGTATTTGAGCCACTGATATGTATAGGCAAGATAGTTTGTACTAGTGTATATATATATATAGGTAAGGTAGTGGTATTGTATATATACTTGGTATCCTAATATAGGTTGAGATAGCCTATATTTGTGTTAGTTAATCTAGAATTGACCAATGTAGGCCTATTGGACCTGTTGACTAGAAATTGACTAAACCCTAGATAGTTTGACCTAGTTTGACTAGAATGTTGACCAAAGTTGACCAATACTGTCTGTCTGGAGTACAGACTAGTGTTAGAGGCTCACTCCGTCGGTGAGACATCATAGTGGAGGACCTTCGATGGCTTGGATCCTCCAGAACCTGTACCACCTACTTTGCAAGATCAAGGTAGCAAACTCCTGAACGTCCCGGAGGAGTTGTCAGAGTCGAGAAGCCAGAGGGTGCAGAGGGAGCTCATGGCCACTGCGGCAGAGAATCGAATGCGGGCATCCTCCGTCTTCATGCCTAAAGCATCGGCGCCTACGGCGGTCGAGAAAGGTTTTACTCCCATGGCCGAGAGGGTTATTGCTACGCCGGCAGCGACGACCGTGGAGATTGTTGTTGAGAATCCGAATGCCTCTAAGGTTTCAGAGGTGGAAAATGAGCACTCGTCGGAGGAGCACGCCAGGATGTACCAGCCCGACGTGCTCGAGCAGGCGAAGAAGAAGCCCCTTCCGCACGCCCTTTCCGTGACTCTTCTTGGCGACGACAACGACGTCTACGTAGCAGTCCTCGGGGATCCCGATGCAGGACTTAATGTTGGCAACTTTGGAGACGGAGGTCCGCTCGAGGATCCTCCTAGCATCTCCGAGGCAGCCCTGCATGACGAGCCACTAGGGGAACTCAGGCATGAAGGTGGCCCTGACGTCATGGAAGATGCAAGGGACTACGCCGATGTCGAGCATGACGCGCCAGTCGAGCCGCAACACGAGCTTGGTGAAGGCAATGTTGGTGATGTAGCCAAGGAGGATGTTTTAGTTGATGAAGACCTCGGGAAAGGAGGTGAGGAACCTGCGCGAGGAGGTGGAGGCCACCTCAGCGCTGTAGACGGGGGCCAAGCCCATCAGGAGGGAGCCGAAAAAGAAGAAGACCTCCACGATGACGATGGTGAGGCGGCGTCCCAGCCAGTCGGAGGTGTGTCCGGCCAGGGTGGAGAAGGTTATGAAGTTGGGCCGCTGCCCGGACGAGTGCTCCATCTGGCGAAACCTCTCCTGATCAACGTCCGTGTGCCCGTGCTGCGTGGAGGCGATAACCGCGATGTTCCGAGCGTCGAGGTTCCTCAGGTGTCATAGGAGATTGCCAAGGAATGTGTCGAACCTGATGAATGGTGGGAATTATCTCCTAGATTAAGGAGTGATAGTGGATCTGGCAGTCAAGCTCGAGGAGCGTGGACAAGGCAGACCCGCAGGGCACAAGAATAGGTGGATTCGTCAACCTCCTACCCGACTACTGTCTGATCGATTTAAAGTGGGTCTACAAGCTCAAGGAGGACGAGCACGACGGCGTCGTCAAGCACAAGACACACCACATGGTGAAAGGTTATATGCAACAGGCTTAAGGGGTGAATTATAGGAATTAACCTGTTGAATGTGATAAACTACCTAGTCTTTACATGGCCTAGTCTTTTGTATTGCCTAGTCTTTTGCATAATTGAGTTGTGTTGCTTGGCTTTAGGAGCCACTAGATCCACTTTTAGTGGTTGTTACCATTTTGTTTGTAAGCCTTGTAGGCCTATTTAAAGTCTCTTGAATAAACATTATGCACTCACCAAGTTGCAATTACACAGAAACTTTCTTTCCTCTCTCTTGCTTGTGTGTGTGCTTCCTAGTCCATTTTCTGGGCCAACAACTCGGTCATCCACACTGCATATCCGCGTGGGAGTAGAATGTAACTCCTACTACTGTTTAAAGACTATGGAAGGATAAGGCGTAGGAAAGAATATAGGAAGAAGATGGTAATAATTGTGCAAGAATTTTGTTGGGTTCGCATGGCAGAATAAGTTCCTTCCTTAGTGTAGACATGTGTAGACATATATAGTCATATAAATGGGAACACTGTTGTGCACGTAAGAGAAAGATAGAGAACAACACAAATGTTTGCAAAAATGCTATTTGGCTCCCAAAAATTTGGGTGATACCATCTCCTATTATGTGGCATATGACATGGCTGATGACATGACAGCTGACATAACAAAATTAAACATTAAACATTAAAACTAATATTAAAATTAAAATTAAAATTAAAATTAAAATTAAAATTAAAATTAACATGAACAATAATATTAAAATTAACATTAACATTAACATTAACATTAATATTAACTTTAACATTAACATTAAAATTAA
Organism: Iris pallida; assembly: GCA_029216955.1. Lineage (NCBI taxonomy): Eukaryota > Viridiplantae > Streptophyta > Magnoliopsida > Asparagales > Iridaceae > Iris > Iris pallida. The sequence continues at coordinate 25,481,413 of JANAVB010016197.1, read as the reverse complement.
AATTAACATTAAATTAAAATTAGCATTAACATTAAAATTAAAATTAAAATTAAAATTAATTAGCATTAACATTAACATTAATTTTAACATTAAAATTAGTTTGAATATTAAATTAAATTACCATTAGCATTAACATTAACAATAAAAAAATTTCGGTAATTAATTTTTTGGGTTAAAATATGACATGTCAGCTGTCATGTTAGTTGCCATGTCAGATGCCACATAATGGAAGATGGCATCATCCAAAATTTTGGAAGCCAAATAGCATAATTGAGCTTGTGCCCAACTTTATCACGGATTTAACATAAGGATATTACCATATTACCCTGTATGTTAATCTCCTATGTACATATGTGCTTCAGCACACTAATGAGATGTAGAGAGTCATATATTATGATCATATAATAATATAGTAGCAAGAGAATTATGTGGTTAATAAGCTAAGTGTTGTAATAGATAAGGATGCTACATGATGCATAGTTGAAATTAAAATAATTAATTAAGACTACAAGTAAATAAGATAATTAATAGTTACAGTTGAAATATGCATGTGGAGTAATAAATTATGTGCGGTTTATTTTTAGGCGAGTTGCACAACTGAGACTTGGAACTTTATTTCCAGCGTAACTGACTTGGACGCGGTAGTAGGCAAGTATATCTTGCCAAATACATACAGTTATTTACATGCATTTAATTGTTCCACTATTTATGTTACTTACGTAAAATTTTGCCTTTTATGTCATTTATTTATGTTTGTGTTAGTGCACTTGTATCCTCATTATTCATGTGCTTCTGTTAGCATATTCACCTGTGTATCTAGATTCCAATTACAATATCTAGATTCCAGTTACTTGATATGACAAACTTGACAGACTTGACTTCCTAGTTCCTTAGGAGAGAGTGTTATATTAGGCGTGGCTATTACCACTCGGTCGTTAGCGCCTCACCGGGCTGCGATATAGACCTGTTTTAGGACTGTTAGTACCTCACCGGACTGTGGTCATTATAACATGATTATTTGATAGCCATGACTCATATTTTATTTTCTATGCCATGTCACCATCTGTAGAGTTATTTTCTTGGGAAACACTTTTATTGTACTTGCAGTTGTTTCATATTTTTCTTCCTGTCTTTCCATGCATGCTAGATACTCTGTATTGTAGGCTTGTATATTATGTATCTTGCTATGTCCCCTGAGGATCTGGAATTTTCTCCAGGTATAGACGAGGAATACCCATATATTTACGGATCAGGACCCGACGTAGGAGCACCATATTCAGATCACGAGGGGATTGATCCACCTAAATTCATGTGAGCGAGGCTCACCATGCTTCCCATTATATCTTTTATTTGTTTCTAATAATTAGTCTACTAGAATTGGATTTATCTCCACCGAGTCTATTTCATTTATCTTTGCTGTATTTGACTTCCTTAGTTATTTCAGTATTTAATTATTCCAGTTATAGATTTCTATCATTTAATATTGTGGATGAGATTTAGAACATACCTGTGACTTATATGTTGTGCTTGAGCTCTTTATAGACATCGTAAGTGCATGCTTGAGGGGTTCCCATAGCATGGTTTAGCCGTCGAGTATGTACCAGCTGGCCAAGTCACGTGCTGTTTCCGTGAGATTTGGGACTGGGCATGACATGATCTTCCAATGGTTGGTGCACAGATACCGGCGGTACCGATATACTACGACAACCAAGCGACTGCAGCGGTGGCATCGAATGACCTCTTCAATGGCAAGAAGAGGACTGTGCGTCTAAGGAACATGACGGTAAATGATCTTATTAAAAGAGAAGTCATTGTTGTAGTAGATGTTCAGAGTCAAGAGAATCTGGCAGATCCGTTCACCAAAGGTCTCAAGCGCCAGCCGGTTGAAGACACAGCAAGTAAGATGGGCATGAAGACACTCTTATATTATGTCTTTGCAATTCTACTATAAAGTTTTATGCTATTTGTTCAAAGAAAAATCTACTAGACATCTAATATTTAGTTCAAGGAAGGACCATTGACTGGAAGAATATCAGTAACAGTAAAAAAATTCTTTGGGATGTTGCGGGGTTATGAACCCAAAACCACTGTTGTTTACTGATTGTCCTTTACAAAGAATAAAGTCCTGTGGGAGGATGGCTTGGAAGCCTTAATGAGTTCTCAGGCATCTGGGATGTCTAGCGTGCTTTACAAGAAGCACGGGTAGCACAACACTACAAAGGAGCGTAGTAATCTATACTACAGTAGGATGACACCACATGAGGTACCTTGTGAGGATAAAGCCTCGGCTTCGGGCCAAGCCACAGCAGCGTAGCACCGCACATAGGCAAGAGGACTTAATGTTGTATAATGAAGAGTGGTAGGCAGCACTACAAAGATGCTGAGCCTCATGTTGCAGTAGGTGACACCACATGAGGCAGGATCTCGACTTTGCAAGCCATGTCACGACGACGTTACACCGCAAGGAAGCGAAATGCTTCATGCTGGGTAGTTTGGCACTACGAAGAGGCTGGGCCTTATGCTACAGATGGTATGACACCACATGAGACAGGGTCTCAACATTGGGCTATGTCATATCGGTGTAGCACCGCAAGGAAGCAAAATGCTTCATGCCAAAGACTCTTTAAAAAAACTCACCTAGAGTGTATGGAAAGAGATGTAGGCCATCTCTTGAGGGAAATCTTGTAGACACCCAAGTTACATACACCGAAACCAAGCTGGCACAAGGCCTTTAATATGCAGCTAGAAGCGCAGTTGATGTCATTATGTGAGTGAGAAGAATTACAGTTATGGTGCAGAATTCAAGGCTTAGTTCATTCTTTTATCATGCTGTCATTTAACCCATGCAGAAAGATTCAAGCCGTAGCGATATTTATCCTAATGCATGATGGACAGTCACTGTAGGAAACGCTCAACCCATATATAGAGATATATAGAGGATTGTTGGTGTTTTTGCCTGTTGATGTTTTGCTTTAGAAACTAGAAAGATAGTCCCACATTGGATAAACCAAATTGATGGTATCTCTATATAAAGCTTTGCTTGTGTTGAGAGATCACATGAAGTGTGGAGAGGTACATGGATGCCATGTGGGAGCATTTTTCTAGTAGAAAGAAGGCTAAACCAACAAAGAAGCATTAATGCTTTTTTGTCATACTCATGGGAATAATTTTCCTATGGAGCTAAGCCCCGAAGGGGCTTAGCGACTCGGGCTCAAGAGCATAAAATGGCATTTTGTTGGCACACTTTGCACTTGCCACGTCAGCATCGGCGAAGGCGCATTGTATGCAGTTGATGCGCTCGTCTCTGCGCGAGTCGCAGCGTTGGTGCCACGCAGGTGCAGGAGGCGAGCAGGTGCTGCGGGGCTACAGTGCTAGGCGCGCAGGTGCTGCGGGGTTACGACGTGCAGGTACTGCGGTGCTGGGCACACAGGTGCTACGGGGCTGCGGCGCTGGACGCATAGGTGCCGCGAGCTGCTGCGTGCTTCGTAGCTATGTGCGCAGGTTGACGTGCTGAGCGGCTATGGGGCGCATGTGGCGTATGATATGGCTGATTGGAAGATTTGAACGGCTATGGAAAGATTGAATTAATTGATCAGATCCATTTTTTGTGGAATTTGAATTTAATTCATTCAAATCTTTCTATTATTCGCTCTTATCTTTTTGCAATCAGTTACGGCCAGAAATAGGATTAGGGTTTCGACCATTCTCTATAAATACTCTCTTTGTGCCTTCATTAAGGACTTATGCCATAATAAAGAGACGAAGAGAGAAGTGCTGTCGCCGCCATTGAAGTCATAAAGAGTTCTTCGAGTTCGTAAAAGAGGTGACAGCGAGTATTCCAGAAGTTCTTTCGAACTTGCTGGTTCCTGGAAGATCACAATAGGACGAATCTTGATTTGTGCAACAGTGATCTTTATCACCCCAGCAAAGTCATTGCATCAACTCCGATTGAGAGCGATTCTTCATATCGTTGCATCAACTCTGGTTGAGAGCGATCATTCATCTCGTTGCATCAACTTTGGTTGAGAACGAGTATTCATCTCTCTCTTAGGAGAACGAGTTTTTCGTCTCTCTGAAAATAAGAGTTCGAGATTTCCATTTTCCATCAAAAGATCTGTTTCGGAAACTACACAAAGTATATGGGATAACCATCCTCAACTGATGTCAACATATCCAGTCAGGATAGAACAAAGTATAATACATCTTAAGTACTAAACATCATGATGCAGTAAATACAAGTAAATAGTAAACTGGAAATGAAACAAAATATTACAGTAAATACTTGAGCTAGCATGCACTAACTACGTGTGACAAGTGTAGTTAGAATACTAATTGAGCATGTAGAGGCCGAGCAGGTAAGGCTCGTCACATAGTGACAGCTAGCATTTGCGCAACTTTGGATATAATGCACGTTTGACGACAACTAGTAGTCATAAATTGTCTAGGACAAGATAAACTATATGTTATATTAGTATTCTCCCTCCCGACATGCTCCAACAGTTAGAACACTAGTAAGGACACGTAATACGAAACAATGCATAAGTATATCCACACAAATTGTAAAAGAGAGTTGAGAGTATATACTTGCCTGGATCCAAAGTAAAAATTTGTGCTAGGTCCACCTGTGAAACAATATTATATTATTAGGTTAAATCCTAGTTTAAATCCTCTCTCTTAATCCATAAAAATTCTTCTAGGATTACAACGCCCTAACCAACTTGAGTTCATATTCTTGGTTCCAATAAATTATATATTCCAATTTTATTTCCTGAATTTATGAACTAAGAGTTGTTATAACTATTGATCTAAATTATACTTAATTTAAACTATCAACTTGCATTCTCCTTAATCATGGATTATTCATTCTCTTTTATCCCATAATGGTTTGAACTCGGCCCCCGTTCTGACCGTAAAATACTACATTTCAAGTTTATTTCGACCAAATCTGAGATATCGCATTTCAACTTGGTCGGTTGTTTCCGTGTCCTCCACTACTATGTATTGTACACTATCCCAATGCACACATTCCCTCTTCCTCTCCCGAGCTTTATGAGAACACATTATATAAAAATTTGTTCAGTGCTACGAGACTTTTGTTTATGCGGGATTTAGAAATAGTCAAGATCGATGTATGCAATTTTATTCCTGTAAAGAAAAAAGAATATTTTTTTGACTCTCGATTTACCAAAAATCTTAGAGGAACTCATGATTTTTTTTTTTACATCTCATCTTTTGATTACATGTTCTTAAAAATCAAAGACCTAAATGGAAAAATTCTTCCACATGTCATATTGATATTACAAGTTCCTATTTTGAGTTCACATTTGAGTTTCCACAGTTGAAATGCTCGACTTACATGTTCCATAATACAAACAATAATTTTTTACTGTCACATCAGACAATGTCTTCTCCCCTATAAAGTGTTAGGCCATCTCCAATGGGGGTTTCTATCTTCTATATTTCTATGGTAAAAATTTATTTTAGAAATAACTATTCCAACCATGATTTCTATCCCAATTTCTATCATATGTCGCGGGTAATGTAAGATGGATAGTTTCTATGAGAAGTTCTACATGTAGAAACTCTTATATAAATTATCCTTCTTTACAATTAATATTGGACACCATATTATTAAATTGATCCTATTATTTGTTGTCACATAGGGTAGAAATGAAAAATTATTGGAGAATATTTTTTGTGTATACAATTTTTATATAGAAACTCTACCATAGAAATTTTTTTAAAGTTCAATGACAAGTAGGATAGAAACTCTACCAACTAGTGACATGTAAGATAATGTTAATTGTATAATAAATTCTCTTCTTTAATGAGAGTGACCATCTTTCACCTTGTTCCAATCAAAAGATACCAATGAAACTGTTACAAGGGCTCTTTAAAAGAGAAACACACAACTTAAGCCAAAGAAAATGCAAATCAAGTAGTGTTTCAATTATTAGCACTAGTCACCTTCACATGCACTACACATACCAAAAAAACTACATTTTTAAATAAACTACATTTTCAAAAAAACTACAATTGATTGAAAAAAACAAAAAAATAATAATTTAAATTATATTAAATTATTATAAATATGATTAGAATATATTTTAATTAGGATTTGTTATAGATATATTTTTAGAATTTTAGTTATGTGTTTAGTTAGATAATACAATGTACATAGTTTAAATTTAATTTGAATATTGAATATTTTAGAATTTTGTATATGTTCAGGTAGTTAGAAGGATTTTAAATTTTTATAAAACTACTTAAGGAGATACATATACGCGGTAAATATTTTTGATTTTTTTTGAATTGTTCTTATTATTAATTAATGGAGAATATACATACGACTTAGATTGCTCATTTTTGAGTCGTTCCAAGCCGCATTATAATAGTAAAGATATATGGTAAGTTTATTATCTTAGACTTTAGGTCTATTGTATATATGTTTCTTATCGTCAATGAATGAATCTAGATCAAAAATATCCCAAATGACATGGTATCAGATCATCCTATGCCCTAATTCCAACGTAGGGTTCCTCCACTTATTTCACTTCTCTCTTCCGAATTCGAGTGACTTTTGTGGTTACCGAGAAGAGGTATAAGAGTCTGACTGGGTGGCAGAAGATCAGTGGATCGAGCCACGGATGCTTATTATTCCTTCCATTTAAATGGTAGGAATTGGAGATAGTGGATCAAAAAAACCTGTAATACAGCGCGCACAAAATTTCGTAAGTAGACATCTAAAAAAACCTTCCCACCATAATTGCCTTAGGACTACTAACCTTGCCATAGACGACTTCTTCTGACCATCAACAACCCTCCTACCGTTCTGAAATCTCGTCAACCTCTACTCTTCCATTATTCAGATCCGGTCATTTCCTTTTCACTCGCTGACATCTACAGTCCTTTCATCGAATTTTCCATGTTGCCAGGATCGAAGGAAAAAAAAGTTGGATCTTGATTTTTGGCATAGTTTTTCGATTTCTTCCCTCCAAGACCAATTGTACCATAGTTGAGCTTTGTTGGGTTAAAAAGAAAAAAAGAGAGAGGTGATTTTATGTTTCTGCTTTAAAAGTAAAAAAAATATTTTTGCTCCTGTCCCTATTTTCTTTATTTCTTTTGCTATTACTTCCCTATTGTGCCCTTTGTATCCATGACTACTACTCTTTTGTAGCAGACAATGTCTACTTGGAGAGGTTAACAAATCGTGTCAACAAACTCGAGTGGCTCTTGTGGTTACCGATGAGAGGTATAAGATCCCGACTAGGTGACGAAATATCAGTGAATCGAGCCAAGGGGACGTGTACAAAGTCCCGTGCGTATCGCCGTGCATTTCAAAATAAATAAATAAATCCCGTCGTATCTAGTGTATCCTTTATTTTTTCAATTTGGGTAAGATTTAATGGTTATTTGATATATCAAAATTTGTTATTATTGGTAAAATTTTCATGATGGCTGATTTTATCATATTAAATTTCGTCAATTTGTTAAATATTGATAGACAATTTTTGTATTAAGGATTTTTTTTGGGTATCCTTTGTAGCACTAATAAACAATATTTAGTTTGTAATTTCAGAATAATTTGTCATTATGTATTTTTAGCAATATTGTAGAGAAGTTGAATTGAAGTAAAGGAAGTTTTAGGCAGGAATGTCATTATTCTACTTATTCTCTTCCCCCTTTCTTCTCCTTTTGTCGAAATCCCAATCATGCAAGCTTAGGGCTACACTAAGTGGTATTATAGCTCGGATCTAGATTACTCAACATGTATGGTGACTCTATACATGCACTTGGTAGTTGCAGTATCCGTGGCATATATGAACATGTTTCGCAGGATTTTGAGATGGATAAGTTGAGGGGATATGTACCTCGCGGAGATAAGGATAGAGTTAGATCAACATTGGGAGGAACACTAGTCCCACCAGACTGAGAGGTTGATCGTAAGTCAGAGTATGACTCCTCTTCATCAAACCTTTTTTCGATCGTATAAGAGAACACAAGAGGTACTGGGATGGCATAAAAGTGGAACTTTCACAGTTCTTGGGTACTATATTGATATAGAGAAATTCCTGAATTAGATTTATAAGGTGGAGCACATTAGACAAGTCCCTTAGGACAAGGTGGTTAAGTTTGTCACCACCAAGTTGAAGGGTCAAGCTTCGTCCTTGGTGGAGCAATAAAAAACCATATAAGAGAGTCATGGCAAGCTGAAGATCTCAAGTTAGCACATAAGTCGATCAGGGGCGTTCGTACAACCCTAACATTAATTTTGCCCACACCATGTATCACTAGATCTACGAAATCTCAACGGCAAAGCAAAAAGCTTTAGTATAGAAGGAGAAGTTAGCACATAAGTCGATCAGGGGCGTTCGCACAACCCTAACATTTTTCAGATCTTGTTGTGTCCAACCCTGTTGAGACTCTAATGTTTGGAAAAAACACAATGGCTGTACGGGATCTGCCAAGAACAGTGGCTAGTGGCCGTTATGGCTGGAATGAATTAGGACATTACTTATCGAATTGCCTTTGTGAAATGAATAGGGTAAACAAAGAGAAGAATTTGATGGTCGACGAACCCGAAACCCTGGTCCGAGGTACAATGACTATGGTGATAATGAACCCAAGGAACCATTAGAAGGAGACATATCTCATACTACCTTCGTCATTCAATGAGCCCTATTTACATCTCATCAATAGCAAGAGTGAGACCAAAGGAGGTCGGGCACAATCCAAACTCGATTACGGACAAAGATATGGACCCTAAGGTAATGCTCGCCAATGCAACTAAACCATTCAAAGAGGAGGCGATAGAAACGAAGGTTATCAATGCATGGTCACTACGAAGGTTGAATTGGATATAATGTTCAAAAGATTTTGGATGCGACCAAGCCCTTATTACAATAGTACACTAACGTGATCTCTGATGGTGTTCCACTAGACCTTAAGCGGGAGATCCACTATTGTATCGATCTCATAATAGGGGCGAGTATTTCTAATATACCAACTTCTAAAATTAGCCTAAGATCAGAAAACCATTAGTCGAAGCACCAAGTTACACATCCAAAAAAGAAAGGGTTTGTGCGACCAAGTGTGAGTCTATGTTTATTTGCTCTCATTACACCAAAAAATTATTGTACTTGGAAGATGTGAATTAAAAACCGGTTGATCAACAAGATCACAATGAAGAATTGTTTTGCGATCCAAAGGATTAATAACATGCATTATCAACTAGCACGGACGACAATCGTATCCAAGAGAAAGTAGATAATAAAAAACAACTATCCTAGTTTGAACTTATGGACAAGTTCAATCCCACAAGGGCCAGATGATGCCAGTCAAGTCTAATTGAAGCAATTAGACAATGTAGTGCCCCGCTCCGCGAAGACACTATATAGACAGAGAAATTGGTTTGCTGGCTCGAGAGGAAGTTTTCATGAAGACGATTGATCTGGGTGAGTGGACAAAGACTTCACTTTCTAATTCTTTCACGCTTAATAATGAATCCATATGATTAAATGCATGCTTGCTAATGAAAGAACCCTTGCTTTGCTAAGTCAAGATAAGAAGATTGCATGCAAAAGTTGTTTGCCATTAAAATGTTTGAAATGAACTTTGTATTTAATCACAAACAGAATTGAGTAGAATGTAGGATCTCGATGGAATCCTTCAAGTACAATTTTGTTTTTATCTGGGAAGGGTACTTCAAGAGTTAACTCGTTGCTGGTGCCGCAACACCCGAGTCGACTCTAAATAGCTTTCCATCAGCTACACGCATGACTTTCAGCCGGCATTGCTGGCTCGGTGTCGACATAGCACGTTGATGGCGCATGGCCCGTGCTGTCTTGAACTTCTTTGTATTAGCCCGTAATAGCGCATATTACTCATAATCTAATTTTTTTTTGCCATGACAGTGAGTGATTCTGTCAAAGACAGAAGTCTTCCCCTGCACATCAGAGCTCATGCACGAAAGAGTGGCTGCGCCCTTGTTACGTTAACGCATCCTTTTCGACTGGGAAAAGGTAGGTTGGAAAGAGCAGTCAGCACCATGCTATCCAGGCAGATGTACTGCACCAGTGGTAACGTCTTGTTCGCTGAGAACATCAGCAGGAAGGGAGGACTGTGCTGGTGCAGCTTCTTCAGTGGTGGTGCTCGACACATTGCCTTTGTGCACCGACACTTGGCAATTCTTTCGCTTTGGCAGCCGCTTCGAAGGACTCGTACTGCCTTCAGAGAGAAAATCCTCGTACACTTGTTGATCGAAGCATACCACCAGCGTCTTGTGCAAGGAGCCGAGTTTGTTGTCATCAGATTGCGACACGACCTTCTCTTTGGAGGAGAAATTGGTCCCAGCAGAGTCGCCAACTTGTTTTCCATTAAAAAGTTTGAAATGAACTTTATATTTAATCACAAACAGAAAAGAGTACAATGTAGGATCTAGATGGAATCCTTTTAGTACACTTTTGTTTTTATCTAGAAATCGTAGCGATAGAAAGGTGATTCTTTACTCCATCGAGGATCTGACGACTATCTCGAGCTCTATGAAGGTCTGATTTGCTCTGGAAGGTGATGAGTAGAAGCTGTTGAAGCTCTTGAAAATATTAGAATGTTAAAGTGGTTGAAGAGATTGAATGAAGGAATGATCCTTCTATTTATAGGAAGCATAATGATCTGCTTATTGTGCGCATATGTGATGTACGCGTGGAAATTTTGCACGTAGGGATGCATGTGTCTGACTTTGTTGGGCGCATAGAGATACGCCAGGAAGCTGCAACTGAATCTGTTTGAACTGCACCGTTGGGCTGCAGAGGAGCTGACACGTGGCAGTTTTTAAGATTTGGTTGTTGCTGAGATCTTGGGTGGTTGGCACCCATTCGTAGACCAAACCGAGTTAATGAAATGTAACGCGTGTCTATTGCGCAAGATCTTGGATTTGGTGCAGGATGATTTGCTTGGATGCACCAAGGATCTGGCACATAAGGAGACTTGTCATCTGACTTTTAGGGGCCAAAAGCAAGTCTAGGCATATGGCCGTAGAGGTGCATACAAAATCTAAGCACATGGCTATTTGAGGCACATGCGAGTGATCAGTAGGCCACGTGGCAGAGCACAGCCGTAACCGATAAAGGATGATGATTGCGTCTCTTTGTTTTCTGCAAAAGCTGTCAATTACTCAGGCTTTGAGACGCGTGCTACTGACTTTGTCATGTAGAATTAAATGCTGGATGGCGACGAGCTTAGGTGGGCGCATCATATATGAGGTGCATGTTAGCCCAATAATTATATCATGTTTTTGAATATGGCTAATCAATTAAGTTTACCATAATGACATCACTAATATTCATGTAATCACTATCATGTTGCTACTTAAATTTAGCATTGTCCTAAATGTTCTATATCATATTGCTATGCTTGTATTATATTGTTTTGTTTGTCTAACATGTTCTTATAGACATGTAGTAAGCATGATCATGCTTTATCAAATCAGAAAATATGCAATGGAGAATAATTATTAATGGGCCAAAGACGGCATTATACGAAACCACCGAAAGGTATTCAGATTTTCAGATCTGTTTATCTTTGGACGACCGTCGCCAAGGAAAAAGGCGTCTTCAGGTCTACTCAAATATCAGAAAAAAGGCGTCATCAAAGGTCTATTGGTTTTCCTATTGATCAATATATTTTTTATATTTATTGAGTCTAGAAATACGATGTAAACTGCATCATACTGGCAAATAGGCTATCCAAGAAATGTTTTCAAAATATCCTTTCATTTTGAAAACAAGTCCACTTACAAAAGCCCAAACTACTTTCTAACGGCTTGATCTTTTCAAAAAGCCCAAAACCAATTTGCAAAAATCCTGATAGAACTCCAACAGAATTCGGTCCAAATTTGGCCAGATTTTGGTTAGTAGACATTGGATTTTGAATTTGGTCCTCCTGCAGTTACGGATCTTTTCGCGATTTTCTCACAGAATTCTGTCCGAATTCTGCCTTTGGAAAAACTATAAATAGAGAAGGATTTAAATTATTTTAATACACCAATTCACTTTCATATCTCTTCTCTATAAGCCTACTACTTCTTCCCAAGTGTTCCAAAGCTTTCATTTTTAAATCCCAAGCCAATTACAATCCTCTAGTCGATTTGCCAGTACGGTACGGTCTAGAAGTTTTAGAGTGATTGTAATCAGAGGCTTGATTGAAGATAGAAACTTCATAATTAAAGTTGGTCGAGTACTTCGGATCAAAGCTCGCGTTGTAGAAGTTGCAAGAACTTCGGATGAAAACTTATGATGATTTTTTATAGTGGATTCAACTGGAAGCTAGAGTTCTTCCGACTGGACTAGTCCTAACAAGATGGAAACCAGTATACATCATTGTGTTTGTGTTTGCTTTCTATTTTTTATTTACATATTCTATGATCTTGTTGCTAACAATTTTTTAAATAGCTAATTTTCTGCTGCCTACTCTATTCACCCCCTCTAGAGTATAGTGCTTTACATCCCATTCCTACAGTTGGTATCTACAATTGGTATCAGAGTGAGCTCTCTTTATATAGATCTTGCTTGATCATACCAATTGATTCTACAATTGGTATCAGAGCAGGTGCTCCTTATAGATATATTAGAGCAGGTGCTCCATATAGATATATTAGAGCAGATGCTCCTTATTGAGATATTATTGCAGGTGCTCCTTATGGAGGTATTATTGCTCATACCAATTGATCCTACAATTAGTATCAGAGCAAGGACTTCATTATTTGGCTTAACATCCCTGGAGAAGATCCTCATTACCGGAGCGGATTATACAGGTAAAGCGAGGCAATATTGTTATTATATAACTGCTGTTACATTGATCACTATATCACATATAGCAAGTATGTACTTCACAACTGAAGATCAATCCTCAAATAGACTCCCACTATTTGATAGAACAAACTATAGTTATTGGAAGACACAGATGAGCTTCTACCTAAAGTCTGTAGATTTTGACTTATGGTCAATTGTTATCAATGGCTACAAAAAGCCTACTATCACTTCTATTCTCACATCCTCTATAATCAACAAGCCTTATTATAGTTATCCGGAGGAAGAGAAGAAGTTAGCTAGCCTTGATGCAAAAGCTATACATATCTTTTACTGTGCTGTAGACATAAATGTATTCAATCTTATTACTACTTGCACAACATCTCATAAAATTTGAAAAGTTTCTGAAGCTACTTATGAGTGTAGGCATAAAAGCAAAGCTAGCAACTCCAAAGAGAAGGATAATCTTCATAATAATGTAAATATATGCATGATGGAATTGGGATTTAAGGTACAACACAATCTCTTATACGAAGAAGAGCTTGTATTGACAATTGCAAGAAGATCGGCCACATCCAAGAAGATTGTACTACTACTAGAAAGAAGAGTCACTACGAACGATCAAATAAAGGAAGATCATCGTCTCACAAGTACGCTAGCATGAGCATATGGTGTGAAAGCGAAGCAAGAGATTTTGAAGAAGAAGAAGAGAGACCTCATCAAGCTGCAAATTTATGCTCAATGGCATTATCAAACGAGGTACAAAATAATTCTTTTGAAGAGAGTAAATCTTCTCATGATGAGCTATCTGATGCTTTCAGTGATCTATTAGAAGAACAAAAAAAAGTATTAGATAAGTATAAGCAAGCTAAAAAGGATATTCTATCCTATAAGCGGGAGAATAAAAAGCTTACTTGCTTATTGAATGATGCTAGAAATACTTCTCCTTATGATAATTCTACTAAGATTTCCGCACTAAAGTTTAGATTGCATGAGGCACTTGATTGCATTGAGAAAAACACTCAAGAAAATGCTAAACTTAAGGAGGAATTAGAATCAGAAAAGAAGAAGTATTCTATTGCTTCATGTAGAATTGATGCTCTTACTGTTAAATATGATGAGATTTGTGCTAACTCTAAAAAGTTAGAGATTAAACTGGAAAAACAGATAGTACAACTTATGACCCAGTCTAACATGAGACACGTAGCACATCACAAAGTCACACACGTCAGATCATTTACAAAGGAAGCAAGCAAAGCTAAGGTTAAACATAACCATGTTTTTTATTATAGTCAATCACGCACATCATATCACATCACTGCACGTTCTCATACTACTGCACATAGCACTAATATTAATACTTTATGTCATTATTTTCACGACCCGCACCCACTTTTCGGATACGAAGCGTGTCCAAGCCCAGCCTACGCTGCAGTGTCGACGGTAGTACGCTGTCTATACTCAAGACACGGCAATCTAGAATCACGGGAAAACTATATCTCATCCACAGAATAATCGAATCAATCAAGATCAATGAAATACCAAAAAAAACTGAATAGTATAACTGAATATATCCAAGATTTAATGTCACGTCCGGTGGACACAAATCCACTACCAATAGACGGAAAAAAATAGAGAAATACAAGAAATGAACCAACTGAGTACAACCTGCTAACAAAGTAACCTCAACTGCAAAGCGCCGTGATCTGAAGCTATATCAAATCTACTCGTCTGCTCCTGACTCAAACTCGGCTAACCTGAAGAGATCATCAGGTCCTCAGAGGACTAGCAAGATACATAAAAACGAGCCTTTCTAACAGTTTATTATGCATGGAGAAGATACAGAATAAACGAGTAAACTGAGCAATGAATAAAGCACGAATCTATACACTGTCTACACATAAATGAACTGCTGAACGAAGACGATAGAACTCATGTCAAGATGTCAACGGATAACCGAAACAAATACTCAAACCCTCGTCCCTAGTGTGGACTCGCAGGTTTGAACTACTAACCCTTGTCCCTAGTGTGGACTCGCAGGTTAGCATCACCCTCGTCCCTAGTGTGGACTCGCAGGCGTAAACCCTATACTACTAACCCTCGTCCCTAGTGTAGACTCGCAGGCTAGCATCTACTACTAACCCTCGTCCCTAGTGTGGACTCGCAGGCTAGCATCACCCTCGTCCCTAGTGTGGACTCGCAGGCGTAAACCCTATACTGCTAACCCTCGTCCCTAGTGTGGACTCGCAGGCTAGCATCTACTACTAACCCTCGTCCCTAGTGTGGACTCGCAGGCTAGCATCTACTACTAACCCTCGTCCCTATCGTGGACTCGCAGGTTAGCTTCAAGGTTCAAGACACGGAGGCACGACTCAATCAAGACACGACCAATAAGGCTAACTGTGAACACGATCTACAAATCAATGATACCAATATACGAACAGGATATGAAAGATACATATCAATAATATAAGAAAAACTGGATAATACATAAAGACAGTGCATGTAAATAAAGCTGTGTAGAAAGGCAAGGTATACTTGCCTTAGGTCCGGAGCTGTTGGCACGGGCCAAGTCCGTATCTTGGTCCAAATATCCTGTTTTTAGAGTTCATCATGTCAATAAGTGAAAATACAACAACTGTACTAACTATTTGTGTATTAAGTCTCTAGGGTAACTCTAAGTTATCATGGTTTCCTTAGCTCTATAGACATCTAGGAAACACCATCCTTTCATACTTCTTATTACTTAGGCTATGTCTCAATTATCATGGTATACCATTCATCTATGTATATACGTATTCTTAAATATCTACCAACTAAGCTACCTATATATGCATGCGTCTTTACAATATGTATAACCAGGATATGCTCCAGGGTGACCTGTTCCATATTGGGACACCACCCATACTCCCTTACACCTATTACTGATACACAATTTCCTATATACACACAGGAGTGTATTGTTTCCCCTACATACTGCCATTAGAAGTATCAAGTGATACTTGGTATTTCTAACTACTACCTTTGGTCCTGCAGTCTAAACAAAGATAAATGTATATCCTCAACAGTAGAGGCAAAATAGTACTTAGTTGTGTCCCTTTGCTATGTCTGCTATACTAGCCTTCCTGGGAAAATTAGTTACACAGAGTAAAATCTTCTAACTGAAAAATAAGGCATCTCAGCATTGACACAGGACAAGGGTGTATACATTGCCAAGTTTGGCCTATGTACTAAATGGTAGGATAGAACACCTAAGGTGTGGACATAAGGAAATGGGTGGAACTAATAAACTATGACTGACATAGTAAATGCAGTGGATGAATGCAGTACAGAACATATGATGGGGATATGGAACCTAAGGATGAAGTTGGGATTGTCCAAGATGTTCCAATATGAACTGACATCTAAAGAAATATATGAACTTAGAATTAAGGTACAGAATAGTAGTGAAGGAAAGACAATGGGACTGAACTCTTGACTGACTCTGAACTCAAGGAAAATAGGGACTGCCATATTGATATCCAACTTTGAGGGATAGACTGAATCAAAAGAGGGTCTAAACATATAATGAATGGTGGGCAACACACCTGAATAGGGAACCATGGTTTGAACCAATGGACTTGTCTGGAACATGCCTGGACAATGGTTTAGGATTTCTAAAGTCAAAACATGGGCTGAACAAACCAGGATATACTGGTAGTTCATACCACAGAGACTAATACCCCCATGTGAACTGTCACATGTATGCAACTGATACAAAGCCTGATTCAGAGGCTATCTGCCAAACTGATACCTACTCTGTTTTCCTGTAATTCATCAAAACACACATTTACTCAATCGTTTACTCTTACATACCCAAACCATGTAAGAGCTTTACAAGGCAGTGTCTAACACTCCTTAGATAGACCCTTATATCCTGCAGGACAGGAGCACCAAGCCTAGTTATCAAGCCAAAAAGGGCAATGCTTGACCTTTCAATATGTCAATAACATTGCTCAAATCAACATCAATACTGGAAAGTCCTTTAGTTAGAGAAAACAATGTTCTTAAGGGAAACAGCAATCTAGATTGTATGTCCAGTCAAACTCATCCAAGAATCAGTGAAGTTCCAACAGGGAGACGCTCAGGTATGGATAGCAATGAATATAAGCTGAACTAGTGAAATAACATATGGCCGGGTTTGTACTGATTAGTTTAGGCAATTGACTGAGCCTCCAAGCTTTGGACATTCACAAAACTCAGGGTAACCTGAGCATTGTAAGGGGAATTTGTTGATACCACATGGACTGGACATCTAAAGGATAAATGTATTTGATGGAGGACCACACTCTTCTTCAAGGCTGAATCAACAACTTGGTAAGGCAGGACCTGCAGGGAGGTATGTTATTTCCAGACGATGCTCGAGTACTCTTCCTAAGCCCTGTCTCATTTCCTGTGCCTACACAGGAACTGAACACTCAGGATGAAGGGCTAATACTCCTTCTTATTGTTGTACTAAGTTATATGACCTGTGGAGGCCCTTTATGAACTCATCCCTATCTACATGACTGGTAAAAACAAGTAAACCGGTACAACCAACCTGGAGGACTGAATTAAAGGGAATATAGTGACATAAGGAGGTTGGAAATTCAATGACAGTATAGTAAAACTAAAGGTAGGCAGTTCATGCAAGTCTTTTTACCTATTTCTTAATTTCAAGAATCTCTGAAACAGATGACTAGGATTTGAATTGCACTAATGAAGGGTGAGGAAAGTCCCCAATATTCTACTAGAGAAGATAGTTGCTAAAATTTGACAAGAGAAATTTAGATGAATCAAAAGTTACAATAGAATCTTAGATTGCATGGTATGAGAGTTTCCCCTGTTATTGGTTTAACTACAAGCTTCCCATCATAACAATTCAGTTAGCAGAAGATGGGACAACACCTCTATATGTACATACCTTCAAATAGCAAGTTAATTAGATGTAGGACAAATATGCTAAGGTTTATGTGGACTGATACTTGGAGTATCAGTCAAGTATACCTCAATACGCTAGGGGCAGATGCTCCCATAACTGGGTATTCAAAAGGAACAGGAGATCTGAACAAATATAGGCTAATATGGGGCTAGCAGGATAGATCAAAGGATGCCTAGTATCCTAAACAATTGTAGCACATCACAAGTTATCTGGTACTCCACAGACAAGTCAGGACATCAAGCAATCTGATCCTGATTACTTGCTTGTGACTTCCTGGAATATCCTCCTAGCATGTCAGGGCCTAGGCTGTGTCCAGGTAATGTTGGGGTGTCCTGATACACCTACCTAGGGTCATCCTACTCTATGCTCCTATTAATAGGACCTTGGAAACACCCACCTGCCATCAACTGAATACCCAGGGTACAGGGACAGAGATGTAAGGGTCAAGTTGCGCCTATTGCCAGATACATGGTCAGGCATTGATGCACTACACCATAGCTCCTGCTGTGCAATATGACATGAAACTCCCACACCCTCTACTGTCCCAATGCTTAACCCAATAGTACTTCCTTTAATGAATTTACTCAAACACCTATACTACCATTATACATAAACAAAACCCAATAATCAAGAATTTAGCAAAGATTGAAGTGTGAGGAATTTACCTGTTTAAGAACTTTGAAAGCTACTTCTGCTAACCCCTTTCCTCGAGCAGCCACCCACTTGAACCCAGGCGCAGGAAGAATTAGGGTTTGGGGAATCGACTGCTACTTCCAAGTATTTATATAGCTCGTTGATAATCCTGGGTTGATGGGGAGATAGGATTTGCATGATTTCAACTGATCTGTTTGTTTCGAATTCAAATTGAATTCGTATTCAAAAGGCTGAGGTTGCGGTTTTAAAAGGAAATTTGAATTAACCCAATTTTGTATAGGTCCCTGCCCTTTATGTTATTTTCCTATGGGTCCTCTCATCATATAAAATTTAATAAATCCATAAATCATATCAATTTATATATGTAAGTCAATGACAGAAAAGTAAGAGACAAATAAAAATGAATTTCAATTTCACCAAATTTG
The DNA here is from genome assembly GCA_029216955.1 of Iris pallida. Classification (NCBI taxonomy): domain Eukaryota; kingdom Viridiplantae; phylum Streptophyta; class Magnoliopsida; order Asparagales; family Iridaceae; genus Iris; species Iris pallida. The sequence continues at coordinate 25,462,568 of JANAVB010016197.1, read as the reverse complement.
AGAAATTTGGTCAAGGGGTTGACAACTCTACCCCCCTTAAACAAATTTCATCCTCGAAATTTAATGAAGCTGCGATCTACTAGAAAGAATAATTTTAGCAGTTTGCTATAGAATTGTTGTGAATCTTTGCAAGTCAAAATCAAAACATAATACTCCTCAATAATGCTACTACTATAATCTACTGAAAATTCTTGCCAGCTGCTCCTTGTGGTGTTGTCGCATTTTTTGTGTTCATGGCAAAGGCTTGCCCTCCTTGTGTCGGTGGAGTATTTAGTCAGCGTTGTTCCTGTCTTGAGAGTCCGTCTTAACTCAAACGAAGGAATTACTTTAGCCGTTGAAGAGATTTTCAAACAGGATGCAAATCAAGGATTCAATGAAATCAAGGACTAGAGATTAACAAGGAGTCAAGTCATGTGGATGAGATTCTAAGTGTCTATTCCTATTCGCAGGTTCACGACGGTACAGTGACGCAACCGAAGTGATTAACGTAGACCTGCATGGGCTACCAAAAAAACTTGTGTTATGAATGGACACGTTTCTAATCGTTGTCAGATTAGAAAACTAATTGATATGAACTTGTGCAAATGGGTTCCCAAATCTAATAAATGTGGATCCAAGTATTGGATACTAAATTCTTCACGTAATATTTCAGGTGGAGCTACTTATGCTGAACCATAGAACCATGGAACGTGTTGGTGGTTGCACAACTACAAAGGTCATCTTCCATGCAATTGTACCAACATAAGTGTGGTCACTTGAACCATGTTGTTAACATGCTAAGTGATTTATTTTTTGGTTTTATTTATAGAATCTATCATGTTCTTATTAATGTCTTTCTATTTGATATCTTTTAGTTGTTTATTGTTTGAATCAATATGAGACATAATCCTAGCTTGACTAGCTATTTAGCTTAAATAATTAGTTCACACTATATAGTATTTTATTTTCTATTAGTGTGACACATTTGTCTATGTATGCTCTTTACTTTTAATCTTTGTTCTTGAAGCATGCATATGAGCTTTTTTTTGAGTTAATATATTTTTGACTCTCTGTCTTTAATATTTTAATGGTCACTTCTTATCGATTAGTCTTTAACATGTCGTATTTACTTTGATCAGTATTTTATGAGTATGTATGTTTCGCACGAGTCTTCTATTTACTTGAAAAGTATATACATATACTTTTATGTTAACCTTGTGCTTGCATAATATATTTACTATTGATTCTCATATTTTATTTTGATTAACTTCTTATGAATCAGTTCTATCTTTATTGGAATATATGAGTTAAGTTCAAGTTCTATATTATTTTTAAAAAAGGTAGTTTCAAACTTGTTCTTATATCATACTTCAGCTATTGATTACTTTGAACAAATTTATGTTCTTCTCTTATTAGCTTTTTCCTCAAAGCCTCTTTTAAATGATGTTTTTCTTGGATTTTTGGTTGACATTTTGGATACATGATATTTTTAATATCTTGATCTTGATAAACCATTCTTTGGGTATTTACTTCTTTTATATTTAGGGATTCTGGATTTCGATGTTGTTCGATGATACTGCATATATTTCTTTGAATCTAAGTCGTTAAGAGTAGAGGTCATTTTAGGAATAAGCCGAAAGGGTCCTTCTGTCATACAGGTGTAAATGGCCTGAAGCAACACGGTGCACTAGTCTTCGGACTATCACTAGCTGGGAACCGGCCCCTACAGCTAACCCAAAGCAATCAATACTTCATAGGCTTAAGATTTATTAAGGTCCACTTACAACTATCATCTAGTTCTGGATCCAAGGTACTAAACCTAGTCCCCTAGGTTCTAGAATACATCAACGTATCCAGGTCTTACATTTTGGTTTATAAATGTTTTAGATTTTATTGTTACCCAATGATTTTGCAAACATATGGATAAATGTAATTGATACATCTTATACCATATGCTACATTGTTCTAAGATTTTTTTAAGTCCATAGGATATAATTGATTTTATATTGCACTATTTTTTCTTAAATCCCTGGTTATTAAAGAAGAGATTTGTTTTGGGTACAAGCCTACAAAGGGTCTGTCTGTCACCACAGCTAAGGACAAAGTGAAACGGTACTTAAATGTTCCCCGGTGAACCTCCGTTAGCTGGGACAGTACCCCTACAGCTAACCCAAGATTGATCAACGCTTTATAAACTAAAGATTTATTGAGATCTAGTTGCAATTGTTATCTGATGGATTTTAGATTTTAGCTTTGATGGATAATATTATTTAATGATTTAATTTTACAAAAGGTAACATACATTGATCTCCATATGTTAATGTTTGTTATCTTCTGATATATTCATTTTTTGTCACTATTTGATATTCAGACTTGATGATCTTGTGACTATTCATTGAATATTATGGTCTTGTGATTTCATCTTTAACTTATGTAATATTCAATGATTTTGAGTTTTATATTATTATCTTCTTATTCAAGTTACTTACTGTCTATAGCAGTAACTTTTTGCAGGAGAGAAGTCATGCATATTGAATGTCTCTCTCTCTCAAAGCGTTTCTTCTCTTTAACCTTACGGTTATCTGATGGACACCGTGCAACAGCTTTAAAAAGGAAGAAATGAACTTTGATTTTTTTTTAAATTAGTTTCCTACTTTTGAAAACATTCCTCTGATTATTAAATTTTATCTATACATTTTTGGATATAACCATGTAAAGGTGGAGTAGTTAATTGTTTCAAGTCAATTATCCCCTTGACATGCCATATATCTAGAATACACTTTTCTTTGGACATTTATCTAATTATGTTTATTTGTTCAAATGTATTTATTTATGATTTATGGATTCTTAAATTATTTTCGTGATTTGAATCGTCAGCTTTCAGTCTGAGGACTAAATGGACGTATTCGAATATTTATTAAGACAATTTTTCGTAATAAATTCCATAATTTTGAAAAGTCTTTTTGATTTCTTTTTGATTTATTGAATCTGTCCGGTACTCAATTGTTATTATTTAAGACAGTTTTCAAAATATTTTATTGTCTTAGAATATTTCTTATATATATATATATATATATATATATATATATATATATATATATATTGGAGATATATTTTGTTTGTTCATCTTTAAGTATTTATTCATTGGATATTCTCTTTTATTTGCCTAAAGACGATATTTGTTTTAAGTTTGGGACGTTATATGCATTTGATCAAAGGAAAGAAAGATGCATATCTTGGATATTCCTTAGATCTTGTGATTATTTATTTTATTTATTCTTGCATATAAATTTCTTCGGCACTAGATACTCATATTTTAGGGGGAGCAAAATTAATTGTTTCAATTCTTTTATGTCCTTAATATGTGGTATAGCTAGTTCATCATGGACCTATATTCTTTTACCTAACATATCTTGTTGATTTTTTTATTTCTTTTTTGGGAGAATATTAGATTACTATTATTATTTATTTATTTTTAATTCTCTCATTTTATTCAAGTTTCTAAAAATTTATTTTGCCAAATATATTTAATTATCTTCATTGATAATTCTTTTGAGCTCAAATTAATTTTGGCATTTCTTATTGATATTTTATCTAAAAGTTCATGGTTATCTATATTTAGACTGATCATACTTTGTGGGGGAGCATTCAAGTCGACTGAATTTCTCCTTCTTAAGTATTTTGTCTTCATTAACTTCATGTTTATCTAATGGATATTCATATATCATGCTAAGGTAATTGAATTCAAATGCATGAACTTTGGTATAGATTTTGAATAGAATCTAGTATATTTATTTTGATTTCTTTTTCATTGATTATACTCTTTATGTAATTGATTCAATAATTTGTATGGCAAATTATGAATCATAATTTCTTTTTTGTGATCATTGTTAAAAGTCTCATTATATTCTTGATTTTTTTGGTATATACTAGATCTGTGAATTTCTCATGAATTATTTATGACCAATGATTGATTTATACTATATTGATACCTATTTTTTATTAAAATTCTTTATTGGTCAATTTCAAAACTACAGTTTTATTTATTCATCATATTGTGTTTTGAATATCATTTTTGGATTTCTAGTTGGTAAACTATGTATTGATTGATTTCAATATTTTTAAGTTCAACCAACTATTTTTGACAAGTTTTTCCACTTTAGTAATGCAATTTTCTAAACTTGTCGTTACACTGTTCTCCTAATCCTTGATCATGATTATTTTTGCTTTCCTCCTTTACTTATGCTTGAGTTCAATTTAGCCCTATTTACGGGAGAGCTTATTTTTGATCATGTCAAAGGGGGAGAAATAAGTTTAAGTTAGCACACAATATTCTACTATTATGTGTTTATTAGTGATACATACATCTATTGTATATATATATTAAACTTAACCGATTTGCCATTGTCAGCCCCTATTTTTCAAAAATTAATTTAATTATTGTTAATTAGTTACTAATGGCCTAATTAGCTTTAAAATAATTTATTATGATTTTAGGAATTTTTCTAGAATTTTTAAATGATTTTTAAATAGTTTTTAAATCAAAATATATCACCTTGTAATTATTTGAAATGTTTTAATATCATTTTGTAATATTTAAATTTGTTTTAATATCATTATGCAATTTGTTAATTTGTTATTATAGCAGTTTGCAAATTGTAAATTGTTTTAATTATGTTATGCAAATTTATTATTGCATTTACCTAGGGGAGGGACCTAATTGTAAAATCCTAGATTCCAGGGACCTTATTGCAAAATTCCTTTTCACCCACCCCCGACGACCCGGCCAGCTGCCGACGACCGGCCAGCTGCCCCCCCCGCCATTTCCGGCCGACTCTGAACCCTAACCGACTTCCTAACCCTATAAAACGACCCCCTCACTTCCCTCGACCCAACCACCACCACCACGACCCATCTCCGCCCACTTACTCCCCCATTAAGCTTCGCCGTAACCCTAGCTCCGACGAACCCCCGTCCAGCCCCCACAACGACCATCACCGCCCACAACCACCACCGATCAACTCGCCGCGCTGAGGAGAGTCCAGCGCCACCCAAGCGCCACCGCCACGTCGCCTCAGCCGCCGTCCAGCAACCCCGAAACCCCCCCGAAGTCGGACACGTAAGTTGCAGCATCAAACTGTGTCGTGCGTATCTCGTACTCACGTATGTGATTCGCCGTGTCCTGACGAGCATGATGGTAAGACTGGACACGAAAGACTAGACCCATACGTGTCGTGCTTAGCACGGACACGCGACTCATGTGTCCAAAACTGTCAGGACACAGAGTTTGTTTTATCGGGTTTATAACATATTAACTTAAACCTAAATAAATCTAACCCGAACCCTACCCCAAACACAAAGCTCGGGCTGACCCCCTGGCCAGCCCGACCGCACCCAAGAACCCGACCCCCCTGGGCCGAGTTCGAACCCCCCCTGTTGTTCTATTTACTTTTCCTTTTTCTTTTTTGTTTTCTTTTGTTTTATTTTTATATATTTATGTATATATGTATACATGTATATGTATATATATATATATATATATATATATATATATATATATATATATATATATATATTATTATATATATTATTATATATACTGTATTATATGTATATATATATTGTATTTGTATATATATATATATATATATATATATATATATATAATATATATATATATATATATTTTATATTTAGTACTTTATTATATTATATATATATATATATATATATATTTTATATATATATATATATATATATATATATAAAAAAATATATATATATATATATATATAATATATATATATATATATATGTATTTATGTATATATATGTATATATGTTCATGTGTATATATATTATTATATATATACTATTATATATATATGTATACAATATTTGTATATATATATATATATATATATATATATATATATATATATATATATATATATATATATATATATATATATATTTTATAGTTAAGTATTTCTTATATATATATATATATATATATATATATATATATATATATATATATATATATATATATATATATATATATATATATATTATATATATATATATATATATATATCCATTATGTATACATATAAATATCTATATATTTATATGTATATATATAAATGTTGTAGTTATTTATTTTATGTATGTACTTCAAAATTTTACTTTGTACAAAATATTATTGTGCATAAATTCCCAAGTCATTTTTATTGTTTAAATTATGACGTGTATATTTTTACCACTTTAAAAAGAATATATATTATTATTTAAAATTCTGTATTTTATTACTGTAACCATTTGGTGTCCAAGCCTAGCATGGGTTTTTGGGCTCCAATGTGTTTTCACACATTCAAGACCTGTACAAGTCATATTGGACTTGATTCATGGCCTTGGGTCCTGTATTTTGAACTCTGGTTCAAATTATGTATATGGACAAAATACGCAGATAATTAATTATTTAATTTCAGATTGTGTACCATGCTGTTTTTGAATTTCTAAAAATACTTTACTTGCTGTTAAAATTCTGGAAAAATAATATTTAGATACTATGTTAATTTAGCTAATTTAGCATAATTTTTACAGTATTTAATTTACAGTTTTGCCACTGTTTTGGCATATGAAACCAGAACTCATTTTCTGTGTACTTATGAAAACTGATTTTTATAAAATACATGTACTGGTTAATAAATTCCAGAAAAATTATAATAAATTTCTATAATTAACAAGGATCATTTTGGTACTTTATTTTATGTAAAATTAAGCTTTTGTCTACCTCAAAAATTGTTGGAACACAATGTACAGTTGATTTATTTATTGAATAATTACGACTTGCAACTTTTTGTGTTATTTTGAGTTGTAGCCGTATTGAAACTCACCCCGCACTAGTGTAAAGGCCCTAGAAAGTTAGTTATAGTATTGTGTCACCCCATATTGGTCTCCTATGCTAAAGTCACCATTTGGCTAGGTGTCCAATCAGAAAGTCGTATTGTACCACTAGTGTCGTAGTGTTTAACTTAGTATAAAAACTAAGTTTATGTGTTATTTCTACAGTGACGAGTCACCAGGCATCTATAGCATTTTTATCGCTGGTTTGCTTTGCTAGAGGCAAGTACTTTCTATGAATTTTATATACTGCTATAACAATAAACTATGATTTACCAACCATGTTAAATGCTGATCCTTGGGTAGCAAGTTAAAACTTTGCATGTTGTATTACTTTCAGTCTCTGCCATGTTTAGGACAGCTCTCATATCTCTCACATGTTTAAATAACGGGTTAAGAAAAAACTGTTAGTAGTGTACGTGATCATGACCCCCTTCTTCGTATGTATTTACCGCGCTCGGTAACATTCTATATGTGACCTTGCCGTATGCTCTGATCCTGCATTTGTGTATAGATATACACCGATGCCGTTCGTACACGTATGTACATGCCAGAAAACTTGATATGTGCCGCTGTACATCCTATTCACCTATTGACCGATTCACGTACATGCTACGGTTTTAAAGTTTTAAACTATATGTTGTCATTTTTAAAAAGAACCAATTAAACCATGATATGCCATGATTCCAGTTTACTACATTCCTGTTCATGCTTCGTATATTTAGTTTACTAGAATCAGTACTTGCTGCCGTCCTGACAGGATAACATTATAGGTATTCTTACTGAGGAGGAGTTGCTCTGTGACCCATATTATGGAGATACTGCCGAGGACCAGGCTTTGTCTTACGAGGATGTACCTGCGGAAAAACTCGTCTAGTTTGTGTAGTTGCTTGGGATATTTAGAGTAGTCATGTATTAGACTATGTATTTTGTAACTAGACCTGTATCCAGTTTTATATTTCGGACTTGTACTTGGACTCACTATTTCTATGAGACGACTTTTGTGTTTGGAGCATTTATGACTCTTATTTACTTATAGAACTGTTAGCACATTTAGTCTTATCTTGTTACTTCTAGAACAGCTTACTGTGCTTTATCTCAAGCGTAGGCTGGGCATGACTCGGCTCGGCCCAACAATTTGGGTAGCGGGTCGTGACAGCCATAATCAAAAAGGGGGAGATTGTTAGCCCAATGATTATATCATGTTTTTGAATATAGCTAATCAATTAAGTTTACCATAATAACATCACTAATATTCATGCAATCACTATCATGTTGGTACTTAAACTTAGTATTATCCTAAATATTCTATATCATATTGCTATGCTTGTATCATATTGTTTTGTTTGTCTAACATGTTCTTATAGACATGCAGTAAGCATGATCAAGCTTTGTCAAATCAGGACATATGTAATGGAGAATAATTATTAATCGGCCAAAGACGGCATTATGCGAAGCCACTGAAAGGTATTCAGATTTTCAGATATGTTTATCTTTGGACGACTGCCGCCAAAGAAAAAGGCACCTTCAGGTCTACTCAAATATCAGAAAAAATGCATCATCAAAGGGCTATTAGTTTTCCTATTTGATCAATATATTTTTCATATTTATTGAGTCTAGGAATACGATTTAAACTGCATCGTACTAGCAAATAAGCTATCCAAGAAACATTTTCAAAATATCCTTCCCACTTACAAACCCCAAACTACTTCCTAACTGCTTGATCTTTTCAAAAAGCCCAAAACCAATTTACAAAAACCCTGACAGAACTCCAACAGAATTCGGCCCGAGTTCGGCCCGAATTCGGCCAGAGTTCGGTTAATGGACGTTGGATTTTGAACTTGGTCCTCCTGCAGTTACGGATCTTGCCGAGATTTTCTCATAGAGTTCTGCCCGAATTCTGTCATAATTCTACCTTTGGAAAAACTATAAATAGAGAAGGATTTAAATCATTTCAATACACCAATTCACTTTCAAATCTCTTCTCTATAAGCCTACTACTTCTTCCAAAGCGTTCAAAAGCTTTCATTTTTAAATCCCAAGCTAGTTACAATCCTCTAGTCGATTTGCCAGTGCGGTACGGTCTAGAAGTTTCAGAGTGATTGTAATCAGAGGCTTGATTGAAGATAAACACTTCACAATTGAAGTTGGTCGAGTAGTTCGGATCAAAGCTCGCATTGTAGAAGTTGCAAGAACTTCGGATGAAAACTTGTGGTGATTTTCCATAGTGGATTCAATTGGAAGCTAGAGTTCTTCCGACTGGACTAGTCCTCACAAGAGGGAAACCAGTATACATCCTTGTGTTTGCGTTTGCTCTCTGCTCTCTACTTTTTTACATATTCTGTGATCTTGTTGCTAACAATTTTTTAAATAGCTATTTTTTTGCTGCCTACTCTATTCACCCCCTCTAGAGTATAGTACTTTACATCCCGTTCCTACAGTTGGTATCTACAATTGGTATCAGATCGAGCTCTCTTTATACAGATCTTGCTTGATCATACCAATTGATTCTACAGTGCATGACTCTTAAGATGCATCTGTTGCGAGGCACATCCATCTAGAGAGCGCATCAGCCGCTGGGCGCATCTTCTTTGGTCAACGTATTTTGAGTGTTTCGAGGCCAACATTGATGACTTTTGACTTAGCTGACTTTAAGGTGGTAGATTCATTGCCATGCCATGAATGCATATTCATCATATTAACTTCGAGTAGGCTGTCTCTTGGTGCATGGCTTTGGTTTATGCCTTAGCCTATAAATACCAGCGGTGAGAGAGAGTTTGTTCTCGTTTCACCCAACTTCTTAACAAAGATGAACTCGATCGATCATCCCCCTTAGCGAGACGTTGCACTGCTGTTTTTAAATCTCCCCATTCAAAGAAGCTTTGATGATAAACTCCTTCAGAAGACTAAGATGCGCCCGATAGGCTATAGAAAGAGCAGTTCGTGCTCGTGCCCCATGTCGATAGTGTTCTTGTATGACACGACGTTGGGTGCCTGTTGCATATAAAGATCGGGGTCGTCTTACCCTAACTTCCGTTATGCTGGAAGAGCCAACCGGTTTGGATTGATTGTCAACCCTCGTTCTGCTCAATAACTGCTTCATTAGCCGAAGCACTCGTGTGTTGACGAGGACGTGATTTGCTCTGATGAGAAGGAATAATGCGCCTATGCTGAGACGCCAGAGTGATACGCCTAGACTGTGACGTCAGATTGATGCACCTTGCTACAAAGTATTTAGACTAGGCTTTTTTGTAATAGAATGAAAAAGGCCATGTAATAGATTTTCATATAAAAAAAATCCTTTTTTCCATGCGCTTTTATCCTTACTATTTTTGACTGATGCACTGACATTTATCTTGTGTATGGCGCATGATGTATGTGGCGCATTTTGAAATTCTATGCTTCAACAAGGCCCCTTCAAAGTTTTTAAAATTTTAAACAAGTTTTGGAATTCTTTGAACTAAAAAGCATGGGTAGTAGATGCTTTGGGCGCATGCCCTATCTGGACGCATGGCCGTTCCGCGCATAGCTGTGCTGGCGTATATTCTTCTTGATTTAAATTAAGATAACATCTTGAATTTTGAGTGATTAATGATGATCACTTTTTTGAAGATATGCAACCTTCAGTTTCATGAGACCCGCAGCGATGCTGATGTCATGTTTTTTTATTGGTTCACGTGCGTGGCTTAAGCATATAAATAGGTGTCTGATGGAAGAGAGAGAGAGTCTTCTATTCCTTTTCCTTTTCTTCTTCTTCCTTAGATTTTTTTCAAAATAGAAAACCCTAATTCTCTCGTACAATGGCCCCCAAAACTCCTCATGGTGCTGCTTGCCGAGGCAGAGACAAAAACCCTAATTCTCTCGTGCAATGGCCCCCAAAACTCTTCGTGGTGCTGCTTGCCGAGGCAGAGACAAGGGCAATAATCCTGTTGATGCCGATGTCGAAGAGCCCCTAGTAGTCGATACAACGCACGTCGACGTGCGACCAAAAGTTATTGGTGGGTGGTCCGCTGCTTGGGAGTTCATCAAACATACAGACACTTGTTCTACGGTTTACACGCATGGATGGGGAACCATCTTGGAACATGCGCCAAAACTACTTTGCTGAAGCGCATGGGTATGGCTGTAAGAGCCGTACCTTAAAGATGCGCCTAGGCTTTTTTGTGTTGACACGCATGGACTTTGATCCTGATGATGCGCTGAAGCTTTCCTACCAATGCGCATGGACTTTGGTCCTGGGGATGCGCTGTGGTGGATCTCAGTTAACGCGCGTGGACTTTGGTCCTGATGATGCGCCGAAGCTTTCCTACGAACGTGCATGGACTTCGGTTTTGGGGATGCATTGCGGTAGATCTCAGTTAACGCGCATGGACTTTGGTCCTGATGATGCGCCGAAGCTTTCCTACCAATGCGCATGGACTTCGGTCCTAGGGATGCGCTACGGTGGATCTTAGTTAACGCGCATAGACTTTGGTCCTGATGATGCACCGAAGCTTTCCTACCAACGCGCATGGACTTCGGTCCTGGGGATGCGCTACGGTGGATCTCAGTTAACGCGCATGGGCTTTGGTCCTGATGATGCGCCATAGCTTTCCTACCAACGCACATGGACTGCGGTTGTGGGGATGCACTACGATGGATCTCTGTTAATGCGTATGGACTTTGGTCCTGATGATGCGCTAAAGCTTTCCTACCAATGCGCATGGACTTCGGGCATGGGGATGCGCTACGGTGGATCTCAGTTAACGAGCATGGACTTTGGTCCTGATGATGCGCCAAAGCTTTTCCACCAACGCGCATGGACTTCGGTCCTGGGGATACGCTGCGGTGGATCCCAGTTAACGTGCATGGACCTCTTGTCCTGATGATGCGTCGAGACTTCGATACTTGTCAGCTTATATGTGTCGATGCTAAATTGCGCATATCTTTCAACTCTTTATAAAAAGGGCTGAGTTTTTTGCTAACTTTTCTTTCTTTTTTTCTTCGTTGCACTGTCTATGACTTTGCCCTTATTGAATGTCATCCTCTTTGACCACTCTCTTTGCCAGATGGGTCTAGATTTCAACGAGGAGAAGTCAACCCTGCTAAGGATGCAATTATGTTGGATTAGCCACCAGAGAGAATGATGCTGATTCGGGATCGCCCTTTTCTTTTCTCCAAGCCATGATGGAGACACTACCAAAATTTATCGATTTAGCGACGGCCGGATCCGTCGCTAAGAAGACGGTAATTACAATTAGCGACCGAGTACCGACGGATATTGGCCAAAAACATCCGTCGGCAATCAGCTCGTCGCTAATAACCGTCCGTCGCTAAGTTGTCGTCACATGACGGATTAGCGACGGATAGTCGACATTACAATACGAAGACTTAGCGACACGTTCCCGACAGATTTCCGTCCATTTCAACTATTAAGTATTGAACTGTGTAGGAAATAGCGACGTAACTTTTCGTCGGTAACCCGTCGTAACGACGTATCAGATCGTATCGATTCGTCGCTATGCCGTCGGTATCCGTCGGTAATTAACGACGGCTTTGCGACGGTGTTATGACGGACTATCCGTCGATCATGTTCTGGAAATGCTTGGCATTTCCAGCACCATGGCGACGGAAGAGTCGTCGCGGACCCGTCGCCACCGCGACTCAACAGCGACGGATTACTGACTGATTATCTGTCGCCATGGTTCTGGAAATGTCATGCATTTCCAGAACCATGGCGACGGATAATCAGTCGCTAAGCCGTCGTAAAATACAGCGACGGATTAGCGGCTGGTTATCCGTCGCCCGGGCGACGACCTGTCCGTCGCTGTTCCATCGAATCTGATACCACCAGAACGTTGCCGACGGATAATCCTTCGATAATCCGTCGCTGCCTGAAAACAGTTTAAAAACTCCAGTTAGCGACGGATTATCTGTCAAAAACCCGTCGGTAACTGGGATTATCCGTCGCTAAACGGTCACTAGTCCGTCGCTAACTGGGTTTTTTGGGAAAAAATTACAGCACGTTCCCTGTTCACAAATATATGCGTAAACCAAACCAATATATAATGCACACCAATTATCCAACAATCACACAGACCAAATATATAATGCACACCAATTATCCAAGAATCACATAGACCAAGTAATACACATACGACCAATTATCCAAGAATCACAGACCAAACCAAATTAATAGAAAATAAATATCAATTATCCTAAAGAGTAACATAATATCCGGTGCTATAAGCCGATTATAGCACAATTAGTTCAAAGCTCTCACAAATAATCCAAATTTTCTTAATACAACATTTTAAGAAGAAGGAGGTCGATTGTCCGTTCCCGTATTCGACCGACGCATATACTCCTCCACAAGGAACGGAGGCAAGGAGTCGTAGACAACACTCGGAAGTCGGCGAAGCTGCTCTGGGGACATGAGATCCATGAGTGCCGTCACAGCCGTAGGCGGTAGCACAGGGGCTTCAGGGTTGAAAGAAAGACGGCCCACGGAAGACGGACCGACACCTGCAGTCGACTGACCAGTAGAAGACGGACGAGCACCATCAGCAGATGTACCGGCAGCAGCAGACGGACTGGCAGCAGCAGACGGACCGGCAGCAGACGGACCGGCAGCAGCAGACGCAGGCGGAAAGTGCGTGGCAAATTGCTCATGCAAGGACGACACCGCCTCGTGCAGCTGCGTAAGCTGCGACCTAACATCATCGTCTGCCCGGGCCACGGGAGGAGGCGGTGTCGGTGGAAATCTCTGCGTCGCCATATGCAATGGCCCTAGGGAGCCGACTCCGTACAGGTACCCTTTCTTAAAGCCGCCGACGGTATCTACGAACAAGTCGTTCCGAGCGGCCAAAGAAGAGGGCGTCCGGAAGGGCGTCGTTTCACCGACATCCTCGGTGTCAGGTAACTGAGCCCGACTAAGGGCCTCACGACACGCAGCCTATCAAATGAATGTGTTTATATTATAAGATTTACCTAAGTTGTAATCTAAATCCTATGTTTCACTAAGTTAAGTGTGAATCCTAAGTTTACCTAAGTTATAGTCCGAATACTTTTAATTCTAACGTTAATCTCATAATCATAAGTACTTACATCAGTCTCCTTGGCCCTCTCGTCGACGAAGCTCCCGTCCTTCCGTCTTTTGTGCGTATGCTGGAAGACGTCGTGCATGGTGACCGATTCTGGCGCCCTTCCCTCCTTCACCGCCCGTTGGGCCTGCATACGAAATTTGCGTAGAAACTAATTAACTCCTTTAATTAATAATACCTAATTCGATAGTGAAATAAATTTATGGTTGCTCACCAGATCTACAAGTGTCGCTGCGTGAGACCTTGATCCCCCCGTATGAAGGCCCGCGGCAGATCGGTTCACCTTCGCCTTCGCCGATTTCTCCTTGTATGCAGGGTTATCCATCATGCCTAAGAGGTCCTCATAATAGTCCTGCCAAATCCAATTCGGCCTCGTATGCCCCATCTTTAGGTCATGAATCATATCCCGTATCTTCTTCGAGCATGCGCTTCGGTAGGTCCTACGGATCCCCTCCTCGCGATGGGGGGGCCACCAGTACGTTCTCTAACACAGAAAATCAATTATCAGGTAATTTACAAAATGGTTGATTAAAGAATCACATAGACTTAACCAAAAAAATATAGATATATACCCTCAACTCGTCGAGCCAGACGTACTGCTCGGTTGGGGGCACCGACTTAAAGTTGAGGTAAGGACCGTGGAAGTTAGCCCTGATAATTTCTCCAAGGGCCCTGCCAACATTAAACGGAAAAAAAAACCTACAAAGAAGAAACGACTGGATTATTAACTTGAATAAATGAAAGAAATTTAATAAATTAACTTAAATTTACTTACGAGGTCCCCGCGGGCCATAGCTCTCGTCGGAACTCGCCTCTCGGCCTCTCTGGTGCCGTCGGAGGATCCGCGGGTCCGTGTATGTACTCCCTAGTAACCGGATGGAACCGAGTATGGGGGTACTCCGGGGCCCACTGTGCAGTAACTGGGGCATCCCCTGGTGGATCCGCTGCTGGTGGTTCCGATAGCGGATAGGATCCGCTAGCAGATTCGGACTGATGCCTCGATGAAGTGGTCGATCGAGGGCGGGATGCGTCTGTGCCCGGGGTACTTTCTGGGTCGGGCTCGCTCGATGGGGTAACATCCTGGGAACTCTGAACGCGACCACAACCACCAGCACCAGTACGACCACGACCATGACCCGCACCACCACCACCACCACCACCACGACCAGCACTACGACCACGGCCAGCCATCATGACCTGTAAATAGAACACATAAACATAATTAACAATATGAAAGTATAAATGGATATAAAAAACTAAACTAAAATATACATACCACCAGTAGGGAGACGAGTGCCGCCGCGACGAAAAAGACTGGGAGTGCCATCTGCAATAAGTAAATAATCGAATGAAAAAAACATGAATTCACGTAATTGCTTTTATGAGGTCAAACTTAATTCACGTAATTGGAAGTGTTTTTACTATACCACAATATTTAACCTAATCATCGTCTTCGTTCTCATCCTCGGCCTCGTCTTCATCATCATCCTCCTCATCCTCATCCTCATCCTTATCTTCATCGTCGATTTCATCTGTATCCTCATCCCCATCAAATTCTTCTTCTTCTTCTTCTTCTTCTTCTTCTTCTTCTGCCTCAAAATTTGGGATAAGACGCCTCTTTCTCCCCTGGTTGACAGCTAAGTCTTGTGTATCAACCTCTTCCTCCCCTCTATTTTCCTCAACAATATCTTCAACATCCATTGTATCTGAGTGTTGTCCCAAGTATTGTGACTTTTCGATCTGGTCCTCTTGGTATGCTGGGTCTCCAACGTTGAATGTATTTCTAGATTTAATCTTGCATACTGCCCACCAGTCAAATCGATCTCTACGACGCCTTGGGTAGCTTGTATAGTAGACTTGAACAGCCTGATTTGCTATTGCAAATGTATCGGACCCTCTATACCTCCTGCGATGATTTATATCGACGAATCCAAATTGTTTATCGATTCTCCAACCGATATTTGGTGTCGTATCGAACCACTCACATTTGAACATCACAATATGCATATCATGTGGGCCAATATATTGTAAATCTACAATATCCCGAAGCACTCCATAATAGTCAAAGTCCGGCTCGTCGTCATAGACGGTGCCTCTTATGCAAACACCGAAATCCTTGGTATTGATGCCGTCATTGATAAATTCGACATTTATAGCATTCTGAGTTGACTTAAACCTGAAGCCATTAACGACATAGCCTGGCCAAGTCTTTATTTGCTTCTTCGGTCCCAGTGCCAGATAACGAACACTCTCATGAGTGAGTGTTGTTTCAGGCAATAAAACCTGTAAATAAATATTTATAATTTAAATATTTCAGATTATATATTAATAATCTCAATTATAATCACAGTTACTTACGTATTTGCGAAACCATGACGGAAATGTACAATCAACCTCTCTTTGAAGTCCCTCATCGGTAATATCGGGTCTCCTCATTTTGATTTCATCTCTAAATACACTATTAGAAAAAATAAGAATATATAAGTGTAGTCACTTACTTCATCAAATTCGAGATTATAACGATATTTAGTGTACTGACTTACTTCTCCAAATCTCTCACTTCTTGTATGTCACAGTTTAACAAGACATATCGGTGAGCGGCATCATACTCATCGTCTGTCAACCACCGTCTTTTACTAGCCCCAACAGGCTTGCCCCTTACATTGAATATTCCTCCATCCTCAACGTCCTCGTCATTCCTTTGAGGTCTATTTCGATTTGTTTTAACATGAGTATCGAAATAAATGGAGTAGAAGTTTGAAACCTCTTCGATAAGATATGCTTCGCATATCGAAGCCTCTACATGAGCTTTGTTGCCAACTTTTTTCTTTAGATGGTGTAGGTATCTAGAGAGACAAATTATCTTGAGAATTAAGAAAGAATTTTAAAATAAATAGAAATTCAGCTTAAATTATATCGATATTTATGTACCTTTCAAATGGGTACATCCATCGATAATGAACAGATGCACCGACACGGGCTTCATATGCTAGATGAATCGGTAGATGTTCCATGCCGTCGAAGAAGCCAGGAGGAAATATTTTCTCCAACTTGCAAATTGTTACGATAATCTTCTCCTCAAGTTCAACCATGTGTTGCACAGTCAACTTAGTTGAACAAATATCCCTAAAAAATATTGATAGTTCGGCCAACAGAACCCATACAGCAGAAGGCAACAACTCTTTCAAAGCAATGGGCAGTAATCTTTCCATAAACACGTGGCAGTCATGACTCTTCATTCCCGTTAGCTTGCGTTCATTGAGGTCAACGCATCTAGACAAATTCGACACATAGCCGTCGGGAAATCTTAAAGTAGATACCCACTTGCAGATTATTAATCTATCTTCTTTGCTCAATGTGTATTGTGCTATCGGCTTACTTAATTGTCCAGCAGCTTCCCTTTGTATCAAGTTCAGATAAGGACGCTTGCATATCTCGGCAATGTCTTGTCTTGCTTTTGGATTGTCCTTCGTCTTTCCTTTAATGTCCATGACGGTATTGAAGACATTATCGAACACATTCTTTTCGATATACATAACATCAAGATTATGCCTTATAAGATTATCTTTCCAATAAGGTAAGTCCCAGAAGATACTCCGTTTGGTCCAGTTATGGGTTTGTCCGAACCCATCGACACGATTGTTCGATGGATCTTCCATTACAGTGGAAAAATCTTTTACATCTTCCCAAATATCGTATCCCGACAATCTGGCAGGCGGATGAGAAAATTCTTGTTTTCCAGCTCTGAATGCGTCCTTGTTCTTTCTCCAAGGATGACTCGCGGGCAAAAATTGATGATGACAATCAAAGAAAGAAGTTTTTCCTCCATGCTTAAGGCGGAACGCCTTACTATTTTGTATGCATATCGGACAAGACAGGGTGCCGTGAGTACTCCATCCCGACAGCATACCGTATGCGGGAAAATCATTGATTGTCCACATCAGTGAAGCTCTCATCTGAAAGTTCTGTTTCCTGGAAATATCATACATCGTGACGCCGATCTCCCACAACTGTTTTAGCTCATCCACCAACGACTGTAAATATATATCGATATTCTTCGTCAGATTTTTGGGACCCGGTATGATAGCTGTCAAGAACATATAAGGAGTCTTCATACACATCCATGGTGGCAGATTGTAAGGGGTCAGAATGACCGGCCAGCAGGAGTATTGAGATCCCGACTGCCCGAAAGGGGCGAATCCATCAGAACATAGCCCCATGCGTACATTTCTGGGCTCTACAGCAAAATTTGGATGGCAAAAATCGAAATATTTCCACGCCTCTCCATCCGAAGGATGTGACAATTCTCCATCGTCCTTTATACGTTCTTCGTTGTGCCACGTCATGTGTTCTGCTGTATTCTGAGACATATACATCCTCTGCAAGTGCTTCGTGATCGACAAGTAATGCATATACTTGTAAGGACGTCGTTTTCTAGTTGACTTTCCTTTTCCCTGACTTCCTTGTAACGATCCGCATTACAGAAGCGACAACTTTCTACATCCTCGTTCTCCTTGTAGTACAACATGCATCCGTTGCGACAACAATCTATCTTGTCGTACCCCAGTCCCAGTTGTCGGACCATCATCTTCGACTTGTAGAAGTTTTTTGGAAGCTCTTTTGATTCCTTCGGTAACACCTCCTTCATTAGTTGTGTAATCCGATCATAGCAAGTTTGTGGCAAGTTAAAATCGGACTTTATGTTCAACAACCGCATCGTCACTGACAGTACGGAATGTGGATCACAACCAGGATATAAAGAAGTTTCAGCATCCTGAAACATATCATAGAACTCCTTCGCCTCGGGATTAGGATCCTCCGGATCAAAATTAGGCCCTGCCGCGTCGTACACCATATCTCGTGCAAGGTTCTGCACGTCTCCATAATCAACGGAGCATTCGTCGTCATCGACGACAAAATCCGCTGCAGCATTATCATCAAAAGCATAAGTAGCAGCATTCGCAACCTGTCTTTCGGCATATAGTTCACCTTGCGATGACCACAGGTCGTAATCACGTACGAAACCCTTACGGGTCAAATGATCTCTTACACTCACCACTTCTTCGTAACGTCTATTGCGACAATTACGACATGGACACTTGATTTTGTTACCGTCCATAAACTGAGCTTTGCTCATGGCATACTTAAGAAACACTTCCACGCCTGCCTGAAAATCGTCACTCACACCTATTCTGCTCTCGTGTTGTCGTTTGTACATCCATGTACGATCAACGAAATAACGATCAATCACAGATTAGATGTAAAAATCTGTATAGTAAGACAAACTAAACAGAATTAGTATATAATCATGTAACTGGTGGATCCGCTAGTATTCTAGCTCGAGAAGAGAAAAATATAAATACAGTTGTTACTAGTAGTTCGATACCGATAGTGCGATACCGATACCGATACCGATAGTGCGATACCGATAGTGCGATACCGATACCGATACCGATACCGATACCGATAGTGCGATACCGATACCAAACTAAGTCAATCTATCTATTTCTAAATTGCAAGAGTCCACTTCTAGGATATGGGAGCTATATCCTAAATATCTAGTCTAAATTAACTTGGTTAGGATACTAGAGTGTCCTTATTATCTAGCAAGCACTACCTTAGTCTAGTCACACTAGCGTTAATTACCTATAATTCCTACCATGTCTACAATCACACATTACACCCCAAGCCGTCCTGCATGCTAATTATAATAGGCACATATATATATGTATATCACAGTTAGATGTATAGACCATGAACACAAACACTGACTTATGCAGATGAAGAACTCGTACTGTCCTTAACACAGTGAACATATACACCATGAACCCAAACGCCATATTCACATTTACTAATCCAAACACCACCAAACTAATGGATAACACCCAATATGGATAACATATTATTTAGCCAATATATAAATTAGATGAATTTGATAAGCAAAGCCCCCCGACGCCCCCGCCCCAAGCCCGCCGCCCAGGCCCCGACGCTCCCGGCCCAAGCCAGCCGCCCAGCCTCCGACGCCCCCGCCCCAAGCCCGAATGTCCCCAAGCCCGCCGCCCCCGCCCCAAGCCAGCTGCCCATCCCCCGACGCCCCCGCCCCAAGCCAGCCGCCCAGCCCCCGACGCCCCCGCCCCAAGCCCGAATGTCCCCAAGCCCGCCGCCCCCGCCCCAAGCCAGCCGCCTAGCCCCCGACGCCCCCGCCCCAAGCCAGCCGCCTAGCCCCCGACGCCCCCGCCCCAAGCCAGCCGCCCTGCCCCCGACGCCCCTGCCCCAAGCCCGAATGTCCCCAAGCCCGCCGCCCCCGCCCCAAGCCAGCCGCCCAGCCCCCGACGCCCCCATCCCAAGCCCGAATGTCCCCAAGCCAGCCGCCCCCGCTGCCCCTACGTCGACACCGCGACACAGAGAGAGAGAGAGAGAGAGAGAGAGAGAGAAAGAAAGAGAGAGAGAGAGGAGATTACCTTCGGGAGAGAGAGAGGAGAGGACGCCGTCGCCGTTCACGAAGCCGCGCGAGAGAGAGAGAGAGAGAGAGAGAAGAGAGATTAAATTTGGGGAGAATGCCAAAAGTTCCCTCCGCCTTTTTATTTAAGTCTGGAACGCTAATTTAGCGACGAAATGGCGACTACGGAATATCCGTCGCCCAATAGTCGCTATTATTGATTATCCGACTGAATATCCGTCGCTACGTAGTCAAAGATATGTCCCGCCAATTATATACACAATTCCCGCCAAATAAACGACTACGTGGCGACGACCGAATATCCGTCGCTATAACACCGACACACTAGCGACGGATGTGCGACCTTTCCTGCCCCTAAAATTAAAATAAAAATGGCAAATGTTTGTGTCGGTAATCAGTCGCTGAGCGGCCACGAACCCGTCGCTAATACCGACGAAATAATTCCGTTGCTAAATTGCCGTCGCTAAATGAGCGTATTTTGGTACTGAGAACGGTAGGATCATTGCTGCTGAATCTGCCACAGAAACTTGAAGCCCAGTTTCTTTTTGGGGATCGCCTGGCTTCCTATGAAGCGAAGGTGTTGAAAATCAAAGAGGATTGGTTCTTCAAGGCGAAGGACCTCAATATGTATGTGCCAAAAATAGAGCATCAGCTGCCTCTGACCGCTTTCATCAGCCTTGCGTCGAAGAGGAGGATGCATTAGGAGCATACCCCAACTCAGGGAGGGGTAGTGGTAGGATCCATCCGAATTGACTCCGCACCTAACCAGAAGGATACCTTTACTTTCGTGCGAGACGAAACTTCTTACACCCTGCGAACTTTGCATCCTGGAAGTATATTAAGCAATGTTCTCCCACAAACTTTTGCTTTCAGTGCCTAAACCTTCTCCAACCGTATGTTGGCGGCCAAGATTTCGTACCCAAAAGGGGAGTTTCAGGTTGAAGGTTGGTGTCACTATATTCCAAAGTGGGATGATCTGACACTTTAGATCATGGCAAAGTATAAGAATGAACTCAGGGAGATTGGCTTGACTTCTGCCATCCGAGCTACCCAGGCTGGCATAGACATAAACTGGCCCATATTTCTGGCCCTCACGGAGCTGTACAATTCTTACACTAGAACTTTCTACACGCCCGTAGGGGAATTAGGATTGGCGCTTCATGAGATGTTTAAGGTCTTGAAGCTCCCTTAGGGGACTGAGCCATATAAAGAGTATTTTACAACAAACAAGGAGCTCTGCGCTTTAGAAGAGAATAATCCAAAAATAATAGCGGTCATTAAAAAAGTAGTGAGCTGCCGTTATTTGAATCAGCAGAGGGATAAGGCTAAGGTGCAACCTCACGTGACTGCTTGGAGAGATTACGTTGTCACTGAAGACGAGAGTGATCCGTCGAAGGTTCGCTTCACTACTCCCCAGGGTCTCACTCATGAGGAGGTGATCACCGAGATGAAGAAGTTTGGCGAACGCAATCCGCGTGAGGATGAAAACAGGAAGCCGACCGACAGCATCTATAGTTGCTTCTGGCACTGCGCACAAAATGTCGCCGAAGATGGTGCTAGTTGCCTATCTGATAATTTGGCTCCGAGATTACATATTTCCTGGTGGATCCGATTTTATGGAGAGGGTGACCCGAAACCTTATCTTGCCTGCTGTGAAGCTGGCTTTTGGTTGTCCTTTGGCTTTGCTTCCCGTGATGGTGTGCAACCTGATGCAGGGTTTAAGAGAGTTTGCGATAAATGTCATAGCCTCGAAAAGAAGGAGTGGAAACTTTCCTCGAGCGGATCTGCCTTATCACTATTTGATTGGGTGGTTGATATTACATCATCCTAATGTAATGAGCCCTGGCCCGGAGGAAGGGCATGTTGCTTGTGACGCCTTTATCCGCCGCTATCACAGATGGAGGTGGCTGCATACTGGCGTTCCTGTTTCTAGGAAGATTTTGTTCCAGCTTCAAGGGTGGGACATCTCTAAAGTTTGCCCATTTTTTCTGGCTTTTGAAGTAGATGAGGAACTAGAGGATACTGGTGTCGATGCCATTTCCCTTCCAGTTTGGGGGTTCCATTGGCTGCAAAGCATCCGACCCTCGCATTTATTATACCAAAACAGGAACCATTGCTTTCTGGAACTGTATCTACTAAGCTGTTTGCTTTCCAATTCAGCTACACTCAGCTGATATTGATGAACCCTAGTACCTGCTTAGGATTTGTTGGAAGTTTATTGGATGGATCCCGCGATTGGCAGTACTATAATGCGGGGTGTACGAGAGTGAGGTTTACCATGCCTCTTCAGAATTCTCGATCGCACATTTTGTTTTCTGCCATCAAGCTCTGCTGTTTGATGAACATGATGTCTCCTAGCTACGATAGGAAGACTAGTTTTATCGTCGGGACTCAGCTAAAGGCGTCTAAATCCATGCTTGCGAAAGCCCGGGCATATCGACCGCCAAAAGCTGTGGTTCTAGCAGTAGCCCCGGTAACACAAACGGAGGGCTCACGGGAGGAATCTGATGCGACTCAGTTGAAGAGGCGAGCTTGAACGGACGCGGGTCCTTCTCCACCCAAGAGGCACAAGAAAGTGTTGGCGGCAAAGTTAGGGGCCACAATAGTTCTACCCATATGAGGGTAAATAGAACCTTCCTCCACGATGGTAAGTGGGTCAACGTCAACTCTTAAGAGTTTAGCCTGCTCTCTCCATTCTTTTGTATATCCACTTGTTTTTGTTTTGCAGGCAGTCAAACGTTTTGAGTTGCCAGCTCTTTCAAAGAGCGTATCCCTCCCATTGTGAAGTCTCCAGTGGAGGAGGACACAGATGATGCGCTTCACGTGGAAGTCCCTGCCGCCTTTGACTATACTGAGGATGAATCCGTTGATGTGGTGGAATCCAAAAATGTCGATCAACCCCCATTGACAATTCGGGGAGATCAGGTAGGGCCTTCGTGGGCGGTGGAGCAACCAGCTGCGGGCACAAGTAAGAAGATTGTTGCTGAGACCAGGAGGAGGCGATGACACAAGATCCTCCGGAGGAAGAGGTTGATTGGGACTCGTCTTCCTCAGAACATGTCCCAGATGACGATGTTGAAAATGTAGAAGGGGACTCTACCGTGGGAGGAGACGAGCAGACTAGGGTAATGGCAGTTGAGCTCTCCTCTGATCCTGATAGGGAGGAACCGGTTTTGCAATCGGATCCTATAGCTATTCGGGAGGCGAAAGTTGAGACGACTCCATTTTCGAGCCCTACTCCTATCTAGGTGACGGAGGTTGAGGCAGTAGAAATGACTCGATTGCCAAGCCCTACTCCTGCATCAGTAGAAAATGAGGTAGGATCAGCCATTCTGCCTCCCAGAGCCACACCTTCTCCTTTATCAGGAGGTAGAGTAGAGGAGCCTACCTCAGCCACAGGCACTATTTCTGAGCCTGTTGCGATGGGCCTAGATGTTGGTGGACTATCTGGGGTAGATCTCGATAAGGCCAAGGGCCCTATCGTGGAAGAATCTCCTTCCATCCAACCTACTTAGGGGATTGTGTTGGGTCCTTTGAGAGACTCGGCTACGATAGTTTCTGGCCCTGTCGCTGTTGTCGGTCAGACGGAGACCGCAAATGTTGAGATTCCTGGGTCGAAGTCCCCTCAAGGGGACCTGAATCCTGAAGGCTCGGTGATTGGAGGTTTGACGAGTGGGGTGGCGACCATTTTGTTTTGCCAAGATATTGTGCTATCTACGAGTTTAGCCAACCTCCTAGCTCACATGGGAATTCCGACCGCTCCTCCTTTGACACCTTAAGTATTGGCCGACGCAGACGAATACGTGAAATATATTATTGAGGTTGTGTACAAGATGCTGAGGAGAGGGGCATCCACTGTGCTGGAGAAAGGCGGAAGCTTTGCGACAGCTAAGGCAATGACAATCCCGCACATCGTGTTGATCCGATATCACCAGGGTCATAACCATATGGCTGAGATTTTCGAGGCTTCTATTGCGGAGCTCGATTGTCATCTTACTGAGCTCCAGAACATCCAGCGGAATAATCTTTCCGCTTTGATAGAAGAGGAGAAGGACAAGTTAGCGGCTGAATCTGAGTCAGCCTACTTGGCCACCGTTGCTGTCTGGGGACAGAAACTAGCTAATGCTGAGGCTAAAGAACATGAGCTAACATCAGTTATGGAGGAAAAGGCTGATATACGGGCATCCTTGGATGTCCACCTAGTGGAAGTTGATTCTAAAATCTGCATGCTTCAGGAGCTGCAAACTCAGCTTCTGGTAGACTCTGAACGAGCACAGACTGCCCATATCGCTCTTAAGGAGAAAGCGACAAAGTTTACTCGCCATATGGCCAACTTGCTCCATCAACGAAAGGAGTTGGATGTCAAGAGAACGGCCGATATCGCCTCTGAGGATAAGAAAGCGATGCATCGTGAAGCTGAATGTCGGGTCTTGGCGACTGTCGAAACTAGGGTCGAAGCTTTTAAGCGTCATATTGACGAGCTGTCTGTTGACCCTTGAAGTTGTTCTCCTTCTGTGTTTTCTTTTTGTCGTTTGAATCGTAGTTGTTTCTTTTTTACAATATAGCCCCTTTTTCTTTTTTTTGAGGAGATGAAATAAAGAACTTTTGCTTGCTCATTTATCATGAATGCATGGTTTTGTGGACTTAATCATCTTTGGCCTACCTTGGTTTTTAGGTACATATGATAAGTTGAGAGAGGGAACCAACATGTTTACTCAGAGGTAATATAGACATGGTAAACATGGGGTTGGTGATAGAGTTTTCTCACTCAGAGGTGATAGAGACGTGGTAAAAAGAGACTCTGTGGGGATGCAAAGAACTCAGAGGTGATATGAACGTGGATGTTCTATAGGCAGGGTGTAGCAACACGAGGGTTGCTAAATGGGGGTATTTTACTCAGAGGTAATATGGACGTGGTAAACATTGGTTTTTGCTTCATCTTACTGATAACGAAGATTGAGGTTTGTGAGGATGTAGGAAACAACTCAGAGGTGATACAGACATGGATATTTTCTACTGGGATTGATAAGAGAATGTTCCGGAACAGCTGGGTTCCAGACAAATGGTATGAATTTGATGTAAAGATCATAGATTTTTCTTGCTGGGGATATGGAAGTACACATTGGAGGTTTTCAAGAATAGTACTTCTTTAGGAACTTGCCATTAATTGGCATCATGAACAAGTCTCCGTTAGGTTTTACGAGTCGGTAGGTCCCGTTAGAGTACACCGTCTTAATGATGAAAGAACCTTGCCATTTGGGTTTAATTTTTCCTGGTATCTTATGAGTCATCACCACTGGCTTTCTAACTGATAGGACAAGGTCACCTACTTGGAAAGTCTTTTATTTGACCTTCTTGTTGAAAGCCTGTGAAACACGAGCCTGATAGAGCTCGATGCGCTGTTGAGCCAAGAGACATTTTTCGTTTAGTGCCTCCAAATCTTGTAACTGGCGACGTTGATTGTCTTCCTCCGTCAGATGGTTCGTAATGGCCACTCGTAGTAAAGGTATCTGGATTTCAAGAGGCAGCACTGCTTCGCTCCCGTAGACTAGGGAGAACATTATATTGCCCATCGGAGTCCATACCATTGTACGGTAAGCCCAAAGGCATTCGCTCATCTTTTCGTCCCAATCGTATTTATCGTAGAACCTATTGCATGCATGACTTATGAATTGTGGGCTGTTGTTATGGATGATCCTCCAGGGTACCCCAAAATGGTAGATGATATGATGTTTGATGAAGCTGATAACCTTCGAGCTCTTAACTTATGACAAGGATACTGCTTCTGCATATTTAGAGAAGTAATCAGTGATTACTAAGATGAAGCATGTCCTCTGGATGTTGGAAGGGTAATAGGTCCAACTATATCCATAACCCAGGCTTCAAATGGCTAGGAGGTGACCGTAGGGTATAGAAACGCTGAGGGTCGATGGATGAAGTCATCGTGCTGCTAGCAGATACGACACTTTTTGGCGTACTCAATAGCATCTGCCATCATAGTATGCCAGTAATAGCCCATACGTCAGAGTCAATCCAGTAGCTTAGGGCCGGGTTGATGATCTCCACAGGTGCCGTCGTGAGCCTCCCGAAGAGCCTCGGCTGCCTCTTCGTTTGATAAATATCGAAGGAGAAGCCTTTCGTAAGAACGACGATATAGCATTTGGTAGCTGTGTCATAGTAGAATCGGAGAGAGCATCTTTTGACAGACACGTCTTCCTTTGGATCGTCTAGAAGGATCCCGTAGGCCACAAAATCTATGAATGGAAACCGCCAGTGTCTGATGTCGACATTGGCGTCTGTAGGCATGGCATGGTTCAGACATATGCACAAGTTGTTTATGAGACACCAGATCCTGACCAATCACCGTAACGAAGTATTGAGTTCCGAGAGCTGCCGCCAATGAGGCAGCAAGGCCAGCCAGAGCATTCACCTCCAGATTTTGTAACCGAGGTACATGCTCTATGAAGAACTCGGTGAAAGTTGAAATAAGTTCTAAAGATGCTTTATGATAAGGAATCAGGTCCTCTTGGCGAACCGCATATTATCCCCAGACCTAGTTGACAATGTATTTTGAATTGCCATAGGTCTCGAGGCATTCTATCCCCAATTTTCTTACTAACTGGAGTTCTATAATGAGGGCATTGTACTCTGCCACATTGTTGGAGCACGGCTCTGTGAGGGAATAGGCACGCTGGATGACTAGCTTGTCTGGAGAGATCAATACTACCCCTATTCCTATAATGAGGCACCGTCGAAGAACATCCGCCAGACAGAGTTTCCTTCGACAACATTGGATTCCAGCACTTCATCTGGAATATCATCATTGAGCTTGGATGACTCTGGGATTGGATGTGCAGCTAAGAAATTAGCCAGCATTTGACCCTTGACAGTTTTTTATGGAACGAATACCATATCGTATGGTGTCAATAGTATTGCCCATGTAGTTAACCGAGAGTTTAGTGCTCCCGGCTTTGTCATGAGGACCCTGAGTGGATTGACTCGGGAGATAACATGGATCATCTAACCTGATACATAATGACGAGTCTTCTGAATGGAAAATACCAGAGCTAGACATTCTTTCTCTACGGGGTTGTACTGGTGTTCGGTCCCGATCATTGTCCTGCTTAGGTAGTAGATAGCTTGCTCGTAGCCTGCATCATTGTTCTGAGCCAGTAGAGCACCGAGAGAATGATCCATTGCATGGACGTAGAGTAGGAAGGGTTTTCCTGCCACCGGTGCCACAGGGACTAGCGGATTCGTGAGATAGGCTTTGATGTCGTCAAATGCCTTCTGACACTCTTTCGTCCAGACGTAAGAGACTCCCTTTTTCATGAGTTTGGTAAGGGATTTGCATCATCCAGATAGATTTTCTATAAACCTTCAGATGTATGCGAGACGATCTTGTAGGCCTCGAAGTTCTCTTCAGTTCTTCGGAGGACTCATGTCAAGGATGGCCTTGGTCTTCTCGGGGTCAACATGGATACCCTTCGCAGTGATGATGAAACCCAAGAATTTGCCGCTAGAAATGCCTAGGAAGGATTTAGCTGGGTTCATCTTGAGCAGATGTGCTCGCATGAGGTCGAAGATTTTCTTCAAATCTTGCAAGTGATTACCTCGTAGACGACTTTTGACAGCGATGTCGTTAACATAACATTCGACTGTCTTATGAAGATGCTTACGAAAGATTGTGCTCATAGCTCGCTGGTATGTTGCCCTACATTCTTCAAGCCAAAGGACATTACTGTGTAGCAGAAAATTCCCTTTGGAGTCCTGAATGACGTGTGCTTCTCCTCATCCGGGTACATCTTGATCTGGTTGTAGCCCAAATATTCGTCCATGAAGGACATGCATTCAAAGCCATAGGTATTGTCTATCATCACATCGGTGATTGGAAGAGGGAACTCATCTTTTGGACAAGCAGAGTTGAGGACCCTGAAGTCGATACAGACTCGATTCTTCCTATTTTTTAGTAACGGAAACGATATTGGCCACCCAGTCCGGATGCTCCTCCTCGCGAACAAACCCACTTTCTATGAGTTTTTCTACTTTTTTTGATAGTGTCCATGACATTAGGAGGGAAGCGTCACTGTTGCTGCTTAAAAGGCTTAGCGTTGGGTAAGATGTTAAGCTTATGCATTGTGATTTGCGGGTCTAGACCCAGCATGTCTTCATAGCTATAGACGAAGACGTCGATGTATTCTTTGGTAAGTTGAATCAAGGATTCACGATCTTCCCTTGCCAAGCTTTTGCTGATGAATATGGGTCTGGGCGAGGATTCATCGCCTAAGTCAATTTGCTTGAGTTTATCTTCGGTGGGAGGTTCCCGTTGTTCGAAATAAGATTCCCACTGTGCACCTAAGCGTTGAGCCCAGGGTTCCTCTTCGAAGAATTCCAGTATCTGGTCGTCCTCTTTTTCTTCCAAAAGATGCACAGACGTCATGTTGACTGATAGTACTTTTCTGAAGATTGGACCGTTGCTAGCATCGGAGTCCCAAGTTGAAGCTTCGGATGAGTGAGAGTGTATGACCTCTTTAGCTTCTGAACTCTCTGGGGTTGTCAGCGGCGTGACATAGCCTACCCCCCGTTGAGTGCGGTGATAATAATCCCATGGCTTTCCTTTTGGGACCGGGAGTCGTAAGTAAAGGCGTCGGCCTTTACCATAGTTTAGGCCTTTGTCGCCTTTCAAGTCATAACCCATCTTCTGGATGTGGTACTTTGCTTGATTGGTGTACCGATATACTTGCATTCTACCGGTATCATGTTCTGGTTCGATTGGCGAGAGGTCTTGATAACGCTCAACTTTGCCGAAGATGATAGGTTTCTCGTCCTTATTCTAGGACGGCACTATGTAGCAAACCCCTCGGTACGGGACCACTCGATTTATATTATTTATAGTCGTTTCTTGTGTTGTAACGATGTTAAAGCATTATCTAAGGTATACATAGCATTCCAATGTAGAAGACTAGAGTAATTCAAAGACAACCTTTACTGATAAAGTAAGAAATCTTATCATGAGGGATTACATCATCTAAAGAAGGAGCGTCAACATTAGCAGATATGTAATCTCCCAGCTCTTCATCAGTGAGGACCGGAGTAGCCTTGGGAGATTATGGGGCTTTAGGTTAGATTTTTGCCACCAGAGGAGTTGATGTTTTGGCAGGCGATATTTCTAGAGAGTTTTTCGGGAGTCTGACCTGTATTGGCTCCTAAACCTGCGCTGGGAGGGAAGCCGGAGCCTTCTCCTGTAGCTTGACTACGAGGGGAGCCAATGATTGGGGAGGTTTCCCCTTGAGGCATACTTTCAGAGGTGCTTCAGTTGGTGTCTCTGGGGCTGGTGCTCTTCCGTGCTTCAGTTGTAGTGTTGGATGCAGTCAAGAGATGCATCGGGATCCCCAGTGTCTATAGTAGAGTCCGAAGGATAATGCTAAAGGAAGACCCAGGGCCGATCTGGGTTCGATCCACCTTGATGGCATCAACATACCCTGTGTAATACAGTGGTCTGTTATGTCGATTGTTCTTGAGTAGCATATCTTGTTGAGTAAATGTGATGTTGGGGAAGATTTCTCCCATACTATGGCAATACGAACATGTTGTTGGATCTCCTTTAGTTGACTTGACTGATGAAGGACTCAGCATCCTTCAGTGCCTCACATAGAGCCTCCCGAGTATTTTGGATAAACGAAGTAGTTCAAATAATGATAGCCGAGCCAGAGTACTGGCGAGCTGCCCCAGTATGTCAAAGTTGTAGGGTTTATCAACCCCGAAGCACTGTCTTTTCGTAGAGGCCTATCGAAAAGAGCCTCCTTCTGCTTCTGTTTGTCGGCTGTTGGAGGTTGGGATGAACCTTCCCTTTGGACAGCCACCGTGGTGACAGAAGGCGTTATTTCGGCTGGAGCCTCCTCTTGTTGAGCATTTTGCTGTATATGCATTTATACTGGAAGGGCTTCCTTCGGAGAGGAAGTGACCATTCGGTAAGACTTGGTCTTCTTACCATTGGTTTTGGAGGTAGGACGTACTCCTGGTTGAGTCAATTCCGGAGCTAGATCTGGGTGAACCCGTATAATCTCTCCCGGGATGTCGTGAGTGGTACCAGCCCACTCACATTGTGATGATTCGGTGGAAGGTTGATTACTTCCATTGTCGCCTTAGGGATGGGGACGACGCCATTTTGAGCTTCAGTCGGTGGCATGGTACCGAATTGGAGAGACACCATATTCGCCGAGACAGTCTTTTCTTTATGGTCAAGTAAGAGAACATTCACATTGATCGTGCATTGTATGTAGTTCTTCAAGATATAAGAGTCTCGAGTCAGGTGACTGAAGAACCGATGGTAGTGCCAATACGTTGGGCCTGTCCACTTCGTCAGGGCGCTTTGGATCATGCAATTTGATCTTGTCGCCTTGCTTCAGTATCTCAAAGAGCTGCAAGGTGTCATTATCAATGAAGGAGTAAACCTTCTTCTACCTTGGCACGGCCGATGGCTTCTGAGCAGGATCCGGCATACCTTTAGAGGTATTCACAGTCAATGCCTGTTTTCTTTTTGGCTTGTGCCCGTTATTACTGTTGTTGACGGCGTGCTTTCTCTTGTCATCTAACGCGGGGAAGTTGAGCCCCAGAAGTCGAGCATCACGGGCCTTCTTCTCGGCGCCTTTGGCCCCGATAATTAGTGCATCATGGGCCTTCTTCTCGGCGCCTTTAGGCTAAGTTTCTAGGTTAAGGCTTAACTAATAGATTAGCACAATATTTAATTAATCAAAATTACAATTTCACAAAATTGTCAAAATGACCAAAATACCCTTAGGCTAAAAAGTTATAATTAGTCATCCTAATCACATGACTAGGCTCCCTTGGTCATGGTTAGTCTCTAGGCTTAGCAAATTCTAGGGTTACACTAGTCAACCATCAAAATCACAAGTCGTGGTTTTAAATAGTTTTAAAATTAACTAAAAATCACCAAAAATCCTAACATGGTTTAAATATCAGTATTAAATAACTAAAATTATAAAATTTCAAAATTACCCTTATTTTAGAAACTGGGTGCTATAATAACCATCTAACTGGTTTGAAAAATCGAACCGAAGTTAGCAAAAATGCTATTTTTTGGACTGTTAAATTCAATTCTAAATGATAACTTGTCGGCCAATTTTCTTGCTGTGCATTAAGTACTTGTAGAAACTAATTGAAAATAGTAAAATACAACATAACCGAGATCGCAACACATGTTCTGGATCGTCATTTCGATTAACGTGTAAAAAGTAAATTGATGTTGAAATTGGAGAAAAACTGTGTTAACTTATATAAAATTTCTGAAATTTTCTCGATACAGCGTGCGTCCCGACAAACCAGACGACGTGGTCGCGTGCTATACGCGTCGAAAGGCGTGTATAGACGTTGCTGACTTGTAGGAACTGACGGAACTCAGTTTCGTCGCGTGTATGCGACGAAATCAGTCCGTATCCGTCAAGATACCCCCGTATCGCCAATTTGCAAACTTTGCCCTAACTCGTGTACAGTCATCAAATCGAGACAAAAATTGCGCCAATAGGTCCGAATCGAAATTCTGGTCCTGTGTGCCAAGTTTGGTTTGATTCTGAGAAGGTCGACCAGAACTCCTTTTTTGGCGGGCCCGCGACCCACTCAAACGGGCAATTTTGTACGCGACTCATCAGAATACAAAATTGGACATACCGTTGAGTTCTTCTCCTCAAACGAAATATGTAGACATGTAGTTTGACGACTTTGGAGACCATAGACTTTGACATGCGTTTCGGTGCAAAGCGGGTCCAACGGCGAATATCGTTTTGACCCGAAATTACAATTTTGCCCCTGTTCCAGAATTAGACTTTTGGACAGGCATTTCCTAGGTATATCTTATGCACCGAGTATGTTTTTGATGTATGATTCAGCGTCCGGAGTTGTTTGGAGATTGTGACATTTCTTGGCTGACATTGCGATTTTCTGGACTTGCCACTTTGTACCATCAGGCAAGATACCTTGCCACTTACTCTGTGATTTACATATTCTTATTTTTAGTTGTTATTTTCAGCATTTCTTATTTGTTGTTATTATAAAACTGTGCATCCAAGTCACACTTGGGTGCAAGCGACCTTGTCGTTCGTTTTTCTCGCTTTTTATTTATTTTTCTTACATTAACTTAGTCTAGTGACCACCCCTTTGTTGATAAGGTATTGGTATATCTCATGCGGCCTTGACACATACTTTATCACGTGATATGAGTTACATGTAGGACACATAATCGCGTAGTCGGTCGGCCACCGATATGTATGAGGCGTGCGACGATTAGGAGTAACTGCCAATAGAATTGCATGCTAGTAGACTTGGCAGTTGCTAGAGGTTTCTATGAGTCATGGATGTGACCCTACTAGGCATTGGGTGGGAAGAACAGTTCCTTAACGTATGGGCCACGTATGCACTTTTCTATTATTGTCGGTTATCTCCACTGGAGATACGGTCCTGGATCCTGATACCTGATTTCCTGCTAGCCTCTGACATTCGAGGAATGTTATGCTTTGAGGTCCCTGGTATCCTGATGGGACCATACCTGAGTTCCTGCACCTGAGCCAGAGTGCCCATGCGTTGAAGGTTTGTTCTTAATTGCATTTTTACTGTAGAATTGGTAGGCACCCTATTGCATGCATCCTCTTTTACTCTCTATTATATATCACAGATTATATGCCATGTTCTTTATGTATCTTGTTACGTCCCTCTGAGGACCTGGTTATCTCTCCAGGTGTGTGCTTTATGACTTTTTGCAGGTGTTCTAGCCAAGGCCGTGATCTTCTCTATTTCTTCGAGGATGATTGCTCTTGGTTCGTCTTGCTATTTTATCGAACATTTCCTTGTATATCTTCTTTCCTTTAAATTGGTTAGTAGTGGATTTGTCTCCGCCCAACTACATGTATAAATAATAAATTCTTGAGTTGACTATAATATTATTCTTTATTAATTATGGATGAGATTTAGTTATCATGGTTTTATTGCATTTTACAGCTTATGTATACACACAGGATTCTATACATTGGAGTACACTTCGTATGTATACAGCTGGCATGTTTACGTACTTAGTCCTAACTATTTTGGGACTGGGACGTTACATGTTTTTGTGGTGGCCCATGTAGGTCGAGTTTGTCACTTCGGTTACGTTACTGTACCGATATGAGCTTGCATATAGGATTAGGATATAGGAATCTCATCCACAACCTTGACTTCCTTTCTTGATTCCAAATCTCGAACTCTCGTTCGATTATCTTGACTTCCTTCTGCTTGATTCCTTTCTCTGTAAATCTTATCTTCTTTCGTGCTGAATAGGGAGGTTAGGAGATAACTCATATGAGTGTATGTGTTATATTCCTCAATTACTCTATTAGTGGACTTCATAAGTTGAGTAGTATGACTACAACCTACCACCCGTATCCTTGTAAACTAGTATTAAAGTGTAACAGAGTGATAATGAATATATGCTAGTGTAGGAGAGATGTTTACCTAGAATATAGAGATTTCGTAGCCTATTCCTATTGGTCAACCAAGGCCTGATACAAGAACCAGTAGGACGACTATATATGCAAGCACACCGGATAAGACTTAGATCCTTGTCAAGCTCGAACTATTTATTACTACTTTCAACGTGATCTCTCCTACTTATACTTTAAACTACCATGAATGACGACGCTATTTATAGCCTAGTTTTGCAAGCTTATTCTTTGTCGAGCTTGTTCAGGACATATGTATACTGGGGACGCCTACAAGCATATTATCTAATTAGAATCAATGTATTTTGGTCTGATCAACCATAGTGCACTTGGTTGCTCTTTATATGATTATCCTACGTAGATTGAGATATAGAGGTATCTAGGATCTCATCCGCGACTGCATTGACAATTCTTCTTGAATTACACATTCGCCTTTGAATCACATAGTTGTATTCAATGATATCTTTCTTGAACTCTTTATTGCTTTTGTCTTTCACCGATTGGAAAGACGAACGCTCGTATTTGATAGATAGATACAAAGTATCCCCATGGCCATGGTAGTTATATGCACAAGTATAGAAACCATCGACCAAGCCATATAACTACAACCTTGCCTAAAGTTGCTCATCCTTCCCTCGACCCTAATACTAATATCGTGACCTTCTAGTCACTTGAGCTTGAAAAATGAGTAAGATCTTACCCTTGGATAAACCACAAACCTAGGAGACTATCTAATCTCTAGGAATCAATTATTGTGAGTCTCCAAATATTCATCTTGATTCTTGGCTTAACTAGCAACCCGTATGCCTTAACTCAAACCTTACTTGACTAGGCCCCCACAGTTTAGACAAAGAAGAATAGACCAAAACAAGGACAAGCATTGCAAGGACTGTGGTAAACACCCATTCCAAGATTAGAGATTCAGCAGATTTTACTCTAGGTACAAAATTCTATTATCAAAGAAGTGACATAGTATTAGAACGACACATTCACCAGCTTAGCCAAAATCTGTAGCATGACGTCCCGTCATTATGTTGTATTAGTAATCAACAAGTGATGCATGAGCACTACATTCAATACCTCTAGAACCCTTGTGACTATAGTCTGGCAGGTTTGACACAAATAGAAATTCACGACTTAGTAGTTAGGGATCTTTTCCATGACGTGCTTTAGAGTTCGTTATCCTACCAATACTCTCGTATACCATGGACAATCGGGTCATTCCATCTTATCGACTCAGGTACCACTGTACGCGATCATTTTCATTTATTAGGACTCGGGGTACGATCTTCGAAACTGTTTCATAACTACCCTATCATGTTATCGATCACATCGTGACTTATTATTACCAAAGGTCAAGGTACGATGTCGCGACTCAAATATTCCTAACCTTATTATTCCTAAAACCATGTCCTAGTCTCTAGAGTGAATAGATTGTAAGCCATTCTTACTTTTAGGAATTAGGGGATCACTGATTGATTGAGGTAAATTGGTTCTCACTAGGATGATAAATTAGTGACTCGTGAACTCCCACTTTCTTTTTAGATCTTTTGGTGTTCCTTACCGTGACTTTGATATTTAAAGTGTAATACTAGCTGTTACCTTCCGAACAAAATTTATATGCAAAACTTAAACGAGTCCACCTTCAAGTAGACATATCATGTCCCACTCAAACACATCTTCTTGGACTCTATTATTATGATACGACTTTCAGGTTAAAAGGGACTAGTGATAACCCTTACCATAACACCGATGTACTTTCGAACTGCAGTTAGAGATCCAACCTTGACTCAAATCTTTTGGCCCAATATATGGTTGTGATCTACTCGAAGCCCTCTACACACACGCCACTAGTGTGCCACTCAATAGAGGCCTCGTGTGCTACTTAAACACAAAAGTCACGGAAGGTGCATCTTATGACTTACAGAACCTATATATTCTACCAGCCCGACGGGAAATTTGCCCAACCACTTGAATTTGAACCTATTCTACATTGCCCTAACCTAATAGGGATGGTTTAAAATTTCACAAAATTTTGTTCAGTCACTATAGATTAAAATCTAAGGTTCATGCAATCAAAGTTTGAAGTCCAATTAGGGAACCTATTAAGACTCAGTTAAACCCATCATAGCCCATCGCCATATTGGGACTATAAAACCAAACTTGATGAAATAGGCCCTCACCCCTATTATGTAGGCCCCACCTCTCGGCTCACTAATTCTCCTTCCATACATTTCGTAACTGCGTCTCTTCGTAGCCTATGTTATGCATCTCTTGGTACCAACTTGCTTCCGGATATACTTGACCAAGACCTCTCATACTGTCTTGACCAAACTTACTTAATATATGGGCCATATGAAATAGATAATACCTAGACTTCCTATAGAGTCTGTGACTATGATTGGAAATACCTCATACTTCCATATACCTCCTTAAAATTTAACCTTCTTAGAAGTCCTATTACTGTGCTCTACCCGATTAACCAACTTCTATAAGTTGGGTAGAACATTGAACTTATGATACTCTACCTCTCAGAATAGGATTACAATCGTGACCGTTCTTCCATCTATATGGAATTTATGAAACGATCTTTTATTTTGCATTTTATATCCCTTTGCTCGTGCGTTTAGATAACTACGGTAGCAGATTGCAACCTAAATTCTTCAAGTCAGTCATAGAATCATTTTTGTTTGAATCAAGAGCAAAATTTCTGAGGCAAATAGATCGCAAGCCTCTCTAAGAAACATAAGATTTTGGAATTAGCAAGTGGTTGAAAATGATTGGTTCCAATTAGACTAATAATTCAATGGTTCATAACGCCGACCAATATTCGTATCATTTGATACCTTCGACCGTGATTTTGATAATTGAAGCACAACACTAGCCTTTTCCCTTCGACAAAGTTCACACTCACGAACTAGACTAGTCATGGTACTCACATGACATACATGTCCCACACAAACGAACTTTTCAATGCTCCATTTAAATTACACCACGTGTATGACACATCGTTTCCTTAAAACAAACCATAGAGACCCAAATTCGATCTATTCGATTTCACCCATGCAAATATCGACCCATTTCCTTAACTAAACTGAATACTCAAGATCTATGCTAGACGTAGCACACCTATGACGTATGCCTTCCAATAAGCAAGCGCATGCCTCCTACCCCACACCAAACATCAGCCCACACATATTAGTCGCTATGACTTAAGAGTTTTCAAAACACTTGCCTAATCATATTCTATAGCCTGGGTTCTTTAATTATCATCGATTCTCATCACTTGGCCATAAATTCTTCTTTCCTAAGTTTTCAAGCTCACTTCTTAGTTTCCCATGTTAGACGTAAAACGAATCCGTCTGAACTGACACACCTTAGTATATTCAAACAAGAGGTCGCTACCAGCTTGTCAGAAGCATGACCCCTAGAGTGACAATGTTTGATTGTAGTAAATTTCTTATAGTTGTTATTGACCAAGAACGTCATGGTGTTATCGAGGCTCACTTAGAATCCTAGACTACGGTCAGAAGTGTCCATTATTCTCGTGCCCCTCCCTAGAAATTGTCCTCCTCAAAGTCTTGTAATGACAACGATCTTACGGGGGGCCAACTTCTATAAGTTGGGTAGAGTCTGAAAGGAAGCATACCCCATCTTGTAGAATATGAGGTCAATTGGGATTCCTATGACAACCACCCCTCCATCCTTTCAAAATTTGAGCTACGAATTGACATACCTACTATCCCTCCGTACAAAATCTCGCAATTCTTGATATTATGATTATTTTTAATTTCGAGGACGAAATTTCTTTAAGTTGGGTAGGATGTAAACCTCCTAATTCATTAAAATATTTAAATTTAGTTTTGTGTAGAAATTTGTGCTAAAATACATGTATGCATAATATTAGGAGTGTAATACATAGTATGGGTGTAAGTTTATATGTTATATTTATATGTATATATGTATGTGTGTATGTGTGGATTTATTAAGGTGTATATATTTATATATACATATATGTGGAAATATATGTGTATATAATTATATCTAAATTATTGAATTATCGAAAAGATTTTTTAATTAAAAATAATAAATAAAATAGAATTTAAATATTTAAATAGAGTAATAATGGAAAAATAGAAAATAGTTTAAAAAAAGAGAGTACGTTTTGACCCAAAATTATGATTTTGCCCCTGTTCCAGAATTAGACTTTTGGACAGGCGCTTCCTAGGTATATCTTATACACCGAGTACGTTTTTGATGTTTGTTTCAACGTCCGGAGTTGTTTGGAGATTGTGACATTTCTTGGCTGACATTGTGATTTCCTGGACTTGCTACTTTGCACCATCAGGCAAGATACCTTGCCACTTACTCTGTGATTTACATATTCTTATTTTTAGTTGTTATTTTCAGCATTTTTTATTTTTTGTTATTATAAAACTGTGCGTCCAGGTCACACTTGGGTGCAAGCGACCTTGTCGGTCATTTTTCTTGCTTTTTATTTATTTTTCTTGCATTGACTTAGTCTAGTGACCACCCCTTTGTTGATAAGGTATTGGTATATCTCATGCGGCCTTGACACATAATTTATCACGTGATGTGAGTTACATGTAGGACACATACTCGCGTAGTCGATCGGCCACCGATACGTACGAGGCGTACGACGGTTAGGAGTAACTGCCAATAGAATTGCATGCTAGTAGACTTGGCAGTTGTTGGAGGTTTTTATGAGTCATGGATGTGACCCTACTAGGCATTGGGTGGGAAGAACAGTTCCTTAACGTATGGGCCACGTATGCACTTTCCTATTATTGCTGGTTATCTCCATTGGAGATACGGTCCTGGATCCTGATACCTGATTTCTTGCTGGCCTCTGACATTCGAGGAATGTTATGCTTTGAGGTCCCTGGTATCCTGATGGGACCATACCTGAGTTCCTGCACCTGAGCCAGAGTGCCTATGCATTGAAGGTTTGTTCTTAATTGCATTTTTACTGTAGAATTGGTAGGCACCCTATTGTATGCATCCCCTTTTACTCTCTATTATATATCACAGATTATATGGCATATTCTTTATGTATCTTTTTATGTCCCTCTAAGGACCTGGTTATCTCTTCAGGTGTGTGCTTTGTGACTTTTCGTAGGTGTTCTAGACAAGGCCGTGATCTTCTCCATTTCTTTGAGGATGATTTCTCTTGGTTCGTCTTGCTATTTTATCGATCATTTTCTTGTATATCTTCTTTTCTTTAAGTTGGTTGGTAGTGGATTTGTCTCCGCCCAACTACATGTATAAATGATAAATTCTTGAGTTGATTATAATATTATTCTTTATTGATTGTGGATGAGATTTAGTTATCATGGTTTTAATGCATTTTACAGCTTATGTATACACACGGGGTTCTATACATTAGAGTATACTTCGTATGTATACAGCTGGCATGTTTACGTACTTAGTCCTAAGTATTTTGGGACTGGGCGTTACACCTGCATGTAGGAATAGGAATATCTCATCCAGAACTACTAATTCCCATGACTTCCCATCTTTTCAAATTCCTTTGATTACTTGAATTACCTCACACCTAACCCTTTCTAATATCGTCATATTCTTCCTCGTGCCAATAATATGAATCTCAGAAGCAGACGCACTTTATCTTTGGCCCTTACATCTGGTGAAGAGACTACCCTGGAGGGACAGAACCCTCCAATGACTCCGGTCACACCATACCAGCCAGGACAGTCGCAGCCTACTATGACACTGATGACGGTGCACCCAGAGATCGCAGCACCCCCAGTCAGCCAGGCTGGACAGACCACTACTATGCCATCGAAAGAGAATGTACCACTGCCTCCACCTCCACCATTTTCTCAGCAGTTTCTACCACAGTCGGGACCCAGATGCCTCTACCACCGATTGATGGGAGCCCTACTTCACAGTTTATGTACGCCATAATGCAGGCTCAGTGGCAGCAGACTGAGCTGATGAGACAGACTATGATGGCAGCCTTGGCTAGACCTCCACCACCACCTCCAGTAGCAGCACCAGTACCAGCTCTGCATCCTTACCTGCTCTGCATCCTTATGAAGCCTATATCAAGAATTTTACAGATATGAACCCCAAGGCCTTTAGAGGAACAGAGAAGCCACTAGAGGTGTCACAATGGCTTATTAGTACAAAGAAGCTACTGAAGGCATCCCAGTGGCCAGCTCGAGATTGGATGACAGCAGTGGACCTACTGTTAGAAGATAATGCTCACCACTGGTGAAAGACGAAAGAGAGACGACTAGGCACTGGATCACCTGGAAACAGTTCTATGATGCATTTTATGAGAGATTCTTCCCTATTCATGTTCGAGACGGTCTGTACGACCAGTTCTTTCACCTGAAGCAAGGGAATATGACAGTTGACGAGTATGACTCAGAGTTCAATCGCTTGAGTAGATTTGGCACGAGATTGATCCCGACAGAGTTAGAGAAGGTGAGGAGATTCCATCAGGGGCTTGCACCAGAGCTCAAGTCTTATGCGACTACCCAGTTCCGAGTCTCCCATTCAGCTCTTTTGGAAGAAGCTCGTGCTCAGGAGATTCTTCGCAACGAGCAGCAGCAGACATCGAGACGCCAAACACCAGCAGTTACACCAGCCCAAGCTACTCAAATTGGACCTATCCAGAGATCTTCAGGACAGCACCAGCAGAGGTCCTCACCTTATCAGAAGCCTATTTGCCATTACTGCGGAAAGCAAGGATATCTTCAGAATGACTGCAGGACTCACCTTGGACTATGCTTGAGATGTGGATCCAACCAGGACATGCTCAAGGACTGTCCGGAGCAATAGGCGATAGTGCATGCATGGCAGAACCCGAGGCCTACAGCCCCAGCTCTTTCAGCACTATGGCCCATAGCAGGGGCACCTCGCCCAACGTTGCCTTCCTAAGGCATACAATACAATAAGGTCAGAGCTCAGGGCCCTGGACAGAATTAAGGGCAAGTAATCTCACTTGCTGTTGAGGATATAGAGACAGAGGCAGAGGTCATAGCAGGTATGGTTTTAGTTGCTTCATTTCCTGCCATTACATTGTTTGACACTGGAGCCACTCATTCGTTCATAGCCACTAATTTTGCCACTAGACACAGCATTCCCATCATACCTTTATCTAAGAATATTAAAATCATCACTGGAGGAGGAGTTGTACTTGTTAGTGGTGTTTGTAGACTTTGTCCTATAGTGATAAACGGTAGAGAGATGAGAGCACAACTCCTTGTATTTCCTATGCCTACATTCGACGTGGTTCTCAGAATAGACTGGTTGAGCCAGCCTTTCGCCCTCATAGACTGCCATAGGGGCGGTATCGTCTTTAGACCACCGAATGCGATAGAGTTCGAGTTCATCAAGGAAGAATGAGAGAGTTGTGATGCACCCACATTCAGGACTCATATGATGATGCAGGACACCCCTTAGCACCCTATCATCACCGAGTTCGAGGATGTATTCCCCGATGATTTGCCAGGACTGCCACCTGACTGAGGCATTAAGTTTTCTATTGAGCTTATTCTCGGAGCCGAGCCTATTTCATCTCGAGTGTATCGTCTGGCACCCAAAGAATTGGTAGAGATGAAGACGCAGATTGATGACTTATTAGAGAAAGGCTTTATTCATGCCAGTACATCACCATGGGGAGCGCTCATTCTTTTTTGCCTAAGAAAGATGGGACAGTGCGCATGTGCATCGACTACCGAGCTTTGAATGCAGTAACGGTGAAGAATAAGTTGCCCTTGCCGCGTATAGACGATCTATTTGATCAACCGAGTGGAGCAAAAGTATTCTCTAAGATTGACTTATGATCGGGCTATCGCCAATTGAAGGTTCGAAAGGAAGACATTGCGAAGACGACTTTTTGATCGAGGTATGGACACTACGAGTTCTTGGTCATGCCTATCGGTTTGACCAACGCTCTTACAGTTTTCATGAATTTAATGAACAAGATTTTTCACTAGCACTTGGACAAATTTGTGGTCGTCTTCATAGATGATATCTTGATTTACTCTAAGAGTCAGGAGGAGCATGAGCAGCATCTACGGATTATTTTGGGGACCTTGAGGAATGAGCGACTTTTTGCAAAGCTTAGCAAGTATGAGTTCTTTCTCAAGGAAGTATCATTTCTTGGACATATTGTTACTGGCGATGGCATATCGATAGATCCATAGAAGATCACAGCAGTCAAGGCATGGCCCGCTCCCACTTCAGCTTCTAAGGTGAGAAGTTTTCTTGGACTTGCGGGTTATTACCAAAGGTTCATAGAAGATTTCTCTCGAATAGCGGGGCCTATGACTCGACTGACTTGTAAGGATCAGGAGTTTGTATGGATAGATGAGTGTCAATCCGCTTTTGATGAGTTGAAGAAGCGCTTGACCATGGCACCCATTTTGACATTATCATCGGGCCCGAGAGGATTTGTGATCTACAACGATGCATCCGGGAAGGGATTA
Organism: Iris pallida; assembly: GCA_029216955.1. Taxonomy (NCBI): domain Eukaryota; kingdom Viridiplantae; phylum Streptophyta; class Magnoliopsida; order Asparagales; family Iridaceae; genus Iris; species Iris pallida. Next base: position 25,420,171 of record JANAVB010016197.1, on the reverse strand, counting down.
TGATGCGTACTGATGCGGTAGGGTCGTCTAGTAGCATATGCATCGAAACAGTTGAGAGTGCACAAGAAGAACTATCCAACCCACGATCTAGAGCTCGTAGCGCTTATCTTTACTTTGAAGCTATGGAGACACTACTTGTGCGACGAGAAGGTTGATATCTACACTGATCATAAGAGCCTCAAGTGCGTGTTCACAAAAAAAGAGTTGAATATGCAACAACAACGTTGGTTGGAGTTGATGAAGGATTACGATATCGAGCTACATTATCATCCAGGCAAGGCTAATGTCGTGGCAGACGCATAAAGCCGTAAGCCCATGGCACACTTCTTGACTACGTAGAAGGAGTTGATTAGAGACTTACAGTAGCTCGGTATTGAGGTAGTATTACCCGGAGCAGATGGCGTATTAGCCAATCTCCAAGGGCAATCATCGTTAGTAGAGAGGATCAAGGCGACATTGCCCACGGATGCTAGATTCTGACGACTTCGGGAGAGGACTGAAGCAGGAGAGCAGACGAGATTGAGGATTCATCCTGATGGGAAATTGCGATGTGGTGATCCTATTTATGTTCCTAATGGATAGCTACGACAGAAGTTGATGGCAGAAGTACACAGTTCGACTTACTCTATTCATCCTGGAGGAACTAAGATGTACCGGGACTTATGACAGTATTATTGGTGGCACGAAATAAAGCGGAAGATAGCTCCTTTCGTAGCCAAGTGTTTGGTATGCCAACAAGTGAAGGCCGAGCACCAGAGGACGACCAGATTATTGTAGCCGCTACCTATACCCGAGTGGAAGTGGGAGCACATTACGATGGACTTTGTCACGAGATTTCCTCGGAGTCCTAGTAGACGAGATGCGGTATGGGTGATTATTGATAGACTTACCAAGTCAGCCCACTTCTTACCTTTTAGAGTGGGATAGCCCACAGATGTTTTGGCGGAGATGTATATGAAGCAAATAGTGAAGCTACACGGTGTACCAGTTAGCATTGTGTCGGACCGTGACTCGAGGTTTACCTTGCACTTTTGGAGGAGTACACAAGAAAGTTTGGGTACGCATTTGAAGTTTAGCACGTCGTACCATCCGCAGACAGACATCTAGTCAGTATAGGCCTTAAAAATGAAAGTCACGCTGAGTTGATCAGGACAAAGTCTCAAAGTCACGCTGAGTTGATCAGGACAATATTTAAAAAATCACGCTGGGAGACAGCTCATTATTTTGTCAGAGTGTCATTATGACTGATAGCACGACAGTCGAAGAATGTCTTCTCGTACGCCACGTATGCACGGAACTCGAGAGATCACAGCCGACTATTGCGTGACTTTTGAAATCTTCTTCAGCAAGACTCAGCCTTCACCAAGTTGGTGTACCAAAAGAGCTTCTTGTCATTTAATGCGACTGACAAAGGCAATCACTGTCAGAGATTTTGTGTCAGTCGAGGCACGTCGAATCAAGACAGCTGGCAGTTCTGCCTCAATATTGCGTATATTTTGAGCCTTCTGGCTCAAGTCTGCGTGTATTTTGAACTTATATGTTCCTTCCTCACGTCTGCGTGTATTTTGAGCTTTCTGTCTCAAGTTTGCGTGGATTCTGAAGTTTCATGCCCCACGTCTGCGTGGATTTTGAAGCTTTTTGCCCCAAGTCTGCGTGGATTCTGAAGTTTCTTGCCCCAAGTTTGTGTGGATTTTGAAGCTTTCTGACCCAAGTCTGCGTGGATTTCGTCTTCAACAAGTCTGCGTGGATTTTATCAAATTGGAGTACGTGGCAGCCATGCCACTGATCTCTCGCCTGCGTGTCCTGTAACTTACATACGACTCATGCATGATTGCCATGTGTCCAACAGTTACAAGCCACGTCCAGTAACTGCTCACAACCTTGCGTATGTTAAATCCTGCATGATTTTCAACTAGGCACAGGTTATGAAGACAGTTATCCTTTCAGTTATTCTTGACTCTATAAATAGAGTTCTTTTTCTCATTCATTGTACAGATACATAGTTATCTAACTTACTGTCAAAATTTTGAGAGCTTTTCTTCTTCGCATAGTCCAAGGGATAAAGCGATCGTCTTCTAGATCGGATTCCTACAGTTGTAATTTTCCTATATACACAATAAATAAAGTAAATTTATTTATGGAAGACAAATTGACGACTCTGCTGGGGAAATACCATCTCCTCTTCTGAGATGGCAACAACTCAATGCGACACTTCGTCAGTCGGCTCGACGAAGAAGGTGATATCGATCCAATTCGATCAACTCGCCTACGAAGAAATACAGCGGGCTAAGGGTGGCAAGCCCACTTCAGCCTCTATCACCACTGCCAAGTCGAAGGGATGCTCTGTCTATGTCCCTAAGAATCAGTTGGTAGCCAATGGTGAAGTCTCTGCCACAGTGTCTACTCCTAACACTAGCAAAGACTCTACTGCAAGCACGCACACTCTTGTGCGCTCAAAGAAGACAGCAGTCACAAGTCATGCTGACTGTACTGGCTCTTTAGCCAAACCTGTTCCAACGTGCAATCTCAATGTAAAAAGTCACGCTGACAGTACTGGTTCCTTAGCCAAGTCTGTTCCAGCGTGCAATCTCACATTCAAAAGTCACGCTGACAGTACTGGCTCTTTAGCCAAATCTGTTCCAGCGTGTATTTCCAAAGTCAAAAATCACGCTGACAGTACTGGCTCCTTAGCCAAACCTGTTCCAGCGTGTAATCTCAATCCTAAAAGTCACGCTGACAGTACTGGCTCCTTAGCCAAATCTGTTCCAGCGTGTATTTCTAAAATCAAAAGCCATGCTAACAGCACTGGTTCTTTAACCAAGCCTGTTTCAGTGTGTATTTCATCTAAGAAGAATAGCTCTTTAGCTATCTCTTCTTCTTTGCCAAGTTCTACTAGAACTGGGGATGGTCTTCCATACAAAGTCCCTTCGAAAAGAAATAACTCTTTAGTTGTTTCTTCTGCTCCTGTAGTCTTTACTTCAGGAACAACTTTGACTGACAATTTTGTTAGTCAAAGAAAAGGAGATGGTCTTTTGACTACTCTTCCTTCTGGACATTCTATGTCTCAAAACTTGAATAAGTCTAAGAAGAAACATTCTTTAATGTTTTCTTCTACGACTTCTTCGAATGGGACACAGAATCTGTCTAGAAAAGAGGGTCTGTTACCAACTCCTAATCAAGGGGGTGGTTCAACTCTTCTTTCTCTGCAAATATCCAGATCAATGGAAGGAAAACTCCAAGTTTCAAAAACTAATGTATTACCTCCAACTAATCTAATAACAAAACTTAATCAAATCCGTTTGGGAAACACTTCTGGTGTTAAGAAACCACACCAATCGGATATGAAAATGAAAGATCCAGATGCAGAGTATGCTAGAAATTATGTGGCTCATATTAATCATTCCCTATATAATCAAGAGCCATCAAAATCCAAGAACCAGAAATATATTCCTAAAAATACACAAAGATTGTTCTCTGATGTACCTCAGTCATCACAGACAGATTTACGAGAACACCTTCAACAGAAGAGAAGGAATAATTCTATGACAATGGATCATGCTGAATGTGACTTCCAGCCAAGAGTCATAATTCAATGCAGATGTCAATCAATGGTTCAGGACTACGTTGATCATGAATGTGACTTCCAGCCGAGAGTCACAATGCAATGCAGATGTTAAACAAAACGATAATCTGTTTTCAATCGGATTCAGTGTGAACCTATGCCTGATGAAGATGAGCCTTTGTTTGCTTCTGTCAACATGACCTCTCGGAATACTGGGGGTAGAGATGATAGTCCAGATGGAGTATATAGAGGCACAAGAGCAAGAGTCCTGGCTTCTAGTCAAAGGACTTTGATTTCTGAAGATGATTCTGAATTTCTTGGAGAATCTAACTTCCCACCTCTTCCTACTGGGGGTAGTTCTCCTATAATTGACTTTGATGCACAAAGCAATGATTCAGAACAAACGACATCCACCAGTTCATCAATAATCCCTCGTACAGTCACGACTTATATGGTTGATGGGAATACTGATGAACCTTCTTCTTCCTTGACTCCTCAAGAACAAAGAATTGCTTCCTTGGAACAGCAAATGAAATCCATGGCTGATACTATGAAGTCGATGTATGAACTCATGGCAACTTAGATACAAAATCGACAGATTGTACCAGATGCTATACCAATTGATACTGGTGTAAGTCCAGTACAAGTTCCTCCAGCAGTACAATCCAATACTCCTGGACCTGCTTAACCAAATCCTATTCTCTCTGGAGCTAGGGGTAGTGCTTATAATGCTGTTCCTCTTCCCAACTATTCTCTACAAGCTACAACTCCACAATCTTCCGGAGTTGTCTCTGAAGAATTGAAGAATCTCAAAACTCAATTTGAGGCATTTAAACAGAAAGATGGTTTACAAAGGTTAGGCATCAAGCAACCTTATCCGATAGAATGGAAGCAAGTATCGTATCCTCCTAAATACAAGCCTCATACTATCTCTTTCTATGATGGAACCACCTCTCCGAGTCAGTTTATTAATCACTTTGAAGTGATGACTGATCAGCTGCAACCAAGTGACGCCCTCCTTACTTGGGTATTTGTTGGATGTCTCAAGGGAACGGCTTATGAATGGTATAGAAGTCTCCCAGATGGGTGTATTACCTCATTTGCCGGTTTCAAACAAATATTTCTTGAACGGTTCTATGAAGGGCTCAATGACATGACTATGTCTGCTCTTATTAGAATCAAGCAGAAAAATAATGAAACTACAGAGGATTTCATTGAACAGTTTCGAAGAGAAGCTCTGAAGATGCCTCTTGGAACTCCTGATGCTGTCACCATCGACACATGCAAATCAAACTTGTTACCAATCATCAGCATGTGGACAGGATCTACTCAATTTCAAGACTGGCCTTCCTTCATAGTTAGTGCCAAGGCCGCAGAAATTAGTGCTGAAACCTTTAAAGGTTTAGGAGTGCAGATGACTCCCATAGAAACAGGTCAAGGTACTAACAATAATGCTAAATCTAATGCTCGCAAGGGAAAAGAAACCCTTGAAGTTAATCTTCAGAGCAAAGATGCATCAAATGTTCAAACTTCTCCTACCTCTACAACTCAACAACCAAGAGCACCTCGCCCTAAAGAAGAATACTCTTTTGATGACGACGATGTCCTTGGTATCTTTGAATGTCTGTTGAAAGGTAATAAAATACAATTACCTGAAATCAAGAAACCTGATGAAGCTGGAAAGACGGATCATCCTAAATACTGTCCATACCACAGAATGCTGGGTCATACAATTCGTACATGTTATGTACTGAAAGGAAAGATCCAAAAAATGATTAAATCTGGAGCTATCTCCCTTACTCCAAAAGAGAAAACCGTCACCTCCAATGTCGTCTCTATGCAATTCGGTGATTTTCCTCCTCAACTCCTTGAAAGTGGGATCATTCCTATTCCCAAGGCAACTCTTGACATAGTGAATCTTCCTCCTCCACAGTCTGAAGGTTTAGTGCCAATTACTATAGAAACATGAGAAATCATGTGGATTCATCCGGATCTAGTGGCAGATTTTGAATCTTCTCCTCTTCAAAAGACTACTTCTCGAAAGTCCAAGAAGGCTGGAAAGATTAAGTCATGTCATATGACTTCTATCGGGTCTACTTCTGACACAGAGCCAAAAGATAAAGAAGAAGCACTTGCTGGTGCTACTCGAACAGGGAAATCTTATTTAAAGGATTATTCCAAGAATCCTGAGGATACTCCTGATATCCCTCCTACTGATAAAGATGCTCCTAATGTTCCTCTTGAAGAAGAATCATCCACTGCACCAGCTGAACCTGCTCCTTCCAAGCCTACAGCTCTTGAGAAAGGCAAACAACAGGCTCGATTTGATAAGCCAATCAAGAAGTCTTCTCCTCTTGGGCTTCAGAAGCCTTATAACTTCGATATTTTAGCTCAACTTGCTAATACTCCAGCTAGAATGTCCCTCTTTGAACTTCTACGTCTCTCCAAAGAGACTCGGGAGACGTTAAGTGAAGCACTTCTTCAAGCTGACTCTTGTCTTGCACAGTTAAAGAAGCCAGATGCAGAATCTGCCACTTGCTTACATTACAACAGTGTGTTGGAGATTATCCCAAATATCACCTTTACACAAGATGACATGCTACTGGAAGATAATCGACATGATCGGCCTCTCTACTACACCGGTTATATCGATACAATGAAGATAGATCGTATCCTCATTGATCCAGGGTCTGCTATAAGCATAATGCCAAAGAGTCTGTTGGATGAACTAAAAATCCCTCTTCACAAGCTTTCCAAGACGGTTACCACTATCCTGGGATTCAATCAAAGCCGAAGTGAGCCCTTGGGAAAGATTCATCTGAAACTTCAGATAGGCGATTTCAGATCCAAAGTCACTTTCTATGTGATCGAGATCGTGGGATCTTACAATCTTCTTTTGGGGAGACCATTTCTTCATGAAAATAATGTGGTGCCTTCTACTCTTCATCAGTGTTTCAAATACATTGATAGCAATGGAAGAGTCCAAAAAGAAGTTGCTGATATAAATCCCTTCCATGGGGTTGAAGCCTATTTCAATGATTCCCGGATGTACAAAGAAGAGTATACAAGGGTGATACAAGCTATGGAGAAAGAGGATTCACAAAGTGAGACTTTAATAATCCCTGTTAAAGGTCGAACTACTCAGCAACAATCTCCCAAACCCTCCGGAGAAGGTTCTTTTATCATTCCAGTGAGTGGACGGATTTGTCCATTACCTCAGTCGTCTACTCAAGATACACTGATCATTCCTGTCAGTGGGCGTACTACAGTTCCTGTATCTTCACATATAAAATAGGATACTCTAGTAATCCCAGTTGGAGGGCAGACTACTCTTCCATCTCAGACTTCAAGGGAGCTCACCTCTTCTGAGCCATTTGTTATCGATTTTAATCGAAACAAAAATTCTTCTTCTTCTTCTCCCCCTTTAGTCATTGATTTGGCTAAGATCTCTAAGGCTCAGCCTTCTCCCAATGTAAATACTGCTGCTTTTAAATTTAATGAAAAGCCTCCATCTTTGCAGTATATTGATGTGTGTAATTATGTTCATAGTTATTTAAATTTGTTAGATGACTTGAGCACAATAACCATAGGAGTTGTACAGACTGTTCATACAGATGTATCCCTAGAATCAGTACAATCTTCATACTTTCTAGTTCCCAGCATAAAGCCAGGAGACATTCCAATATTCTTCCACAAAAGGCCCCAAAATCCTTCTGATTTCGAAGATGAGGACAAAAACGATGATACTGGAAAATTACAACTACGTCGTTATAGTCAGCAATCCAAAGACATCATTAAAAATATGGGCTATGACTTCAGAACTGGCCTCAACAGTGGAAAAGGGAGAAAAATGCCTGTTCGTATTCCTCCTCTGAAATATGGGAGAACAAAATACGGATTGGGCTATACTGCTCCTACTCCTTTTATCAATATTGTTCATGAAGATCCCGAATCTGACGAAAATAAGAGATCTGATTCTTCTAGTACTACCTCTTGGGATTCCGATACGAGTATCGGTGATTTCTACTGCAATATTCTGTCTTCCAACATGGTCTCCATTGACCGTTCTGAAGAAAGTGATGAAGACGAAGATGAGTTTGAAATCTCACCTAAATCAGAACAATGGGCCTAAAGGTTAGACAATCAATAGGAGTTCCGATTTGAGCAAAAAGAACCTCCGACTGAAGACAAACCTGTTCAAATAGATGTTGGTGAAGAGGGATCCCCTAAGCCAATATTTATTATTGAAAGTCTTTCAAATAACGAAGTGATACATTCATCCGACGGTTTATTCGTTCATTTATTACCACCCGACGGTTCACCCGTTCATTATCACCTGACGGTTCATCCGTTCATTTATAGTCATCCGATCATTTCGATATCTGTTATCCCCAGTAGAAATAGATATTCTATATTGTATTATTTTCTTAGCAAATTTGATATTTAGAAAATCATGTCCATATTACCTCTGAATTTTCTATCTCAGTATCATATTTATGAAAATGATATCTAGTCTTTTGATTCTCGAGTCCAAAGATCATGAAAAATTGAGTTCAAAGATATTTTTATGTCTGAATTCTATTTTTTCTAATCAGTATTAAACTAAGATCATCTATGGTTTAATATCATTTGATAGAATTACAAAGTTTGTTTGTAAATTCTATTCTATTGAAATGTGTCATGTATTATTTACCTCTGAACATATTTTCTATGAATCTATCATTACCAAAACAACAAAACCAAAAATCAGATCAAGAATTTTCATTTGCTTTCATTTCATAATCGAAACATGGAATACAAGTGAAAGTGAAAATGAAAAAGATTCACTTATTTGGAGTTATCAGCTCCCTGATACGATCAAGAACAGCATTCAGTTTCTCTTCATGAGTTTTTCGAACTCTTTTTGCTGCTTCAATTGTAACATTCTGTTCATCAAAAATGATGATAGCAGACTGGCGACGGGTGACTTCTTCAATCTGTTCCGCCTGCATCTGTTCTCGTTCTTTTTAAAGAATCTCACAGCGTTCAGCTTCAGAGATATAAGCAGCAGTAGTCTCAGCTTGCTCTGTTTCCATGGCAGCAATTCGTTCTTGAAGTCGAGCCAACTCCTCTTTCAGTTTCTTCAGTTCCTCAGCTTTTGATGTCTTATCTTTCTCCAGAAGCTCTACTCTTTGACGAATAGCTAATATTTCTTCGCCCTTTTCTACTAATTTCTCAGTAGAAGAGGCAAAAAATGCTTCAACAGCTGCTTGTTGGGACTGTGCTTCATGCTCTAGTTGACTGATCTCAGCTGCAGTTAAAGATTGAATGTCCTCCTTCTTAGTCTCCCAATATTTTCGGATAGTTATTTCCAATTCATCCAGGAGATGTTCAAAGAAGATGCACTGAGACTCACAACCAGCATGTCGCAACACCATGAGCGGGAACTTAACCATAGTTCGAAGATCAAAAAATGGCATAGCTTCATCCATCAAGAAACGTTTGGAATATGTATCTAGATATGAGTAAATGATCTCAGAATACATTCCCAGAGTTCTTGCTAGCCCAGTCTCAAATCCAGGAGTCGTCGTCATCATTGAAGAAGAAGCCTGAATGTTCTCTATCCTGGGAACAGAAGTGTGTGCGACTGGAGAAGTTGGCACGTGTGAACTCCCTTCATCAGCATCAGCCTGGATAAGCGAAGCATGAGTCAAACTCATTGCTGCAGCAGTTCCTACAGTCAAAAAAAAAATATAATAATCAGCATATAAAGAAAAATAAGCAGCAGAAACAGAATTTGAAATTCTACCAGGTTGAGGTTCATATTCGATATGTGAAGGGAGTCTGGCATCTTCTCGTAGCCGGTCCATGATAGTGTCTGACACCTGCTTCATATGGCTGCTTCCAGCTCCAGAATTACTGGGTGCTGGAGCATTGTTTGGAGATTGAGCAGGTTCGGGGCTAAGCTCCATCTTGTTCCCCCTGACTTTATCCTCATCATAAGGAGTAGAATTGCCAGCATGCCAGTCTTCTCCTCCTTCAGCTTCTTCTTCTTCTTCTTCTTCATCTTCAGGACGAGCTTCTGATTCGGAGTCAATGATATTCACATCTTCATGAGTCTCAGGAACAACGACGATAGCAAGCTCAGTGTTGACTGCCGTCGGTTCAGTCCTCTCTGGTATATCGGTTCGAAGAATAATGTCTTGACAAACATTCTTCAACAAATCATCAGCAGCTGGTAGCTCAGACATTTGCACAACATGAGTCTCAGGAACTTCCAGCTGTTCTATAACTTTTGCTGTTGCAGGTTCTTCTTCAGAATAATCAATTTGGTCATCCAGTGCCTGAATGATGCCCTCTGTCCTATGCTCAAATGGGATCATCCTCGTCTCTGAGGGTTCAATAACTACTCCACTTGTGGTCGGAGCAGTTATTTCTTGAGCTTGAACAGATTCTACTTCAGTCTGTTCAGTTGAAGCTGTCGGTAGGTGAACATCATCAGACTCTGTCTTCTCAGTAGAAGCCGCTTCATTGATTTCTGGCAAAACTCCTCCACTCATAAGTGTTTTTAGGAGTTTATTGCCTTTTATTTTGCTGACAGACTTCTTGACATATTTGCCTCTCGACCTCCTTATCAAAGGAGCGTCGTCTTCATCGGTCTCTTCGTCTTTATCGGCGGCATCGTCTTTATCAACTGAGATGCCACCTAAAGATGAAGTAGCAGTCACTGAGACCCCTTTCTTCTTCTTCTTCTTAGATGTTGGCGACTTAGTACTCCTCTTGGAGATGGTCTCAGATTCATCGCTTCTCTTCCTCTTAGAAAGAGACACAAATATAGGTGGAAGAACTTCATCAGGAAAATTTCCCTCCTGAAATAATTCATATAGAGGTTCAATCTCCGTTGTCTCATCCTCGGGTTCCGAAGGAAAATGTTGAATAACAGTCTTCTTCTTCGACCTCTTCGATTCATCCTCCGCAACAAAGGTTTTCAGATTGAAACTCGGCCTGAAAGTGCTCGACGACACATAAAAGCGAGCATATGTATAAAGCATCTTTGGCCCCGAGCTAGATAAAGGATTAGGCATAGAGAATACAACTTTTGTATCCCTAGCCGCAAAATATCTCCAAGCTCGAGCTCCGTCGACAAGCCCTCCACGAGCAGATAAGCAAGTGGTGGCGTTCCCAACGTGGAGCTGGTCATATCCGAATTGTCTAGCAAATCGGCTTGGTAAATATTGCTCCAGATATTTCATCTCTTCATGACGGTATACTAGATGAGATGGCCTGATTCTCTGCAACCATTGGAAGGTTATGTCATCTAGCCTGTTTCCCATATCTCCGTCCATCATATTTAAGGGCATGCTCTCATAGCCCAATGGTGGAGGGACACATTGGATAGACCAATGTGACGCCCGATTCAAGACATTTCTATATTCTGGAAGAGTGTGAACCTTCCAGAACGTCTCTCCAGAGTATCTCTCCAGAAAAAGACTGCTACTCCCTCCTGCCCCTGGAGGTATCAGACCATCATGATGAAGGAGAAGCCAACCATATAAATATGTGAATGGTATCTCTATCCTTGGGAATTCTTCAGTCATCATCCTCTGATCAGACAGCATGTTGGTTATAAAATTCCGAAGACCTGCATTCAGCCTACAGGTCATTGCCGATAATAAGTCTAGCTTGTAACCATATACAAGGCGCACCGCTGCAAAGATAACGCCTCTGTGTATCCTGTCCAAGGAACTGGAGCCAGGAACGATGAATCTCCTCAACCACAGAGATAGGAATCCGACCAAATGACCGTTCCTTGACAGACTCTTTCCACTCTATCTTACATAAGAGCTTAAGGTGGTTCCAGCTTTGAACTCGTACCAGTCTTCAGTGATAGTGAAATCCTTGCAATCATATTTCTCCAGTAGATAAATAATTTCACCTTCAGAGAGAGGTTTGAAGTTGCTGATCTGGTACCATCTCTTCTCATTTATTTTTTTATCATCCTTTTCACGGTTCATGAAAAGGTAGGACATCCACTTCTGAATATGGTTGCCAGCTTCATCCTTGGAACCCTTGTAATATAGAGTACATGTGCCAAAATGGCACATCATCTCTTCAAATAGATGTACCATCTCTGGGTTCTTCTCTGACAGAAAATTCAGCTCTTCTATCGTAAGAACATATTCCTCATACGGCAGCGAGCCTGAAGGTAGATGTGAGATGTATTCCATCTCATGAAGGGCGAAGCCCATCTCCTCCTTGGAAGTCATAAAGGTCCCCGTCCTGTGGTTATATCTCTCAACCAAAGCCAGGAATAGGAAGGGGTTGGGCTTGAAGCCGTAGGATGAATTGACGACGGCATCATAAAGGTTTATCTTCTTTAGCTCAGTCGCAAAATTCTCCAAATCCCAGTTGACCAAAGTCCTCCATCTCACATTCTCCTGATTCATCAAACCGTTCATCCTCGACGTCGAATCGGTGGGATAGAATACATTCTTGTTTGACATGAATTCGTTTATGAAAATGGGCATCCTGAATGGCATCAATATGGATGAATCTTCAGGTGGTATGCATCCAGGCTTCAAACCCCGAAACACTGATACATGATTCTCCGGGGCACTGAAAAATCCCTTCTTCCTGTAAATAATACGGCTTGCCTTCGCCTGCTGATATTCTGTCAAATGCCAGGACATCTTTCTTGGATAGCTGGCATACATGAGTCTCATGATTGATAAGCCCCTGGACACCTTCGGCCAGTACATGGGCTATTTCACATCCCCTTCGAAGTAGAAGCACACCTTCTCTCTGATGCCCTTCGGCTGAGATTTCTGTGCTATGGCATCTCCAAACAAGATGCTGGTTTCTTGTGGGATACCAGATCCAAACTCTGAAAGGGTTATCCATTCATTAAGCAGAGTAAGGTTGTATGATCTTGATTGGCCAATAAAGACAATCTGGCTTCTGGAAGATCAAATTGAGGGAATTGTACATGAGATAGATCATGCTTAAATAAGAAACTCTAATGCCCTTCATAATCTGCTTCTTCGCTTCGGATGTTCACTACAGAAAAAGAAAGAAGACAAAGTCAGATATATCTATGTCTATACATGTATTACAGTATTTGAAGAAAATTTCAAAAGTCACGCAGACTTCATATGGATATACTACCATGACATGCTGAGTGATTTATTCACGCAGATGATTAATTCACGCAAAATCCAGACAGATTAGGATGAAAGTCACGCATCATTGCCAGAGTCACATTTAAATGAAAATGACAAAAACACGCTGACAGATCAAGGCTAATCTATCCAGAGTATGACTCTCAGAAGTCTGCGTGACTTTCAGCATGGACATTTCTGCCAACATGTGAAAAATCATGCAGAGTCATCATGAAAGCTGCGTAAATAATTCAACATTGACATCTCTGCCAACATGTGAAAAATCACGTAGAGTTTTCATGAAAATTGCGTGAATAATTCAACATGGACATTTCTGCCAACATGAAAAATCACGCAGAGTCATGAGAGCCATGCTCCTTTGCGTGAAACACAGAGCTTCGTAAATACGAAGATGTGAAGTATGGCTGACCCTAAAGAGGGGGCATACTTTATTAATATCCTTTGCCCTAAGAAGGGGGGATATATTTCTGAAGTTTATTGTTTTAAGATCCTAAAAATTCTATGTGGAGTTCATCTTCATCAAAGTCGTCTTCAAATAGTTCGTGTCCCCCATCACTTACGATGCATAGGATCTTGTGGGACTTCCTGTCGAGGAAGCCTGTCAGTAGTGGCACACGAAGAAGTCGCAGGGGCTTTCCCCTTGGCCTGAGCATCAGCCTTCTTGGGAGCCATTGCTGTTGAAAAGGAGAAGAAGAAGTCGGGGAAGAAGGAGTTCGTCGGGGAAGATGAAGTTCTTTTCTGTGGACTCTCTCTTTCAAATGCAAGTAAAGAAAGAAAGAAGTAATCTATGGCTTATTTATAGGCTCATAAAGAATTCCAAATGGCATATCATTATTTGCCTCGATTTAGGCGCTTGATACGGGATCCTAACTGTACAGAATCCCAACAGTCCAAACATTTAGGAATAAATATCTCTTTAAAGTCATCCCAGCATGACTAAATTCATTTTATCATTTCGATTTCAAAGTATTTCGAAATTTTGAAGTCTTTTCAACTTTCGAAAACTTTGAAGGGGGTTTTGTAGGCCTTAAAAATGAAAGTCACGCCGAGGTGATTAGGACAAAGTCTCAAAGTCACGCTGAGTTGATCAGGACAATATTTAAAAAATCACGCTGGGAGACAGCTCATTATTTTGTCAGAGTGTCATTATGACTGATAGCACGACAGTCGAAGAATGTCTTCTCGTATGCCACGTATGTACGGAACTCGAGAGATCACAGCCGACTATTGCGTGACTTTTGAAATCTTCTTCAGCAAGACTCGGCCTTCACCAAGTTGGTGTACCAAAAGAGCTTCTTGTCATTTAATGCGACTGACAAAGGCAATCACTGTCAGAGATTTTGTGTCAGTCGAGGCACGTCGAATCAAGACAGCTGGCAGTTCTGCCTCAATATTGCGTATATTTTGAGCCTTCTGGCTCAAGTCTGCGTGTATTTTGAACTTATATGTTCCTTCCTCACGTCTGCGTGTATTTTAAGCTTTCTGTCTCAAGTTTGCGTGGATTCTGAAGTTTCATGCCCCACGCCTGCGTGGATTTTGAAGCTTTTTGCCCCAAGTCTGCGTGGATTCTGAAGTTTCTTGCCCCATGTTTGCGTGGATTTTGAAGCTTTCTGACCCAAGTCTGCGTGGATTTCGTCTTCAACAAGTCTGCGTGGATTTCATCAAATTGGAGTATGTGGCAGCCATGCCACTGATCTCTCGCCTGCGTGTCCTGTAACTTGCATACGACTCATGCATGATTGCCATGTGTCCAACAGTTACAGGCCACGTCCAGTAACTGCTCACAACCTTGCGTTTGTTAAATCCTGCGTGATTTTTAACTAGGCACAGGTTATGAAGACAGTTATCCTTTCAGTTATTCTTGACTCTATAAATAGAGTTCTTTTTCTCATTCATTGTACAGATACATAGTTATCTAACTTACTGTCAAAATTTTGTGAGCTTTTCTTCTTCGCATAGTCCAAGGGATAAAGCGATCGTCCTCTAGATCGGATTCCTACAGTTATAATTTTCCCAGATACACAATAAATAAAGTGAATTTATTTATAGAAAACAGTCAGAGCGTACGATTCAAACGCTAGAGGATATATTAAGAGCGTGTATGCTTAACTTTGGCATATCATGGGAGGACCACCTTCATCTTGTAGAGTTTTCTTATAATAATGGCTATCAAGCGAGCATTCAGATGGCTCCATTTGAAGCATTGCATGGTAGGAAGTGTCGATCTCCTGCCTGTTGGAGCGATATTGGAGAGCGACAGATATTGGATCCCGAGCTAGTTTTGAGCACAGTGGAGAAGGTGAAGAAGATACAAGATCACCTGCGAGCAGCGCAGGAAGGACAGAAGCAGTGGGCAGATAATCATCGTCGACCTTTGGAGTTCAAAGAAGGCGACCATGTTTTCTTGAAGATATCCCCCACTAGAGGCACGATTCGATTCGGAGGATGTGGCAAGCTGAGTCCAAGATACATTGGCCTGTTTGATATCTTGGAGCGTGTTGGAGAAGTTGCTTATAGATTTGCCTTGCCGCCGTCGCTTGAGGGAGTACATGACGTGTTCCACGTGTCTCAGCTGAGGAGGTACGTGGCAGACAGCAATCATGTGCTTGATCACTCCGAGATCACCATTGGACCGAGTTTATCGTAAGAAGAGCAACCCATAGGTATCCTCGATCGCCGAGTGAAGGTGTTGCGGAATCAATCTATACCATTGGTTCACGTGGTATGGAAGCATCACTCGTTAGGGGAGTCTACTTGGGAGTGCGAGGACGACATTCAAAATTGTTACCCACAATTGTTCGAAGACCAAGGTACCTCTCGCATGATTAGACTCTTCCAATTTTTGCATTGCATTTGACCCCCCTACCTTAGTTTAATTTTGAGGACGAAATTCCTTTAATTTGGGTAGGATGTAATCCCCCTATTTTAGGATTATGAATTTATTTAATCATATTAGAATTATAGTAGTTTCTATATAAATAAACCTTATATATATTAAGAGGTATATATAGGTATATATACAAATTTTATGGGTAGTTGCTTAAAAGAATTTGGTAGTAGACACTATTGAAGCATATAGGGTTTAGAAATTTATTTTAAATTATTGACAATTTTTTATATATATACATATGTTATATCTAACCTTAGTTATAAGCTTATTTATATATAAGCTTAATATATATAAAAAAAGTATTTAGTAAAATAAATAAATAAATATAATAATAATAACTGAACTGAGATACTGTTCACGAATGAACAGTACCTCAATTCTCCCGACCCCTGCTTCCAAGGGATAGCCGAAATTTTTATTTCGAATTCAATTTGAATCCGATTTTACAGAATCCCTGAGGGATTCTCTCCGATCCTATCTACCCAGAATTCGTATAGGAAATCCCGAGCACTCCTTACATTCGTCGAATGCAAATCCAACACATATTGGGATTTAAAATCCCTATATATATAATGAGCAAAATTTAGGGTTCTTCAAAGAAGCTTTCCATCTACACACACCCGAACCCAATTCGCCAACTCCTAACGAGCGCTGCCATCCTCGCACAGCCACTCGATCGCCTGCCTTCGCCGCCCCCCGCCGGAGCACCCCAGACCGTCGGTCGACTCAAGAAACAAAGCCAACTCTGTTATCAGCCGCAGTCCAGGTATTAATTTTCTCGTGATGATTTCTTCTTCGATACTCGATGAAAACTCGACTTAACTGATTCATTTAGAAGACAACCTAACCCCCTTTAAGCCTTGTAAAATTGTACGGGCTGTTGCCATCTAGATTCAAACAGAAATCGGGTTGAAGTCGATGAAAAACCTGTTGCAAATAGGACATAATTTAATTCCTGGGGTAATAATTGGAAGGCCATTTACTTGCAACCAATGAACGATTTTCGAAGCCTAATTACAGGCAGACCAAGTCAACATATAGAGGATCAAAACCCACCTAGTAAAGGTAGTTTTCATGAAGTATGCAAGAACTTATTTGACGCTAAAATTCGAAGAAAAATTGCTTTAAAACATTAAAAAACATTAGAAATCTAAAAATTCTAGCCGATACGGCACGTGCCCCGACAAATCGGGCGACGTGGTCGTGCACTATACGTATCGAAAGGCGCATATAGATGTTACCGACGTGTGGAAACTGACGGAATCTGATTTCTTTGCGTGTGCGCAACGAAATCTGTACGTATCCGTCGAGATATTCCCGTATCGACATTTTACAAACTTGGCCCTAACTTCGTGCACGTTCGTCTGATCGACACAAAACTTACACCATCAGGACCGTATCGATTTTTTGGTCCTATATGTCAAGTTTGGTACGAATCTGAGAAGGTTGATCGGAGCGCCAAATTTGGCGGGCCCGCAACCCAACCAAATGGGCAATTTTGTGCACGGCTCATCAGAATTCAAAATTGGACATACCTTTGGGTTCGTCTCCTCAAACCGAATTCGTAGACATGTAATTTGACAACTTTAGAGACCGTAGATACTGGCACGCATTTTGGTGCAAAACGGGTCAAACGGCGGACATCGTTTTGACCCAAAATTACGATTTTGCCCCTGTTCCATAATTAGACTTTTAGACATGCGTTTCCTAGGTTTATCACTTATTCTGAGTACGTTCTTGATATTTGTTTCAGCATCTAGAGTTGTTTGGAGATTATGACATTTCTTTGCAGATATTGTGATTCTTGGACTTGCCACCTTCGTACCACCAGGCAAGATACCTTGCCACCTTATTCTGTGATTATTATATTTTTATTTTCTGTTGTTATTTTTAGCATTTCTTACTTGTTGATATTATAAAACTGTACGTCCAAGTCACACTTGGGTGCAAGCAACTTTATCAGTCGTCTTCTCGCTTTATTTATACTCTCTTGTATTGACTTAGCCTAGTGATCGCCCATTATTGTTGAGGTATTGGTATATCTCATACGGCCTTGACACTTGTTTTACCATATGATGTGAGTCACATGTAGGACATGTACCCGTGTAGTCGGCTGGCCACCGATACGTATAGAGCATGCGACGGATAGGAGTAACTGTCAATAGAATTGCATGTTAGAAGACTTGGCAGTTACTAGAGGTTCATATTAGTCATGAAGATGATTATACTAGACATTGGATGGGGAGAACAATACCTGACGTATGGGCTTCTTTGCACTTCCCTGATTACCTGTGCGCTCCTCCGGAGATACAGGTCCCAGGTGCCCTCTGACGCTTTCCAGAGCGTTATGGACGTAGCCCTTGCACATGATGCCCACTGATGATCTTCGAACGTTATGGACATAGGCCCTGGTGCCCTTTACGGGAACTATGTTGATCCCATCTTCAGTCAGGGCTCATGCGTCGAAGGATTGTTTCTCAAACTGCATATTCATAGTAGACTGGTCAGGAACCTGATTGAATGCATCCTTTCTTTTCTGTTATATTATCACAGTTTATATGGCATGGTATTTTCTTGTATCTTGCTACGTCCCTCTGAGGACCTGGTTATCTTCCCAGGATTAGACAATTTCCCGCAGGAGTACGGAGCGACACTGGATCCATCCTACATTGATGACGAGGCATCACCCGCTGACTTCTAGCTTATTGATTTCCTTGAGACATTTTAGCAAACATTTTTATATCTTTTTATATTTCTATTTACGGAGGTTGGACTCCGATTATTGTGACTATTTATCATAGCTGTTTGGAGTAGGAATGACCATCCGGCTATTTTTTGATACACTCATTTATTATCTGGACTTTACTATCTTATGTGTTGAGCTGCGATGAGATTAGATTACATTATTCTGGCCTGTGATGATTTATTATATAGCTTATGTATGTATACTAGGGTCCCGTATATCGGGGTATCCGTTGTATGTGTGCAGCTGACATGTTCACGTACTTGGTCCTATGTATTTTGGGACTGGGGCATTATATGGTGCCTTTTCATGTAGCTTAACTACGAGATGGGCTGACACTTGGGGAGGTTTCCCTTGAGTCGCACCTTCATAGGGGCTTCAGTTGCCATTTTATCTTCAACATCAACCTCTATTTCTACCTCTGCTTCATCATCAGCATCGTTGGCTTTCATCGTCCAATTGAATTGGTTTATAGAGGTCAAATTCGGTGAAAAATGCTTCGATTCCTCTGAAGGGGTCAACATCAACAAACTCTGTCTTGACTATGCCTTTGGTAGACACGTATTTCATACATTTGTGGAGAGTAGATGGCACCACCATGTACTCATGTATCCACGGATGTCCTAACAGGATGTTTTAGTTGATATCCACGTCAATGACGTAACAAGTCACTTTTATCTGGAGATCGCCGATATGACATTTCAGCCAGATTTTACCCAGAGGCTCGTTCTTGCCATCGTTAAAGCCGCTAATTGTAGTGTTGGATGCAGTCAAGAGATGCATCGGGATCCCCAGTGTCTATAGTAGAGTCCGAGGGATAATGCTAAGGGAAGACCAAGGGCCGATCTGGGTTCGATCTACCTTGATGGCATCAACATAACCTGTGTAATACAGTGGTCTATTATGTCGATTGTTCTTGAGTAGCATATCTTTTTGAGTGAATATGATGTTGGGGATGATTTCCCCCATACTATGGCAATACGGACATCTTGTTGGATCTTTTTCAGGCTGCTTGACTTGACTGATGAAGGACTCAGCATCTTTCAGTACCTCACATAGAGCCTCCCGAGTATCTTTGGATAAACGGAGTAGCTCAAATAGTGATAGCCGAGCCAGAGTACTGTCGAGCTGCCCTAGTATGTCGAAGTTGTAGGGTTTAGTCAACCCCGAAGCACTATCTTTTCGTAGATGCCTATCGAAAAGAGCCTCCTTCTGCTTCTGTTTGGAGGTTGTTGGAGGTTGGGATGAACCTTCCCTTTGGGCAGCCACCGTGGTGACAGAAGGCGTTACTTCGGCTGGAGCCTCATCTTATTGAGCATTTTGCTGTGAATGCATTTATACTGGAAGGGCTTCCTTCGGAGAGGAAGTGACCATTCGGCAAGACTTGGTCTTCTTACCTTTGGTTTTGGAGGTAGGACGTACTCCTGGTTGAGTTAAATCTGGAGCTAGATCTGGGTGAACCCACATGATCTCTCCCAGGATGTCGTGAGTGGTACCAACCCACTCACATTGTGATGAGTCGGTGGAAGGTTGATTACTGCCATTGTCGCCTTAGGGATGGGGACGACGCCATTTTGAGCTTCAGTCGGTGGCACGGTGCCGAATTGGAGAGATACCATATTCGTCGAGACTGTCTTTTCTTCATAGTCAAGTGAGAGAACATTTGTATTGATCATACATTGTATGTAGTTCTTCAAGATATAATAGTCTCGAGTCGGGTGACCGACGAACCGATGGTAGTAACAATACTTTGGGTCGCCTATCCGTCTACTTCGTCAGGGCGCTTTGGATCATGCAATTTGATCTTGTCGCCTTGCTTCAGTATCTCAAAGAGCTGCAAGGCATCATTATCAATGAAGGAGTAAACCTTCTTCTGCCTTGGCGCGGTCGGTGGCTTCTGAGCAGGATCCGACATACCTTTAGAGGTATTCACAGTCAATGCCTATTTTTCTTTTGGCTCGTGCCCATTATTACTGTTGTCGATGGCGTACTTTCCCTTGTCATCGAATGCGGGAAAGTTGAGCCCCAGAAGTTGAGCATCACGGGCCTTCTTCTCCGCGCCTTTGGCACCAATGATTAGTGCACTCCAGTCCGGGTGCTGAGTGGAATCGAGCCAAAGCTTAACTGCTGTTGTCATATTCATACGGTAGGACTCTATCAGCACATGTTCAGGTATACCAGAAGGTAACCTTAGACATGCTTGACGAAAGCGTTCGATGTAACCTCGAATTGTCTTTTTTTCCTTTTGGTCGACTTCCATCAGAGAGGACATTGTCATGTCTTTTTCTCCGTCGTAGAATCAGGCCAAGAAAAGATGCTTCAAGTCTTCGAAGGAGGAAATACAGTTGTCAGGGAGGCTGCAATACCAGTCGTATGCTACTGCCTTCAAAGCCCCTACAAATAGACTCATGAGCAAGGCATGTAACAACCAGTTTCCCAAATAAGGGTAATTTTGGAATTTTGTAATTATAACTATTATTTATTGATATTTATTTCCTAATATGATTTTTGGTAATTTTTAATCATTTTTAAACCATTTAAATCATGACTTGTGATTTGGTGTGCAGCTAGTGAAACCGTAGAGACTGTCTGTCCTAGAGCCTAGCCATGTGATTAGGATGTTTAATTAGTACATCTTAGCCTAGGGGGTATTTTGGTCATTTTAGGATTTATTTGAATTTATTATGATTTATAGGAATTTGTGTGAATTTAATATTAATTAAATATTGCTATGTGCTATGTTAGTCTTGACTAGTTGAGGCTTGTAGACTAGCCTAGAACCTAATCCTAGCTATGGTAACCCTAGCCTAACTTGAGTTAACCCATTTTAGTCATTAGAGATTGGTTTTAGAATGAGGGGATTAGGTTTAGTGAAATTAAGTCATGACTTATGGTTTAATGCAATGACTTGTGATTTAATGACTTGTGAATTGAACCATAGGCCCATGACTTAAGCCCAAACCCCAACAAGCCCACCCATGGTAGCCAACCTAGGGTTTCACACCCTATTTAATGCCTCTTCCATTTGTTCTTGCCTCTTTTATTGTTTTCTTCTCAAGCTTGGAGAAAGAGGTATAGCCATCTTCCCCAATCCATAACTTTTCCATTTTAACTCCTTTTTGGCTCAAACCTCTTGCATTAGATTCTAATTGTCTTCCTATTGCTGTTCATGGAGGAAAATCCCAGCCTTGGGGCAATTTGGAGAGTTTGGCTAACAAGGAAAAACCCCCCTTTTTGGAGCTTTTCATTGGAATTTCAACATATAGGTAAATCCCTATTCCCTCCACCAAATTTTGTTTTCTTTGTATGGATAGGAAGCCCTAGGTGTCCCCTAGCCATAGGTATTGGTTTTGTGTCGATTCGTGTCCGTTTGGTGTCCGTATCGGACACGTATCATGTTATGTGCGTAGGTGTTTGATGAAATGCCACACTTGTGTTTTTATTATTATTTTTGAAATGTGTTTGAATGAATTTGTAGTGCTAGGTGTAGTGTTTGATTTCATATCATGGATCTATGGTTTTCGTGCTGTATCGTGTCCACACGGGGACACGAACTTGCTGTTCTGGACAGCGTACAGTGTCCTGCATCTCGGGCACAATATTTTACTGTATGGGACACGACGAACACGAAATTTTGTGGGAAGATTGGGGCTATCACTGACACTATGCTCCCAAAATTTGGGAGCATATGGTTCACTACACGCGGAGAAATCGCACGCGCACGGATTTGACACTGTGTGCACACACGCGGAAATCGCGTCTGATACGCACGATTAATTCGGACACGACACGGTCTAGTCCCGATTCAGGGTATCTATTCCCTAGCCCTAGACCCACTCTAATACTGGACACAGACACGACCCTTCTCGTGTTGTGTGTCGAGTCCTATTGGACTCGACATGGCTGCACGAGGCAGCCCAATGCACAGTTTTGACATTAGCTAAATTACATGCTTGGACACCTCGTGTCCACTTGTGTGGACACGAGAGCACTCCCCTAGGACACGTACACATGTGTACTTCATTTTAGCACTTTTTTATTTGCATTTAATTAGGTTTTCTACATGATTCTTGGGTTCGAAATAGATTTTCTGATACATTGTACTGAAATGAATTTTTTCTAAGTTTGATTTGCTGATTACCTGAATTAATGATGTTGAATGTTTAAGTAGGTACACCTACATATGTAATGGGTGATGTTCATCTTAGTTTGGGATTGTGTTGAGCAATGGGTTTTTGAAATTGACTTTTTGATATGCTAACTACTAGGGATGAATTTCATTGAGCTGTCATTCAATTTCTTTTTAAAAGCTGAACTTGATTTTCCCTCTTAAACTGATTTGGAATGTTAATTGCCATGTCTCAGTCATTGCAGGCATGCTAGTTCACTTTTGATTTATTCATTTGATTGTGTAGGGATAGGTAATAGGTTTCACATTGGTTGGTTGTTGAACTGTCATTTGTATGAACCTGGGTTTCCTCCTCTCTACTGAAAACCTGAGAAATTCTAAACTACTTTGCTCCATTGATTGATTTGGTTTTATTGCAAGGAGATTTCCTATATCTAACTTAAGATTTATGATT
Source organism: Iris pallida (assembly GCA_029216955.1). Lineage (NCBI taxonomy): Eukaryota > Viridiplantae > Streptophyta > Magnoliopsida > Asparagales > Iridaceae > Iris > Iris pallida. Next base: position 25,397,235 of record JANAVB010016197.1, on the reverse strand, counting down.
TGGTTGAGGTAAAACGTAGAATGTTTTTGAATTGGCATAAGACTTGACTGAAACTGTTAATGATACACTGTTTCTGATTTTTCACATTTTGGCTTTAGGACTGTTATTTGAAAACTAAAACTGAGATTGCCATGTTAAATCTATTTACGTTTTGTTGAGTTCACTGAGGAGGTTGACACGTGTTTAGTTTTGTTAAAATGCTTGGTGGTGTTGGTATTAGGAGTATAGGTTTCGAATTGAAAATTGGTTAGACTAGATTAGGAACTGTCAATTCCTGAATAGCATGCACCCCATACCCTTTCCTGTTATCCACATACACACACAAATTCCTCTAACACACACAAAACTAGAACACACACAGGAGAACCTGTGCACACCATGAACTGAAAACCTGGAACCCTGTCCTTGCACTGAAATTCCAGAGAATTGAAAGCTACTAGGTTGTTCACTGATTTCTTTATTAATGTCAAGTATTGAATACCTGAGTTCTTCTATAAACCTGAGATTCAGTCATGATTGATTGGGTTTGATTTCAAATGTTAATGTTAATAACTGAGAACTTCCTTTTGTGTAAAAACCTGAATTATATCATTATCCTGTTATTGAGTTTGAAACTTGGGATTACATTGTCACTGTCATTTAGTCTATTCCTGAGATAGTCCCTGTTTTTCCAAATCTTTGAACTGCAAATTGATTTCCTTCCCTTTTTGCAATGCTCATATTATTAACTGTTGTTCTCAGATTTTGGGAATCTGTTGTTGAGTTTAGGGTCTGTCCTAACACTACCTGTCCAGTTCATTCACACACATCACTGATTTTCCTTTCTCTTTACTGTTACACATGTACTCTATGAATGCATACCTGAGCCTTGACACTCTAGTTCCCTGTCCCATATACATAATATACTCACTCACACATTGAGACTAAAACCCCCTCTCTATGCCCTTTCTTTGCCCTATCCCTCTATATATATATGTTGATAGATACTAGCATTTACATGCAATATATGAATGCTATGTAATGTAATGAATGATATGCAATGGGATGTTAAAATGCATGGTTATATGAATATATGTAATGTAGGAGTACAAGTTGGTAATGTATAATATTGACATGAATGTATAATATACCTATTTGATTTTAACCCATGTCTATACATATATATGTGTAGACAAGCATAAGATTCTGAAATATAGGCCATGTATAAATATGCTAGTATATAGGAATGCATGTGATAGTGTAAGTTAATGAGTGGTATATATATGCAAGTTATAAATGCAATGTTGGATAATATGAGAATATAATATCAACATGTATATATATGTAATATGTATTCTCTATGACTTGTGATGGTGTGTGTGATTACTAGACTAGGCTTGGTTAGGACTAGTGAGACTTGTTAGACTTGTTTGGGCTAGAACTTGACCTAGTTTGACTAGTGTGGTTGATTAGAGTTGACCAAGTATCGACTTTAGCCTAGTTTGACCTAGACAGCATGCAGATACATTGTAGATTACATTTATCATCTTCTGTATACATCTTGACTTGTGTTGCTCTAACTAGGAGTCAGGTATCTCATCTCGGACAGTACATTTACTTCAGACATTCAGATACGAGGCGAGTACATTCTTTGACCATTTCATACTTGTCTGGATTTACATTCTTGCTCTAGATTACTGTACTTGATGCTGACACGATTGTTACCAGGGATTGGTACTATATGGATCTTCTTTTGGGATGTTATCCCCTTGTATTCACTAAATACATATTGTGATGTGCGTTTCACTTACATATTGTATTTATTGAATACCTATATCATTGTATACTCATTGTGCATATTGTACTCTCATTATCACATGAGTTCCAGGGATAGACCATTGTACACTATTGTATAACATTGTACAACTATTGTATAACATTGTACATCTATTGTATAATATTGTACATCCATTGTATAACATTGTACACTATTGTATAAGATAACGTAACTGGAGTGGATCCTTGTGTATTGATTGGGTAGGGGAAGTAGAATTGGTTATGTACTCAAATCCTATTGTACAATATTGTATAACTATTGTATATGTCTATTGTACACCCACGTACAATGGAGTTACCATTGCATTGTCCTAGACCGTTTACATAACCATATTGTACTCTAAATCACAGTTGGCTTACAGTTCTTACTTATCATTTATAGATATTTCCTGTTATCAAATCTCTACTGTTTTTCATATACATTCTTCTTCAGCGTTTTATGTACCATACTTTATTGCATACTTTATATTTCCTAACTTGTTATGAACTGTGTGAGATGTTTTGTGCTCGCTTCCATCCTGACTGAACCTATTGAAAATTTTACAGAGGATGATGAGGAACCCTGTACCCCTTACTTGGAGCTTGCCTAGATGACACTCGCGACCTGGACCCCTGGGGAGGTTCAGGCAGCTGCTCAGGATGATATCTTGCATAATGTAGATAGCTCAGACTGTTCTTTCTTTTCGTGTTTAGCTGTTGTCTTTATTTTCAGAGTTGTATATTTTAGAGATGTTGAGACTCTGTTATTTTATTCTTCTGTACCTCAGTTGAGGATTTCTTATCTATTTCCATCATGCTACATTCTACCTTAGATTGTGATTGAGTTGTACCTCTGTGTTGGCCTCCTTTTGGAGAGTATATTCATGTTATGTAGTTATAGTTCATGACCTAGAACAGCGTTCTACCGCCGACATTGCGGCATTGGCTGGACGTACCCATGTCTCGTGCCCTTAGTCTAGGGTACGGGTCGTGACACGTTTTTAGTGGTGGCCCATGCAGGTCGAGTTTATGTAGTGGTTTTCGAACTAGAGTATCACTACAGCCTGCTGTAGGATTAGGATTATTTTTTTGAGGTACTCAATCACGTTAGGAAAACTCTTAATCAGATTCCTTTTGTCTAAAATTGTTGCTTATTGACTTCCTTTTGAATATAAACTGTCCTCCTTTGAATTTTTGCTTCATTCTCAGAAATTGCTTCTTGTTTTGATCTGTTTTCATGATGGTTATGAAGACACGATCTCATCACTTCAGTTCGGGGGATACTATCGAGAGGCTGGCCACCTCTTGTCCTGTTCATCAGGGCCCCGAGACCGCAGCTTCTGTTGTGCCGACACAGGTTGGCGTTTCTGCTACATTGGAGGTGCACCTCTGCTTGTAAAGAGACATTTTTTCATTATTTTCGGTTTCTCTCAACAGCAGCGATTCATGCAGCATCAGCAGCAGACCGGAGGAAACCAGCAGGGTGAGCTATCGTCAGGACAGTCGGGGATGCACAGACCATTGGAGATCTTGCTGCAAGTTCCGTTCTTCTCAATTCCATTCCCGCAATTGTCTTTTATAACTACCTTGAAATCCGATTCCATCTGTTCCTTGATGATTGATTAATTTTATCATGTTGTCCTTTTGTTATGTTGTTTTTCTTCAAAATCATATGGGCTAGGTCACCTAAATCATAGGATCTAGAATCTTCGATAGTCGTGTTAGTTGGCATAGTGAGGACATGTAGTCAGATTTTGGATGTACCTCTCGGGTATGGGAATTTAAGGTTTTCGCCGTCGCATGCGGCAATACAAAAATTTTAAATACCATGAACCTAGAGGTACGTACCTTGGTCAATGACTCTGTAATTATCGTAGCCTTGCTCACTAGCATGATGAAGACTCTGGACAACATAATTTTGGACAAACGCATATGATTAACAGATTGTATCTTGAGAGGGTTCTAAACATCATACCCTTCTGTTGTTATAAATAAGTTTAGGAGTAGGGATATTTAGTTTTGTAGAGCTTATTCATAGGTGGTTCTTTCATAGTATAATGATATGATGACTTGTAGAGTATCTGTACCCTAGAGATGATAGTTAGCATTGGTGTTAGAGTAGTAACCCAGTGTAGGTGATTCCCATGTTATTTATAATATCAACCAGTTACGTATAGGATGTTAGTATGCCTTGCAGCCTTTATGATTATTATTATGTTACCTTTCCATTTTCCAGTAAGGCACCCATGACCAGAGCCCGTCCTCGAGTATGGTTGTAGTTTCACCTAAGACTAAGAGGTTAATATATAGAAGATATACTTAGGATATATGTGATGGGTTGTTGTTCTTGAGCATATATATACGTGGTATTTGGAATTGGTTTGCTTAGCTTGCGGGTATTTAGTTATGGGTGACTTGATAGGATTTGGAAGGTTAAGAGTTAGTCTATTATAGAGTTTCTCTTTTGCTAAATTCTAGTTGCCAATACTAGGCAGCTAGCATAGGTAAAATCCTAGGAAGTTGACCAGCTGACGACCAAGTACTAGGATGTTGAGAAAATTGACTAGTGATCGACCCTTTACTATGCTTGACCTAGAAGGGGGTGCGATCATCTTAATTTCGAGGACAAAATTTTTATAAGGTGGGTAGGATTGTAACACCCAGTTTCCCAGATGAGGGTAATTTTAGAATTTTGTAATTATAACTATTATTTATTGATATTTATTTCATAATATGATTTTTGGTAATTTTTAATCATTTTAAAACCATTTAAATCATGACTTGTGATTTTGTGTGCAGCTAGTGAAACCGTAGAGACTGTCGGTCCTAGAGCCTAGCCATGTGATTAGGATGTTTAATTAGTACATCTTAGTCTAGGGGGTATTTTGGTCATTTTAGGATTTATTTGAATTTATTATGATTTATGGGAATTTGTGTGAATTTAATATTAATTAAATATTGCTATGTGTTATGTTAGTCTTGACTAGTTGAGGCTTGTAGACTAGCCTAGAACCTAACCCTAGCTATGGTAACCCTAGCCTAACTGGAGTTAACCCATTTTAGTCATTAGAGATTGGTTTTAGAATGAGGGGATTAGGTTTAGTGAAATTAAGTCATGACTTATGGTTTAATGCAATAACTTGTGATTTAATGACTTGTGAATTGAACCATAGGCCCATGACTTAAGCCCAAACCCCGACAAGCCCACCCATGGCAGCCAACCTAGGGTTTCACACCCTATTTAATGCCTCTTCCATTTGTTCTTGCCTCTTTTATTGTTTTCTTCTCAAGCTTGGAGAAAGAGGTATAGCCATCTTCCCCAATCCATAACTTTTCCATTTTAACTCATTTTTGGCTCAAACTACTTGCATTAGATTCTAATTGTCTCCCTCTTGCTGTTCATGGAGGATAATCCCAGCCTTGGGGCAATTTGGAGAGTTTGGCTAACAAGAAGAAACCCCATTTTTGGAGCTTTTTATTGGAATTTCAACATATAGGTAAATCCCTATTCCTTCCACTAAATTTTGTTTTCTTTGCATGGATAGGAAGCCCTAGGTGTCCCCTAGCCGTAGGTATTGGTTTTGTGTCGATTCGTGTCCGTTTGGTGTCCGTATCGGACACGTATCATGTTATATGCGCAGGTGTTTGATGAAATGCCACACTCGTATTTTTATTATTATTTTTGAAATGTGTTTGAATGAATTTGTAGTGCTAGGTGTAGTGTTTGATTTCGTGTCATTGATCTATGGTTTTCGTGCTGTGTCGTGTCCACACGGGGACACGAACTTGCTGTTCTGGACAGCGTGCAGTGTCCTGCATCTCGGGCACAATATTTCACTGTATGGGACACGTCGGGATACGAAATTTTTTGGAAAGGTTGGGGCTATCACTGACACTATGCTCCCAAAATTTGGGAGCATATGGTTCACTACACGCGGAGAAATCGCACGCGCACAGATTTGACATTGTGTGCACACGCGCGAAAATCGCGTCTGATACGCACGATTAATTCGGACACGACACGGTCTAGACCCGATTCAAGGTATCTATTCCCTAGCCCTATACCCACTCTAACACTGGACACAGACACGACCCTTCTCGTGTTGTGTGTCGAGTCCTATTGGACTCGACATGGCTGCACGAGGCAGCCCAATGCACAGTTTTGACACTAGCTAAATTACATGCTTGGACACCTCGTGTCCACTTGTGTGGACATGAGAGCACTCCCCTAGGACATGTACACATGTGTACTTCATTTTGGCACATTTTTATTTGCATTTAATTAGGTTTTCCACATGATTCTTGGGTTCGAAATGGATTTTCTGATACATTGTACTGAAATGAATTTTTTCTAAGTTTGATTTGCTGATTACCTGAATTAATGATGTTGAATGTTTAAGTAGGTACACCTACATATGTAATGGGTGATGTTCATGTTAGTTTGGGATTGTGTTGAGCAATGGGTTTTTGAAATTGACTTTTTGATATGCTAACTACTAGGGATGAATTTCATTGAGCTGTCATTCAATTTCTTTTTAAAAGCTGAACTTGATTTTCCCTCTTAAACTGATTTGGAATGTTAATTGCAATGTCTCAGTCATTGCAGGCATGCTAGTTCACTTTTGATTTATTCATTTGATTGTGTAGGAATAGGTAATAGGTTTCACATTGGTTGGTTGTTGAACTGTCATTTGCATGAACCTGGGTTTCCTCCTCTCTACTGAAAACCTGAGAAATTCCAAACTACTTTGCTCCATTGATTGATTTGGTTTTATTGCAAGGAGATTTCCTATATCTAACTTAAGATTTATGATTTGGTTGAGGTAAAACGTGGAATGTTTTTTAATTGGCATAGGACTTGACTGAAACTGTTAATGATACACTGTTTCTAATTTTTCATATTTTGGCTTTAGGACTGTTATTTGAAAACTAAAACTGAGATTGCCATGTTAAATCTATTTACGTTTTGTTGAGTTCACTGAGGAGGTTGACACGTGTTTAGTTTTGTTAAAATGCTTGGTGGTGTTGTTATTAGGAGTATAGGTTTCGAATTGAAAATTGGTTAGACTAGATTAGGAACTGTCAATTCCTGAATAGCATACACCCCATACCCTTTCCTGTTATCCACACACACATACACAAATTCCTCTAACACACATAAAACTGGAACACACACAGGAGAACCTGTGCACACCATGAACTGAAAACCTGGAATCCTGTCCTTGCACTGAAATTCCAGAGAATTTAAAGCTACTAGGTTGTTCAATGATTTCTTTATTAATGTCAAGTATTGAATACCTGAGTTCTTTTTATAAACCTGAGATTCAGTCATGGTTGATTAGGTTTGATTTCAAATGTTAATGTTAATAACTGAGAACTTCCTTTTGTGTAAAAACCTGAGTTATATCATTATCCTGTTATTGAGTTTGAAACCTGTGATTACATTGTCACTGTCATTTAGTCTATTCCTGAGATAGTCCCTGTTTTTCCAAATCTTTGAACTGCAAATTGATTTCCTTCCCTTTTTGCAATGCTCATATTATTAACTGTTGTTCTCAGATTTTGGGAATCTGTTGTTGAGTTTAGGGTCTGTCCTAACACTACCTGTCTAGTTCATTCACACACATCACTGATTTTCCTTTCTCTTTACTGTTACATATGTACTCTATGAATGCATACCTGAGCCTTGACACTCTAGTTCCCTGTCCCATATACATAATATACTCACTCACATATTGAGACTAAAACCCCCTCTCTATGCCCTTTCTTTGCCCTATCCCTCTATATATATATGTTGATAGATACTAGCATGTACATGCAATATATGAATGCTATGTAATGTAATGAATGATATGCAATGGGATGATGAAATGCATGGTTATATAAATATATGTAATGTAGGAGTACAAGTTGGTAATGTATAATATTGACATGAATGTATAATATACCTATTTGATTTTAACCCATGTCTATACATATATGTGTAGGCAAGCATGAGATTCTGAAATATAGGCCATGTATATATATGCTAGTATATAGGAATGCATGTGATAGTGTAAGTTAATGAGTGGTATATATATGCAAGTTATAAATGCAATGTTGGATAATATGAGAATGTAATGTCAACATGTATATATATGTAATATGTGTTCTCTATGACTTGTGATGGTGTGTGTGATTACTAGACTAGGCTTGGTTAGGACTAGTGAGACTTGTTAGACTTGTTTAGGCTAGGACTTGACCTAGTTTGACTAGTGTGGTTGATTAGAGTTGACCAAGTGTCGACTTTAGCCTAGTTTGACCTAGACAGCATGCAGATGCATTGTAGATTACATTTATCATCTTCTGTATACATCTTGACTTGTGTTGCTCTAACTAGGAGTCAGGTATCTCATCTCGGACAGTACATTTACTTCAGACATTCAGATACGAGACGAGTAAATTCTCTGACCATTTCATACTTGTCTGGATTTACATTCTTGCTCTAGATTACTGTACTTGATGCTGACACGATTATTACCACGGATTGGTACTATATGGATCTTCTTTTAGGATGTTATCCCCTTGTATTCACTAAATACATATTGTGATGTGCGTTTCACTTACATATTGTATTTATTGAATACCCATATCCTTGTATACTCATTGTGCATATTGTACTCTCATTATCACATGAGTTCCAGGGATAGACCATTGTACACTATTGTATAACATTGTACAACCATTGTATAACATTGTACATCTATTGTATAATATTGTACATCTATTGTATAACATTGTACACTATTGTATAAGATAACGTAACTGGAGTGGATCCTTGTGTTTTGATTGGGAAGGGGAAGTAGAATTGGTTATGTACTTAAATCCTATTGTACAATATTGTATAACTATTGTATATGTCTATTGTTCACCCACGTACAATGGAGTTACCATTACATTGTCCTAGACCGTTTACATAACCATATTGTACTCTAAATCACAATTGGCTTACAGTTCTTACTTATCATATATAGATATTTCCTGTTATCAAATCTCTACTGTTTTTCATATACATTCTTCTTCAGCGTTTCATGTACCTTACTCTATTGCATGCTTTATATTTCCTAACTTGTTATGAACTGCGTGAGATGTTTTGTGCTCGCTCCCGTCCTGACTGGACCTATTGAAAATTTTACAGAGGATGATGAGGAACCCTGCACCCCTTACTTGGAGCTTGCCTAGATGACACTCGCGACCTGGACCCCTGGGGAGGTTCAGGCAGCTGCTCAGGATGATACCTTGCATAGTGTAGATAGCTTAGACTGTTCTTTCTTTTCGTGTTTAGCTGTTGTCTTTATTTTCAGAATTGTATATTTTAGAGATGTTGAGACTCTGTTAGTTCATTCTTCTGTACCTCAGTTGAGGATTTCTTATCTATTTGCATCGTGCTACATTCTACCTTAGATTATGATTGAGTTGTACCTCTGTGTTGGCCTCCTTTTGGAGAGTATATTCATGTTATGTAGTTATAGTTCATGACTTAGAACAGCGTTCTACCGTCGACACTGCGGCGTAGGCTGGACGTACCCACGTCTCGTGCCCTTACTCTAGGGTGCGGGTCGTGACACGGCATCTTTTTTCAGCAGATGTCCCGTCATGGAATGGCAATAGGTCAAGTATTTACGGGGAGAGTCTTTTCCGTCAAACGGTGTCAATGATTGTGGTTTATACTTAGGAGTGTAGCTTCCCTTCCCGGAGATTTAGAAATATTTTTTATTATTAATTATTTTATTGAGGTTATATAATATTAATATTATTATTGAGGTCATTGAGAATGAACTATTTATTATTATTAGTTATTATTAATTTATTATTTATCAAAAGAATAAATATAGGTGTGTATGCATATTTATATATAAATATATATGTGTATATATGTGTAGGTGCGTGTATATATAAATATATATACTATATACGTGTATGTGTTTGTAAATACAAATATTAATATAATAAATGTGTATATATATATTACATATGTGTGTTTATGTGTATTTATATATATATATATATATATATATATATATATATATATTTTAAATATGTAGGTATTTATGTGTATTTATGTGTTTATGTGTTTATGTGTATTTATATATAAATATATATATATATGTACATGAGTGTAGGCGTATTTATATATATAAATACCTAAATGTATATGTGTGTAAATATAAATATAAATATAGGTATATACATGTATATAAATATAAATACATATGTGGGTGTATGTATATATTTATATACATGAATATATAAGTGTATGTGTATATATATATAATATATTGGGTTGTATACATATAAGTGTAGGTGTATAAATATTTATATATATATATATATAGGTATAATGATAATAAATAGAAAATAGAATAAGAAAAAGAAAAAAAGATAGGAAATCCCAGCCCAACCCGGGCTAGGACAGACGGCCCAAACAGAGTACCCCAGCCCGAGCATGGAGTCTCAGGCTTGAGCCCGAGCGTGCCCGCACATCACTTGTCGTTCGAGTATATGTAGCAATAGAGGGGAGAAACAAACGCGACAACAACTGCTCCAAAACCTAAACCCTAACACCTACTCCCTAGCCGCGCCCATCCCTCGACTTTCTGGCGGCCATCCGCCGCCGGCGCCACTGCCGCGCGCAGCCGAGGTCGGCCAGAAACGCGTGCACGGCCGGGACTGTTCGGAAGCGACAGCAGCAATGGCAAGGGTCACAGCGACTTCGCGGCGCAATAACTCAACGATCGTGCGATCGTTTCCCATTCCGTAAATGCTGGTACAATCTCGATATAACCGACTTTGCTTCCCTTCAAGTAGAAAGTTTTAATTCTCTGTGTACGCGACGAGAATCGAGGCCAAAGTGGCCGAAAAACCTGTCCGAAACAGGACAGGAAACCCATCTCGAACCCCAACTTGGAAGCCAGTTTACAACCTATATATTAGAGTTTTCAAGAATCTAACTTGACACAGTTGTAGACAACCTAAACAAGATTAAAACCCAACTGGTAGTTCTTATTTTCAGGAAATATGCATGAAGTTATTAGGTTTCGAAGTTTGGCAAAAAACTATTTTTAAAATATTAAAAAACTAGAAAAAACCCTCCACACGACGTGCATCCTGCCAATCCGGGCGACGTGGTCGCGCATCGTAAGCATCGAAAGCTGCGTAACGGCTTCATGGTCGTGTGGGCTTTGGCGGAATTCAAATTGGTCGCGTATGCGCGACGAATTTGGTACGTATCCGTCGAAATTCACCGTATCGGCCCCTGTGCAAGTTTTCCAATTACTTCAACACGCTCGTCAGATCGAGACGAAACTTGTGCCAACAGGACCGTATCGTTTTTCTGGTCATGTATGCCAAGTTTGCTCCAATTCTTAGACAGTTGATCAGATCGCCGTTTTGCGGGCCCCACGGTCCGACTCAACGAACAATTTTGTGCACGGCCGGCCGGAATCCAACTCTGGACATACAGTTGGGTTCGTATCTAAAAATCGGACCTGTTGACATATAGTTTGACGAATTTAGAGACCATTGACTCTGGCATGCTTTTCGGTGCAAAGCGGGTCCAACGGCGGATGCCGTTTTGACCTGAAATTACCGTTTTGCTCCTGTATCCAGAATTGGACCTAAGGACAGGCAATCCTAGCTAATTTGATTATTCTGAGAACATTGGTGATGTTTATTTCAGCTTTCGGGGACAGTTGTATGGGTTTTGACTATTGTGGCACTTGAGTAGTTCAGACTGTCGGTTTCACCAGCAGAGGACCACAGGCGAGTACAGTTTATTGTCTGCATTTCGATATTGATCTTCACTATATTTCATTGATTGGCCATTGATTATGTGATTTTTATATTCTATTATAAATTGTTGAGTCGGAAATGAGAAGTACCAAGGATGTGTGATCCGACCGTAGACCGTGTTTATTTTCATGCAGTAGACCTCGTAGATATTTTTTTATTTTCATGCAGTAGACCTCGTAGACATTGTTTATTTTTCTGCAAGTAGACATCGTCGACAGTGCTTATTTTTCTGCAAGTAGACATCGTAGACAGTGCTTATTTTTCTGCAAGTAGACATCGCAGACAGTACTTATTTTTCTGCAAGTAGACATCGTAGACAGTGCTTATTTTTCATGCAAGTAGACCTCGTAGACCGTGCGGTGTAGTGTCCCAGACTGATCACATATCAAAGGTACTTCTAACAGTTGGGGAAAGTATTTTGTGTCTATATTTGCTATTGGTTTTTCGTATTTCCTGTTTATTTTCAAACACATGTAATTGATGTCTAACCTCTATTGTATAGTCATTTTCTTTATTTGAAATTGCATTCAGTGAATTGTGCTCGTTCCATTCCTGACTAGAAACCATATTTTTCAGGTTAGCCGTGGATTAACTTAGCATGGGAAATACGTGTGTACTTATAGTCGAAACCTAGAGACTAGTTAGATAGTTGAGTTGTAGTCATTATATATTTGTACAAGTTTATATTTTTCTGCAAATGTAAAACTTGTGATCATTGTAAATTAAATTAATTTTGTGAATGAGCAATACTTGTGATTTTGAGCATTGTGGCTATACAGCGTTCTACCGCCGACACTGCGACGTGGGCTGGCTTAGACACGTCTCGTGTCCATTTAAAAAAAACGGGTTGGGTCGTGACAAGTTTTTATGGTGGCCCATGCAGGTCAAATTTTGCAAATCATGCGAACTCGTGATAGTACTTAGGTTAGTCGTACTATTACGAGCCTGCGACTGGAAAATGCTTATTCACAAGTTAAGGTTAATTTAATTTAAGAGAATGACTAGGACTAGGAGTCCTTTATACAAATTTATCGATAGGAAGTCTAGCCCTTATACAAATTTATCGATAGGTAGTCTAGGCCATGCAATGTAAATGAGGAGTTATTAATTTTGATAGTTTGTCAGATCCCCATAGGTACACTATTACCTCTTGATAGGACGATATGGTCCAATGTGGATAGATTATTCACTTGGTGGGTCAGGGCTTCATAGAATTAATGACCTAACCTTGATAAATTGTCCAATTTCTTCTATTTGCCCTTTAGATATCATCCTCACATCTTAGTCCAAATTGCCTATGTATTTCCTATTTTGCCCTAAGAATTATTATTTTATATAGTTCTGATTATGTTATCCATATACGAACCTCGAGTTAGTCCCGATTCAAAGTTTTTTTCCCAATGGTTTGAATACACATGAAATAGATACTAGAATGTTTGTACCCCTTTTGTCTTCTGTTATTTCCTCCATATTCATCTTTTATTTTTAAGGGGTTATGACTGATAGATACTTACGCTTTATTTCATAGTCAACTTGTTTGAACCCCTAGAAGCTCAGGAATTGTTACAGATATAGTTACAGGAATGTTAGTTTACTCATACTGGCAGGACAACAGCGCACTGTCGTCATTTATTTAAATTATGGAGACTATGGATTCACTGCAGCCAGCATCGCACTGGCGAGACACGACCCCTAGAGGTGAAATTAGTTTAAGAAAATATAGGTTATAGAATGTTATTAAAAACTATGGCTAGTGGACGTCTTTTGACCGTAGTCACCCTTATGTCAATATAAAGTAGAGTATCGGATAGCATATCACATCTGAATCGTGAAACCAAGGGTTTACCACAGCCAGAGTATACGGGTGGGGCATAATCCACGGTGAAATGATTTCAGACGTGATTACAAGTTTAGGATACTGTGGAGGATAGGACAATGCCATGTATGTCCCATGAGATCCAAAGCCAATATTAGTAGAAGTTTTGTAAGTTAGGTAGTATGTCTCCCGACCTAGCATTCAGTAGTCCTTGTGAGTTATTGACGAGGTAATTGACTGTACTAATAATTTTACCTAGAATATAGAATTTAGAGGTTCACAACCCTTTAGTCGACCAAGGCAGTATGGATGAGAAGATAATAGGATGACCGTATAAGCAAGAACACTAGGTAAGGTTTTATTTCTCACAAAACTCGAACTACCTGTGCCTCCTTTCAACAATCTTGAATAATTGTATTTTGACTATCTTGATCAATGCTGCTATTACAGCCTAGTTTTGCAAGCTTACTCTTTCATCGAGCTTGATTCAAGACATGTTATTGGGGACGCCTACTAACATATTGTCTAATCAGAATCGATGTATTACGGTCTGATCAACCGTAGTGCACTCGGTTCGCTCTCTTTTTGACTATCCCACGTAGATTGAGATGTCGAGGTATCTATGATCTCATCCGCGACTGCTTTGACAATTTCTCTTGAATTATATATTCGCCTTTGAATTACAAAATTGTATTCAGTAACATCTCCCTTGAACTCTTTATTGTTTTTGTCTTTCACCGATTTGGAAAGACGAAAGCTCGTGATGGTAGAGAGATACAGAGTATCCCCATGGCTATGATAGTGGTATACACAAGTGTAGCTACCATCGGCCAGCCATGTGGTTGAGTTATTCATTCTCCTCTCGACCCTCAAATTACTATTGGAACCCTCTGGCCATCTGAAATTGAGAATGATTAGGGTTTTACCCTTAGTCAAAATACCAACCCGGGAGACTATCTATCCTCAGGAAACAATTCATTGTGAGTCTCTAAATATTTTTCTTGAATATTGCCTTAACTAGAAATTCTTATGCCTTGACTCAACCTTTCCTCGACCAAAGCCACAGTTTGGGCATGAGATGGATAGACAAAGGTAAGGCCAATTATTTACCATGACTATGATAGACACTAATTCCGAGATTGGTTTCCAACAAGTATTGCCCTAGTTATGTAAATTTTATTATTAAAACCTAACTAGTATTGGAACACCATAGTTACTAGCTTACCAATACCATAACTTACATACCCTATCATATTATGATCTACCAGTTGTCAACAGCAATACACGATCACTACAACTCTTGTGACGATAGTCTGGCAGGTTGACACAAATAAAAATTCACGACTCAGTTGTTAGAAATCTTGTGCCTTAGAGTTGGTTACCCCGTCGATAACTCTAGTGTACTATAGACGAGTAGATCATCCTATTTTATCGACCATGTGTCATTGTACACACACGTTCTCCATTTATTGAGGAATGATCCTTGACTTGACTTATATCTACCGTATCCCGATACGCCGTGCCTTATTCCCTATTAACAAAGAGTCGAGGTACAGTATCCAAATTTTGGGAACCCTCTAACCTCAATATTCCTAAGACCATATACTATTTCTAAGGTGGGTAGACTGTAAGCCTTCTAAAATTTTTGGATATACGAGGATTAACGATTGATTAGAATAATTTTTTATTAGGATGATAATTAGTGTCTCATGGACTCCCACTTTCCATTAGATCATTTTGTGTCATCGGCCATGTCATTAATATTCGGAGCACAAGACTAGCTGTTACCTTCCAACAAATTTCATATGCAAGTTCTAGACGAGTCCACCTTCATCTAGGTATATCATGTCCCACTCAAACCGTCCCCTTGTACTCTATTTTTATGGTACGACTTTCAGGTAAAAAGGACTAACTATAACCCTTACCATAGTTCCGGTAAACTTCTCGACTACAAATAGAGACTCAACCTCGACTCAATTCATTCGACCTAATATATGGTGGTGATCTACTCGAAGCCACTACGCACATGTCACCAGTGTGCCACTCAATTGTGCCTTCTCGTGCTACATAAACACAAAAGTCACGAAAGATGCATTTTTGGGCTTTAGGGACCTAGCTAACCAACCTGACTGGCAACTAACTCAACCACTTGAGTTAAAGCCTATTCTAGGTTACCCTAACCTAGTAGACATAGTTTTATCTTGGAATCTTGTTCAGTCCATTGAGATCCAAGGTTCATCCAACCAACGATTAATACCAGATAGGGAACTCATTAAGACCCAGTAAACTCATCTATGCATACCACCATATTTGGATTATAAAACTGAACTAGTTGAAATAGCTCCCTATACCTATTATGTAGTCTCCACCTCTTAGAATGTGAAGTCATTCGTAACCCTTATTCCATCTACCTGGAACTGCGATACGATCCTGTATTACATTTACATCCCTTGCTTGTGTGTTTAGATAACCACGAATAGATCCCAATCTTGATTTTTCAAATTTCGTTCTATTTTGGAACTATGTTTAGGACTTCAAGAACATAATTTATGTATTGCATGGATTGCAAGCCAATCTAAGAAACGAAGGGTTCTTCAAATTAGCCAGTGACTGGACTAGAGTAGCCCAATCTAGTAAATAAGTCAATGGTCCATAAACATTCTTTCTATCTGTACCATTGGATACACGCTACCGCTTTTGAAATTTTATATTTGTTCTTGGTTATTCTTCCTTATCTTCTATTCCTCCCAATTTCGGAGAGACGAATGGCCATGCTTACTAGAAATTACTAATATTTTTTTAGCTACTTGCGTAAATTGGTTGCTTGTTAAATTTGGGTCGCTTGATAAATAGGAGATGATTACAGATACCATATGCCTAGATATTTGTTGGTAGGATTGTTAGCAACCAGTTAGAAGATTTTAAGATTTTAGTTTTGAGGAGTAGTGTGGCCAAAGGTCGGTAGAAGACCTCAAGAATTCGGAGTTATAAAATGGCTAGATGGAGGATACAACTATTTTTGAGGAATTAAAAATTTAAGGAGATTAAGATTGTAGTAGACTTCTTTTTTTCGAATTTAAGAATAGTTATGAATTAGAATTTCGAGGACGAAATTATTTTTAAGGTGGGTAGATTTGTAGCTTCCCTTCCTGGAGATTTAGAAATATTTTTTTATTATTAATTATTTTATTGAGGTTATATAATATTAATATTATTATTGAGGTCATTGAGAATGAATTATTTATTATTATTAGTTATTATTAATTTATTATTTATCAAAAGAATAAATATAGGTGTGTATGCGTATTTATATATAAATATATATGTGTAGGTGCGTGTATATATAAATATATACACTATATACGTGTACGTGTTTGTAAATACAAATATTAATATAATAAATGTGTATATATATATTACATATGTGTGTTTATGTGTATTTATATATAAATATATATATGTACATGAGTGTAGGCGTATTTATATATATAAATACCTAAATGTATATGTGTGTAAATATAAATATAAATATAGGTATATACATGTATATAAATATAAATACATATGTGGGTGTATGTATATATTTATATACATGAATATATGAGGGTATGTGTATATATATATAATATAGTGGGTTGTATACATATAAGTGTAGGTGTATAAATATTTATATATATATATATATATATATATATATATATATATATATATATATATATTTATATATATATATATATAGGTATAATGATAAGAAATAGAATATAATAAGAAAAAGAAAAAAAAGAAAAAAAGATAGGAAATCCCAGCCCAACCCGGGCCAGGACAGACGGCCCAAACAGAGGACCCCAGCCCGAGCATGGAGTCTCAGGCTTGAGCCCGAGCGTGCCCGCTCTTCACTTGTCGTTCGAGTATATGTAGCAATAGAGGTGGGAAACAAACGCGACAACAACTGCTCCAAAACCTAAACCCTAACACCTACTCCCTAGTCGCGCCCATCCTTCGACTTTCTGGCGGCCATACGCCGCCGGCGCCACCGTCGCGCGCGGCCGGGGTCTGCCAGAAACGCGCGCGAGGCCGGTGTCGGCCAGAAATGCGCGCGCGGCCGGGACTGTTCGGAAGCGACAGCAGCAGTGGCAAGGGTCGCAGCGACTTCGCGGCGCAATAACTCAACGATCGTGTGATCGTTTCCCGTCCCGTAAACGCTGGTACAATCTCGAGATAACCGACTTTGCTTCCCTTCAAGTAGAAAGTTTTAATTCTCTGTCTACGCGACGAGAATCGTGGCCAAAGTGGCCGAAAAACCAGTCCGAAACAGGACAGAAAACCCATCTCGAACCCCAACTTGGAAGCCAGTTTACAACCTATATATTAGAGTTTTCGAGAATCTAACATGACACAGTTGTAGACAACCTAAACAAGATTAAAACCCAACTGGTAGTTCTTATTTTCAGGAAATATGCATGAAGTTATTAGGTTTCGAAGTTTGGCAAAAAAATGTTTTTAAAATATTAAAAAATAAAAAAAAACCCTCCACATGACGTGCATCCCGCCAATTCGGGCGACGTGGTTGCGCACCGTAAGCATCGAAAGCTGCGTAACGGCTTCGTGGTCATGTGGGCTTTGGCGGAATTCAAATTGGTCGCGTGTGCGCGACAAATTTGATGCGTATCCGTCAAAATTCACCGTATCGGCCCCTGTGCAAGTTTTCCAATTACTTTGTACATGCTCGTCAGATCGAGACGAAACTTGTGCCAACAGGACCGTATCATTTTTCTGGTCCTGTATGCCATGTTTTGTCCAATTCTGAGACAGTTGATCGGATCGCCGTTTTGTGGGCCGCACGGTCCGACTCAACAGACGATTTTGTGCACGGCCCGTCAGAATCCAACTCTGGACATACAGTTGGGTTCATATCGGAAAACCGGACCTGTTGACATATAGTTTGACGACTTTAGAGACCATTGACTCTGGCACGCTTTTCGGTGCATAGCGGGTCCAACGGCGGACACCATTTTGACCCAAAATTACCGTTTTGCTTCTGTATCCAGAATTGGACCTAAGGACAGGCAATCCTAGCTAATTTGATTATTCTGAGAACATTGGTGATGTTTATTTCAGCTTTCGGGGACTGTTGTACGGGTTTTGACTATTGTGGCACTTGAGTAGTTCAGACTGTCGGTTTCACCAGCAGAGGACCACAGGCGAGTACAGTTTATTGTCTGCATTTTGATATTGATCTTCACTATATTTCATTGATTGTCCATTGATTATGTGATTTTTATATTCTATTATAAATTGTTGAGTCGGGAATGAGAAGTACCAAGGATGTCTGATCCGACCGTAGACTGTGTTTATTTTCATGCAGTAGACCTCGTAGACCGTATTTATTTTCACGCAGTAGTCCTCGTAGACAATATTTTATTTTCATGCAGTAGACCTCGTAGACATTGTTTATTTTTCTGCAAGTAGACATCGTAGACAGTGCTTATTTTTCTACAAGTAGACATCGTAGACAGTGCTTATTTTTCTGCAAGTAGACATCGTAGACAGTGCTTATTTTTCTGCTAGTAGACATCGTAGACAGTGCTTATTTTTCATGCAAGTAGACCTCATAGACCGTGCGGTGTAGTGTCCCAGACTGATCACACATCAAAGGTACTTCTAACAGTTGGGGAAAGTATTTTGTGTCTATTTATTTGCTATTGGTTTTCCGTATTTCCTGTTTATTTTCAAACACATGTAATTGATGTCTAACCTCTGTTGTATAGTCATTTTCTTTATTTGAAATTGCATTCAGTGAATTGTCCTCGTTCCATTCCTGACTGGAAACCATATTTTTCAGGTTAGCCATGGATTAACTTAGCATGGGAAATACGGGTGTACTTGCAGCCGAAGCCTAGAGACTAGCTAGATAGTTGAGTTGTAGTCATTATATATTTGTACAAGTTTATATTTTTCTGTAAATATAAAACTTGTGATCATTATAAATTAAATTAATTTTGTGAATGAGCAATACTTATGATTTTGAGCATTGTGCCTACACAGCGTTCTACCGCCGACACTGCGGCGTAGGCTGGCTTGGACACGTCTCGTATCCGTTTTAAAAAAAAATGGGTTGGGTCGTGACAAGGAGGATAAACCATATTATTCCATTCAGGAGGATAAGGCTGCCAGATTTTAAGCCTTTGGCGTTCCTCTTGTTTTTCCTTTGCCTCAAAGCAAGCATGCAAGTCTTTTACTAGCTCAAATAGTTCTTCAGTAGAGCTGGGAGCAGATGAGGGAGGCAAAGTATAAGGCTCAGTACTCGAAGGAGCTGATGTCCCAGGTAAGGCAAGATGACCTGTTCCTGAAGATATCCGTTGAGGGGGGTATACATGATTCTACGTTGGGCCCAGGATCGGGACTGGCAGATATAGGAGCCCATTATAGAAGGTGGAGAAGTCAGAGTATTCCGAATCTTGAATACCAATTGGGTCAAGGATTGCATGGTGGTGGAGCGGGTCTTAAGACCATCTTCTAAGTTGTCCATGCGCCGTACGAGATCCGGAGCTGAAGCGTCTACTTCTTCTTCGTCGCCACCCCCTGCCATGTATACAGGCATGACATAGGTCGAAGTGGAGGGATCGATGGATGCCTCACTCTCAGCCATGCTTTCTTGCAGAAAGGTTGGCCTAGGAACTTCTTCTTCTCATGCCTCGAACTGGCTACCTCCAGCTACATCAGTGTCAGTTCCTTGATGGATACTCTCATCCTCGAATGAAGGATTGTCGTGGACAAGCGGGATCTGATCACTCCCTGCTTGCGCTATTGTCGGAACCTTCATCCTTAACTGTCACCCCACTTTTTCAATGTTCAGAAAATTTTAAATCTATCTTTTGATTAAATGATTGTTTTGTTTATTTTGAATTTCTAAATAATAAATCCTCGTGACTATTCTTCTAAAACTGAGTTTTTCTTACGGTTGTGTGCACTAAATCATGAGTTTAATTCTTACTGAATTCGGCAGTTGGGATCAAGTGTATGGAAGGTAATGTTGAGCTGAGCTACACTTAGCTTGACCTTACTTAGGTTAGACTTTATGTTTAAGTTTCAAGGTTATTGGGTGGGAATTATAGTCATAACTTGGTATGGTGTTATTAAATAAGCTACCTTAAAAGATAACATTTTTCCACTATCGACTCTATATTTTTAATAAGATTTTAAGAGTATTCAAATTATATACAGTAACTTATTTCTATTTTGAAATTTTAGCTAAAGAAAGTTATGGTTTGGTCGAGATTTGAATATTAAATAAAATAGTGAATTTTTCTAAATTCCTAGAAATAGTCTATGATAACTAGTTATATACATTTTTAGATTAACATCAAAACCTAATTAGTTAGCAATATCTAACAAATGATTATTTAGAAGCTTAATCAACTTGTACTTAAAATAAACATGAGGACATCCAGCTCCATTCATTACCCGTACTTTCCTGGAGCAAGATAAGTACTTTCTATGGTCTTGTGCATTTACATATCTTGTACTTCTCTTGATGACATGATATGACACGATATCTTGTACACTTGTACTTTCATGTTCTTGTACTTACTTGTAGTCGGGGAGGGGAAATACACTGCTATGTGACCAAACCCAGGTTCCGATATTCATGTAGATAGCTTAGGCCTCGCACTGTGCACGCGGGTCCTAAGCCGTACCGATATTCATGTACTCCTGTACTTATTCCTGTACTCACCCCAGCCGGTCACATAGGCTAGTTGTATTTCAAACATTGTGCACATGTCATGTCTTGTACTTCCGGTTTATAGTTTATATTCTTGTACATTATTTTCTGTACTTTACATTCATGTACTTTCATGTTCTTTTCCTGTATTTTATATTTCATGTTCTCCTGTACTCATTTCCATATTATGATGTTCTTGTTCATTACCTAGAACTGTACTTTGCTCTGCTCCTGATTGGGTATGTTGCATGTGAGATGGAGGCAATGTGTGACACATACTATGGCCGTGAGCCTGTTGACGTAGTAGAGCCAGATGGAGTTGCTCTGGACTTAGAGGCCGAGGAGGCCTAGTATCTTATCTTTAGCAGTTTATATTTCATTGTACTTGAGATTGTCAAACTTTACTTTTCGTTTAGCTAGATGTTGTAATAACTCTTAGACATGTACTTGGATTTCTAAGATCGTTTTATAGATGCTGCGATTGTGGTACTCATTTCATTTTTTGACTTGTTAGTTTTCCCTAGCTTGGTACAACTTACTTCGTCGTATCTAACGACGAAGGCTGGGCGTGTCCGACTCGTGTCCGATTATTCGGGTGTGGGTCGTGATATTAATCGAGTACTTTGGAATACCCCGATCGACGGGACTATTGCTTTGCTTTCCTTTGGCCGGCTCTTCGATGAACCTTGAGGCCGAAGGGTTGGTGTTGTTTTTTTTTCTCCAGGGTGCAGAAGAGTTGGAGACAACACGGCATGAGGTAACCAAAGGTTCTTGTAGGCCTTTAAAAATGAAAGTCACGCTGAGTTGATCAAGACAGAGTCAAAAGTCACGCTCAGTTGATCCAGACAATATAAACAAATCACGCTGGGGAGACAGCTCATCATTTGTCAGAGAGTAATTATGACTGACAGCACAACAGTCGAAGAATGTCTCTTCGTATGCCACGTATGCACAGACTTCGAGAGATCATCGCCGTCTATTGCGTGATTTTCGAAATCTTCTTCAGCAAGACTCAGCCTTCGTCGAGTTGGCATACCAAAAGGATTTCTTGTCATTTAATGCGACTGACAAAGCAATCACTGTCAGAGATTTTGTGTCAGTCGAGACACGCCGAATCAAGACAGCTGGCAGTTCTATCTCAAGTCTGCGAGTATTTGTGATCTTCATCTCAAGTTTGCGTGGATTCTAAAGTTTTCTTCCTCAAGTTTGCGTAGATTTTCAAGTTCTTTGCCTCGAAGTCTGCGTGGATCCTGAAGCTTCCTGCCCCAAGTTTGCGTGGATTTTGAAGCTTTCTACACCGAGTTTGCGTGGATTTCGTCTTCAACAAGTCTGCGTAGATTTCATCAAATTGGAGTACGTGGCAGCCATGCCACTGATCTCTCGCCTGCGTGTCCTGTAACTTGCACACGACTCATGCATGATTGCCATGTGTCCAACAGTTACAGGCCACGTCCAGTAACTGCTCACAACCTTGCGTATGTTAAATTCTGCGTGATTTTCAACTAAGCACAGGCTGTGAAGACAGTTATCTTTTCAGTTATTATTTTTGACTCTATAAATAGAGTTCTTTTTCTCATTCATTATACAGATACATTGATATCTACTGTCAAAATTTTGAGAGCTTTTCTTCTTCGCATAGTCCAAGGGATAAAGCGATCGTCTTCTAGATCGGATTCCTACAGTTGTAATTTTCTCAGAAACACAACAAATAAAGAGAATTTCTTTATGGAAAACAAATTGGCGACTCTGCTAGGGAAAACCATCTCCTCTTCTGAGATGGCAACAACTCAATGCGACACTTCGTCAATCGGCTCGACGAAGAAGGTGATGACGATCAAATTCGATCAACTCGCCTATGAAGAAATACATCGGGCTAAGGGTGGCAAGCCCACTCTAGCCTCCATCATCACTGCCAAGTCGAAGGGACACTCTGTCTATGTCCCTAAGAATCAGTTGGCAGTCAATGGTGAAGTCTCTGCCACAGTGTCTACTCCTACCTCTGGCAAGAACTCCACTGCAAGCACGCACACTCTTGTGCGCTCGAAGATGACAGTAATCAAAAGTCACACTTGTTGGCCCATTGGTCATATGGTCAACCTGATTTTAATAATTGATCAAAACTCTGTCTGGATATACAAAGCTTGTTGGGACATTCTCAGCTTCTTGGACATAAGCAAGATTGGATATTCACTTCGTTCAAGACTGAAGATCTGTTTGCCTACTTGAGTCTGTATTTCCTATGCAATGTAATTTTCTTTTTATTTGAGTCTAGGAATACATTGTACACCGAGTCGTACTGGCAAATAGGCTATTCCCAAAAATAGTTCAAAATGTTTTTAAAATGACCTATCAAATTGTTTACAAAAAGGTTTTCAAAAAGGTTTTCAAAAATCACCAAAACCTATTTTTAAAAACCCTAACCTAACCCTGACAGAACTCGGCCAGAGTTCGGTCAGAGTTCGGCCAGAGTTCGGTTGGTGGCCGTTTTGATTTTGAATTCTCTGGAACTTGGTCCTCCTGCAGTTGCGGATTTGACCGAGATTTGCTCATCGAGTTCTGCCCGAATTCTGTCCGAATTCTGACAGAGTTCTCCCTTTGGAAATCCTATAAATAGAGAAGTATTTCGATCATTTCAATTCACTCATTCACTTTCAATCTTCTCTCTATCTAAAGCTTTCTATCTTCCAAAGAGTTTTCTAGAGCTTTCATTTTCAGATCCCAAGCCAGTTACAATCCTCTAGTCGATTTGCCAGTGCGGTACGGTCTAGAAGTTTCTGAGAGATTGTAATCAGAAGGCTTGATTGAAGAATACCTCTTCACATTTGAAGTTGGACGAGTTCTTCGTATCAAAGCTCGCGTTGTAGAAGTTGCAAGGACTTCGTAAGAAAACTTGCGGTTTTTCCTATAGTGGATTCAAACTGGTAGCAAGAGTTCTACCGACTGGATTAGTCCTCAACAGAGGGATACCAGTATACATCGCTGTCTTTGCGTTTGCTTTCTGAACTCTGCCTTTACTTTATTTTCATCTGTGATTATATACTGTGATTGTGTTGCTAACTTTTTTTAATTAGCATTATTCCGCTGCCAACTCTATTCACCCCCCTTCTAGAGTATTACGCTTTACTATATCGTTCCTACAATTGGTATCAGAGCGGGTGTTACAGGTAAAGCAAGGTAAAAGTGCTATTATTTATTCATTATTTATTAGATCACAGCACATCACATGGCTACTATGAAATTCACAAGTGAAGGTCAGGCCACAAACAGACCTCCTCTGTTTGATGGTACTAACTACACTTATTGGAAAACACGGATGAGTTTCTTCTTAAAGTCTCTTGATTTTGACTTATGGGCTATTATTCTTGATGGCTATCAAAAGCTACCTCGTATAAATGTCGAGGGTGTTTTAGTTGAAAAACCCCAAAACAGTTATACAGAGGAAGAAAAGAAAAAGGCCAGTCTTGACGCACGTGCCATTAATGCTCTTTTTTGTGCCTTAGACAGAACAGAATTTAACAGGGTATCTACATGCACAACGGCAAATGGTGTATGGAAGCTTCTCGAAGTTACACATGAAGGCACGACTCAAGTCAAGGAGTCAAAAGTCAGCAGACTTACTCAAGAGTACGAGGCGTTCAAAATGAAGCCAAATGAAACAGTCACACAAATGTTCGAGAGGTTCTTGGATATTGTAAACCCTTTGTCCTCCTTAGGCAAAGAATACAGTAACCACGAAAAGATTCGCAAACTCCTGCGAGCTCTCACCAGAAACTGGATTCCGAAGGCTACAGCTATCATTGAAGGAAACGACCTCACCACAATGACACTTGAAGTACTCATGGGTAAGCTACTCACTCATGAACTGGATCTACAAGATTTTGAAGAGCCTGCACCAAAGGAGAAGACTATCGCCCTCAAGGCTCAGCACAGAAAAGCTGCTGAAGATGACTCAGACAGCAGTGGATCTGACGCTGAAGATCAAGCACTCCTAGCAAGGAAGTTCAAAAGATTCATGAGACATGAGAAAAGAGTCAAAGAGAACAACAACAACAACTGGTACCAAGAAGATGCTGTCTGCTATGGCTGCAAGAAGAAGGGACATATGAAGAAGGACTGTCCCACCAACTCATCATCGAGCAAGAAGAACAACAGGTATGAAAAAGGCAACCTGAAGAGATCAACATCCCGGAAATACGCCAACACCAGCATATGGCATGAGAGTGAAGCTAGCGACTCAGAAGATGAACATTCAGAGGATGCTGCAAACATCTGCTTCATGGCAGTTGATCAGGTACCTACTGAACCTGTAGAAACATATGATGACTTTACCTTTGAGCAATTAGGAGATGCCTTCAGTGACCTGATGCTTGACTACAGGAAACTGCGTAGTAAATATCAGACCGCTAAGAAGGTACTCAAAGAGTACAAAGGAGAAATAGGAAGACTTACCGACCTACTAGCTGAGGTTAGAACTAGTGTTAGTGAGTCTGGTGAGCTTTCCTCTATAAAGCTCTTATTACACGAGACTAAACAGTCATCCGAAGAGAAAGATAAGATTATAGACCAATTGAGAGAAGATCTTTCAAAAGAAAAGAAAAGTCTTCAATCTGCACAACTCAGAATGGAATCACTCACTTCTGATTATACTAAGTTATATGACACTTCCAAAAGGTTGGAAATTAGGTTAGGAAAACAGCCTGAGCCTGCTGCTTCCTATCCTAACACGTGTCACTTACCGAAAATTCGGAACATTCCCAAGCCAAACACTGTCAAACCAAACCATATAAAACCTTTACCCCAAAAGGTTAAGCCCAAACATGATCATAGGTATGCATTCTTCTATACTAGAAAACCTAAACCTACCAACCATGCACATCACTCTGCTTTCAACACTCAACATGCACAATGTCATTATTGTGGCCTCATTGGTCATATTTCATCTGCATGTAGAATGAGAAAGCTAGTTGATTTAAATGTTTATGCTTGGATACCTAAAGCTAACAATTCAGGACCCTACAAGAAATGGGTACCAAGAGTTTCATCTGCAAACTATTTTGTATGTGGAACACCCTTCACATGCTAGAAGCAAATGGATCCTCGACAGCGGTTGCTCACGGCATATGACCGGTGACGCTACTCTATTTGCAACACTGTCGAAGAAAAAGAAGGAAGGCTATGTTTCCTTCGGCAATAATTTAAAAGGGTATATTATTGGTATCGGTGATGTTGGTAAATCTTCCTATCCCGTGATTAAAGATGTCTGTCTGGTTACCGAGTTGAAACATAATCTGCTCAGCATAAGTCATCTAGCTGATCATGGTTATGGTATCAACTTTGGCAAAGACAAATGTACTATAGTTGATAGCTCAACTGGTAGTACTATCTTTGAAGGAATCAGGGAAGACAATATATATGTTTTCTATCTATTGGAAGAAGCTAACATTTCAGGTAGATGCTTAATGGCCAAAAGTGATGAGAGTCATTTATGGCATATGAGACTCGGTCATGCAAACATGGATACAATTTCAAGATTATCCACAAAGAAGTTAGTACGCGGTTTACCGGACATAACATTCAAGAAGGATTCGGTATGCAGCCAATGCGAAAAGAACAAGGCTACCAGATCCACATTCAAGTCTGTAAACGCAGTATGTACTACTAGACCTCTACAATTGCTACACATGGATTTATTCGGTCCTAGCAGAGTTGCTAGCCTCGGAGGTAAATTATATGCATTTATAATTGTAGATGATTTTTCTAGATACACGTGGGTATATTTCTTGACACGCAAGAATGATGTATTATCCGAATTTGTCGCCTTTTGCAAGAAAGTACAAAATAAAAAAGGTTACATGATCACTCGTATTAGAAGCGATCATGGAGGCGAATTCGAGAATGCTGATTTCGAACAATTTTGTGACACACACGGTTTTATACACGAGTTCTCCTGCCCTAGAACTCCACAACAAAATAGAGTTGTGGAACGTAAGAACAGAACTCTAACCGAAATGGCCAGAGTAATGTTAAATCAATTTAGCCTACCCAAATACTTCTGGGCTGAAGCTGTCAATACAGCTTGCTTTGTGCTCAATAGAGTTCTAATTCGACCCAAATCGAAGAAGACTCCATTTGAGTTATGGTTTGATAGAATTCCTTCAGTTTCATATTTTAAGATATTTGGCTGTAAGTGCTTTATTCTTAAAACTAAAGACAATTTGGAAAAGTTTGACGAAAAGGCCGATGAAGGTATATTTTTAGGTTATGCGGCCAAGAGCAAAGGATACAGAGTCTTCAACAAACGTACCATGATCATCGAAGAGTCAATCAACGTCACTTTTGATGAAATGAACCAAATGACACTCGATGACAGTGATGAAGATCTGCCTACATCAAGCTCAACATCAGCTGAACCTGAACCAAGCTCTGCACAAGCTGAACCCCCTAGAGGAGATCCAGGAACCAGCTACCTACAGAGTCTACCGAAAAGGTTAAAATTCACAGCTGATCATCCACAAGATTTGGTAATTGGTGACATTACCAAAGGAGTAAGCACTCGATCATCCAGTAGAGATATTATTTCTAGTGTTGCATTTATTTCACAGCTAGAACCTAAATCTATTGATGAAGCATGTAGTGATAGTTTCTGGATAGATGCCATGCAAGAGGAATTGAACCAATTCGAATGGAATCAAGTTTGGGAACTTGTTCCCAAGCCTATTGATCATCCGGTCATTGGCACCCGTTGGGTATTCCGAAACAAACTAAATGAGGATGGTTTAGTAACTCGTAACAAGGCTCGACTCGTAGCTCAAGGATACAATCAAGAAGAGGGTATCGACTACGATGACACTTATGCCCCAGTTGCGAGATTAGAATCTATTCGTATGTTATGTGCATTTGCATGTTTTCATGATTTCAAACTTTTTCAAATGGATGTAAAAAGTGCTTTTCTAAATGGATTTATAAAAGAAGAAGTTTTTGTAGCACAACCTCCAGGTTTCACGGATTTCAAAAATCCTGACCATGTTTTCAAGTTGAAGAAAGCCTTATACGGTTTGAAACAAGCCCCTCGTGCTTGGTATGATCGTCTAAGCTCTTTTCTACTTGACAACGGTTTTACAAAAGGAAAGGTTGACACTACACTTTTTATTAAATCTTTTAATGGCAAGCTGCTTTTAATTCAGATCTATGTTGATGATATCATATTTGGATCCACTGATGAATCTCTTTGTCAAGAATTCTCTAAGTGTATGCAAAATGAGTTTGAGATGAGCATGATGGAAGAGCTGAAATTCTTTCTCGGATTGCAAATCAAACAAACCAACAATGGGACGTTCATTAATCAAGCCAAGTACACAAAAGATTTGCTAAAGAAGTTTGATCTGGACAATGTCAAACCTATTGGCACTCCGATGGCAACTTCAACAAAGCTTGATTCTGACGAACAAGGCAAGCCAGTCGACACACGTAAGTATCGAGGTATGATTGGTAGTTTACTTTACTTAACTGCTAGTCGTCCAGATATAATGTTTAGTGTTTGCTTATGTGCACGTTTTCAAGCTAACCCAAAGGAATCACATCTGTCCGCAGTTAAGCGTATCTTCCGATACCTTAAAGGCACTTCTTCTGTCGGCTTGTGGTATCCCAAATCCAAATCCTTTGACCTTATTGGTTATTCGGATGCAGATTTTACTGGATGCAAGGTTGATAGAAAAAGTACTAGCGGTACATGTCATTTCTTAGGCAAGGCTCTAGTCTCTTGGTTTAGTAAAAAG
Source organism: Iris pallida (assembly GCA_029216955.1). NCBI lineage: Eukaryota > Viridiplantae > Streptophyta > Magnoliopsida > Asparagales > Iridaceae > Iris > Iris pallida. Next base: position 25,368,296 of record JANAVB010016197.1, on the reverse strand, counting down.
CAAAATTCTGTAGCCTTATCAACAACAGAGGCTGAGTACATCGCCGCAGGACGTTGTTGTGCTTAGATTTTGTGGATGAAACAAACCTTAGAAGACTTTAATTTATTTTACACACATATTTCCATTTTCTGTGATAACACTAGCACCATTAATTTGACTAAGAATCCTGTATGTCACTCTCGTACTAAACATATCGAGATTCGGCATCATTTTCTTAGAGATCATCATCAAAATGGAGATATAAACCTTATATACATAGATACTGATAATCAATTAGCTGACATCTTCACTAAACCTCTAGTGGAAGATCGCTTCAATTATTTACGTCGAGAATTAGGAATTTTGGACGTCAATAATATTAATTGATTTTATTTTATGTTTTTATATCATTATGCAAAAACTGTGTTAGAGACAAGCTAATAAAGAGTCTGTCTGTCACCACAACTACGGTTGAAGCGAAGCGGTATTTAAGAGTTCCCCGGTGAACCTCCGCCAGCTGGGACAGTACTCCTACAGCTAATCTGAGACAGCTACTGTGTAACGATATTTAACTCATAAAATATTATTAATTATGTTATTTGAAAGCTAAAATAACTAATCTTTGAATTAAATATTTAAAACGAGTCAATGAAAAAGAAGTAGCAAAATCAACTTGAAAGAACCTTAGGCGAATTCGGCCAGAACTCTGACCGAATTCGACCCGAGTTCGGTTGGGGGTATCTGTGTATATATACACAACCCGAGAGCTTCTTCTCTTCCATTGCTTCCATATTTCCAACCAGCAGCTACAGCCGCCCGAAAATCCTCCAAACCCTAGGTATTTACCAACCCATTGCTCCCTATCTACTTGGTGAAATCCTTCCAAACTTTGGAATCGTGCGGAGATCATCGTTCTCTACAACATATCTAATTTTTGTGAGGTATAACTCTCTCTTTCTCCACTTTCAAATTTGTGCTTATTTATTTCAATTGCACCTAGATTTAATCCGTCTAAGAGGAAGAAGACTACTCCTAGTGAGGAAGGGTCCTCTTCGAATCCTCACACGGATTCTTTGTTTTCGCCAGTCCAAAAGAGCGACGGTGCTTTCGATGGGTTTTTCTTTCAAATCCTCGATCAAGCTTTATTATGGTACGGTGACTTTTCCACCCGATCCATATACAGCGGCGCTCCGGTTAAATGGACAGTATTTCCTGACCATCGTCACTTATTTGAGGCATTAGGGTTACATTTGCTTGTTAAACTATGCTTCCCAATTGCTACTAATGCCATTAGATTGTTCTATTGCAATCTCGTAGTTAACACTTTTGACGTGAGCACACGTGTTGGAGGCATAGATATTGAGTTCAATGATGTCCTCCTAGCAGAGATTCTTGGGATTCCCAATGAAGGTGAACCGCTAGTTGATATCACGGAATTCGAGTTTCCCGAAGGCACTACACTCACGAGTTTCAAAACGGAACTTTGTGCACCTGACAGAGTACGTTCTGGAAAGTTTAAGGCTAACAACCTTAACTTGTTTAACTACGAATTGCATCGCATCATCTACTCTACTCTACTTCCTAAATCCACTTCCAAGGATGATGTGACTTCGCTTGAGCTGTCCGCTATGTATCATCTTATCAAGGGGATTCCTTTTTCCGTCCCCAAGACTATTATTCAGATGATGGGACGTTGTCGTACAAGAGATCGAAATCTCTCTTACGCGATGATTCTTCCTCGTATCTTTCAGCGCTTCGACATCGATCTATCGACTTGTACTCAGGACTCTGAGCCCAAGTTACTCCAGCTTTCTCGTCGCAGCCGGACTGCTTCAGCTCCAACTCCTGCTCCTCCTACTGCACCATCTCCACCACATCAGCCGTATGCCATGACTTTTGAGGGCATACATCAGCACCTATCTGCTTTGCACGTCTCGATGACGGATATGGCTTGCGAGCGTGAGTTCCGCGATGTCACCCGTTACCAGGCGATGGCAAACTCCTTGGCCGATCTGCATTTTGCACAGACTGGTCACTCTGCCGCTTCCATCCCTCGAGATCCAGCTTTTTCGGGTTACCGCTGTGAGGATGAGGCTGTCCATGCCTACTTCCAACCCGGTAATGCCTATGATTGGTATCGTGCTCCTCGAGATTATGTTGGCAAGTTCTATGCTGGCGCCCCTACTCATCCTACTGGCGCTGGTACTTCTGGTGCTGGTACTTCCGGTCATGCTGGCCGTGCTGCTGATGATATTGATGAGGATAGTGATGATGAGATCTGATCTGATTACTAGTGACATTCTACTGTATACTTGGAAATGCTCCGACATTCCAAGTTTTTATCATTTACTTTTTGATTAGTACTTTGTAGTTTGCTATCAGTATTTCTTTTATCTTCATGGACATGTTTATGATGTTTCATTTATGACATCTCAGTTTAGTTCAGCATTTTGTTTAGCACTATTTTCTTATACTGCTTTTTATTTTTAAACTGTCTGTGAAATAGCATGCCTGAGATTTTTTTATGCAATACATGCTTGTGATGATAATTTGTAGAAATATTACATGCCTGTAATGCTATATCTCTAATTATTTACTGTATCTTTTATTTTGTTTTCTCACTATTTGTTACTTATGCATTGATTGCGGGGGAGTCTTCTGCATTTCATGCGGGGGAGCCTTCTCTTGTACATCTATTTTGCTAAGTGACAAAGGGGGAGAAAATTAAAATGATCTAACATTTTTTTTAGTTGAATACAGGTTATGAACAATTTTTCACCTTTTGATATTTTTTTCGAACTAGCTTATTGTTATATCATTCATAGTTTGTCAATTATCAAAATAGGGGAGATTGTTGGCCCATTGGTCATATGGTCAACCTGATTTTAATAATTGATCAAAACTCTGTCTGGATATACAAAGCTTGTTGGGACATTCTCAGCTTCTTGGACATAAGCAAGATTGGATATTCACTTCGTTCAAGACTGAAGATCTGTTTGCCTACTTGAGTCTGTATTTCCTATGCAATGTAATTTTCTTTTTATTTGAGTCTAGGAATACATTGTACACCGAGTCGTACTGGCAAATAGGCTATTCCAAAAAATAGTTCAAAATGTTTTTAAAATGACCTATCAAATTGTTTACAAAAAGGTTTTCAAAAAGGTTTTCAAAAATCACCAAAACCTATTTTTAAAAACCCTAACCTAACCCTGACAGAACTCGGCCAGAGTTCGGCCAGAGTTCGGCTTCGGTTGGTGGCCGTTTTGATTTTGAATTCTCTGGAACTTGGTCCTCCTGCAGTTGCGGATTTGACCGAGATTTGCTCATCGAGTTCTGCCCGAATTCTGCCCGAATTCTGACAGAGTTCTCCCTTTGGAAATCCTATAAATAGAGAAGTATTTCGATCATTTCAATTCACTCATTCACTTTCAATCTTCTCTCTATCTAAAGCTTTCTATCTTCCAAAGAGTTTTCTAGAGCTTTCATTTTCAGATTCCAAGCCAGTTACAATCCTCTAGTCGATTTGCCAGTGCGGTACGGTCTAGAAGTTTCTGAGAGATTGTAATCAGAAGGCTTGATTGAAGAATACCTCTTCACATTTGAAGTTGGACGAGTTCTTCGTATCAAAGCTCGCATTGTAGAAGCTGCAAGGACTTCGTAAGAAAACTTGCAGTTTTTCCTATAGTGGATTCAAACTGGTAGCAAGAGTTCTACCGACTGGATTAGTCCTCAACAGAGGGATACCAGTATACATCGCTGTCTTTGCGTTTGTTTTCTGAACTCTGCCTTTACTTTATTTTCATCTGTGATTATATACTGTGATTGTGTTGCTAACTTTTTTTAATTAGCATTATTCCGCTGCCAACTCTATTCACCCCCCCTCTAGAGTATTACGCTTTACTATATCGTTCCTACAACACTGACAGTACTGGCTCCTTAGCCAAATCTGTTCCAGCGTGCAAATTCAACCCTAAAGGTCACGCTGACAGTACTGGCTCCTTAGCCAAGTCTGTTCCAGTGTGCAAATTCAACCCTAAAAGTCACGATGACAGTACTGGCTCCTTAGCCAAATCTGTTCCAGCGTGCAAATTCAACTCTAAAAGTCACGCTGATAGTACTGGCTCCTTAGCCAAATCTATTCCAGTGTGCAATCCCACATTCAACAGTCACGCTGACTGTACTGGCTCCTTAGCCAAATCTGTTCCAGCGTGTAATTTTAAAATTAAAAATCATGCTAACAGTACTGGTTCTTTAGCCAAATCTGTTTCAGCGTGTATTTCATCAGAGAAGAATAACTCCTTAGTTATCTCTTCTTCTTTACCGAGTTCTACTAGAACTGGGGGTGGTCTTCCACACAAAGTCCCTTCGAAAAGGAATAACTCTTTAGTTGTTTCTTCTGCTCCTGTAGTTTTTACTTCAGGAACAGCTTTGACTGATACTTTTGTTAGTCAAAGGAAAGGAGATGGTCTTTTGACTACTCTTCCTTCTGGACATTCTATGTCTCAAAATCTGATTGAGTCTAAGAAGAAATATTCCTTAATATCTTCTCCTATGACTTCTTCAAATTGGGCACAGAATCTGTCCATTAAAGAGGGTCTGTTACCAACTCCTAATCAAAGGAGTGGTTCAACTCTTCCTTCTCTGCAAATATCCAGATCAATGGAAGGAAAACTCCATGTTTCCAAAATTAATGTGTTACCTTCCACTGATTTAAGAACAAAACTCAGCACTTCTGGTGTTAAGAAACCATACCAATTGGATATGAAGATAAAAGATCCAGATGCAGAGTATGCAAGAAATTATGTGGCTCACATTAATCACTCTTTGTATAATCAAGAGCCATCAAGACCCAAGAACAGGAAGTATACTCCTCAATCTTCACAAACAGATTTACGGGAATATCTTCAACAGAAGAGAAGGAGTAATTCTATGTCAAAGGAACATGCTGAATGTGACTTCTATCCAAGAGTCATAATTCAGTGCAGATGTCAATCAACGGTTCAAGACCATGGTGATCATGAATGTGACCTCCAGCCAAGAACCACAATGCAATGCAGATGTCAAACTAAACGACAGTCTGTCTTCAATAGGATTCAGTATGAACCTATGCCTAATGAAGATGAGCCTTTGTTTGCCTCTGTCAACATGACTTCTCGGGACACCGGGGGTAGAGTTGATAGTCCAGATGGAGTATATAGAAACACCAGAGCAAGAGTCCTGGCTTCTAGTCAAAGAAATTTGATCCCTGAAATTGATTCTGAATTTCTTGGAGAATCTAATTTCCCACCTCTTTCTACTGGGGGTAATTCTCCTATAGTTGACTTTGATGCACGAAGCAATGATTCAGAGCATACAACATCCACTAGTTCATCAATAATCCCTCATACAGTCATGACTTACATGGTTGATGGGAATACTGATGAACCTTCTTCTTCCTTGACTCCTCAAGATCAAAGAATTACTTCTTTGGAACAGCAAATGAAGTCTATGACTGACACAATGAAGTCGATGTATGAACTCATGACAGCTCAGTTGCAAAATCGACAGACTGTACCAGATGCCATACCAGTTGATACTGATATAAGTCCAGTACAAGTTCCTCCAGCAGTACAATCCAATACTCCTGGACCAGCTCAACTAAATCCTAGTCTCTCTGGAGCTGGGGGTAGTGCTTACAATGATGTTCCTCCTCCCAACTATTCTCTACAAGCCACAACTCCACAATCTTCGGGAGTTGTCTCTGAAGAATTGAAGAATCTCAAAACTCAATTCGAGACATTCAAACAGAAGGATGGTTTACAAAGGTTAGGCATCAAGCAGCCTTATCCGATAGAATGGAAGCAAGTATCATATCCTCCTAAATACAAGCCTCCTACTATCTCATTCTATGATGGAACCACTTCTCCAAGTCAGTTTATTAATCACTTTGAAGTGATGACTGATCAACTGCAACCAAGTGATGCCCTCCTTACTCGGGTATTTATTGGATGTCTCAAGTGAACGGCCTATGAATGGTATAGAAGTCTCCAGATGGGAGCATTACCTCATTTGCTGGCTTCAAACAGATATTTCTTGAAAGGTTCTATGAAGGGCTTAATGACATGACTATGTCTGCTCTTATTAGAATCAAGCAGAAAAATAATGAATCTACAGAGGAATACATTGAACGGTTTCGAAGAGAAGCTCTGAAGATGCCTCTTGGAACTCCTGATGCTGTCACCATTGACACGTGCAAATCAAACTTGTTGCCAATCATTAGTATGTGGACAGGGTCCACTTAATTTCAAGATTGGCCTTCCTTCATAGTCAGTGCCAAAGCTGCAGAAATCAGTGCTGAAACCTTCAAAGGTTTAGGAGTGCAGATGACTCCTAAAGAAACAGGACAAGGTGCTAACAATAAAAATAATGCTCGCAAAGGAAAAGAAACTCTTGAAGTTAATCTTCAGAGCAAAGATGCATCAAATGTTCAAACTCCTGCCTCTACGACTCAACAATCAAGAACACCTCGCCCCAAAGAAGAATATTCTTTTGATGACGACGATGTCCTTGGTATCTTTGAATGTCTGCTGAAAGGTAATAAAATACAATTACCAGAGATCAAGAAACCTGATGAAGCTGGTAAAACAGATCATCCTAAGTACTGTCCATATCACAGAATGCTGGGTCACACAATTCGTACATGTTATGTACTGAAAGGAAAGATCCAAAAAATGATTAAGTCTGGAGCTATCTCTCTTACTCCAAAAGAGAAGACTGAGACTTCTAATGTCGTCTCTATGCAATTTGGAGACTTTCCTCCTCAATTTCTTGAAAGCGAAATCGTTCCTGTTCCCAAGACAACTCTTGAAATAGTAAATATTCCTCCTCCACAGTCTGAAGGATTAGCACCAATCACTTTGGAGACTGGAGAAATCATGTGGATCCATCCTGATCTAATAACAGACTTTGAATCTCCTTCTCCTCAAAAGATTTCTTCTCGAAAATCCAAGAAGGCTGGAAAGATCAAATCATGTCATATGACTTCTCTTGGGTCTACCTCTGACACAGAGCCAAAAGACAAAGAAGAAGCACTTGTTAGTGCTACTCGAATGGGGAAACCTTACCTAAAGGATTATTCTAAAAATCCTGAGGATCCTCTTGATATCCCTCCAGCTGATAAAGATGCTCCTAATGTTCCTCCTGAAGAAGAATCATCTACTGCACCTGTTCCTTCAGCTACACCAGTTGAACCTGTTCCTCCCAAGCCTACAGCTCTGGAGAAAGGCAAACAACAGGCTCGGTTTGATAAGCCAATCAAGAAGTCTTCTCCTCTTGGACTTCAGAAGCCTTACAACTTCGACATTTTGGCTCAACTTGCTAATACTCCAGCTAGAATGTCCCTCTTTGAACTTTTACGTCTTTCTAAAGAAACTCGGAAGACGTTAAGTGAAGCACTTCTACAAGCTGACTCTTGTCTTGCACAATTGAAGAAGCCAGATGCGGAACCTGCCACTTGCTTACATTGCAACAGTGTACTGGAGATTATCCCAAATATCACCTTTACACAAGACGATATGCTACTGGAGGATAATCGACATGACCGACCTCTCTACTACACTGGTTATATTGATACGATGAAGATAGATCGTATCCTCATTGACCCAGGGTCTGCTATAAGCATAATGCCAAAGAGTTTGTTGGATGAACTAAAAATCCCTCTTCACAAGCTCTCCAAGACGGTTACTACTATCTTGGGGTTCAATCAAAGTCGAAGTGAGCCTTTGGGAAAGATTCATCTGAAGCTTCAGATAGGCGATTTCAGATCTAAAGTCACTTTCTATGTGATCGAGATCGCGGGATCCTATAATCTTCTTCTGGGGAGGCCCTTTCTTCATGAAAATAATGTGGTGCCCTCTACTCTTCATCAATGTTTTAAATACATTGATAGCAATGGAAGAGTACAAAAAGAAGTTGCTGATATAAATCCCTTCCATGGGGTTGAAGCTTATTTCAACGATTCCCGAATGTACAAAGAAGAGTATACAAGGATCATACAAGCTATGGAGAAAGAAGATGCACAAAGTGAGACTTTAATAATCCCTATTAAAGGTCGAACTACTCAGCAACAATCTCCTAAACCCTCTGGAGAAGATTCTTTCATCATTCCAGTGAGTGTACGGATCTCTCCGTTACCTCAGTCATCTACTCAAAATACACTGATCATTCCTGTCAGTGGGCGTACTACAGTTCCTGTATCTTCACAAGATACTCTGCTAATTCCAGTTGGAGGGCGGACTACTCTTCCTACTCAAACTTCAAGGGAGCTCACCTCTTCTGAGCCATTTGTTATCGATCTTAATCGAAGCAAAGCTTCTTCTTCTTCTCCCCCTTTAGTCATTGACTTGGCTAAAATCTCTAAGGCTCAGCCTTCTCCCAATGTAAATATTGCTGCTTTTACATTTAATGAAAAGTCTCCACCTTTGCAGTATGTTGATGTGTGTAATTATGTTCATAGTTATTTACATCTGTTAGATGACTTGAACACAATAACCATAGGAGTTGTACAGATTGTTCATACAGATGTATCTCTAGAACCTGTACAATCTTCATACTTTCTAGTTCCAAGCAGAAAGATAGGAGACATTCCAATATTCTTCTACAAAGGGCCTCAAAATCCTTCTGATCTTGAAGATGATGACAAAAATGATGATACTGGAAGATTACAACTACGTCGTTATAGTCAGCAATCTAGAGACATCATCAAAAATATGGGCTATGACTTCAGGACTGGCCTCAATGATAGAAAAGGAAGAAAAATACCTGTCCGGATTCCTCCTTTGAAATATGGAAGGACGAAATGCGGATTGGGTTATACTGCTCCTACTCCTTTCATCAATATTATCCATGAAGATCCCGAGTCTGACGAAGATAAGAGATCTGATTCTTCTAGTACCACTTCTTGGGATTCCGATACGAGTATCGGTGACTTCTACTGCAACATTTTGTCTTCCAACATGGTTTCCATTGACCATTCTGAAGAAAGTGATGAAGACGAAGAAGAGTTTGAAATCTCACCTGAATCAGAACAGTGGGCCCAAAGATTAGATAATCAATAGGAGTTTCGTTTCGAGCAAAAAGAACCTCCGACTGAAGATAAACTTGTTCAAATAGATGTTGGTGAAGAGGGATCTCCCAAACCAATATTCATCAGTGAAAGTCTTTCAGAAACTGATAAGAAAGACATGATCAAACTCATTCGTGATTACATCGATATCTTTGCTTGGAGTTATGAAGATATGCCAGGGCTTGATCCTCAAATTGCAACTCACAAGCTCAATATCTTGCCGAATGCTAAACCGGTCAAACAACAACAGCGACGATTTCGTCCAGACATCATGCATGCAATTGAAGCTGAAGTCAATAAACTCATTACCTCTGGGTTTATTAGAGAGGAACAACATCCCGATTGGGTGGCTAATATTGTTCCTGTTCTTAAAAAGACTGGCAAGATCAGAGTATGCATAGACTTCCGCGATCTCAATGCGGCATGTCCTAAAGACGAATTCCCTCTACCAATCACTGATGTCATGGTTGATAATACCTGTGGATTTGAACGAATGTCATTCATGGACGGGTATTCTGGGTACAATCAGATCAAAATGTTTCCAGAGGACGAGAAGCACACTTCTTTCAGAACGCTGATTGGTACATATTGTTATACAGTTATGCTATTCGGTCTCAAGAATGCAGGAGCAACTTATCAACGAGCTATGAGCACTATATTCCATGAACATTTACGGAAAATAGTCGAATGCTATGTTGATGATATTGCAGTCAAAAGTCGACAAAAGGAGGATCATATCCAAGATTTGAAGACTATATTTGATCTAATGCGTAAGCATCAATTAAAGATGAACCCTACTAAGTCCTTCTTAGGCGTCTCTAGTGGTAAATTTCTCGGCTTCGTCATTACCTCTAAAGGTATACACGTGGATCCCGAGAAGATCAAAGCCATCCAAGAGATGCGTCCTCCACGCACCTTAAAAGAGCTACGAGGATTTCAAGGAAGAATCGCTTATATCAGGAAATTCATCTCTAATTTATCAGGACGCTGCAGACCATTCAACAAACTTATGAAGAAAGGTGTCTCTTTTGTCTGGAATGATGAATGTCAGAAAGCATTCGATGATATAAAATAATATCTAATGAGCCCTCCAGTATTGGTACCTCCCATTTCAGGAATACCGTTCCTCCTCTATACTCGAGCAATGAGTCATTCATTGGGTGCATTACTCGCTCAAAAGAATCAAAATGGCCATGAACAAGCCATTTATTATCTCAGCCGCACTATGACCGGAGCTGAACCTCGATATTCACCGGTTGAAAAAGAATGTCTAGCCTTGATGTTTGCTGTCCAAAAGACACGTCATTATATCATTGGCCAGACTATTCATGTCATCTCCAGGATCAATCCTATACGGATCATGATGAAGAAACCCAGTGTTTTGAATTCTCGATTGGCTAACTGGGGAATCCTACTTGTTCAGTATGATATGCACTATATTCCTCAGAAATCAGTCAAAGGACAAGCTTTAGCTGATTTTCTGGCTGCTCACTCAATTTCAGAAAATTCAAAACTCTATGATGAAATCCCAGATGAAGTCCTAGATTCAAATCAAATTGCTGAAGAAGATCCTACTTGGCGTCTATTCTTTGATGGAGCATCAAGAATTGGTCCTAATGGCGATATTGTCGCTGGAGTTGGAATTATTCTTGTATCGCCAGAAGGTCTTGCTATCCAAAAAGCTTATTCTCTCGATCAGCCGTGTTTAAACAATGTAGCTGAGTACAACGCATTACTTATTGGTCTTCAACTCGCTAAACATTTAAATATTCAACATTTGGAGGCGTATGGAGACTCTAAACTCATTGTCAATCAGATCAGGGGTACTTATGAAGTTCGCCATCAAGATCTGGTTCCTTATCATAAAATAGCTATATCTATGGCTTCTTCGTTTGAAGAATTCTTCATTGAACATGTTAGGCGAGCATGTAACACAGAAGCTGATGCCCTTGCTAATCTTGCAGCGGTGCTGGCTATTCCAATCAGACGGCAACAAATGATTGTTGTTCGTAATCGAGAATTATTTCATCTTAAAAATAACTTGACTCTAGGACTTCCAGTTGACATTGAAGAATCAACATCTCATGACGTCAACACAACAAGAGGATTTGGTTCAGTCGTAAATCGATGTCATCTTCATCCGATTCTAGCATGGAATTCATCTTCAGTAACTCGACTGAGAATCAAAATACGGATAAAGATTGGAGACTTCCTTTCTTAGATCTCGTATTATATGATATTCTTCCGGATGATCCGAGTGAGGCAGCATCTATTAGACGACGATCACTCAGATTCTACTACAATCATACAACAAAGACCTTATATCGTCGAGCTTATGATGGTTTACTCCTTCGATGTGTTGTCGGTGACGAGGCTCAACAAATCATTCGCGAAGCACATGATGGAATTTGTGGAGCACATCAGCCAGGACCAAAACTTCAAGACCGTATTCGACGTATGGGTTATTAGTGGCCCACCATGGTATCTGATGCCATCGAATATGCAAAGAAGTGTAAAGCTTGTCAAATCCATGCGGATTTTATTCATCAACCCTCGGAATTTCTATATCCGACGGCAGCATCATGGCCCTTCGAAGCTTGGGGCATGGACATTGTCAGCCCGATCAATCCACCGTCATCTAAAGGTCATCGGTTCATTCTCGCAATAACCGATTACTTCTCCAAATGGGCCGAAGCCATTCTTTTATTTGAAGTTAAGACGTCTAATGTCATCAGCTTTATTAAGCACCACGTCATCTACAGATTTGGTGTTCCTCGGCGCATTGTTCATGATAACGGACCACAGTTCGTCAGCCAAAAATTTATTCGATTCTGTGACGATCACCGGATCAATAATGTGGCTTCTACCGCATATAATCCAGCAGCTAACGGATTAGCAGAAGCTTTCAACAAGACTATCATCAAACTCCTAAAGAAGTTTGTCTCCACTAACAAACATAATTGGAGTGACAAGCTCGGGGAATGTTTGTGGGCTTATCGCACTACAGTTCGTAATGCTACCAAATGTACACCTTTCTCTCTGGTGTATGGTTGCGAAGCTGTTCTTCCATTAGAGATTCAAATTCCTTCTTTAAGGATAGCAATCGCTAATGAACTCACTGCTAAAAATAACGATCGTCTTCGACTTCAGGAATTAGAAGCTCTGGATGAAAAGCGATTATCTGCTCAACAGAATATTGAATTCTATCAAGCTAGAATTTCAAGAGCTTTTAATAAAAAAGTCAGAGTTCGATCATATCAAAAAGGAGAACTTGTTCTAACAGTCAGACGTCCTATGACTATGACTCATATGAGTAAGGGCAAATTTGACGCAAAGTGGGAAGGTCCCTATATTGTGAGCAAAGTTTTCTCAAATGGAGCTTATCAACTCTCAGAATTGGATGGTCGAAAAGTTTTGATGCCTATTAATGGCAAATTCCTTAAAAAGTACTATGAATAAATGTAAATACTTGTAATCATCAGATAAATTCATGTTTAAAAATAAAATTTTTATTTTATTTTCATGAATGATGATACATGATATTAAGGAAGATCACTATCATCCTTCTCTACTTTTGGACGTGGGCCACTACCGTCCTTCTCAAAGACGTGATCAGCAAACGAGCCGAGAACATCCTTGCTAGAACCCACGAGGAATTTGCAAGCGGCTATCCTCATGGCTTTCTCTTCTTCAGTCCTTCCTGGTTCGAGCAGAAAATCCAGAATGTCCCTTGGTGGCTTGGGTGCAGACGAACCTTCGCCTGCTTCCGTCTTCTTCGTTTTGACTGGACCAGCAGGGCGTTCTTCAGTGCCTTTCTGAACCTTTGAGGCTATCTCAGTCTTCTTGGATGCTTCTCCAGATGACATTTTTATGTTGAGGAGTAGAAGTATTCGTTCTTGCCAGATTTCTGCTATATTTATAGGCAGAAGTTCCTCATTCATCCGACGTTTCATATATTCATTAATACTTGACGGTTCATCCGTTCATTTATTACATTCACTCGACAGTTCATCTGTTCATCATTTCCTAACGGTTCATCCGTTAATAATCTTCTATCAATTTTATTAAGTGGGGATTCGTTATTTATCATGTTTTCATAACCTCTGAATCAATTCCGAATCTACTTACTCATTTGTCATGTTTTGACCTCTGCATAGAAATCAATCTATTTTCTTTTGAGTTCCTACATATTATCACGTCCATAATACCTCTGATAATATCATATACTCTAAAACAGAAAAGATGATTTTATTATCTATCATGTCCACAATTCATCCACAAATACAAATCATTGAGCATAGAAGAATTATCATTTCCATTCTCATTTCACCACAAAAAGTATATTACATTTTCTTAGACTTTCTTACAAATCATAATGGAAATCTATTACAAAATCTTGGATTTTCATTCTACACCACAACGATAACCTAATAGAGATCTATCTTCTTCTTTGGATCTTCTCCGTCGGACCTTCTCCGTCAGGTTCGTTGTTGGTTGCAGTTCCTGACTGTCTGGGACCTAGTCACGACCAGATCAGCAGGAATCAAACTCTGGTCTTCTCTCTCAGACGAGAGGAGAACCACAGAGTGTGGCAGCCCGAAGTCGTGGTGCTGCCAATACAACTGGTGGATTAGGAGCGACCTTTCAGAGGAGACAGGAATGTATCCAACCTTGGGATACAATTCCTAGTTCTCTCGCGAAAGGAACTCTACTACCCGATTTCTCGGTAGTAGAGTTGACTCCACCATCCAACTCTCGTGTATAAAGGCTCTTCCTACCATCTAAGGAAGACCCTTCTATCCCACGAAGAGTTCTGAGTTGTCTGATTTATGTATCAAAAGCGTTTGAGCTCCCTGATGTAGATGTCAGCAGGATATTCTCTACAGCATCTATATCCCCAATGCCAGTTCTGAAGAAAGTTTTCAGCCAAGTTTCTGCAGAAAGATCAACAGAAATCATTCAGTATGCATTTATCAAACAGAGACAGGCGTGTGTTGTTAAAATCAGAAACAAGAAAAAGAAAGCCTATCTTCAACAGCAAAAATAAGTACACGTATTACACTGACTTACCTTCAAGTTTGGTGCTAAGGATCGGCAAACTCATGTTTGATACAGTGCGCAGAAGTCGAACATTAGAAAACATTGCTTTTCTGTTTGAGAGTGAAATCTCCCAAAAATTTCATTCTCAGAGAAGGAGAAGAGGAATGGGAGATGAGTATCTGCGAAACTCTTCCATCTATTTAAAGGGCAAAATACAAGTCTATTCTTGGAAAAGATCCGCATAAATAGCGCTCGTAAATTGTGGAATGAGTGTCACGTGTGCTTTGGAAGACAGAGCAACATTGGAAACAATCAAAGACTGCTGATTAATATTTCTCATTAAGGCACGCGGATCAAACACAAAAGTTGTACTTCATTTTTCAAAGGCACTGATGGCCTTACAAAAGACAAAACAAAAAGAGTGCAACAAAAGCATAAAAGTCACGCTCTATTTCCCAGAGCGACTGAGCTTGGTGCCTAGTTCTTCTACGCTCCTAACTCCCAGACAGTGCAACAGAGCTTTAAACATTTCACGCTGCTCTATGAGGCTGCGCCCATCAGAAGAGGACGAGCCATCCAAGCCAAAATAGCTCAAGAAATTCTTGGCTAGTTACAAGGGATCATCTTTGAGCTCGAAGACAAGGGGCTCTGGCTCTTCACCCCCAAAAGTGGGGTCACCATGAGAACAAAAGCCCAACTTGCATGCTTCTTCCTCAGCTTTCTCCTTTGGTGTCATATTGACGTAAGATGAAGATTAAAAATGAAACTTCTTCCTGTTTATATAACTGAGTTTTGCCGGCAGTTCATATTCCACCATAAATTGGATACAATCAGTCTCGGAGAACGAAGAGTCATTATGACATTTAATAAGTTCATTTGGATGTTTTCAAAGAACTTCGAAGTCTTTTCGACTTCCGAAAAACTTTGAAGTCATCTCAGCGTGACTAAATCCATTTTATCATCTCTATTTTCAAAGTATTTCGAAAATTTTGAAGTCTTTTTAAATTTTTTGAAAACTTTGAAGGGGGTCTTGTAGGCCTTTAAAAATGAAAGTCACGCTGAGTTGATCAAGACAGAGTCAAAAGTCACGCTCAGTTGATCCAGACAATATAAACAAATCACGCTGGAGAGACAGCTCATCATTTGTCAGAGAGTAATTATGACTGACAGCACAACAGTCGAAGAATGTCTCTTCGTATACCACGTATGCACAGACTTCGAGAGATCATCACCGTCTATTGCGTGATTTTCGAAATCTTCTTCAGCAAGACTCAGCCTTCGTCGAGTTGGCGTACCAAAAGGGTTTCTTGTCATATAATGCGACTGACAAAGCAATCACTGTCAGAGATTTTGTGTCAGTCGAGACACGCCGAATCAAGACAGCTGGCAGTTCTATCTCAAGTCTGCGTGTATTTGTGATCTTCATCTCAAGTTTGCGTAGATTCTGAAGTTTTCTTCCTCAAGTTTGCGTGGATTTTCGAGTTCTTTGCCTCGAAGTCTGCGTGGATCCTGAAGCTTCCTGCCCCAAGTTTGCGTAGATTTTGAAGCTTTCTACACCGAGTTCGCGTGGATTTCGTCTTCAACAAGTCTGCGTAGATTTTATCAAATTGCAGTACGTGGCAGCCATGCCACTGATCTCTCGCATGCGTGTCCTATAACTTGCACACGACTCATGCATGATTGCCATGTGTCCAACAGTTACAGGCCACGTCCAGTAACTGCTCACAACCTTGCGTATGTTAAATCCTGCAGGATTTTCAACTAAGCACAGGCTGTGAAGACAGTTATCTTTTCAGTTATTATTTTTGACTCTATAAATAGAGTTCTTTTTCTCATTCATTGTACAGATACATTGATATCTACTGTCAAAATTTTGAGAGCTTTTCTTCTTCGCATAGTCCAAGGGATAAAGCGATCGTCTTCTAGATCGGATTCCTACAGTTGTAATTTTCTCAGAAACACAACAAATAAAGAGAATTTTTTTATGAAAAACAGTTCTCCTTCATCCTTGATTGGCACCTTTCTTTCCGAGGTGACGTCGGACAAGTGTAGTAGGTTGCAGCCGCTGGAACACATACAGTCTCGGTAATATAGCCACTATTTTGCAACAGCAGCAATTGATAGTGACCATAGCAAAAGTATGCCCCAAGCGGGGTACATCGTGCATGGAGGTCATCTCTCCCAATCTTCGTCTGTGAGTGATCATATTACGTAGATCATGTGAGGAGAGCTTCACATTTACACCCCCTCTTAGGCACATGGCAGGGCCAAGCGTTAGGGTGGTCATGTGAGCGCTGCACCCCCTGATTCAATTCTAGCGCATGAGATGCACCCATATCATTGGTGAGAGAGCAACACGTATTGTGAGTCAAACCCATTTCATGCACACAGCCAACGTGGGCGCATGGGTTTTGAGCCGCATGGTTTGCCCCATCCAGCTTGGTTCTATGCTCAGGAGATGCGCCCAAGTGGGAAGGGGACTTCAAAAGTTGACTCGTTGCTCGTGCCGCAACACCCAAGTCGACTTTATACAACTTTCCATCAGCTGTGCGTATGACTTTCAGTGCGCATTGCTGGTTCGCTGTCGACATAACATGTTGATGGCGCATGGCCGATTCTGTCTTGGACTTCTTTGTACTAGCCCGTAATGGCACATAGTACTCAGAATCCAATTTTCCCCTACCATGACAGGGAGTGATTCTGTCGAAGACGTAAGTCTTCTCTTACACATCAGAGCTCATGCGCAGAAGAGTGGCTGTGCCCTTGTTACGTCGGCACATCCCCTTCGACTGGGAATATGTAGGTTGGGAAGTGCAGTCAGCACCGTGCTTCCCAGAAAAATATGCTATACCAGTGGCAACATCTTTTTGCTGAGAACGTCAGCAGGAAGGGAGGACTGCGCTGGTGCAGCTCCTTCAGTGGTGGTGCTCGGTACATCGCCTTTGTACACCCAGACTTGGCGGGTCTTCTTCGGCTTTGGCGGCCACTTCGAAGGACTGGTGCTGCCTTCAGAGAGAAACTCCTTGTACGCTTGATGATCGAAGCGTACCACCAGCGTCTTATAGGAGGAATCAAGTTTGCTATCGTCAGACTATGCCATGACCTTCTCTTTGGACGAGAAAGTGGTCGCCAGCAGAGTCGCCAGCTTGTTTGCCATTAAAAAGTTAAAATAAACTTTATATTTAATAAAAAATAGAACAGAGTACAATATAGGATGTCGATGGAATCCTTCTAGTACATTTTTGTTTTTATCTGTGAACCGTGGCGATGGAGAGGTGATTCTTTAATCCATTGACAATCTGACGACTATCTCGAGCTCTCTGAAGGTCTGAGTTGCTCTGGAAGGTGATGAGTCAAAGCTGTTGAAGCTCTTGAAAATATTGAGAATATTGAAGTGGTTGAAGAGATTGAATAAAGGAATGATCCTTCTATTTATAGGCAGCAAAATGAACTGCTTATTGTGTGCATGGAGATTTTGTATGTAGGGACGCCATGTGTCTAACTTTGTTGGGCGCATGGAGATACGCCAGGAAGTTGAAACTGAATCTATTTGAACTGTACCGTTGGGCTGTGGAGGAGCTGATACGTAATAGTTTTTGAGCTTTGGTTGTTGCTGAGATCCTGGGGGGTTAGCACTCGTTCCTAGGCAGAACTGAGTCAATGACACGTGGCACGTGTCTATTGCTCAAAGATCTTGGATTTGGTGCAGGATGATTTGCTTGGATGCACCTAGGATCTGGCGCATAAGAAGACTTATCATCTGACTTTTAGGGGCCAAAAGAAAGTCTGGGCGAATGGCCGTAGAGGCGCATGCAAAATATGAGCACACGGCTGTTTGAGGTGCATGCGAGTGATCAGTCAGCTACTTGGCAGAGCACAGCTGTAACCGACAAAGGATGATGATTGCGTTTCTTTGTTTTCTGTAAAAGCTGTCAATTACTCAGGCTTTGAGACACGTGCTATTGACTCTGTCATGTAGCATTAAATGCTTGATTGGTGACGAGCTTAGGTGGGCACATCACATGTGAAGCACATGCCCCTTTAGACGCATCTGTTGCGGGGCGTATCTGTCTGGAGAGCGCATCAGCCGCTGGGCAAATCTTCTTTGGTCAACATATTTTGAGTGTTTCGAGGCCAAAATTGATGACTTTCGACTTAGCTAACTTTGAGGTGGCAGATTCATTGCTATAAATGCATATTCATCGCATTAACTTTGAGTAGGCTGGCACCTGGAGCATGGCTTTGGTTTATGCCTTAGCCTATAAATAGCAGCGGTAAGAGAGAGTTTGTTCTTGTTTCACCCAACTTTTCAACAAATATGAACTCGACCGATCCCCCCTTGGCGAGATGTTGTACTGCTGTTTGTGAATCTCCTCGTTCAAAGGAGCTTTGATGGTGAACTTTTTCATAAGACTAAGATGCGCCCGGTAGGCTATGGAAAGTGTTGTTCGTGCTCGTACCCCTTGTCGATAGTGTTCTTGTATGAGATGGTGTTGGGTGCCTGTTGCATGCAAAGATCGGGGTCATCGTACCCCGACTTCCGTTATGCTGGAAGAGCCACCGGGTTTGGATTGATTGCCAACCCACGTTCTGCTCAATAACTGCTTCATTAGCCGAAGCAGTCATGTGTTGACGAGGAAGTGATTCGCTCTAATGAGAAGGAATGATGCGCCTATGTTGAGACGCCAGAGTGATGCACCTAAACTGAGACTTTTGTTGCAGAGTTTTTAGACTAGGCTTTTCTTTTGTAATAGAATAAAAAAAGCCATGTAATAGATTTTTCATATAAAAATTCCTTTTTCATGCGCTTTTATCCTCACTTTTTTTGACTGATGCGCTGACATTTATCTTATGTATGGCGCATGATGTATATGGCGCATTCTGAAATTCTATGCTTGTACAAAAGTTAGACTATTTTTCGATTGAAAGAACCACTGTCATGCTTAAGAAGTAATGAGAGAATACTTGTAAGTCCCGTATCATATATATGCAAGAATAGAACTATATGCTTAGGTAAGATAAAAGAATTTTTGCTATGCTTGTATAAGTAAGATCGATGCACGCCACGCCTTGCCTTAGCATCAACACTTGCGAAGAACAATGCACGCCTAAGACATCTCGATCTCTATGCTCTGGGCCAACCGCGCCCCCTTAAGGGCGCGCCCACTTTTGCTCACGCCTCATAGGCGCGCCCGATCTTTCACATCATGATTACTTTCTCCCATACTAAATTTAATGAAGTTGAAATCTTTCTCGAGACGTCAAGTCAGACACTTCGACTCTCGTGCCAAGGATGAACCTAGAAAAGTGGAGTACAACCGCCTTAGAAACAGCATAAAAATAGGCGCATATTCTAGGCGCGCTCCGCTTCGCACCTCACCAACTTGGGCGCGCCTGAGCCATCACGCCTCCGACTATGTTTATTAGTTGCTCCTTTTTTAAGAATGCATTTAATGAGCATGGCTATCTCGAAACCACCATACGACGCTTCGGTTCTCGTGCAAAGAGACGAACACTGGAGTCAAGGTACATTCCCCTCGGGAACAATACAAATAGGCATATGTCGCCCTAAGCCCCCTAGGCGCATGTGCTTCTACCCCCGTGCCTACATACTACGCGCCCCCTAGGACAGTGACTCCTAGGCGCGTGTATGACTCTGGCGCGTGCCACGTGTCCAAATGCCTAGTCACGCCAAAAAATGGGTATGGAACATTTCAAAATTCTCTCTAACAACATATCTACTACGTGGCGGTCGACTATGGTCTTCTCACCAGTGAAGTGTGCGCCTGATCATAACCAACCCCTGTTTAGGGGCGCTGCGTGGCAAGATGAAGCTCATGCCTGTCTACTCTTAGGCGCGTGTATTACTCCCTCCATCAACCATAAATAGGAGTTCTCCTCTATTTAAAATAGTCAATTCCCCCCGATTCCTAAATTCCTCAAGTGGTTCCTGAAGTAAGCCACAAAGAGAGTCCTTGTTGTTCCCCTCAGCCAGTGAAGATGAGCCCGGCAATACTCCCTTACAGTCATATCGTCAACGGAGTAAAGAAATAACCCTCCACCGTCACAACCCAGATCAAAAACAAAGTACGATCAGGAATTCCTGTTCAGGAGTTCCTTTTTTGCATTCTCGTTCGTAGTACTTCACAACCAGCCTGTTTTCAAGCTCGGAAGCGATGTCGAACAAGACGATGACTCTGCTAGGGACTTCCTTCTCCTCCAAAGAGAAGGCAATGACGCAATCTGACATGGCCATGCTCGAAACTACTATACAGATGCTGGTCGTCATGTTCGACTAATCAACATTTGAGGAAATGCTCTCGGAGGATAGTACAGGCTCTTCTCCTAGACTGTTCAAGTCTAAGAAAATCAAGAAGGTGTGGGTGCCTAAAACTCGCATAACCTACCCCCTACCTGTCGAGGAGGAGCAACGCGTGCCAGTACAACCTTCGTCAGGCGTTCCATCCTTAACTTTTGGAGAATGTAATAATCATTCTCAAAAGAAAGCGACGTGAAAGGCTCACACACCGGGGAATAGGCGCAATGGTCAGACACTCTCTGCTCCGAAGTTGGCATATGATTCCGATGCTCGTTCTCAGAAGAAAGCGTCGCGACAGGCGCATAAGACTGGCAGTGTACCCAGGGACATTCGAGGCAGAGTAATGTTCTTGACCACTTGGGAACCTTTGAGACAGGCGCCAGAAGGGGCTCCGGACTTAGGCTCTATATATTACAGGCCTAAGTCGGCACGAGCTGTCCATGCGTGCCACGGCCTTTACGCCACTGACCGTGACACGTGCACCTGACGGGAAACTCTACAGATCCTGCCTACGCATTCCAATATCAGAACTGGATCCAACTCCAGCGTCCATCAACTACCCGAACGAGCTACATACACAGGAATCAGATTGGGGTGTGCAATCACTCACATGCTGCAACACTCGGCCTACCCGAGAAAGCGTGAAAGTGAAGCTCCCTTCCTACGATCTGCGTCATGTGATCAATCACAAATACGAAGTGGAGGGAATCACGACAAACACTACCCATGAAACCCTTTGGGTGTACATACGTGCGCTAGTATATTCGTCAACTGCTGCTGCACGAAATCTACATCAGTCCAAGAAAGGCAGTCCGTGTTTCAATAGCTCAAACCTTTTTCATCCGCCCGACGTTGTCTCGGCGAACGGATGCAATCAGAAGATGAAGACGAACCTCTCTTTGACTCATGCCATGTTACAAGGGGTTCTCCTCTGACTGAAGAGAATCTCAACTCTTCGGCCGGTACACCTAAGAATCGACCCAAGAGTAGCAAGTTGGTAGTGCCCAGCACCGGGGTGTTCCAACACTCCCGCTTCAAATCCAAACCCTAAAAACTGGGGTAGTCAGTACCCCGTACCGAACAACAACCTGATCGGGGGCACCCGTTCCCTGCTCATTTAGGGATCTGGGGGTAGCCAACCCCCGACGCTGCAGCACAACCCGAAGTTTTAAAGGGACAGTGATTCCCATGAAACTAAAGAAAGGTATGATAGGGGTACTCACTCCCAGCATATTGCTGAAGACTCGAAAACCGAGGACACTCCGAACCTTGACCCTGGTAGTTTCTCCCAAATGATCACCTACATGACCGACAGCGAGGCATGGGAATCAAGGACATAGAGCGAACAGTTAATCCACACCCGCGTCATGCCATCGTATATGACGAGTGATGAACAGAGGTCCCAAGACAGCCGGCGCTTCGAAATGATTGAAGAAATAATATAGACCATGAACGCCAGCCTGACACTTCTAACAAAGACTATCATGAAGCTGAAAGTTGCTCAAAATTAATCCCAACCACCAGTACAGGCCCTAGAGCGTGGGAGTAATAGGGAATCCAATGCCCCAAATCTTCCAATTAGGACCCATCACGTAGCACAACCTCCTGCAGCCAGTAATCATACCCTGCCACAAACATCTGAGCCAGCAGTATAGGGAGAGGTCTTTGAAGCCATTCGAGAAATTCAAGCCAGATCTAACGCTAGAGACAGACAGTAGACTTGGCAAAAATGAGGACTCAACTAGCCTTTCCCATTCGAGTGGAACAGGGTAATTTACCCTCCTAAATTCAAGCCGATGACTATCATTCCTTTCGACGGAAAGGATTCCCCCGTCAATACCTCCATCATTTCAATGCTATGACAGGGCATTATCGAGGGACGATACCCTCCTTGCTAAACTATTTGTCGGCGCCTTGAAAGGGGTTGCTTACGAATGGTTCTGTAGTCTCCAGGATAATTTTGTATCAACCTTTGACGACCTCCATCATCTGTTCCTGTCTCGATTCTATGAGTCAGGATTGGACATGTCAATGTCCACCTTGATGGACACCACTCAGAAAGACAAAGAATTTGCCCGAGTCTACATAGAACAGTTTCGACAAGCCGCACTGAGACTACAACCGGGGGTTTTCGAAGTAATTATTATCGATACTTGTCGAAAAGGTTTGTCCCCTATGACAAGACTGTGGACTTGCTCCTTCGGTAACGCAGATTGGGCGGCATTTATTATCAATGTCGAAGATGCCGAAAGAAAGGCCAAGGAGACCCACTTATTGGAAATGAGCCTTCCAAATGAAAGGGGCAGGAGGCCTACCGCAGCACCCAACAGCAATGAGTGGGAACCTAAAGCAATACAAGTTATGACCGCGAGTCTCAACCGGGGGACAGCTCATGTTCAAAAGCCTGAAAGACCCCCAATTCAAAAAGAGAACTATTTGTTCAAAGACAAGGACGCCCTAAAATTACTCAACGTCTTACTTGAGGGTAGAAATTTACACTTCCACCTCCTAGACGCCCCGAAGAAGTCTACAGGGTGGATGATCCCAAATACTGCCATTACCACCGGTATGTCCATCACCCGACCAAGGACTGCTACATCCTGAAGAATCATATACAGTGACTAGTATACACAAATGTACTATTGCTGGACTTTGAGGAAAAGGTAGTCTCCGCCTACATGATAACCCTCCAGTTCGGCTGGTTTCTGCCTGCAGAGGCTCAAGACGGAGTCATCCCGATTCTAAAAACAACTATTGTAACGCCCCAGTGCCAAAATACATAGGGCTAGGAACGTAGACATGCCAGCCGTATAATAAATATACGTAAGCTGTAAAATCCAGTAGAACCATGACTAATCTCATCCACACAAAATAAATGAATAAAAGATATCATATAATGATAATGAATTGTCTTGATTCAATAGTTGGGTGGAGACACATCCAATACCAATAAAATAAAAAAAAAGAAGTACATGATATACAAAAGAATTGATGGAGGTAGCAAGATGAATCCAAGACACGTCATCTTCGAATAAATGGAGACGGCCACGACCTCGGCTAGAATACCTGCGGAAGACATGAACACACACCTGGGGAGATAACCAGGTCCTTAGAGGGACGTAACAAGACACATAATATCATGCCAGTATAACTGAATATAAATTGCTCAAAGAAATAAGTCAATTGAATTATAATATGGTCCAATACACACCATTGAAATAGCATACCATCCCCCAACCAAACAAGGACAGGAGATGGTAAACTAATTCACGATGACGTATCTTTCCATGCTATGAATCCAATATGGTATCCGGACCCCAACAAGGTTTAATACCTTCTCATCGAAGTAGTAAGCCACACCTACAACCAAACAAGGACAAGATGTAGCAAACTAGTCCGCGACAAGTTATTATTCCAAGCCACGATCAGATACAAGTACCCAAACCAAAAATACTTATACCTAACGGATAAGGTAGTCTAACCAGTCTAAGTGAATGCAGTTTTAAGAACACCCTTCAATGCATGGGCCCTGGCTAAAATAGGATGGGCATGGTCCTCCCCTTGGGGCACCAAATGCCCAATCAATAAGAGCATAACGTTCTGCAGAACGCCAGTGGCCGTCAGTAATCAATGGGTCATCAACCCTGTATCTCCAGTAGAGCATTCGAGTCACAAGGAAAAGTGTATAGTAGCCCATACGCTAAGGTATTGTCCTTCCCGCCCAATGCCTGCTATGTTGTATCTACAACAGAAAACCTCTATAACCTATAAGTCAAACTAGCATGCAATTCTATTAGCGGCTAATCCTATCGCACGATTTATACGTACTGGTAGCCAGCCAATCACACACGTCCGTATTCTACATGCGAAACACAACTTTGTGGTACAACATGTCAAGGCCAATGAATGCAACAAACAAGGTGGTCCCTTAAATCTAGGTTTAATGTGTAAGAAAAATAATACATAGCAGAAAATATAACCGAACAGTAAGTTCTAACAAGTTATGCCATGTATCACAGTTTATTTTGCATAAAGAAAATAATGAATAATGCATAAAATATGAGCTAAAATAAATAAATAGCAAATGACAAGGTGTCTTGCCTGTTAGTGACGCCTGGTGTGGTGCGATGCTCAAGATGGCACGAATTTGACTTCGGTTTTACAACTACGCAAGACAACCTACAACGGTGGCACGGACTGTTCCATCGGGTCCAGAATAATCAAGTTAGCTAGGGTCGATAGTAGGATGTACAAAATTGGCAAAGAAATAGGATGGATGGGATTGGTCATGGGCATGAAGACAAACAGGGAAAATTTAGTAAATAATACATATATATGTATATACGAAATTTATAATTTTTGAAAACTATATTTTGCTAGTTAAAATAGTTTTTAGATAAATACTTAAATCTAAAAGAAACCGGTTAACAAAAACTCTAGTTTGCAAAATACATTTTTAGGTAGAAAGCTATACTTTGTAGTTTAAATAATTTAGATAATTTATTTGAAAGTACTTAGAAAACTATTTAATAATTTAGAACTACAATTTTTCCTTATTCAAAATATTTTATATACGTACCTAAGATCTAGAAAAGGAAAAGAAGCTAAATTTTATCGAAATAGTTTTTAGGCCAATAAGTCTATAAAATAATATGATAATAATATTTTAGGGCATTCAACTCCATTTGAAATTATATGTAGTGGCTAAGCACAAAACTATATGTTATCGAAAATATAAAAATTTTAGGAGTATTCAACACATATTTATATAATAAAACTAATAGTAATGGCAATAACTATTGGTAAAATAATAATAATAGCACTTAATAAATATTGTATATAAAAATTCCTAAGTAGTATTTACTTCTGTAATGAATCACACAGATTTTTGAAATACATGATTTTGTAACAATAATAAAACCAAGCAAAAATATAAAAATAGGAAGGCACATGACTTGAGTACAGTTGTTCACCCAAGAATATAATTGAAAGAGAAAAGAGCATCAGCTCTCCTCCCTCCTTCAGAAGAAGCTTAAACTCCCAAAAGTGGGGAAGCATGCAACAAAAACTAGAGGGAAAATAAGAGGGAAGAAGGAGGGAGAGGGAGCGGCGGAAGAAGACTCACCGACTGGGCTCGGCGCTGACGCCGATGGCGTTGCGTCGGGAGACGCCCGAGAACGCGGAGTTGGCAGCTCCTGTACGCGGCGGCGAACACTGACGGTCGAGCGAGGCTTCGCCGGTGGTCCTGGAATCGAGCGCCTACGGCAGCGCACACTAGGGACGATGTGCTCGGAGGCGGCTGCCCAGATCCGATCTCGGTGATGATTGTTGGGTTTGGTAGGGGCGGAGCTTGCCTACCTGGGTCACGCGCGTAGACGTACGAAAGATCCGGTGGCGGGATCAGTTTGTGACGCCGGCGGTGAGAGCTCGGAGGGACGAGCGGGAGGCTGGTCGCAGCGAATTCGGTCGCCGACGGGTCGCGGAGGTAAGTCCGAGTCAAATTTTGTCATTTGTTTGTGGTGTTGGGGTATTTGGAGGCGGGGTGGCACCGGTCGCAGTGGCGCCGATAATGGTCCGGGTGGTGGTCGGAGATGATGTCCACGGTGGGGATACTGGTGTGGGGGTCTGCAGTCGTGGAGTTGGATCGATGGCTGGGATCGACATTGTTGGTGGTGGTGTTTTCTGTTAATGGGTCAGTAGGGCAAGGCGGCGGTGATGGTTTGGTCGGGATGATGGGGGTTCGGCCGGGATGGGGCTGTTGGCGGTTTGTGGTCATGATGGTGTTTGGGTGGAGACGGAAAGGAGAAGGGAGACGACATAGAAGGGTGAGGGCGACGATGTCGTTGGTGATGTTGGTAGGCTGTGAGGAGGTTGCCGGGCGTGGGTGCCGTCGGCTTGGGGCGAGGCTTGGGGTCGACGGCCAGGGGAAAGGGTACGGAGAAGGTCGAAGCCAGCCGGTAGTAGCGATGGAAGAAACGACGGGGGATAGGGCTGTGTCGTGTCTTGTGAGACACGGGACAGGGTGTCCGGCATGTCGGACACGAAGAGAATTTCTGTATTTGTATTAGAAATAAAATATGGTGGATGAGAAGGGGGACACGGACACGATGCACGGCACTGTTGAGGATGGTGGAAATTTTATGGATGGATGTGGAAAATTCAATGGAAAAATAGAACAATTGTCCTCTCCTTATATAGGGGGTGGTGGATACGATTTGGATAAGGACTTGGGTTGATTTAAAATCCCCATAGATCAATCGCATATTAATTTAAATAAATTAATTAAATCAAAATTCAATCTCAATCTAGTTTAAATCCAAATAAATCCAATATAGATAAATCTTCATCCTTAAATTAACTATTTAAATCAAATCCATAAATCTAACCACAATTTAAATTATAATAATTAAACTAAAATATATTTTTATAATTAATTAAAAATAATTTCAAAAATAAATATGTATATTAAATATTTGAAACACTTTTTCGCATTTAATTTATAATTCGGTTTTTAAAGATGTACAAGAATTAAATTCATGTACTCGTCCGCAAATATAATTTATACTACTTATACTTAGATTAATAAAAAATAGACTTTCTAAAATAATCAAGGTTTTGACAAAATACGTATGATATATATTCTTAATTAAACAAGAAAAAAATATTTACCTTATACAATTTAAAAATATACTTATTTTCTATTTGAAAAATTTGATACTATAAAATCTTTGTATAAAAATATACTTTGTACCTACATGTTTGTACTCGACGTAAAATACCGACAATAAGGCCAATCAAAATAAAAATAAATTTTTTTTTAAAATCATAGTGAAAGTTTAGGGGGTTTACAACTATTGAGGTCGTTAACCTCCCGACGGCTCAAGCCTCGGGATTAGTCCCTGTCAAAATGCCTCGAGGGGAAGTCATATGGGTGCATCCTGATCTCACCTATGAACTAACCAAACCTGCCGCATGTCATGCCATTAAGACCAAGGGCAGGAAGGTTAAATCTTGTAATACGGTCTCTGCCTCGTCCGATGATGAAAGGGTCGAAGCAACTAGGACCGGTCTAGAATACTCACGTAACTATGACCAGGCCCGGACAAAGAAAGCAGTACTGGTGATGACATCCGCTGCTCCCGTTACTTTCGAACCAGGTCCGTCTCAACCTCTAATAGCAGACAAATCGAAGCAGAAGGAGGGGCGTTTCGATAAACCCTTTAGAAAGGATATCGCTGCTGGACCGACCCTACAATTTCGACATTCTGGCGTAACTGGCCAACACTCCAGCCAGATTGTCATTATTTGAACTCCTCGTCTATCCAAGAAGAGAGAATAAGCTCTGTTCGAGGCGTTACAAAATGCCAAACCCTACTTGGGACAAATACAACAGCCAGAGAAAGACCCTGCTGCGTGTCCCAAATATCACAGTATGATAGAAGCAATGCCCAATATCACATTCTTACAATAGGATATGGTGCTAAAGAATAATAGGCATGCCCGATCCCTGTATTATATAGGGTACGTTGGTGCTGTCAAGGTCGATCGTATGCATATCGACCCTGGTTCGTCCGTGAGCGTCATCCCCACCGTCTGCTGCATACACTGGGGATTCCTATGCATTGGCTTTCTGCAACTCAAACCACGATCAGTAGTTTCAACAATAGCAAGAGTTGACCAGAAAGGAAAATTTGCTTGAAAATTCAGAATGGCGACCTGAAAACTAAGGCGACTTGCTATGTCATTAACGCTGATGTCTGCTATAATATCCTATTGGGGCGATCTTGGATCCATGAGCACATGATCGTGCCATCTACCCTCCACCAGTGCTTCAAATATGTTAACGATGATGGAGTGGTAAAAACTGAGTTTGCGGACATTGACCCCTTTAAAGGGGTTGAGGTTTATTATACTGAGCCTTGACTGTGCCGAAAGAAGCACTAGAAAGATTCAAACGAAGACGCTGATGATGTGGCCGAGGCTCAAACCGCCTCCGAGGAGTCCATAAGAGTGCGTCTAAAAGGACGCCCTACGACACCCACCGCTAAGAGTATAGCCCCTCTAAAAGTCCGAATGAGAGGAGGGCCACCTGCCAAAGAACGCCCTACGACATCCGTGGTTCAAGCTACAACTCCTCTGGTGGTGCGATTGAAGGGAAAACTCCCAAATGAAGGGAAGCCCTTCTCTCAAGTCGATTGTGGTGAAGCTGCGTAGCCCGCCCTATCCTACTCCATTCCTTCCTGTCTCTGGTGCTGGAGGTAAAGATATTAATATTGCGGTTGTGCCCAACTTTCCTGCGTTTGACGGTGTAATCCCTGAGGACGATTTGTCCTATTTCATCAATAAAGGAATGCCTTTGAACTACTCTCATGATTTCTCTGCTTATTCTCTAGAACAAAACCTGAGTCCCTCACTACAGACACAAATTTTACATGTTTATTTCGTAAAATAAGTACTCCTTGCATGTGGCGCCTGTTTTATAGTGTCGGCGCGAAAGGAGAGAGAAGAACCCATCATTTTTGGCCGAGTGGACGGCTCCCGGACTCATACTCTTTGTGAGCCAGAACCTGAAGTTAGTATAGTTCAGGCTCACCATTATACCCCGCAAGCTAGGCACATCATCCAGAAGATGGGTTATGACCTGGACAGTAATATAGGTCTCAATTATGAAAAGGGTCGGCACCTGCCGATCAAGGTTAACGTTTCTAAAGGCAAATTTGGTCAGTATTACCAGAAAACTTGCTACGGCCTCGGATATGTCCCGCCTAAAGCACCCAAAGTCTCACAACGCAAGGAAGTGATGCACTCGTATCCTTCAGATTCCTTCGATGACTCCGATGTCAATATCGGGGAAGTGTTCCGTAGAACGTTGTCAGTGAATATGACGTCGGCGGACCAAGTCGAGGAAGAGGACGAGCCATTCTTCGAGCCCCTCGAAGTTGAACTCTGGGCTCAGCAACTTGATTCCCAATGGGAGAAATGCTTCGAGTTACGCGAACCGCCTACCGAAGATGAAGTTGTACAGTTGACCTAGGGGACAACTCTTCCCCTAAACCGATTTTTATCAGAAAAAGTTTGAAAGGAGAAGATCGCGAGTCTCTTATTGAGCTTATAAGGGAATACATAGACGTCTTTGCCTGAAGCTACGAAGATATGCTAAGCTTAGACCCGAATGTCGCCATGCACAAACTGAATATCCTGTCTAAAGCTAAGACAGTGAAGCAACAACAATGGCTTTTTTGCCCCGATACCATGAACGCTGCCGAAATGGAAGTCAATAATCTAATAAAGAGTGGCTTCCTTGCATAGATTTTTGCGATCTAATTGCTGCCTGCCCGACGGACTAATTCCTGCTACCTATTACCGACGTGATGGTCGACAACACCTGTGGGTTTGAGGATATGTCTCTCATGGATGGTTACTCTGGCTATAACCAGATCAAGATATTTCCAGACGATGAGAAACATACGTCCTTTCGGACACCGATGGGGGTATTCTATTACATCGTAATGCCCTTCGGCTTAAATAATGCGGGTGCTACATACCAGCGTGCTATCAGTATCATATTCTGCAAACACCTACGCAAAACAGTTGAATATTACGTCGATGGCATAGCTATCAAGAGTCGCTTTCGTGGTGATCACCTCCATGACTTGAGAACCGTCTTCGATTTGATGAGGACACATCAATTAAAGATAAATTCGGCCAAGTTCTTCTTGGGGGTGTCCAGCGGCAAGTTCTTAGATTTTATTGTTACTTCAAAAAGTATCCATGTCGACCCTGAGAAGCAAAAGCCATTATCGAAATGCAACTGCCAAGGAACCTTCGCGAACTCTGCAGTCTTCAGGGGCGCTTGGCCTACATCCAAAGGTTTATTTCCAACCTCTCGGATCGTTGTAAACCCTTCACCGAATTGATAAAGAAAGGAGTGTCTTACGTCTGGACTGAGGAGTGCCAGCGAGCCTTCGAGGACATTAAAAGATATCTTATGAACCCTCCATTCTTAGTAGCACCAGTCATAGGAAAACCCTTTCTGTTCTATGTCCGAGCCTTGGATCACTCTCTCGGAGCCTTATTAGCCCAAAATAGAAATACAGGTTACGAGCAGGCTATTTATTATCTCAACCGCTAGCTGATCGGAGCCGAGCACAGGTATACCCCAGCAGAAAAAGAATGCCTCTCCCGTATTTTGGCTATCCAGAAAGTGCGACATTATATAGTCGGACAGACGATTCACGTCATCTCTCGGGTCAATCCCCTCAGGGTCCTCATGACCAAGCCAGGAGTATTAAATTCGCGTCCGTCCACATGGGCAACACTTTTGTTCCCTTATGACATGGTATTTGTCCTACAAAAGGCAGTCAAGGATCAAGTATTAACTGATATCTTGGCTGCTTATGCCGTATACGAGACGGCAAAACACTATAAAGATATCCCGAAAGAAGTAATGGATGCCCACACCGCCACAGAAGAGCCGATTTAGCGACTGTTCTTTGACGATACTTCAATAACAGATCCCATAGGCGATATTGTGGCTGGAGTGGGGGTAGTGTTAATCTTCTCCAACGACTTGGTCATACAACGAGCATATTCACTCTCAGAACCTTGTTCTAATAACTTTGCTGAGTAGAATGCTCTCATCATCAGACTTCGACTAGCCAAAAAGCTGGGGGTCAACTTTCTGGAAGCTTATGGCGATTCTTAGCTGATTGCCAACCAAGTTCGGGTCAGTATGAGGTCCGACATGAGAACCTGGTCCCATACCATTAAGCAGCGATTTCCATAATCTCTACTTTTATGAGTTCTTGACTTGCGGCATCGTTAGCAGCACCTGTCGGAACTCAGCATACTATAACAGTGATAGGGCAAGAGTTGGTATGTCCTAATAATAACCTATGCATGTAAGCCTGCCTGTCCACAGAGGTTGAAGAAGACATTTGAGACTGGCACTCTCCCTTTATAGGTTTTGCAGTGTACGAAATCTTACCGAATAATGCAAAAGAAGTGGCTTCCGTGAGAAGGCACTCTCTTCGATTTTACAGTGAAACTCAAACTAAGACATTGTACCGCCGTTCCTTCGACGGACTCCTGCTCCGATGTTTACCAGGACAGGAAGTTAAAGATACACTGATTGAGGCTCATGGCGACACTTGCGGGGCTCATCAACCGGGACCTAAACTCAAAGATCGACTTAGGCTTATGGGTTATTGTTGGCCTATAATGATAGCCGAAGCCCTGGCATATGCTAAAAAGTGCCAAATGTGTCAGATCAATGCTGACTTCATTCACCAACAGTTAGAGTTCTTGCACCCAACAGTGGCATCCTGGCCTTTCAAAGCATGGGGAATGGACATCATTGTCACGATTGCCCCTCCTTCATCAATAGGTCATCGCTTCATCCTGTCCATAACCGACTATTTCTCTAAGTGGTCGAAAGCTATACCACTTGTGGAAGTGAAAACCTCCGACGTGATCAAATTCCTTAAGCACCATGTCATTTATCGGTTTAGGTTACCTTGGAAAATCATCGACGATAATGGCCCGCAATTCGTCAGCGGCTTCTTCCATCGATTCTGTGATCAGAACCGAATCCAGAGCATAGCATCGACATCCTATAATCCAGCAACTAATGGGTTGGTCGAGGCTTTCAATAAAACTGTTATCAAACTCCTCAAAAAAGTCGTGTCTTACAATAAATGCGACTGGAACGAGAAGCTCGGCGAGTGCCTCTGGGTTTATCGAACCACCGTCCGTACACCTATTGGTAGTACGCCATTTTTACTGGTATACGGAAGCGATGTCTTGCTCCCTTTGGAACTTCAAATTCCCTCTCTACGGGTTTCTTTTAATAGTCATATGACTACAGAAGATAATCATCGCTTGCGACTACAAGAGTTGGAAGCACTCGACAAAAAACGTCTTCTAGCTCAACAACAAATTGAGCTATACTAGGCACGAATCTCGGGAGCCTTCAATAAAAAGGTCAAAGAAAGGTCATTTTAGGTCGACGATCTTGTCCTATCAGTTAGAAGGCCAATGTTCATGAGTCACAAGACTGCTGGAAAGTTCCAACCCAATTGGGTGGGACCGTTTGTTGTTGAAATAGTCTATTCTAATGGCGCGTATCGGCTAGCAAAACCTAATGGAGATTTGCTCATGATGCCTATTAATGGCAATTTTCTCAAGAAATACTATATATGAATGTCCAGTTTATCTCTCCCCTCATTCTGGTCAGAATGCCTAACATGTCCATATTAACTCTGAGTATACATTCTTATCTATCGATCTGGTTTCAACACATCCATATTAGCTCTGTTGATAAAGACCGTCGCTTATTGACCACACCTAGTTCTAGGTGTATTCATGATAAGCCCATTGAACAAATATGTCCATACTACCTCTGAGTTGTTCTCATGATTGCTTCCCATGTTCTATTAACCTCTGAGTAAGTTACCTATCTAAAATCCCATGTTTATCATGTCCATATTACCTCTAAACAAACATTCCTTTCTATCCTTCAAGGAAAATGCATCAAAGAAGACGAGTCTACAAATGTTCAAAAATCACAAAAAGTTCACATAAAGCCAACAAAAAGAGATATGTTTTTCATTAATATTCATGATTATATATGATGGAAATCTACTATATGAACATTGATATTCATGATTACATATGATGGAAATCAACTACTAGCTCACGGCTCCCTCATTGTAGAGGGCAGTGATGTGACAAATGCCTAATAGAAGAAGGCAATAATATCACAAAGTCTCTCGCGTTAGGCCTACATTAATTTTTCAAGACAAGAAGGAAGACCGTCTCGAGTGTGTAGTGTAGTCGCCTCACCCGTACGGAGAAGCTACTAGAAGACAAGGTGCCAACATGGACAATCAGTCCTAACCCTGTAGATCCAGTCTTATATCGGCAGACAATACGTCTCGTCTCGGGATTGAAGACAAGTAGCATGTTGTATGAATGGGGATCACTTCGCTTGATCTCGTAATAAGATCTCACATCAGAATGGTTGTCTCTTCGAATCAACTGACTTATGATGTCCTTCCATGCTCTATCTGAACAGGCACAAGTCAAGATGCGATCTGCACAAAAGATAAAATCAAAGAATCAATCCTCTTCAAAAAACTTGGGGAAAGTCATACACTAAAAGTTGCCCCATATGCTCGACAGTAAGAGAACAAATATAAGGGCGCGCCTATCAGAAAAACGTGTAGGCACAAAACAGAAGCCTCATCATGCAGCATGGCGACGCACACGTATTTTAGTGCAAACTAGAAACTTGACGCCAATACTTCGTCTGATGAACGCCTTAACAGCACCTACGCGCGTTACGGCGCATAACGAAGGTTGAAGCGCGCGCCACAAATGATGAAGGCTTCAATATGACAGTGTTCGTGAGAAGCCACGTCGTCTGAGAAGTGAAGCCTATGTGCATCAAGATGCATGACAGTTGTTAAGACATGAATCACAGTGATGAATGCCCTGACGCATCAGCGCTCATACTCTCCAGGAAGCAAAGTTTTACTCTGACGTAGTGTAGCATCCAATAAGTTTACGTACCATCAATTGCAAAGTGCATCCTGTCGACGTCGAATAAAGTCCCGACAAAAGTGTTGATCGGCATCTTAACAAGAGTCTCGAGTAGCACGTCGGCGAAGGCTTCGGGCAGCCTTGGCTTAAGTTCACTCCCTTCTCTAATAGAGAAAGGAGTCGGAGAAGCCGTGACGTCGGCCATGGAACGAGAGGAGAGGAGGAAAAAACTCTCTCCAAAACTCCTTATTTATAGGCTCATTACAATAAACCTCGCATTAATGACGACAAATCTAACACCTTGGCTCTCGTGACGAACGGTTATCTAGGGAGCCGTCTCAATGCCTATTTATGAGCTTCAAACGACGTGTGCATTGATAAGGGAGAAAAATGAATGGTTATCTATTCAAGATAGAACCAAACTAACCGCTCCTATCCGAAAGAATATTATGCTAGCCTCATCTAAAGGCGCGTGCCCCTGCTATTCAAAGTGTTTCTAACTATACTAAAAAGTTAGAAAACTTTAAAGAGGGTCTTGTAGGCACATGGGTTGTGCGCCCCAACATGATCAAAGTATATCCCGTGCCTTGTTTTAGCATTAAGACTGGTGAAGAACTATGCACTCCTGAGACATCTCGATCTCTATGCTCTGGGCCAACCGCCCCCCTTTAAGGGCGTGCCCCCTTTTACTCACGCCTCATAGGCGCGCCCGATCCTTCAAATCAAGATTACTTTCTCCTATACTGCATTTAATGAAGTTGAAATCTTTCTCGAGACGTCAAGTCAGACACTTCGACTCTCATGCCAAGGATGAACCTAGAAAAGTGGAGTACAATCGCCTTAGAAACAATGTAAGAATAGGCACATATTCTAGGCATGTTCCCCTTCACGCCTTACCAACATAGGTGTGCCTGAGCCATCATGCCTGTGACTATGTTTATCAGTTGCTCCTTTTTTCAAACTATATTTAATGATCATAGCTATCTCGAGACCACCATACGATGCTTCGATTCTCGTACAAAGAGACGAACACTGAAGTCAAGGTCCATTCCCCTCAGGAACAATACAAATAGGCGTATGTCGCCCTAAGCCCCCTAGGCGCGTGTGCTTCCACACCCGCACCTACATACCATGCGCCACCTAGGACAGTGACTTCTAGGCGCGTGTGTGACTCTGGCGCGTGCCACGTGTCCAAATGTCCAGTCACACCAAAAATTGAGTTTGGAGCATTTCGAGATTCTTTCTAATAGCATATCTACTACGTGGCGGTCGGCTATGGTCCCCTCAACAATGAAGTGTACGCCTGATTGTAACTAACCCCTGTTTAGGGGCACCACATGGCAAGATGAAGCTCGCACGTGTCTACTCTTAGGCGCGTATACTACTCGCTCTATAAATTATAAATAGAAGGAGTTCTCCTCCATTTAAAATGGTCGATTCCCCCCGATTCCTGAATTCCCAAAGTAAGCCAGAGAGAGTCCTTGTTGTTTTCCTCAGCCAGTGAAGTTGAGCCCGGCAATACTCCCTCATAGTCAGATCATCAACTGAGTAAAGAAATAACCCTCCACCATCACAACCTAGATCAAAAACAAAGTGCGATCAGGAATTCCTATTCAGGAGTTCCTCTTTGCATTCTAATTCGCAGTACTTCATAAGCAGCCTATTTTTAAGCTCGAAAGCGATGTCGAACAATTGTAGTGGCACCCTGTGCCAGTAAAGACCTTGTTATCAGGAGATGTTGTGTCTGTTAGTGAAGAGTTGAACCGTGAGTAGCAGCTGCTAATAATCATATCCATTAGTGAGATGGGCTTATACGTCCCAACTGCTAATTCATGGGTAGGCCCATGGACCATCATGTAATTAAGTCGCATGCTAGGACATCCTCCTTGCAAGCCTAATAGTTTGATGCAGATACATACAGGAAACTCATAATATAGATATATGCAAATTTGTTCTAATCCTTATCTTGTGTAGGGATGGATTGCCAAACGTGGATCAAAATTACTGAATAAGTGATGTTCTTTATAGATTATGTTTTCTATCATATGCTGCTCCTTGGAATAACCGTCTTTACATGAGTTGTTGTCCCATTTAATAAGAAAGAGTGCTAAATAATATGTTACTGCTAATGCCCCTAATGAAATATATATGACTCATGAAACACATTGCGTATGTCTAGATAGAATGAATTATTATCATACATGGAATTGACCCTATCTTATGCTTGAAAGAGATATAAAAATGTGGTTTTTGATTATATTTTCAAAAGAAGTAATATGATTGATCATGTACATCATGAAATGAATATAGGTAAAAGATAGAAAGATCACTAATAAAGCAATGTTTTCTTACATGAGTACTTGGTGACTGTTTCAGAGTATAAAAAATTATCTTCCACCAGTGCAACAACGTACTGATCCACTACCAGTTTGCCTGTGGGTGCTTGATGTTCTAATGGATGTTCCAAAATAATAGCAGATCCTCATCTGCGGCAGCCAAAAATCAGAAGAAGATGTTTAGAGATGAGTTTCTATATAAAGGGATGTAATATATGGAAAGATATCATTATAATTTTATATACTATAAGTGAGTTGTAAGCCAAGTATGGCATGTATCAGGGAGCTATTGAGAGCCTTGTAATCGATTCAAAGTTATAAATAAAGAGATTTATTTCTTGTATTATTGTGTTTATTTGGTTTTCTGCGTTAAAGTTTTGCTTTATTGTTGTTGATTCTGTCTATTTTATTGTTGTACAAGTCATAACTTTGTGCCAACGTAACTTAGGCTTGCACTGCATCACGTCTAGTGGTGACTTTACGGTCCCATGAAACTTAACAATTTGGGTAAGATTTAATGGTTGAATTAAGCATACCAAAATTTTCCATTATTGGTAAAAATTTGATAACCAATTTATAATAAATCTTGTCAATTTTGGTAAAATATTAGTCGATGATTTGTATATTAAGGACATTTAGTTTGCTATTGTAGTGCCCTGCCCCACCATCGTGTCCCATTTCCCTTTAGCAATGAGCGTGGCTAAAAAATACTGCCGGTATCGATTGATCTGGACAGACTGAATCAAGATCATTTCCTCATTGTGGATTGGTTTCTTTGGAATTAAGTCTCATATTCAACGGATAATGTATCGAGGAAGGACTCTCTGACCTTGTTACGAGGGTCCTTTCCACTGCCTGGTTTCCTTGTCATTTTTGTTGTTGCACTTGCTTCTTTTGTGTTGGTTTTATGAATACATTTTTGAGAGTATTTTTGATGGATTTTATTGTTTGCATTTTTTGACCTCCGTATTGTTGACACAAAGTCACAGTCAACCAAATATTGATAGAATTGACTAATTAATACTTGTGATAATTCAATACGACACATGAAGACTACATCCAACACAAGTCAGACGACAGCTCAGTTTTGCAATACAAATCATTTTTTGGTCTGTATTTTATAATTTTATTGAGTCTAGACTTATGTAAGCTGAGTTGTGCTGAGCATCTGAGACTTAACCTATATCCTACCCAAAATCCAAAAGCTCCACACACATCCAAATAAGCCCATTGGATATATAACCCATTCTGTGCTCTGGAGACAGAGTTCGGGCCGAACTCTGCCTCCACACAGAGTTCGGACCGATCTCTGTCCCCTAAAAATTAGTACCCTAATTTTTAGGGTTGGCTGATTGCAAGTTGTCCAACGGCCAAATTTTTGAATGATCCAACCAGAATTCTGGCCGAATTCTGCCTACCTGGTATCCTATAAATAGGCCATGAATTCTCTCATTTTCATTCATCCAATCTTCTCTTGTCTTCTCTCTAAAGCTCAATACAAGCCATACCCTTCTTCATCTACTAGCCACAAGCTCCCTAAGCCTCAAGTGCTCAGCATTTTTCAGTTAGGAGTTTGTACAAGAGTTCAAGAAGTCGCTTGGAAAATTCCAAGCATCGCCACTGCGATCTTTGTAAGAAGTTGACGTGCACTTCTGAAGAAAAGGCACGGGGTGTAACTACTATTTCACAAATAGTGGATTTAATTTTGAGCTAGAGTTCTCAGGCCTGGACTAGTCCTCCACGAGGAAAACCAGGTTAAAAATTGGCTGTGTGTGCGTATGCTTTCTTGCTCCTTATTTATTTCTGTATTTACTCTGATTACTTTAAGCTTGTGAAAGAGTTTAATTTTTAATTGGCTATTATCGCTATAAACTCTATTCACCCCCCCTCTAGAGTTGCCATCTGTTCTTCAATTGGTATCGGAGCTCTGTTCTCTCAACAAGGACTTACATCCTAGAGCTGATCCATTGCAACCACACAATCCTTGATTTCCAATCACGGTGAAGGACAGTCCACTCATAGGCCTCCCCTATTTGATGGAACCAACTATACCTATTAGAAAATAAGGATGAGCTTTTACCTCAAGTCGCTAGACTTCGACCTGTGGACTATCGTCACCGATGGTTACAAAAAGCCCGCCAGGATAGTTGTCAATGGTGATCTCGTTGAGAAAACCCATGACAAATATTCTGACGTGGAGAAAAAACAGGCAAGTCTAGACGCGAGAGCTATTAATGCTTTATTCTGTGCTATAGACAGGAATGAGTTCAACAGTGTCTCAACATGCACCACCGCTCATCAAGTATGGAGACTTCTAGAAGTGACGCATGAAGGAACCACCCAAGTCAAGGAATCGAAGATAAGTCGTCTCACTCAAGAATATGAGGCTTTCAAGATGAAGCCAAATGAGACGATCACACAAATGATTACAAGATTCCTCGACCTCATCAACCCCTTGTCTTCTTTCGGCAAACAATATTCAAATCACGAAAAGATCCGCAAGATACTTAGAGGGCTACCAAAGATTTGGAACCCCAAGGTGACAGCCATCATAGAAGGAAATAATCTCACAACTATGTCCATGGAGACTTTGATGGGTAAGCTGATGACTCATGAGCTTGACCTCAAAGACTTCGAAGAGCCTGCTCCTAAGGCTAAGGAGATCGCACTCAAAGCTCACCGACGGCGGGCTGACCCCGAAGAGACGGATGACGACAACTCGGAAGGTGATGATCAAGCTCTCCTTGTCCGCAACTTCAAGAAATTCCTTCATTTCAACCGAAGAAAGAAGGAACCACAAGAAGATGACGAAGAAGAGCCAACTTGCTACGGTTGCAAGAAGACTGGACACGTTCGAAAAGATTGTCCATTCTTAAAGAAGAGCAACCGTTATGAGAAACCATACAAGAAGACTTCCTCAAAGAAATATGCCAACACAAGCATTTGGCATGAAAGCGAAGCTAGTGACTCCGAGGAAGAAAAGGACTCTCCTCAAGACACTGCAAACATGTGCCTAATGGCAACGTCCGATAAGGTATCAAACAAAACTCTTGATGATTTCACTTTTGATGAACTTGGCGATGCCTTTACCGATTTACTTGATGATCACAAAAAGGTCATTGGTAAATATAAACATGCCAAGGAAAAGATCAAAAGTCATGAAGTCGAAATTCAAAGACTTTCGTTATTACTTGATAACATTAGAGATACGTCACCCACGGAAGTCACAAATGAAGTGTCTAAGCTTAAACTTAGCCTTCATGATGCCAAAGCACGTATTGAACAACAAACACAAGAAATCACCGCACTCAACATGGAGCTTGCTGAAGAAAAGAGTAGACACAAGATTTCTCTTACTAGGATTATGGTTTGAATGCTAAGGTAAATGAACTGCAGGCTATCTCTAAGAAATTAGAGATTAGATTAGGAAAACAGGTTGCTCAACCTCAAACCCAATCACATGAGACACACACAAATCACAACACTACTCATACTAGTCAACCACGTCATACACCTGCAGCATGCAATCATGCTTTCATGTACACCCACTTTCATAAAGCACACAAACCACATGCACGTAGAAATAACTTTCACTCTAATATGACATATGATCATCATGCTACACATAGATACAATCATTACCATGTTGCACATAAACAAAATTACCATCATACTGCTTATGGTTATAATCATCATCATATTCCATATAGACAATATCACCATGCCACTCCACATCACTCTATATATAGTCATCATCACCATGCTAACTCTAGATATCATCATGCTACTCCTCATCACTCTACTTATAGACATCATCAGCATGCTCCTAACATAAATAGGAATGCTATATGTACTTATTGTGGATTACATGGACACATTTCACCACAATGTAGAATTAGAAGATTAGTAGATAGAAAGATATATGCATGGTTTCCGAAAACTAATATTTCAGGACCCTCAAGAACTTGGGTACCAAAGGTCACATCTACTCTTGATGTAGGTGGAACTTCCCTCCTTAACTAAGATTAAGTGGATTCTCGATAGTGGATGCTCGCAGCATATGACGAGAGACGCAAATCTTTTCGCATCACTATCGATGAAGAGAGAAGGATACGTATCCTTCGGTAACAACCTAAAAGGGTATATTATAGGTAATGGTATTATTGGTCATCCTCCCTCTCCCGTAATAAAGGATGTCTGCCTAGTGACCGAGTTAAAGCATAACTTGCTCAGCATTAGTCATCTTGCTGACCATGGATATGACATTAACTTTGGACAAAATAAATGCTTTATTTATGATAGGTCAACGGGAGACATTACTTTTGAAGGGATAAGAGAGGATAATATTTATATTTTCTATCTGTCTAGAGATACTAACAATGCAGGTAGATGTCTATATGCTCATAAGGATGAAAGACTACTGTGGCACCAGCGTCTTGGTCATGCCAACATGGATACTATATCCAGGCTATCGACTAAGAAGCTAGTTAGAGGCTTGCCCGACATCACATTCAAAAAGGACACGGTATGTGCCGAATGTGAATTGAATAAGGCAACCAAGTCCTCATTTCATTCCATAAACTCTGTAAGCACTACTAGACCCTTGTATTTACTCCATATGGATTAATTTGGCCCTAGTAGAGTAGCCAGTCTTGGTGGAAAACTCTACGCTTTTATCATTGTTGATGATTTTTTTAGATTTACAGGGTTTTCTTTCTTACAAATAAAAGTGATGCTATTTCGGTTTTCAAGATTTTTGTTAAGAAAGTTCAAAACGAAAAAGGCTACATGATTACTCGAATCCGAAGTGATCATGGAGGCGAATTCGAAAATACAGATTTTGAAAAGTTTTGTGATTCTAATGGTTTTGATCAT
Organism: Iris pallida; assembly: GCA_029216955.1. Classification (NCBI taxonomy): domain Eukaryota; kingdom Viridiplantae; phylum Streptophyta; class Magnoliopsida; order Asparagales; family Iridaceae; genus Iris; species Iris pallida. The sequence goes on along the minus strand of JANAVB010016197.1, from coordinate 25,327,102 downwards.
GAGTTTTCTTGTCCAAGAACTCCTCAACAAAATGGTGTTGTGGAGCGGAAGAATAGGACTCTTGGCGATATGGCTAGAGTCATGTTGAACAAGTTTTCACTTCCAAAATACTTTTGGGCTGAAGCTGTTAGTACAGCCTGCCACATATTAAATAGGGTGCTTATTCATCCTATTACGAAGAAAACACCCTATGAGCTTTGGTTTGGGAGAACCCCAAATGTTTCTTACTTTAGAGTTTTTTGTTGTAGATGTTTTATCCTTAACACCAAAGACAACTTAGGCAAATTTGATGCCAAAGCTGACGATGGTATTTTCCTTGGCTATGCTGCCAAAAGCAAGGGATATAGAGTGTTTAACAAACGCTCATTAATTGTGGAAGATTATACAAATATGACTTTTGATGAAGATAACAGTGCAGCAGCTACTCTTGATGATGACGTTGAACCTCCAACTTCTACTCCAATGAATACCACAACCGAAACCAGTTCTCTGGAGGGCTTGCCAAAGAAATTCTCTTTCAAGCCTTCACATCCAGAAAATTTGGTAATAGGTGAGGTTTCACGTGGAGTAACTACCAGATCATCATTAAGAGACTCTATTGCTAGTACTACCTTTATTTCACAAATTGAGCCGAAAAACATTTTAGAAGCTTTTAATGATGAATTTTGGATTTCTGCTATGCAAGAGGAACTCAACCAATTCGAGAGGAGCCAAGTATGGGAACTTATTCCTAGACCGACAAATCACTCAATTATTGGTACCAAATGGGTCTTTAGAAACAAAGTAAATGAAGATGGTTCAGTTACACGCAACAAAGCTCGTCTAGTAGCCCAAGGATACAACCAAGAGGAAGGTATCGACTATGATTAGACGTATGCTCCTGTTGCTAGATTGGAATCTATTCGAATGCTTTGTGCATTTGCAAATTTTCAAAATTGCAAATTATTTCAAATGGATGTTAAAAGTGCTTTCTTGAATGGATTTATTAAAGAGAAAGTTTATGTGAAACAACCTCCTGGCTTTGAAAATCACAAATTTCCCGACCATGTTTTCAAGCTGAAGAAAGCGCTATGTGGCCTTAAACAAGCCCCTAGAGCTTGGTATGAATGGCTAAGCAATTTCTTGCTTGAGAAAGGTTTTTCAAAAGGGAAAATTGATACCACACTTTTCATAAAATCTTTTAAAGACACTATTCTCTTAGTCCAAATATACGTAGATGATATTATATTTGGTTCTACTGATGAAACCCTTTGTCAAGATTTTGCCAAGTGTATGTAGACCGAGTTTAAGATGAGCATGATGGGGGAGCTCAACTAATTTCTTGGACTGCAAGTCAAACAAATGTCAAATGGAACTTTCATCTATCATTCGAAGTATACAAAGGACATGCTGAAGAAATTCGACCTTGACAACGTCAAACCAATCAGCACTCCAATGGCTAATACAACTAAACTAGAACCAGATGAAAGCGGCAAACCCGTGGATCAACGTAAGTATCGAGGTATGATAGGCAGTCTACTCTATTTAACTGCTAGTCGCCCTGATATTATGTTTAGCGTTTGCCTGTGTGCTAGATATCAAGCAAATCCTAAGGAATCACACATGACTGCTGTTAAGCATATCTTTCGATACCTTAAGGGTACGGTTACAGTGGGCCTATGGTATCCTAAGTCAACATTATTTGACCTCATTGGTTACTCTGATGCTGATTTTGCCGGATGCAAGGTCGACCATAAAAGTACAAGCAGTACGTGTCATTTATTAGGAAAGGCTTTAGTCTCTTGGTTTAGCAAGAAGCAAAATTCTGTTGCACTATCCACAACAGAAGCAATACATCACAGCTGGGCGTTGTTGTGCACAAATTCTGTGGATGAAGCAAACCCTTGAAGACTACAACTTATCTTTTATGCACATTCCAATCTTTTGTGACAACACTAGTGCTATAAATCTCACTAAGAATCCCATTTGTCACTCACGTACGAAGCACATTGAAATACGTCACCACTTTTTGCGTGATCATCAGCAAAATGGCACTATTCACTTAGAATTTATTGACACTGATCATCAGCTAGCAGATTTCTTCACAAAACCATTATCCGAATAGCGCTTTAATTTTCTTTGTCGTGAACTTGGAATTTTGGATGAAGCTGTTATTAATTAAAATAAACCTGCATAAATATCGAGTATGTCTTGATTCTTTTATGATGAAATTGCTATGGGTACAAGCCGAAAGGGTCCTTCTGACAACAAGGCGTAAAAGCCTAAGCGACACGGTGCACTAGTCCTCAGGACTACCGCTAGCTGGGATCCGGCCCCTGCAGCTAACCCATGGCAGCTTCAAAATATTGAATTATGCATAATTTCCTTGTTTATTACATGGTTCATTTTTAATTTATCACATGCTAAAATACAAATTTTCAAAACTTCACTTTGCTTCAAAGTTAACTTTCTGTCATTCTCCACTGGTATCATTCTTGTATATGTCCTCACTTTCACTTTCCTTTTCCTTTGGTCTCTCACACTTAACCATTTTTTTTTTCTTCTCAGCCTGATTCCTGTTCTGTCAACAGAATCCGAAATTCGGGTCGAACTCTGTCCTAACCAGAGTTTGGGCCAAATTCGGCCTGATTGTTCCAGAACCGGGAACAGTCTCAGCCGCTGATCATAATTAGATCCAATGGCCCTTATTTGTTCCGACCAATTGGAACCCTTGACATATATTCGGGCTCTCCTCTCTCTTCTCCTCCATTGCCACGTTCTCCACTTCTCCAAACACTTTTTCTCAAAACCCTAACCCTAGTTTTTCCTTTCTAGAGCTCATCTCTTCCCCAAACTCAAGGAGAAGGCCTCTTTCACCATTCTCCTTCATTGTTCATCATTACTTTGAGGTATATCTCAATACTTTTCTTATTTCAATTCCTCCATTATTTTTATTGTTTCATGGCTCCACGTTTGTTCAATCGCGAGAAGAGACTTCAAACCGAGGGAGCTTCCTCTTCGAATGCTCCTCCTCGCGTTGAACCGCCCGTTGCACCGCCCGTTGAACAACAACCACCTATCCACCCGTTGTTCAACCCACATCGTCCACTTGACCCAAACACATTTGACGACCAAATATTCGTATCACTCGACGCATCTAATGATTGGTTTAGTGATTTTCGGACACGTCCGGTGTATGCGGGTCACCCTATCAATTTTACTATTTTTTCTCAATATGATGCACTTTTTCATGACCTTTGCCTTGACGAACTTGTCACCACCAACTCGGTCATTTATCGTAGTGCTATTCAAATGTTCTACTGCAACCTAACTCATGATGATACACATATTTATTCACGGGTTGCGGGCATTGACATCTCGTTTGATGATTTCGATTTGGCCGAACACCTTGAACTCCAAGAGCCAAACTCATGGGAAAAGCTTGTTGAAGCTCGATCGTTTCAATTTCCCGATGGGTCTTCACTTGAAAGCTTCAAGGACGACTTGTGTACCCTGAACGCACGTCCTCGTAAGCTTTTGGCCAAGTATCTCAATCCCTATTTTTATGAACTTTATCGGATTATCTTTAACACTATTCTACCCAAAGCGGGATCCACCGATGAAGTCACCTACTTTGAAATCTCGGCCTTATATTACCTTCACTTTCATGTACCATTTAATCTTTCACGTACCATGATGGACTGGATGATTAATTCTAGGAAGAAACCAAGATCTTTGGTTTATGCTTTGTATCTTCCTATGGTATTTCGTACGTTTTGCATACCACTTGATGAGTGCCAGTTCTTACCTGCCCCTGCCTTCCTCTCTAAGGCACGGAGGCTTCAGGCAGCCGTTGGCTCACCTGTCATGTCTGAGCACTCTGACGATGAGCCCGATGCACCTCCTCTTGGATAGGATCCTCCTCCTCCTCCTGCCACTCTCGAGTCTCTTCAGACCATGCTCCGCGATCGCTTCACCTTAGAGGATGATCGTTGGACTCAGCTGGATTACCGGACCACCCTACAGATGAGTGCCATCAGCAACTCGCTGCACAATGTTCGGTACTCCATGTCTCGCCATCCTTCCATGCCTATTCCTATGGAGCGGGACCCTGGTCGTGAGGGATATCGTATCGATGACCCTTGGGTTATTCACTACTTGGATCCGGATGCGGCCTTCGTGGACCCTCGTCGTTCCTTCACTGATCCATCAGACGACGCTGGGCCTTCACGAGCTCGATGATGGATATGGACTGCTACTTGCTGCTGCTACTGAGGATCTTAGCTTATGATTTATGCATTTTAGATTTTGGTTGATATAGTCATTTTTATGCACTTTGATTGTATTAGACTTATTATGAGTTGTGACTCTTGAGACATTTAGTAGTTTTATTAGTTTCTATGCAGTTTCTTCTATTATCTTTTGGTGTGCTTGCCAGTTCTTATTTGATTATGGTTAATTGCTAAATGCCAAAAGGGGGAGATATTTTGGTATATTCTATATTCTTTTTGTCTTTGTATCTGTGCTTTTGGGAGAATGTTCTTATCAGGCCAACATGATTCAAAGTAATGTTTACGGGGGAGCTATTTTTTAAGCTCGGCACTGATTACGGGGGAGCTATACTTTTTGTCCTTAAATGTGTCCAGGTATGAATATTGAATATACAATTATTATTTTGTCAATTATCAATATGGGGAGATTGTTGACACAAAGTCACAGTCAACCAAATATTGATAGAATTGACTAAATAATACTTATGATAATTCAGTACGACACATGAAGACTACATCCAACACAAGTCAGACGACAGCTCAGTTTTGCAATGCAAGTCATTTTTGGGTCTGTATTTTATAATTTTATTGAGTCTAGACTTATGTAAGCTGAGTTGTGCTGAGCATCTGAGACTTAACCTATATCCTACCCAAAATCCAAAAGCTCCACACACATCCAAATAAGCCCATTGGACATATAACCAATTCTGTGCTCTGGAGACAGAGTTCGGGCCGAACTCTGCCTCCACACAGAGTTCGGGCCGAACTCTGTCCCCTAAAAATCAGCACCCTAATTTTTAGGGTTGGTTGGTTGCAAGTTGTCCAACGGCCAAATTTTTGAATGATCCAACCAGAATTCTGGCCGAATTCTGCCTACCTGGTATCCTATAAATAGGCCATGAATTCTCTCATTTTCATTCATCCAATCTTCTCTTCTCTTTTCTCTAAAGCTCAATACAAGCTATACCCTTCTTCATCTACTAGCCACAAGCTCCCTAAGCCTCAAGTGCTCAGCATTTTTTAGTTAGGAGTTTGTGCAAGAGTTTAAGAAGTCGCTTGGAAAATTCCAAGCATCGCCACTGCGATCTTTGTAAGAAGTTGACGTGCTCTTCTGAAGAAAAGGCACGGGGTGTAACTACTATTTCACAAATAGTGGATTTAATCCTGAGCTAGAGTTCTCAGGCCTGGACTAGTCCTCCACGAGGGAAACCAGGTTAAAAATCGGCTGTGTTTGCGTATGCTTTCTTGCTCCTTATTTATTTCCACATTTACTCTGATTACTTTAAGCTTGTGAAAGAGTTTAATTTTTAATTGGCTATTATCGCTATAAACTCTATTCACCCCCCTCTAGAGTTGCCATCTGTTCTTCACGTATTTCATATCAAATTTATATCGACTGTAGGTGATCACATAGATGTTGCTTAGTTTAGAAGGCCTCTTTCTTCCAGTCAATTTAATCAACGATGAGTGGCTTGACTTTTCTCCCCTTGACCCTCTTACTCTCCAATAATCAACGACATCGATAACAAGTTATTCTAATGTAGATGCTAAGACATAGTATCACAATGTTTGTTTCTATAGAAAATGCAAAACATCACTGTCACATGCTTACTTATGTTAGGCCAGCTATAGAACTATAAATCGAGAAATTGCTATATCTTTACTTATGTTAGGTTTGCTACAGAACTGTTGTAGTGCCTCGCCTCGCTTAGGTCAACCGGAGGAATCAAAATGCAACGACGTTTGGACTTGGCTAAGCAATGACTTGCTCGAGGTCCCGCTCGGTCGAGGCAACTCCTCGTTCAGGTGGGTGGCTTCGATGAACTTGCCTTTGCTGGCCTTTACAATAATAAAATGGATGTTTTGAATGCACTAGTAGGTTTGCTAATAAAAGCAATGCACCCATATAGATAAGGGAATAATCCCACTTTAAGTCAGATTGTATAGAACATGAAAAATATGGAAAGTTGACGCTTACATAAGCACGTCATGCTAGGCTTTTAAATTGGCACTTAATCTTTCGATCCCACGACTTGCTTCGATCCTACGACTTGGGCAAAAGTAACGTTCTTGTGTTGACACAAAGACTATAAAGTTTCTTGACATGGTAGGAACGACCCTACAATTTCAATGCCATATTTCTACGATTTCAAAGGCTCATCATATAGAGTATGACTTGATTGGTGGCACGAAACGGAACACGGTTGGTTCCAATTAAATATGCATGAAGCTAACAAGTAGTTATTCCTGAGTTGAGTCAAAGCTATGGTAACATGAATGAAAAGTTCTCGGAACTATAGCACACCAAGGCACTCCCTGAAACAATGGGAGCACGCCGCGGCAATCCATGAAACAATAGAGCTTGCCAAGGCAGATCCTGAAATAATGAGTACTGCAAAAAGGAAAAAAATGTATAAAAACGTTGTGCATGAGTAATAACAGTGTAGGATGGTAAGTTGAGTTGAGTCTTGCATAGTCTTTGGATAACTTGTGCTCAAGGAACGGCTCCCCGAACGGTAACCCGAAGACAGTGCGACTTCGGCCTGGGCGGAGCAGAAGAAAATAGCTGTGTTGGCATACAACACCCAGATGGGTTATTCAAGAAATTTCTGTAAACCTCCCCCCCCCAAATTTTTACTAAGATTTTTTAATTTATTTTGGTATTGTACAACGAGTACAAATGCGTGATACGAAATATTTAATCATTTTCTAAATTAGTTTTATTATAAACTCTTATTAAATATAGCGAATAAATATTTTGGTTCAAAATACTTATATGGTAAGTAAATGTTGCTTTGTTTTAGTGTCATACCAAATCTTTGTCAAAACATTTTTTCTACTTTCTTGTGAAAACTATTTTATTTATTATACAAATATGGTTATTAATTTCTAAAATAATATCTATGTAAATATTCTAATTGCATACGAGTAAAGAAAATTTAATTCATGTATATATTTTGAATTTTCAAAATTCTTTTTATTATTTATCTAAATTTATTAAAAGGTATTTTTGAAGTATTCCTATTAATATTTAAAATATTTATTATGATTTTTGACATTATTTATTTATTATTTTATCATTATTTATAAAAATATATTTTGAAATTTGTTTCATTTAATGTTTAATTATTATAGTAATTTATATTGGATTAGATTTTACTAAAGTAGTTTTGAACTAATTAAAATAGAAGGTGAAACTTATCCAAAGGGGGTTTAAATTATTCCTATTTCTTACCAAATCGGGATTTCTCCACCCTCTAAATAGGGGAGCTTGCCATTGTTCTCATCACACAAATTTCTCCATCACCACAAACACAATTTTGTGCATCGTGTCCATGTCCGTGTCCCCCTTTCCATCCATTATAATTTTCTAATACAATTACAAATATTTTTACTGTCCGACACACCGGACACCATCCCCTTCAATTTCCCATGTCTCGCAAGACACTCGGATAAACCCAACCCTAATCTTAAGCCTAAAGTTTCCTCGACCTCCCTGCTCTTCCCGGTACCACCGCCGTTGTCGGTCTCACCACAACCCAAGCCACAGGCCGAACCCCGACCTCTTCCTGCCACCATCCCAATAAAACCAAACAAATCACCACCCCTACCAGCATAGGACACTCCAGCTGCACTCCTTCTCCGACACCACCGCCGATGGCCACCACAGCAACACAATCGGCGCCACCACGACCGACCATTGCCATCATCCCCGCCATCTCCCTCATCGTCGAAATACACCTCCACCACATCAAACCCAAACCGCCAGACGCCACCTCCTCCGACGACCATCGGCCGGTCCACCGTAACCTCTTCCATGACCACTCCTTCACCACCCTCCATCACCATCACCACCACTGTGTCGCCAACACATTCGCCTACCTACCTCCACGCTGCAACCAATTTCTCCCCTCTCTGCCCGTGACCCAAGCTACCGCCGGAGTCATGGCCACCGAAAACCCCCCATCACCTTGGCTGCAACCATGCCTGGCCTGGACCTCCACACAACATCGCTACCGCCACCAACCGTATCTGCCCCAAAAACCAATATCACCGCCACGAGAACACAAAGGGGAAAATCCCTTACCTAAACCCGACGCCGTCGGCACAAGCACGCCCACGTCCATCACAGTACAGTCCCTGACCATCTCCTTCGAGCCTCCACCCGCGATCGGTCACTACAAGAAAAATGATTTTTCCCAACATTTTATAAACGTCAAAAAAAGATAAAAAAACGTTGGCATACGTATTCTCGACGTTTTTCCAACGCTTTCTGCAAACGTCATCGTTTCCCTAGTTGGGAATTTACGACGTTTCAGATAAACATAGGTATAGGTAAAGCCGACGTTTGCAGCAACGTTTAATAAACGTCGAAAATTGTACAATAATGGGTGGAATTTTCCAACGCTTTACAAAAAGTCAGAATTTGGACTACTTTCCCAACCTTTTGCAAAAATGTTAGGATTTGCCTTCCCAGTGAGCCATACCGGACATCCCTGTCCGCTTGAGAGGGAAGGAATCATCTTGAGCCATCTTGATGGCGTGGATGTACCCGAAGGAGGCACCGTCTGTACGATATGGGTATTAGGGTTTAATTTGGGATTGGGCAAGAATTTACAAGAGGAGGAAGAGTTCATAGAGAAAATGGTGGGAGAGGACCATTTTGGTATACAATATTTTTTTGGTGAAATTGAGGAGGGAAATTTGAAATTTGTGGCATACAACACTTTGTTTATGGTGAAAATGGGGAAGCGTCGGTATATAATGTGTAAGCCGGCGTTAAAAAAAATAAAGGTTAATATTTTTCGATGTTTAATGCAAAATGTCGGTATTTTCTTAACTAAGCCGACTTGAACATAAACGTAAAAAAATAAACATTTGCAATCCTTGACGTTTAAGAGAAAATGTTGGTATTTTGTAACGTTTATTGTAGAACGTCGGTGTATCATGCGTAAGCCAACGTTTCAAAAAACGTTGAAAGAAAAAATGTCGAGAAAGCTCTATTTTCTTGTAGTGGGTGCCCCCGATCCTCTCCACCCAGAAACCTCGCTCCTCGCCAGCGCTCCACCTTCTCTCTACGCTCCCGGAGCAGCGAGCCCCTTACGGCCATCAGAGTCGGCCGCCCCGCCGCGACCTGAACACCAGTAAGATCTCCGCCCCCATCGCCAGGTCTCTCCCTCTCTCTTTTCTCTCTCGCTCCCACTCTCTCACCTCTCTCCCGCTTCGCTCTTTCTCACCTCTCTCCCTCCTTCCTTTCTCCAGCTCCTATTTTCCCCAATCTAAATTCTCTCTCTCTAATTCTTTCACTAATAGCCACTTCCCATATTAAAGCGATGAAGAGCAGCAGCAGTCACAACACTGTTGTGTTGTAAATTCAAATTTTTAATTTTTATTTTGATTTTTATTTTCATGTTAATGTTAACTCTGGGGTGCAGAGTCGCATAGTATCAGTATGTAGATATTTTGTTAATTAAATAATCTATTATATAATATAGTAAATGATAAACAATATGTTCAAGTATATATTTTATATATAATTAGTTAAGAGTATTATTATTTCACTATTAGTATTTTGTTATTAATATTAACTATGTAGTAACAAAATAAGATATTGGAGTTTGACTTTATATGTAATTTCAAACTGAGTTAGCCTAATAATAATATTATTTTTTCGTGATATTTGATCTAATATTATCGTAGTATTTTATCTAACTAAAATTTTAGTTGCCTGAAAATATTAATTATATAATTTTCTAAACATTTTATCTAAATATTTTCTAATGAGATATAGTTTCTATCTAAATTGATCTTTACAAACTTAGAATTTTTGCCTAAAACGATTTTGATTTTAAGGGTTTTCCTAAAAACATATTTTGACTAAAAAAAATATATTTTCAAGTATTATAAAATGTTTTCAAAATCATATATATTATTTATTTTTATCCAAATTTTATTTGATTATCCTCTTGTCCATAACTAATCCTAGTTTTCTATTCCCTCGCCAAATCTCCCCCTATCGACCCTAACTAATTTGACCATCCTGGACCCGATGGAACAGTCTATGCCATCATCAGAGGCTGTCTTTCGTAGTTGTGACATCGAAGTCATACTCCGTGCCCTTGTGATCATCGCACCACACCAGACGTCACTACCAGGCAAAATACCTTGCCATTTGCTGTCTATTGACTTTATCTCATATTTCATGCATTTATTTAATTATTATTTTTTTTGCAAAATAAACTGTGCTATATAGTTGTATTTAGATGCACTTTTACTGTTTAAGTCTATTTCCTGTTATTTAACTATTTCTATGCACAATAAACCTAGAATTAGGGGATCACCATTTTGTTGTGTTGCATGCATAGGCCTTGACACATTTGTGACACGAAGTCGCGAGTCGCATATAGAACTCAGACATGCGTGACTGGATAGCCACCAGTACGTATAAGCCGTGCGATAGGATTAACCACTAATAGTATTGCATGACTAGTTTTGAATTAGCTGTTAATAGAGGTTATGTGTTGTGAAGACAACATATAGGCATAGGGTGGGGAGTAAAACACCTTAGCGTATGGGCTACTACACACTTTACCTTTGTAACCCGTAAGCGCCGTCGGAGACGCGGGTGAGATTATCCTTTATTTACTGACGGCCACTAACGTTCTGTGAAACGTCATGCTCTTACAACTTTACTGGGCCCCTGGTACCCCAAGAGGGGACAATGTCGATCCTATTTTAGCCAGAGAGCCCATGCGTAGAGGGTTGTTCTTAAACTGTATTCACTTAGAATGGTTAGGCTACCTTATCCGTTAGGTATGAATACTTTTGGTTTGGGTACTTATATCTGATCGTAGCTTGGAACAGTAACTTGTCGCAGGCTAATTTGCCATACCTTGTCCTTGTTTGGTTGTAGGTGTGGTTCACTACTTCGATAAGAAGGTACCAAACCTTGTTGTGGTCCAGATACCATATTGGATTCATGGCATGGAAAGATATTTCACCATGGATTAGGGTGCCATCTCCTGTCCTTGTTTGGTTGGGGGGATGGTACGCTAATTCAATGGTAGAGTATTGGACCATGTTATAATCCGATTTGACTTATTATTAAGCAGTTTATATTCAGTTTTATGGCATGATATTATGTATTTGTTACGTCCCTCTAAGGACCTGGTGATCTCTCCAGGTGTGTGTTCTTGTCTTCTCGCAGGTATTCTAGCCGAGGTCATGATCTTCTTTATTCCTTCGAAGATGGCGTGTCTTAGATCTTTCTTTGCTGCTCTTAACAATTCATTTCATTGCCATGTATTCATTTTCTTTTAATTAGTTGGTAGTGGATTTGTCTTCGCCCAACAACATATAAAATGACAAATTCTTACTTAATTCTATAAAAGTTTTTTTGTGTGGATGAGATATGTTATCGTGGGTATACTACATATTACAGCTTACGTATAATTATTATACGACTGGCATGTCTATATTCCCAGTCCTACGTATTTTGGGACTTGGGCGTTACATGTTTTCGCGATAAAATAAATGCAGGACTTGAGGACTAGTAGGATTGAAACATGAAAAAAGTTATGATTGATGTTGTACAACTTGAGAAATTGAGATCAATGAGTATGACCTGTGATTTTGTAGTCGAGGAATATGAGTTTGGATAGATAGGTCTAACGAACGAATTGAGGATTTGTGATTTGGGGAGTTGTGCGATTGTATCATGGAACCATAGTGTGATCGAGGATAATCATAGAATGAGTTAACCTAGGAATGGCTTTACTGAATGACTCGGACCCTTTTGGACTGAATGCTACGAATGCAAATAGGAAAAATTTATGCTCGAAGTTTAGAAATCGGAGTGATGCGAGCTTGGGTAGGAAGTACTACCGACTATGGTTTAACCTTAGGATTTGGGGGTGAATGTTTTGATGTTGGTTGAACAAAATCTTGATCGAGATTTTGACTTTAGGCTAGTGAAGATAGCCTAGCGGTTTGGCAAACATCCCTGTACAGAGAGATAGAATTGTGCGATCGACCTTAGCAAGAGTCGCCTTGATAGATTATAGAGCTGGGGGAGCTAATTTATAGAATTGAGACTTGAAAAGCTGGATAGATAATCTTAGGATGTATTAAATGATCGATAGGATATGACTTAATGATAAATTGGATATTGATGTTTCGTTGAAAGGATGATTCAATTATGTGGGATCAAATTCTCTACCACGAGGCTTGGCTGAAATGCATATATTTCGGAGATGACTTAAATATGTGCATAATCCAACTCGAGTGGTAAGCTGAATTCAAAATAAGACTGAAGGTATGATCGTGAAATAAAATAGAATGAAATTGGGTTTGACCATATTGGTTTAAGGTAAACAAATTGGATTGCGTTGGCTGGATACGCAGGACATTGATATTGATGTCATAAGGATAGATCGGAGGAACTATCATTGAATAAGTGAATGAATCAAATATGTTAGATCAAATTTTTGAGCATAGAGGAAAGTTTGTGATTGAAGATAGATTCATGTTTCGTTGAAAGCAAATGTTTCTAGAGGATTGATTGAAAGCAAATTATACGGGTCAGATTTGAAACAATATTATCAAAATTAAGATCATGTCCGGAAGAGTGTATTTCGAGTTGTGCATAATAAGTTTTAGATTTTGATTGGTTGATATAAGGGTTTAGATAAAATTTAGAAGATAGAACGTAGATGATGCGAACAATAACTTCGGAAGATAGTGGAATTGGTTAGCAAGAATAGAGTATCAAAACGCACAATTTTGATTGAGGCTTTGATGTAGTCAGGTTTGAAAGATTAGTTAGAAATTTTAACTTTAAGTTTTAAGAATTATTGGGAATTGGTTAAAGGGGTAACATTGCGTTTCGACTTGATTATGAGTTGATCTACTTGATTATTTATTTGATTCGGAATGATTAATAATATCGTCCGGGTGGGTTTGCCCTAGAGTTAAGTTGCTTGTGTGTGCGGCGAGATATAGGTGCCCCATGTACTGGAAATATAACAGCGCGAGGCACATTATGGATAGAGACATGACTTGATGATTATGTTGTAAAATAATTAGCTAGTCTAAAATGACTTAGTATTCGACAAAATTGACTAAGGTGCGATGCGCGACTCTGATTGATGAAACGAATAGGAAGTGACATGGTTTAATTGGTGGCCCAAGCTCTCCAGTATTCTGGTTCTGGGGCGTGACATGGTTTAAGTGGTGGCCCATGCAGGTCTTGTAAATCAAGATATGTGAGGATTTACCGAATAGATGTCTCAATCAGTACTCGCCCTTGATCTCTTCTCGTATCTTCTGAATCCCTGTAATCTTGACCTGATTGTATGCTTGTATCGTTGATCTGTCCTGGTCCTTCCTTATTGTTCCCTATGTCATCTTCTTCGGCGGCATTGTTCCTAGACCTATCGATCAGCAAGGCGGAGCACCTCCCGTGGACCAGCAACAACCTGGAGATCAAGCCCAGCATTCAGGAGTGGCCTCCAGAGTCGTGCCTACTGGAGGAGAGCCACCAGTTCAGCCAGCCCAGCTCGCAAAGCCGGATGATGGAGCCTTGGTTGGACTTATCAGGGAGTTGCTTGCATCGCAGGATCGTCGAGGAGATGCCTTACATCAGGCAGTGGCAGATGCTCTGGGCAGAGGTGGACATCATGACAACAGTGCAGCGAACAGTTTCAAGCGCCTGAACCCTCCATTCTTTGATGGCAGCGAAGATGCTATCGTTGCTGATGCATGGCTTCAGGACAGAGAAGTGATATTGGAGGCAGCAGAGACCCCAACAGTATGCTCTGGTCCAAGCTCGGATTCAGAACCGGCATAGAGGTTTCTAGCAGGATGTCTTCTTTCTACCTTCAAATTCCTTGCTTGCATGATTGATTGTTTGATTGATTGATTAGTATAGCTTGTCCTTGCATTTCTAGCCCCTTGATTAAATTCCGAAGACAGAATTCTTTTAATGTGGGTAGAGTTGTAATGCCCGTGATTCGTATTACGTATTTTAGAATACGTGTACGTATTTTGACTCGTATTGCCTGTCTCCTTCTTTGGTTTATTTGGAATTTTACTTGCTTGGTTATGGTTCGGCTTGATTTGGTTCGGCTTGGTTCGATTTTGCTTAATTTTATGTGAACCCACCTACCACCACCCTCTTCATTAAATATTCTGCTCCTCTCTCTCTCTCTCCTCATTAATTCATTTCCATTACTATTCTTCTTCCCCACCATAACTTCTCCACCAACCTGAGAGAGTGGAAGTCTAGGCAAGTACATCTTGCTTCATGGAGGAAGTCCATTTTTATTGTTCCATTGTCTTCTTCATGTGTTTCTAACCCCCTTTAGTACTTAGCATTTTTTATTTCCATGGTTAAATTTTTGTAAATCTAGCTTGTGGTATTTCGATTTTCATGAGTTTTGATCTATCAAACTTGCATATTTTTGCTAGTTTATGGTTCCATGTTGTAGATAATTCTATTGTCCAAATTTGACCTACGGGAGTTTGGATTTGGGTTCCTAATGTTGTTTGGAGGAGCATGGAGGCCATGGTATTTTCCATGGACATGTTCTCTGTGGGAGCCATTAATTTTACTTCTGGCCGCATGAGCATTTTTGGCTTCTGGCCGCATGAGCATTATTTATTGCATGGCCCTTTTAAGTTAGTTGTTTGCAAGCTTGCATGCAACTTGCCTGGGCCGCATAGGCTATTGGACAATTCCTGGCCGCATGGCCATAATAATTTTGGCCACGTAGTCCAATCCGTTCTTGGCCGCATAGGCCAATGCTATTACTTGGCCGCATATGGATTGGTCATTTGTGGACCAATTAACTAATGCATTTAATGCATTAGCATTTAACCTGGCCGCATGGAGCATTCCATGCATTAACTAATGCATTTGCATGAATTAAATAATGTATGGCCATTAGATTAGCTGGATGAATTACTTGCTTAATGCATTTGCACGCATTAAATAATGCATGGCATAGTACATCAGCCGCATATGGCATATAATAATGCATGGCCTAGTATATCAGCCGCATATGGCATATAATAATGCATGGCCTAGTATATCAGCCGCATATTGCATATATGTTGCATGGCCATTGTATAATCTTGGCCGCATGGCCGCTGTATATTTAATTTGCCGTATGCATTTTTTTGCTTACGTCAGCAATTGCATTTGCATGCAACTGCATATTAGCTTGCATGCTTTTATATTTGCTTGGCCACTTAAATATTTGCCTTGGCCATTTTAATAGTACTTAGCCGCATATGCCCTCTCCAATATTTGCTAGCCGCATATGCACCCCTCCAATAATTGCCCAGTCGCATATGGCCAAGTGAGCCGTATGGCTTATATATTGAGTATTTGCCTTATGGCCCCCACCTCATCCACTCTTGGCCACATGGCCTATTTATTATTCTTGGCCGCTTGCAGCAAAGTATGCTAGCCGCATATTGTATGGTGATAACATTTATTGGCTGGCCGCATGGCATACTTGCATTAATTATGGGTCCCCCTATCTTTTGTCTTATTTGTCTTTAAAATTATATTATTATGATTAAATAATGTGTGATTCTAAATTGCTTCCCTAAACACGATTTGTTAGTGTAATAATTGATAGTGACTTGCTGGCCGTATGTAATAAATTTTTCTGAGCCGCATGAGTCCCCTACGGCCCTTGCTCCTGCTAATATTTAATTACCACATGTATGCTTGTGCCATTTTAAGTGTGTTCTCTGACACGATGGTGATCCATTGTGGTACACTTTTGACAAATGACATGACATGATAGTGGCCCGACGTGGCGCACTCCTGACAAATAACTTAACCTGATAAACTTGACATGATAACTTGACATGATAATTCTTGATAGTGGCCTGCCATGGCGCACTCTTGACAAGTAAACCTGACATGATATTTCTCGAAATGCTGTTGCGACGGCTAACCTGACATGACAAGTATGAATGACCTGGACATCGTGGACGATTATGCTTGTACAAATGAACCTGTCTTGTCTTACATCATGTCTAGGACAGGGACCCCTGATTACCACGGTCAGGGGTACCTACTAAAAAGGACTAAGGCTAATAACTAGAATAACACAGTAGTCATGAAGAGATTTCTCAGCTACAGGCAATCCCGTTATCTGGGTGCCCGACTTGGTATTTGTAGCCTGCCGTCGAGTAGGGCACATTTCCAGCACATTGTCATGTGTTGCACCCCCTAAGTCATCTAAGGGTACATGCGTTTCCTGGACGATGTACCCACTTGAATTCAACCCCTAATTGCGTCCGGATAGCCTGGATGGTCTGCAGGGCTTGTGGCTGTGGAAGAATCTCGCTGTATCTTGCTAGTAACTAGGCCTGTGATAACCCTCGTTAGTTAAAGTATCAAGCCGTACTTATTGCTTGGCCGTGATTGTTGGATGAGGTATAATCTGTCTAGTCTTGTCTTGATCCTGTACAAGATTGTTACGTGACCATATTTCTTATTTTATCTTGCCGATAAATGGTGGGAGAAACCATGTTCCGTTCAGACTGTCACGCCCTAGAACCAGAATACTGGAGAGCGGGGGCGGACATAGCCAGCTACGTATATTGAAATGGAATCCACCTTGCTATACGGTCACGGCTGTCTAGATATATGAGGGTTTACTACAAGCCAACAGTCTCTTAAGGTCATGAACAAGCCTATTGTCTCAATCTCAAGCAAGTATTAAGAGTTACAAGATGTTAGATCACAAATATACAATAAAAGGCGTCCCAAATATTACATATTCGGTTGATCATGAAGCTAGTCATACAAAATGCGAGGACTAGCAAGAGTTCAGTCATACATGATCAACCCTAGGATTGTTAATCATGTTTACAGCCCGTAGGCAGACAGTAAGTAAATGTGCATCGAGCTAACAGGTGCTCGTCGGCTAAACGCCTCAAAAGAATAATTTTACAATGCAATGGGCAAATCAAAAAGAGAAAATCCACTCTTGGCCCGGGTTCCGTCTAGTTGTCACTATTGGGCTGAAAGTTCGGTAGATCCTCGGGTGCTGCTCCGAAATCTAGCCACACAAAACCAGATGGGTCAAACCCCAGAGAGAGCAAGTGCCACAAAGGAGGCCACGAAATAAGAACAAAAGCCAGCATATCAAAACATGAGAAAGTGGAAGAAAAGTACAAATAATAAAGGGTACAGCAGGACAATACACGACTAGGGACATAGAACCATTCCGGGAGCCAGATTACAACCCGTAAACCAAACAAGGATCGGGGTTGTAACCCTTCGCCTGAATAGCACTTGTCTCTATCCATTTATTGCTAAAGATAAGTAAAACAATCATGTACAGGAGTACAAGGTACAGGGACTAGACGAGACTTAGACAGGGCAGGACACCATCCATTTACAAGCGGCCAAGCATATACTACGGCTTACTACTTAACTAACTAGGGTTATCACAAGCCTAATTACTAACAAGATGCAAGTGAGAATTTCCCAGTCCCAAGCCCTGCAGACTATCTAGTTATCATTTCGCGGGTTGAGAGTATGGTTGGGTACATCGCCTAGGAGACGATATACCCTTAGGTGACTTAGAGGGTGCAACACATGACAGTGTGCTGGAAATGTGCTCTACTCGTCGGCAAGCTACAAGTCCAATAAAGCGCCCAGATAACAAGATTGCATGTGACTGGAAATTCTCCATGAACTATAGTTTGATCTAATCGTTAGCCTAATCTATATTTAGTGCGAATCCCTGGCCGTGGTACCCAGGGAGTCACGTCCTAGACATGATGCAAGATAAGACAAGTAGATTTGCACAAGCAACAAGAAGGAACACCCACGGTGTCAGGGACAAGTCAAGTTAAGTTAAGTTATCAGGTTATCAAGTCAAGTCAAGTCAGGAGTGTGCCATGGCGGGCCACTATCAAGTTATCATGTTACAAGTCAAGAGTGCACCCGATCGGGTCACTACCAAGAAGATCAGAAGTACTAGGATCATAATCACAGAAATCACGAAAATCATACTAGTCATAGCAAACACTGAAAATCGTGTCAGGTCGTGTTGGGTCAAGATAGTCGTGTTGTGTAGAACAAGATTTCAAAATCCAATCCACAAAAAAGAAGCCAAGTTAAAGAAAATCAAACCAAATCTCTATGGCCAAATAGACTGCGCAAGAGATCAGGTTGCGCAAGGGGATGGACTGCGCTAGGGCCAGGTTGCGCGGAAGCCAAGTGAGCTGGGAGCAAACTGCGCAGGGGTGAGCTACGCAGAGGTCGACTTGCGCTGGGTCGGGTTGCGCTGAGGTTGGATTGTGCGGGGAGCGAACTGCGCAAGTGTCAAGTGCGCGAAGTTGGACGGCGCGGGAGTCGGCTTGCGCTGGGACGGGGTGCGCTAGGCCAAAGGGCGCTGGAGTCAAGCGCGCTAGGGGGAGGGAGACGCTGGGCTAAGGAGCGCCAGCGCGGTTCAGCTCAACGCAATGCGCTGGCCGAAGAGTGCGCAGTTCAGCCCGAGGGGCTGAGCGCGGGTTAGCCCTGCGCTAAAGAGCGCAGGCCGAGGGGTCTTCTTCTCCAATCCGAGAGGAACTCTCAAGAACACCAAAAATTCTAAATCCCCTAACTTGACCAAATCAAAACCAAATTTGGATTTTCAAAGTTCTAACTTGTGTAAAATTGAATTCTCTTCCATATGGAAGCTTCAAAACAAACAAAAATCAAAGTTTAATAGATCAAAACCAAGAAAATTCGAAAATAATTAAAACTTAGATCTAGAACAATGGAGACTCCAAATCACAAAATGCCAAGTTCTAATGTTATTCTCCATGGCCTAATCTAGCTAATGGACAAATAAAATGTGGTACTTATTTGGTGGCAAGGTGCACTTGCCTATGGTGTTGGATGTTGGTGGAGGAAGAAGGAAGAAGAAGATGGAGAAATTAAATGAAAGAGTAATGAGGAGAGAGAATGTTGGTGGAGATATTAATGAGGGTGGGTTGTGGTGGAATGAGGATGAAGTATAGGTTAAAGTGTTCCATGGGGTTTAAAATCAAACCAACTCAAACCAAACCAACTAAAACCGAGCCGAGCCGAAACCCAAAATACGAGAAAACCCAAAAATTCCACAAGTCGAGAAAATAAACATACATGCCAAAATCCAACTACGAGCATGAATACGAATTACGGAAAATGGGGGTGACAACTCTACCCACCTTAAAAGAATTCCGTCCTCGGAATTTAATCAAGGAGCTAGAGATTGCCACGGCAAGCCACACTAAGCACCAACAACTACACTAAGCAGTTCAATCATACAATCATACATGCAAGCAAGGATGGAAAGCATAAGGCATAAGGAAGACATTATACCTGACGAGTCAAACAAGTCGGGATATCGCGATCGGATGTCGTCCTCACGCTCCCATGTTGACTCACCTAGAGAGTGATGACCCCAAGCAATACAGACTAAGCTAATAGTCTTGTTCTTGAGTATCTTCTCCCTCCGGTCTAATATAGACACGGGCCTCTCCTCATACGAAAGGTTGGTACCAACAACCAATTCTGAATGGTCTAGGATATGGCTCGGGTCCGGGATATACCGTCGTAATTGGGACACATGGAATACATCATGCACCTCACTTAGCGACGACGGAAGAGCGAGATGATAGGATACATCTCCTACTCGCTCCAGGATATCGAACGATCCTATATACCTAGGACTAAGCTTTCCCCCCACGCCAAAGCGAATGACGCCGTAGTTAGGCGAGATCCTAAGGAATACATGATCGCCGATAGCAAACTCTAAGGGACGCCGATGGGCATCGGCCCAATGTCGCTGGCGATCTTGGGCAACTCGAAGATGATCCCTGACTTTTCTGACTACTTCAACTGTCTGGGCAATCATTTCTGGACCGAGCATCTGCCTCTCTCCGACATCGTCCAACGCTAACGGGGATCTGCACTTTCTACCATACAGTGCCTCGAATGGTGCCATCTGGATGCTGGCCTGAAAACTGTTGTTGTACGAGAACTCCACCAGGTACAGGTGATCTTTCCACGAACAACCGAAGTCAAGGGTACAAGACCTCAATATATCTTCAAGAGTCTGGATTGTACGCTCCGACTGACCATCTGTCTGCGGATGGTAAGCCGAGCTAAACTGAAGGTGAGTCCCCAAACTCTCCTGCAAGCTACGACAAAAGTGTGACGTGAATCTTGAATCCCTGTCCGAGGTAATGCTGACCGGCACCCCATGAAGTCTGACAATCTGTCTGAGGTACATCTCTGCTCACTGGGCCGTAGACTGACCAACTCTGAATGGGAGAAAATAAGCCACCTTCGTGAGCCTGTCAACTATAACCCAAATAGCATCTCGACCAGCTGGGGATCTAGGCAATCCAGTCATAAAATCTATGGTCACATGCTCCCATTTCCATTCTGGAACCGGCAAGGGCTGAAGAAGTCCAGCGGGCCTCTGATGTTCAGCTTTAACCTACTGGCAAACCAAACACCGAGAGACAAACCGGGCTATCTTCCTCTTCATGCCATTCCACCAGAAATGCTGACGAATATCACGGTACATCTTTGTACCACCGGGATGAATAGAATACTGTGAACTGTGAGCTTCTGCCATGACCTCCTGTCTGATATCTCCACTAGGTACACAAAGACGAGTGCCGTGCCGAAGTGTACCATCTTCATGAATGCACAACTCTGGCCTTCCTTCTGCCTCATATTCTGCTCTGAGTCGCTGAAGCTTGGAATCTGTAGACTGCACCATCCGGATCCTCTCAACTATGCTGGACTGAACCTGTAGACTGGCCATCAATGCCACGTTGGTTGGAAGAACCACTTCAATTCCCATCTTCTGAATATCTGCCAATAATTCTGGTTGCGCCGTTAGGAAGTAAACTCCGGCTCTCCTACTCAACGCATCTGCTACAACGTTGGCCTTCCCTGGGTGATACTGCAAATCCACATCGTAGTCCACCAGTAGCTCGAGCCATCTTCTCTGTCGCATATTAAGGTCCTTCTGGGTGAAAACATACTTCAGACTCTTGTGATCGGTAAATATCTTAACTCTGTCTCCGTACAAGTAGTGCCTCCACAACTTGAGTGCAAATACTACTGCTGCCAATTCTAAGTCATGGGTTGGGTAATTCTTCTCATGATCACGAAGTTGATGTGATGCAGAAGATATTACCTTCCCATGCTACATCAAGACACACCCCAATCCTCTGCCTAAAGCGTCGCAATAAACTGTAAATCCTCCGGCCCCATCTGGAAGTGTGAGAATGGGAGCCGTTATCAAACCTCGCTTCAACTTCTCAAATAATTCCTGACACTCTGCTGTCCAAGCAAACTGCACATCCTTGCGGGTCAACTGGGTCATCGGTGCTGAAATCCTTACAAAATCTGAAACGAATCGCTGGTAGTAGCCGGCCAATCCAAGGAAGCTGCGAACCTCTGCCGCTGAACTAGGTACTGGCCATGACTCGATAGCCACAATCTTCTGGAGATCCATTTCCACTCCTCCTCGGGTAATGATGTGACCCAAGTACGAAATGCGATCGAGCCAGAACTCGTATTTACTGAACTTGGCATACAACTGATGCTCCCTAAGCGTCTGAAGGACGATTCTGAGATGCTGCTCATGCTCTGCTTCGCTCTTGCTGTAGACCAAGATATCATCTAGGAACACGATCACGAACTGATCCAAGTAAGGCATAAAAATGCGATTTATGAGGTCCATGAATACGGCCAGCGCATTGGTCGCTCCAAAGGGAATAACAAGGAACTCCCAATGTCCATACCTAGATCAGAAAGCTGTCTTCGGGATGTCCTGCTCTCTGACTCTGATCTGGTGGTATCCTGACCGCAAGTCTATCTTCGAAAACACTGAAGCCCCCTTGAGTTGATCAAACAAGTCATCTATCCTCGGGAGAGGGTATCTGTTCTTTATTGTTACTGAGTTCAAGGTATGATAGTCTACACATAACCTGGATGTACCATCCTTCTTTTTCACAAGAAGCATCGGGGCTCCCCAAGGCGATCCACTTGCACGAATGAATTTCTTGGTCCTGAGTTCTTCAATCATCTTGTACAAGATCTCCAACTCTGAAGGCGCCATTCTGTAGACTCGTTCTGATACTGGTGCCGTCCCGGGCATCAAGTCTATGGTGAACTCGATCTCCCTCTCTGGCGGCATTCCTGGAAGTTCTTCTGGGAAGACATCTGAAAATTCTTCAACTATCCTGGGTAACTGCACTGCTGCTACTGCCATCCGCAATACTGGGGAAGAGGATTCCACTGCGCCTCTAGAAAATGAAAACTCTAGCTCGCCTGGAATGCTGAAAACAACCCTGCCAATATGGCAGTCTATCCTAGCATACTGGTTCCTCAACCAATCCATGCCTAAGACTATATTATAGTCTGCCATGGGGAACTCTATAAATCTAGCAGGAAACTCTCTACCGCTAACTACGATCCGACACGAGGAAAACACTCGATCTACTCCCACAAGACCATTACCAGTAAGTATAT
Source organism: Iris pallida (assembly GCA_029216955.1). Classification (NCBI taxonomy): domain Eukaryota; kingdom Viridiplantae; phylum Streptophyta; class Magnoliopsida; order Asparagales; family Iridaceae; genus Iris; species Iris pallida. The sequence continues at coordinate 25,304,299 of JANAVB010016197.1, read as the reverse complement.
TGAGCCTTACTGATAATAACTCTGGCTCCAATCCTATCCGTGTCGCGAATCATGCAGACATAAATGAATGCGATGCACCAGAATCAAATAATACCGATGCTGGAAAGGAGTTGACAAGAATAGTACCTGCCACTACCTCACCTGGTACAACTTCTTCTTCCATAGCCATCATCATGGCCTGACCTTGTCCTCTAGCTGCGGGTCCCCTCTGCTGGAAACCTCTCTGTCTGTTCTGCACTTAGGCTTGGGTATACTTCTGCTGGTTCTGCTGATGAAACGCCTGGGCCTGAGGCAACAATGGCCTCGGGTACTGCTGCTGCTGCATAGGTACTGGTCCCCTAACTGATGGACTGGTTAGGTTGGAAGAGGATGAACTACCCCTATTCGGGCAGGCTTCTATCTTGTGATCTGCCGCTCCACAAGCCAGTCACAATCCTTGCGCCCTACGACAATCCGCCACTACATGGCCTAGCTTCCCGCAATGAGAACATCCCATCGCGGAAGTCTGCTTCTGCTTCTGCTGCTGCAGGTACGTCGGGGTTGAATGCTGAACCGACGTTACTGAGGCCGTCCGCCTCGGAGTTCCAATAGTCAAACCCCGAGCTGCCGGGGCTGGAGCTGATGATTGGTGCATCTGGTTATGGGACCGCTTCCTACCTCCGGTCCTATCTACGATCCTCTGGGAGGTGTACTCGTGCCTCCTAGCTGCTCTTAATACTGCATCGAACGTCTGGTGCTCGAACTGCTCAACTGCCAAGAAGATCTCCAAATGCTGCCCCTGCTGGAACCGATGGGCCCTATCAAACTCGGTCGCCACCAGAGTGGGGGCAAACCTACTAAGTCTAGAAAACTCAGATGCATAACTGTCGACCGTTCTGCCTCCTTGCTTCAAGTTGGTAAATCTCGTCTGTAGGTCATACCGAGCTACAGCATCAAAATACTTCGTCTGGAATTTTTCTCTGAATACCGCCCAAGCAATGGGTGCCACTAATCCCATGGCTTGCGCTGCCCACCAACTGCGAGCCAAGTCCAGCAACTGTAGGCGTACCACCGCCACCTTCTCATTCTCAGGTGTCCTAGCTGCTTCCAGAACTACCTCGGTATCCTGAAGCCAAGCGTCCGCGACAATCGCATCTTCGCTGCCGTCGAAGAATGGAGGATTCAGGCGCTTGAAGCTGTTGGCCGCGCTGTTCCCTGGATGACCGCCTCTGGTCAAAGCATCTGCTACCGCCAGGAGCAAGACATCTTCGCGACGATCTTGGGAAGCTATCAAGGTCCTGATGAGACCTACCAAGGTGCCATCGTCCGGATCTGCAGGCTGGACGGGCGGAACTGGTGACTTCCCTCCAATAGGCACAACTCTGGAGGCTACCCCGGAATGCTGGACTTGATCTCCGGGTTACTGCGGGTCCAAGGGAAGTGCTCCACCTCGCTGGTCGGCAGGGCCAGGTACAATACTGCTGAAGAAGACGACACGGGGAACAATAAGGAAAGGACCAGGACAGATCAACGATACAAGCATATGATCAGGTCAAGAATTCAGGGATTCAGAGAATATGATCAGAGATCAAGGACTAGTACTGATTGAGACATCTATCCGGTAAACCCTCACGTATCTTGATTTACAAGACCTGCATGGGCCACCACTTAAACCATGTCACGCCCCAGAACCAGAATACTGGAGAGCGGGGGCGGACATAGCCAGCTACGCATATTGAAATAGAATCCACCTCGCTATACGGTCACGGCTGTCTAGATATATGAGGGGTTACTACAAGCCAACAGTCTCTTAAGGTCATGAACAAGCCTATTGTCTCAATCTCAAGCAAGTATTAAGAGTTACAAGATGTTAGATCACCAAATATACAATAAAAGGCGCCCCAAATATTACATATTCGGTTGATCATGAAGCTAGTCATACAAAATTTGAGGACTAGCAAGAGTTCAGTCATACATGATCAACCCTAGGATTGTTAATCATGTTTACAGCCCGTAGGCAGACAGTAAGTAAATGTGCATCGAGCTAACAGGTGCTCGTCGGCTAAACGCCTCAAAAGAATAATTTTACAATACAGTGGGTAAATCAAAAAGGGAAAACCCACTCTTGGCCCGAGTTTCGTCTAGTTGTCACCATTGGGCTGGAAGTTCGGTAGATCCTCGGGTGCTGCTCCGAAATCTAGCGACACAAAACCAGCTGGGTCAAACCCCAGAAAGAGCAAGTGCCACAAAGGAGGCCACGAAATAAGAACAAAAGCTAGCATATCAAAACATAAGAAAGTGGAAGAAAAGTACAAGTAATAAAGGGTACAGCAGGACAATACACGACTAGGGACATAGAACCATTCCGGGAGCCAGATTACAACCCGTAAACCAAACAAGGATCGGGGTTGTAACCCTTCGCCTGAATAGCACTCGTCTCTATCCATTTATTGCTAAAGATAAGTAAAACAATCATGCACAGGAGTACAAGGTACAGGGACTAGACGAGACTTAGACAGGGCAGGACACCATCCATTTACAAGCGGCCAAGCATATACTACGGCTTACTACTTAACTAACTAGGGTTATCACAAGCCTAATTACTAACAAGATGCAAGTGAGAATTTTCCAGTCCCAAGCCCTGCAGACTATCTAATTATCCTTCCGCGGGTTGAGAGTATGGTTGGGTACATCGCCCAGGAGACGATATACCCTAGGTGACTTAGAGGGTGCAACACATGATAGTGTGCTTGAAATGTGCTCTACTCGTCGGTAAGCTACAAGTCTATTAAAGCGCCCAGATAAGAAGATTGCCTGTGACTGAAAATTCTCCATGAACTATAGTTTGATCTAATCGTTAGCCTAATCCATATTTAGTGCGAATCCCTGGCCGTGGTACCCAGGGAGTCACGTACTAGACATGATGCAAGACAAGACAAGTAGATTTGCACAAGCAACAAGAAGGAACACCCACGGCGTCAGGGACAAGTCAAGTTAAGTTAAGTTATCAGGTTATCAAGTCAAGTCAAGTCAGGAGTGCGCCACGGCGGGCCACTATCAAGTTATCAGGTTACAAGTCAAGAGTGCACCCCATCGGGTCACTACCAAGAAGATCAGAAGTACTAGGATCATAATCACAGAAATCACGAAAATCATACTAGTCATAGCAAACACTAAAAATTGTGTCAGGTCGTGTTGGGTCAAGATAGTCGTATTGTGTAGAACAAGATTTCAAAACCCAATCCACAAAAGAGAAGCCAAGTTAAAGAAAATCAAACCAAATCTCCATGGCCAAATAGATTGCGCAAGAGATCAGGTTGCGCAAGGGGATGGACTACGCTAGGGCCAGGTTGTGCGAAAGCCAAGTGAGCTGGGAGCAAACTGCGCAGGGGTGAGCTGCGCAGAGGTCGACTTGTGCTGGGTCGGGTTGCGCTGAAGTTGGATTACGCGGGGAGCGAACTGCGCAAGAGTCAAGTGCGCGAAGTTGGGCGGCACGGGAGTCAGCTTGCGCTGGGACGGGGTGCGCTAGGCCAAAGGGCGCTGGAGTCAAGCGCGCTAGGGGGAGGGAGACGCTGGGCTAAGGAGCGCCAGCGCGGTTCAGCTCAGCGCAATGCGCTGGCCGAAGAGTGTGCAGTTCAGCCCGAGGGGCTGAGCGTGGGTCAGCCCTGCACTAAAGAGCGCAGACCGAGGGGTCTTCTTCTACAATCCGAGAGGAACTCTCAAGAACACCAAAAATTACAAATCCCCTAACTTGACCAAATCAAAACCAAATTTGGATTTTCAAAGTTCTAACTTGTGTAAAATTGAATTCTCTTCCATATGGAAGCATCATAACAAACAAAAATCAAAGTTTAATAGATCAAAACCAAGAAAATCCGAAAATAATTAAAACTTAGATCTATAACAATAGAGACTCCAAATCACAAAATGCCAAGTTCTAATATTGTTCTCCATGGCCTAATCTAGCTAATGGACAAATAAAATGTGGTGCTTATTTGGTGACAAGGTGCACTTGCCTATGGTGTTGGGTTTTGGTGGAGGAAGAAGGAAGAAGAAGATGGAGAAATTAAATAAAAGAGTAATGAGGAGAGAGAATGTTGGTGGAGATATTAATGAAGGTGGGTTGTGGTGGAATGAGGGTGAAGTATATGTTAAAGTGTTCCATGGGGATTAAAATCAAACCAACTCAAACCAAACCAACTAAAACCGAGCCGAGCCGAAACCCAAAATACGAGAAAACCCAAAAATTCCACAAGTCGAGAAAATAAACATACATGCCAAAATCCAACTACGAGCATGAATACGAATTACGAGAAATGGGGGTGACACAGACGAAGGATTATAACCCCGGTCCTTGTTTGGTTTACGGGTTGTAACCTGGTTATCTGAATAGTCCCATAGTTATCTCATCGTATATCACCTGTCATGATTTTTCTTAAATACTGTCTTTTATTATGTAATTATATTCTTGTGCTAATTTGCTGGTTTTAGTTCCTACGTGAAGCCTCCTTTGTGGTATTTGCCCTTTTTGGGGTCTGATCCAGCTGGTTTTGTATGGCCAGATTCCGGAGCAGCTCCAGAGGATCTACCGGTTTTTCTGCCAGTTGGTGACCACTAGAAGGAATCCTGGCAACGAGTGGGTTTATTTTGGCTCTCCCACTCTATTGTAAAAATATTCTTTTGAGGCATTTAGCCGACGAGCACGTGTTAGCTCGATTGTACTTTATTACTGTCTGCCTACGGGCTGTAACATGATTGACAGATCCTAGGATTTATCATGTATGACTAAACTCTTGCTAGTTCTCATATTTTGTAACGACTAGCTTCATGATCATCTGAATATGTAATGTTTGGGATGCCTTACTATTGTATATTTGGTGATCTTACATCTTGTAACTTTACTTGCTTGCTTGAGATTGAGACATTTAGGCTTGTTATTGACCATAGGAGACTGATAGCTTGTAGTTAAACCCTCATATATCTAGACAGCCGTGACCGTATAGTGAGGTGGATTCTATTTCATTATACGTAGCTGGCTATGTACGCCCCCGCTCTCCAGTATTCTGGTTCTGGGACGTGACATGGTTTAAGTGGTGGCCCATGCAGGTCTTGTAAATCAAGATATGTGAGGGTTTACCGAATAGATGTCTCAATCAGTACTCGCCTTTGATCTCTGCTCGTATCTTCTGAATCCCTGTAATCTTGACCTGATTATATGCTTGTATCGTTGATCTGTCCTGGTCCTTCCTTATTGTTCCCTATGTCGTCTTCTTCAGCGGCATTGTTCCTGGACCTGCCGATCAGCAAGACGGAGTACCTCCCGTGGACCAGCAGCAACCTGGAGATCAAGCCCAGCATTCAGAAGTGGCCTCCAGAGTCGTGCCTACTGGAGAAGAGCCACCAGTTCAGCCAACACAGCCCACAAGGCAGGATGATGGAGCCTTGGTTGGACTTATCAGGGAGTTGCTTGCATCGCAGGATCGTCGAGGAGATGCCTTGCATCAGGCAATGGCAGATGCTCTGGACAGAGGTGGACATCATGACAACAGTGCAGCGAATATTTTCAAGCACCTGAACCCTCCATTCTTTGATGGCAGCGAAGATGCTATCGCTGCTGATGCGTGGCTTCAGTATAATGACCCGCTCCGCCCTAGCGAAAAGCCGATTCAAACGGCAAGTGCAACGACTCAAACGAGCCGTCGACCTGAAGAGTTGGCATCGACCTGATGAAGAATCGATGCAAGGCTTACATTTGGCCCGTCAAGATGAATCCAGACTTAGACTTTCAAAGGCGCGCTCGGAGTATCGCTCGGCCGATACGAACATCGCTAAGGTGGGTGGCTCCGATGAACCCGTCTTTGCTTAGCCTAGACACATAACAATACGGACACTATCACGAGAATCGCTAGGCGATAACCCCGTGCATGCTAATAAGTGACTCAACGCACCTAGCTAAGGGAATAATCCTATCTTGTATGCTTGTTTAGAACATGGAAAAGAACTCGGCAATATAAAAACTCTCGTACCGCGCTCCATGCTCGTGCTAAGGCACAAGCTTACGTTCAAGTCCCTTATGCGTTCAAACAATGAAACAATAAATGGTTTACAATAATGAAACGGGAAGACTATCAACATAGTCGTTCCGAGTAGAGTTTAGCAACATTGAAAGACTATAGGACCGATGGGTCGCCAAGGCGGCTCCCACACTGGGAGTTGCGTAATGCTTGAATGAATGAATGAATACGTGAATGAATCAATGAACGAACGAACAAGTGAAAGAAAGAAAGAAATGAAAGAATACATGAATAAAAGATAAGAGAGAAAGGAATGGCTAGCGACAGGTATGACGGGCACGTGCAACGGGGCTTGCTACCCGCGCTGCACGGACGCTAACCTGGTCGATAACGCATTAAGGCTAAGGGTTAGCCTACGGCTCAGAGACAGCCGTTAAGTTAAAAAGACAAGTTAACACGAAATGGTCGTGGACAAACGGCACGGGCGAGGGGTGGCGATGCCGTGGCCGTGAAGAAAAAAGGATTTCCGCGGCATGATCAAAGTGTGAAGGACTTGCCGGTCCGGACGGAAATTAAAGTTTGGCTTGCGTACAGGCCTGAGTGCGGGCTTGGCCACCAGGGGACGTAAGGCCGGATATTTCAAAAGACTATCAGGGTGTACCATGTCGCACGCCATGATAGGTAAGGAAATGACCACAGGGGAAGACATGTCCAAATTGGCTTATGATGCCAGCGACCGATGCATATAGATTAAGTGGGCTTTGCTGGTGGCGATCCACGTGCAAGTTCTTGCATTGAAATCAAAGTAGTCTAAGTTAATCTGAACAAAGCACCTTCTGAATAAGCTTGAAATGTATCACACCGAATGATAATGAATACTTCGTACAATGAGTTAGAGAATACGCCTACGACGTGCTAGAACCCGAGGCAGGAACACGCCCTTGATATTAAATGTTTACATGAGGCACGTTATGTTATTACATATGAATTATTGACTAACTTGATTTGCCTTGGACAGGAAAGACCGGACGGTAAGTATGGGTAAGTCGTGCATGTATTTCCATACGATACTTGAATTTGGCAACACGGGATAGGTTATGACATATGCCATAAAATTGATCCTATGGCAAGATTAGAAAGACAATGAATGATAGAGATGCACAAAAATAAATAGAACGTGTTTGGTAATGATAGCATTGTGGGCGAGCTAGCCTCTCCACCAGTGCATAACAATGTACTGATAACCCCACAGTCTGCATGCAGGATGCAGGAGACATCGGCGGGTACGGAGCTTCCATCGAACGTGCTAAGGCGCGGAGCCAACTCTTAGGCCTTGGAACGTTGCAAGAAGCTGAAGCACCCTATACAGGACATAATGTATCGGAACATCGCCATGAATCATTCCATCTTGTAAGCCACTTGGCACGCCTTTTATGTTTCAGAGAGAGAGAGCTTGAGCGATTTGTAATATCGGCCTAGCGCCGCTTGTAAACTTCTTGAATATCAATAAAGAGTTGAATTTGCTTCAATTTGTGTTCATTTACTTTCCGCTGCAAATGGGGACACTCTGTGCGACTCTGTGGCCTAGCTCAAATCGGCCGTTTCTGGACTTGGTCTTGCACGGGCGCAACCTAGGCCCGTGCGGCATCACGCTTTAGCGAGGACGATCGCTCCTGCGGGAGCGGGGCATGACAGATTGGTATCAGAGCACGGCTTTACGTCCTTGGACTTCATTTCGATTCTCTCAGTTTTGAAAGCTCGTCGTTGGAAAAAGAAGCGTACGCTCTCTCTCATTGTGCCTTGGGATGTTCCATACAATAAGTCTAATATTTTCAAAAGCTCGTACAAGTACTCGGTTGAACGGGATCGATAGGCGAAGGCCTTTGTGCCGAATGATGTTAAACTTGACTCGATAGAGAACACATGCTAAATTAAAATGTCGCGTGCGTGCCTGACTAGTCTTGCGTCGACCTAGAAAATAAGCGTACAAACTCGAATATAGTCCACACGAGATGGTTATGCGGCACAACTTAGTCCGCGTGTCGCGCACCTCGACTTTTAGGTGCAATCGGGTTGCGAGCGATATCAAGTATCGCTCGATCGAGAATGGAGATATACTTTGAGTGTCTATCGATAGGAACGCTATCGAGTTAACGCTTAGGCGTACCCGAAAGATTGGGTTGGATTTTGAGGATTAGTGCAAACGACTTAGTACGTCGAGGCGACGTGGGCGATTACGCTAGAGATTCGTCGAACGAATCTGAAGGATGTCTTAGCGCATGACGCGAACGTGATTGAAGACTAGATCGTATGGCTTGAATCCGAGTGGTGTATGTGATAGCTTCGAGAAAGAATAAGAATGAGTGTCAACGACCAATCGAGTGGCTCGAATCCTGAGTGGTGTATGGACGACAAAGAAATTTTTCGAGCAAGACTAAAGGATTTACGGATAGAACGAGTACGTCGGCAAGCGATGATATCGCACAAGCCTTAGAACGCGTCACACTTAGTTGGTCATGACTTCGAATGTCCCGAACGAGATGTCGTTCGGACAACTTGTCAATGGGCAACGCAAGTTAGAAAACGATTCGAAATGATGAATAAAAATGAATGGTCTTGATCGAGGAAACTTAGAGGATCACGCGCACGATTTTGGATTGATTCAAATAAATTGTGACTTGAGTTTGGACAACGATCTTGAAACTAGCTTGAGGAATAGCGATCAAAACTTGATCTCGAATATCGAGAAAATTGTGGAATATCCAACTCGGACAACAGCATCAACGCACGACTTGAAATCGGTTGCAAAGGAAGATCGTCAGGTTACGCATATTGTCGATGGTATTGAGGCGTATCAAAGATCGATATGCGATAACTCAGGGGTACTCTGACTCGGCAAATGACGATCGTGCAAATGTCATTGTTCCGTTGGATGCTATACTTGGGATGTTAAAAATGTGTCGAGGAAAAGATAGATTTGGTTCGAGGATTTTCTAGTTGAACGCATGACGGTCAGACTATCGAATTGATTTGGCTTGGATGAAAATGTGAATGCTTGGATTTGCTTCGTTGACAACCACAATGTTGACGTTCTTGTCTTATGTGAGCGCAACTCCAGCCTTGCACATACGTCGTGCCGGATTATGACGATCACTCCGCGTGAGCGCTGATATGGTGATTCATACAGCGGGAGTGATTGAACTTGGATGGCGTGGCAATCTGATTGCTTCGACTTGTGGTTTGACGCGAAGGTGGACTCGAGAATGAATTTGTATACTTGGAGAGTTGAACTTGAGGATTGAGTAGGTCCAATCCGCGTATCGAGAATGGGTTAGTCTAACACTCAAACAAGAGTTATGCCCCGATGAGAATGATTATTCCGCGAGAGCGTTGTATGGTGATTCATGAACCGACGTGGATAATTGGACTCGCGTGAGATTGGAGCGCAATGTATTGTCGAGCTGGATGACCTCGTGATCGAATACATGAATTGGTTAGAACTGGTGATTGAACGGAATTGAATATGTACAACGTAAGTCTTGATGCGAATAGGAGATCGTGCTCGATGTTTAGAAGTCTGAGCGATGCGAGCTTGGGTAGAAACTCCCGTACAAACGAACAAATGGTTTGACCATAGGATTTGGGGCGAGCGTCGTGCAACGACCTTGCACGATGAGCCACGGACTGGACTTGTAACTATGACCCTGTGAGCTGACCTAGCAGATAGGCGGACGACCCTATGCCGAATGATTGAACCTGTGCGATTGACATTACAGTATCGTCTGGACGGACGATAAACTTGGGAGCAACAAGACTTAGAGTAGGACAGAGAACTGGGAGTGTGCGTGAACGACGATGAGATTGGTCCCAAACGAAGGAAATGATAAGAATGAATGATGTGCAGTAAAGTTGGGATAACGAATTGAATCATTGATAGGAAGATGGACTCGATGATAGTACACTACTTGGTCTTGAATCGGACAAAAATTACTTAGACTTGGTCGACCCCGCTAAGAGAAATCGTATTGATTTTATTGACCAGAGCGCTTGAGAAGCGAATCGAATAATCTCGAGGATCGAGATAAACGATATGTGATGCACACATGAGTTCGGTTTTAAATCGAAGTTAGCCAAAACGATCGGTAAATCGAAACTATCACGAGTAGCTTGTCCAACTTCGCTAATCGCTAAGCTTGGTTGAAATGTACGTATTCGGGGGACGCCTTGAATATGTGCACGATACAAACTCAGCGATGTGTTGAACTCGAATGCAGCTGCAAGTGGGTATTGCGATGCGCATGAACGAATGAGTGAGTTTGCCTTAGCCTACGACCCTCGTGTTCGATGTAGTACAATGCACTTCGTGCAACCATTATAGTCCCATAACACAACAAAATAGCAACCAAGTCGAAGAAACGCTTGAATTGAATAAGTACCATCAACTCTAAAATGAATGAAAAGTTATTCAATAAAATCGACCAAACGTATGCGACGCGGAACTTGAAAAGGTATCGAGTATAGTTAGATGCCATCAACGGTAAAGCCATTCGATAGGAATTGTCTAAGAAACACGACGACCCGAGTTAAGAAATGGTAGGATGACCTGCACTCAGGAAGTCTCGAGGACGAGACTTGTTTTGAGTGGTGTATTATGTAATGACCCGCTCCGCCCTAGCGGAAAGCCGATTCAAACGGCAAGTGCAACGACTCAAACGAGCCGTCGACCCGAAGAGTTGGCATCGACCTGATGAAGAATTGATACAAGGCTTACATTTGGCCCGTCAAGACGAATCCAGACTTAGACTTTCAAAGGCGCGCTCGGAGTATCGCTCGGCCGATGCGAACATCGCTAAGGTGGGTGGCTCCGATGAATCCGTCTTTGCTTAGCCTAGACACATAACAATACGGACACTATCACGAGAATCGCTAGGCGATAACCCCGCGCATGCTAATAAGTGACTCAACGCACCTAGCTAAGGGAATAATCACATCTTGTATGCTTGTTTAGAACATGGAAAAGAACTCGGCAATATAGAAACTCTCGTACCGTGCTCCATGCTCGTGCTAAGGCACAAGCTTACGTTCAAGTCCCTTATGCGTTCAAACAATAAAACAATGAATGGTTTACAACAATGAAACGGGAAGACTATCAACATAGTCGTTTCGAGTAGAGTTTAGCAACATTGAAAGACTATGGGACCGATGGGTCGCCAAGGCGGCTCCCACACTGGGAGTTGCGTAATGCTTGAATGAATGAATGAATGAATACGTGAATGAATCAATGAACGAACGAACAAGTAAAAGAAAGAAAGAAATGAAAGAATACATGAATAAAAGATAAGAGAGAAAGGAATGGTTAGCGACAGGTATGACGGGCACGTACAACGGGGCTCGCTACCCGCGCTGTACAGACGCCAACCTGGTCGATAACGCATTAAGGCTAAGGGTTAGCCTACGGCTCAGAGACAGCCGTTAAGTTAAAAAGACAAGTTAACACAAAATGGTCGTGGACAAACGGCACGGGCGAGGGGTGGCGATACCGTGGCCGTGAAGAAAAAGGGATTTCCGCGGCATGATCAAAGTGTGAAGGAGTTGCCGGTCCGGACGGAAATCAAAGTTTGGCTTACGTACAGGCCTGAGTGCGGGCTTGGCCACCAAGGGACGTAAGGCCGGGTATTTCAAAAGACTATCAGGGTGTACCAAGCCGCACGCCATAATAGGTGAGGAAATTATCACAGGGGAAGACATGTCCAAATTGGCTTGTGATGCCAACGACCGATGCATATAGATTAAGTGGGCTTTGCTGGTGGCGATCCACGTGCAAGTCCTTGCATTGAAATCAAAGTAGTCTAAGTTAATCTGAACAAAGCACCTTCTGAATAAGCTTGAAATGTATCACACCGAATGATAATGAATACTTCGTACAATGAGTTAGAGAATACGCCTACGATGCGCTAGAACCCAAGGCAGGAACACGCCCTTGATATTGAAAGTTTACATGAGGCACATTATGTTATTACATATAAATTGTTGACTAACTTGATTTGCCTTGGACAGGGAAGACCGGACGGTAAGTATGGGTAAGTCGTGCATGTATTTCCATGCGACACTTGAATTTGGCAACACGGGATAGGTTATGACATATGCCATGAAATTGATCCTAAGACAAGATTAGAAAGACAATGAATGATAGAGATGCAAAAAAGTAAATAAAACGTGTTTGGTAATGATAGCATTGTGGGCGAGCTAGCCTCCCCACCAGTGCATAACAATGTACTGATAACCCCATAGTCTGCATGCAGGATGCAGGAGACGTCGGCGGGTGCGGAGCTTCCATCGAACGTGCTAAGGCGCGGAGCCAACTCTGGGGCCTTGGAACGTTGTAAGAAGCTGAAGCACCCTATACAGGACATAATGTATCGGAACATCGCCATGAATATCAATAAAGAGTTGAACATCGATTTGTAATATCGACCTAGCGCCGCTTGTAAACTTCTTGAATATCAATAAAGAGTTGAATTTGCTTCAATTTGTGTTCATTTACTTTCCGCTGCAAATGGGGACACTCTGTGCGACTCTGTGGCCTAGCTCAAATCGGCCGTTTCTGGACTTGGCCTTGCACGGGCGCAACCTAGGCCCGTGCGGCATCACGCCTTAGCGAGGACGATCGCTCCTGCGGGAGCGGGGCGTGACATTCAGGACACAGAAGTGATATTTGAGGCAGCAGAGACCCCAACAGTATGCCCTGGCCCAAGCTCGAATTCAGAACCGACAAATAGGTTTCTAGCAGGATGTTTTCCTTCTACCTTCAAATTCCTTGCTTGCATGATTGATTGTTTGATTGATTGATTAGTATAGCTTGTCCTTGCATCTCTAGCCCCTTGATTAAATTCTAATGACGGAATTCTTTTAAGGTGGGTAGAGTTGTAATGCCCGTGATTTGTGTTACGTATTTTGGAATACGTGTACGTATTTTGACTCGTATTACCTGTCTCCTTGCTTGGTTTATTTGGAATTTTATTTGCTTGGTTATGGTTCGGCTTGATTTGGTTCGGCTTGGTTCGATTTTGCTTGATTTTATGTGAAACCACCTACCACCACCCTCTTCATTAAATATCCTACTCTTCTCTCTCTCTCTTATCATTAATTCATTTCCATTACTATTCTTCATCCCCACCATAACTTCTCCACCAACCTGAGAGAGTAGAAGTCTAGGCAAGGGCATCTTGCTTCATGGAGGAAGTCCATTTTAATTATTCCATTGTCTTTCTCATGTGTTTCTAACCCACTTTAGTACTTAGCATTTTTCATTTCCATGGTTAAATTCTTGTAAATCTAGCTTGCGGTATTTTTGGTTTTCAGGAGTTTTGATCTATCAAACTTGCATATTTTTGCTAGTTGATGGTTCCATGTTGTAGAGAATTCTATTTTGTCAAAATTTGACCTAAGGGAGTTTGGATTTGGGTTCCTAATGTTGCTTAGAGGATCATGGAGGCCATGGTATTTTCCATGGACATGTTCTCTGTGGGATCCAATAATTTTACTTCTGGCCGCATGAGCATTTTTAGCTTCTGGCCGCATGAGCATTATTTATTGCATGTCCCTTTTAAGTTAGTTGTTTGCAAGCTTGCATGCATTTGCATGCAACTTGCCTGGGCCGCATAGGCCATTGGATAATTCCTGGCCGCATAATAATTTTGGCTACGTAGGCCAATTCGTTCTTGGCCGCATAGGACAATGCTATTACTTGGCCGCATATGGAATGGTCATTTGTGGACCAATTAACTAATACATTTAATGCATTAGCATTTAACCTGGCCGCATGGAGCATTCCATGCATTAACTAATGCATTTGTATGAATTAAATAATGCATGGCCATTAGATTAGTTGCATGAATTATTTGCTTATTACATTCGTATGCATTAAATAATGCATGGCCTAGTATATCAGCCGCATATGGCATATAATAATGCATGGCCTAGTATATCAGCAGCATATGGCATATAATAATGCATGGCCTAGTATATCAGCCGCATATGGCATATATCTTGCATGGCCATTGTATAATCTTGGCTGCATGGCCACTGTATATTTAATTGGCCGCATACATTTTTTTGCTTACGTCAGCAATTGCATTTGCATGCAACTGCATATTAGCTTGCATGCTTTTATATTTGCTTGGCCACTTAAATATTTGCCTTGGCCATTTTAACAGTACTTAGCCGCATATGCCCTCTCCAATATTTGCTAGCCGCATATGCACCCCTCCAATAATTGCCCAGCCGCATATGGCCAAGTGAGCCGCATGGCTTATATATTGAGTATTTGCCTTATGGCCCCCACATCATCCACTCTTGGCCACATGGCCTATTTATTATTCTTGGCCGCATGCAGCAAAGTGTGCTAGCCGCATATTGTATGGTGATAACATTTACTGGCTGTCCGTATGGCATACTTGCATTAATTGCGGGTCCCCCTATCTTTTGTCTTATTTGTCTTTACAATTATATTATTATGATTTAATAATGTGTGATTCTAAATTACTTCCCTAAGCACGATTTGTTAGTGTAATGATTGATAGTGACTTGCTGGCCACATGTAATAAATTTTCCTGAACGGCATGAGTCCTCCACGGCCCTTGCTCCTGCTAATATTTAATTACCACATGTATGCTTGTGCCATTTTAAGTGTGTTCTCTGACACGATGGTGACCCGTTGTGGTACACTTTTGACAAATGACATGACATGATAGTGGCCCGACGTGGCGCACTCCTGACAGAGAACTTGACCTGATAAACTTGACATGATAACTTGACATGATAATTCTTGATAGTGGCCCGCCGTGGCGCACTCTTGACAAGTAAACCTGACATAATATTTCTCGAAATACTGTTGCGACGGCTAACCTGACATGACAAGTATGAATGACCTGGACACCGTGGACGATTGTGCTTGTACAAATGAACCCGTCTTGTCTTGCATCATGTCTAGGACAGGGACCCCTGAGTACGACGGTCAGGGGTACCTACTAAAAAGGACTAAGGCTAATAACTAGAATAACACAGTAGTCATGAAGAGATTTCCCAGCTACAGGCAATCCCGTTATTTGGGCGCCCCACTTGGAATCTGTAGCCTGCCGTCGAGTAGGGTACATTTCCAGCACACTGTCATGTGTTGTACCCTCTAAGTCATCTAAGCGTACATACGTTTCCTGGATGATGTACCCACTTGAATTCAACCCTTAATTGCGTCCGGATAGCCTGGATGGTCTGCAAGGCTTGTGGCTGTGGAAGAATCTCGCTGCATCTTGCTAGTAACTAGGCCTGTGATAACCCTAGTTAGTTAAAGTATCAAGCCGTACTTATTGCTTGGCCGTGATTGTTGGATGAGGTATAATCTGTCTAGTCTTGTCTTGATTCTGTACAAGATTGTTACGTGACCTGATTTCTTATTTTATCTTGCCGATAAATGGTAGGAGAAACCAAGTTCTGTTCAGACGAAGGGTTACAACCCCGGTCCTTGTTTGGTTTACGGGTTGTAACCTGGTTATCTGAATAGTCCCATGGTTATCTTATCGTATATCACCTGTCATGCTTTTCCTTAATTACTGTCTTTTATTATGTAATTATATTCTTGTGATAATTTGCTGGTTTTAGTTCCTAAGTGAAGCCTCCTTTATGGCACTTGCTCTTTCTGGGGTCTGACCTAGCTGGTTTTGTATGGCCAGATTCCGGAGCAGCTCCAGAGGATCTACCGGTTTTTTCTGCCAAATGGTGACCACTAGAAGGAATCCTGGCAACGAGTGGGTTTATTTTGACTCTCCCACTCTATTGTAAAAATATTCTTTTGAGGCATTTAGCCGACGAGCACGTGTTAGCTCGATTGCACTTTATTACTGCCTGCCTACGGGCTGTAACATGATTGACAGATCATAGGGTTGATCATGTATCACTAAACTCTTGCTAGTCCTCACATTTTGTAACGACTAGCTTCATGATCATTTGAATATGTAATATTTGGGACGCCTTACTATTGTATATTTGGTGATCTTACATCTTGTAACTTTACTTGCTTGCTTGAGATTGAGACATTTAGGCTTGTTATTGACCATAGGAGACTGATGGCTTGTAGTTAAACCCTCATATATCTAGACATCCGTGACCATATAGTGAGGTAGATTCTATTTCATTATACGTAGCTGGCTATGTACGCCCCCGCTCTCCAGTATTCTGGTTCTGGGGCGTGACACCAATTATCGAACAAGTAAAGTATAACAGTAACGTGCTGAAATAACCATGTACTGGACTTGCCTAGACAAGACTAGACGGGACTCCATCCATTAATCATGGCCAAGCAATGAGTACGGCTTGCTACTTTAATAACTAGGGTTATCATAAACTTTGTTACTAAAAGGATGCATCGAGATGTTCCAACAGCCACAAGCCCTGCAGTATTAATCCAGGTTTTCCGGTCATAAGTTGAGAGAGTTGGATTAGGTGACTTGGGGGTGCAACACACGACGGTGCACTGGAAATGTGCCCTACTCGACGGCAGGCTACAAGTCTAATTAGAGCGCCCAGATAATGGGACTGCATGTAGCTGGAAAATCTCTTCATGGACTACTTGATGAATCTAGTCATTATCCTAGTCAGATTCAGTATGAATCCCTGACCGTAGAAATCAGAAATTCATGTCCTAGACATGATGCAAGACGAGACATATAGCTTGTACCATTACAAACAAGAGAAATCATCCACTGTTTCAAGACGAGATTTATATGTTACTTATCGAGATTACATGTCATGTGATGTTACTTATCAAGTCAAGAGTGCGTCACAATGGACCACCATCAAGAATTATCATGTCATGTTACTGGTCAAGAGTGTCCTACGATGGGTCACTATCAAGAGTTATCATGTAAAGTCACATTGTCATGTCAAATTCATGTAAGTGCACCACGGCAGGTCACCATCAAGAAGTTGTGTAGAGAGTGTACCTGTCATACCAAGATCGTATTTAAAGCTCAGTGTACATGTGCAACATGGAAAATAACATTATAGGACTTAGTCAAGTAAAGAGTACAAACAAAGTCACAATTCACACTAAGGACATGGGGTGTCTTGAAGAGCATGCACCCAAAAATGAATGTGCTGAGAGTGGCATGCGCCCAAGGCCATGCGCCTAAGGGCATGCGCCCACATGTATGTTCCTACATGAGTGAGGCAGGGTGCATGGTCTATGCTCCCACATACATGAGTGAGGCAGGGGGGTATCATGGAGAGACAATGGTTTTGGGAAGGCATGCGCCTGGAGCTATGCGCCCACAGGGTGGAGTCAGGGTGTCTTGGAGAAAGTCAAGAGACTCACTCTATGACAAGTGCGCACATGACAGGGTCTATGCGCCCAAGGAAAGAGACATGGTGCACTTGTGCGCATACAAAACTATGCGCCCAAGCCAGGGGGCCTTCGGGCTATGCGCCCACTAGAGGGAGTAAGGGAGACTTGGGTGCATATATATGGCAATGCTCCCAAGAAAGCGTGGAGTGGGCGCATAACAAATCTATGCGCCCCAGCACTGTGCTTCTTCCCCAACCTGAGAGCACAAGCTCCAATCTGAGAGCACAAGTTCATTGAACCCATGAACTTATCAAAATCATAAATCACTCAAAACAAATAGAAATCCGGATTTTCAATGGTCTAACTTGAGTAAAATCGAATTCTCTACAACATAGAACAATCAAAACTTTAAAATAAGGAAGTTTGAGAGATCAAAACCCAAGAAAATCAAGTTTTGCATAAACTTAGATCTACGAAAACTAATCCTTCAAAACCAAAAATACAAAGTACTAAATATCCTTAGAATCCTGTAGGGAAGATAATGTAACGACAAAAATAGAGTTCCTCCATGAAGCAAGCTAGCACTTGCCTTTGGAGGGGAATAGGTTTTAATGGAGAAGAAGAAGTTATAAGAAATAATGAAGAGGGAGAAAGAGTAGTTGGGTTATAAAGGGGTAGTTTCATCTTGAACCAACTTGGTTCAAACTAAGCCAAAATAAACCAAGCCAATCTAAACCAAGACGAAACCAAGTTAGACAAGTCAAAATACGGGTCAAAAATTCGTACACGTATACTGAAAATACGTATAACGGAAAACGGAAGTGACGCTGGAAACGATAAACATGTACATGAAAGCACTAGCAAGAACAAGTAAAAACAAGACAACTAAATCATGAACATTGAAGACTAACAGACAGTGTGCATTTGAAATACCTTTCGACATGTGAACGGCTGGACTAATACGGCACATCATACGATGGCTATCCATAATAAAATGGTACGACTAACCCATACGTGCGGTATCTGACTTAGTTATCCATAATAACAATAGTTGGGTTTGTTCACATACCTACTAAGTATTTTCCCTCCTGACTCATTAAACAATCAATAAACGAGCAATAATATAATCAAGTCCTACCGTGTCACAATTTGGATACTCAATAAAACATAGTAAATGATAGCATTATAATGTAAGAAGCACATATAGCAATAGTGTACTTGCCTCGATTAGTTGCAGTTGTTGTGTGACTTGATCATGTTGGCACATGATAGTCGTGGATGTCATTAGTACGCAAGACGGCCTCTTATGATGAAACACACCGTGCCATTAGGTCCGGGACAGTCCGATTTGCCTAGGGTCGATATGAAGTAGCCACAATAACAAGAAATAGGAACGTGTTTTTAGTCACGATCAAGATTGATTCGAAGAAAATTTATTTAATAAATAAATATAACTATTTTTAGAAAATAGTTTTGATAATTGAAAACTATTAGTTAAAATATTTTAAATAAATATTTTTGAAATATAAAAAAAAATCATATTTAAGCCAAAACTAAAATTTAACTAGGTAGAGAAAGGTTATAATACTATTTTGAAGGTCAAGAAGCTATATTTAGAATACCAGTAAATAATATAATAATATTTTGAGATTTCGAAATCCAAGTTGAAATACAAATAAGGTCTAAACTAAACACTATCATTTTGTTGCAAAATAATTTTAGAAAATACTAATATACAATTCCCAAATAATATTAATGATAGTAATACTTATTATAACAATATGTATATACATAATAAATACTGAAATATATATATATAATATTGTACAACATATATATACACATAAATATATAATAGTATAATACACTACTAACCTTCTAGGTGGCCCAATAGTCCAAACAAAACTAACAAAAAAATGAACAAAAATAAAATGAAATAAAATCCAAGCCAACAGCCTAACGCCCAAATCGGCCCACTAAACTAAGCCCACCCATCCATTTCTACTCAACTTACAGCAAAGGAAGAGAGAGAATCTCCTTCCAAATTCTCCAAAAAAAGAACAAGGAGGGGAGAAATCGAGACTCACCTAGGCTCCATCGGAGTGGCACTAGGGCAGAGGAGCGTGCGACTCACAGTTGTGGCGGATCTGAGGCCTACCGAAGGGCTGCTCACCGACGATCTCGATGCGGCACGGCGGCAGGAGCACAGCGCTCAGCGCGCTCGGGGGTGCCGACGCACGTTGGGGCGAACAGGAGGACGAGTTCGTTGTAGTCGTCGTCTTGGTCGGCCGGTGAGGAGGGAAGAAAGCTGTGGAGGGAGGAGAGGCTCGAGATAGAGGTGATCAGCCTGTTGGTGGTCAGGGCGATTGTCACGGTGGCTTGTGGGGTCGGTATTAGTGGTGATGGCGATCGGGGTGGCCAGGGAGAGCTGTGGTCGCGATGGTGGCCGGGTTGTAGCGAGACGCTACTCGCGGTAGTTCACAGCGGTCGAGTCTCGACAAGGTGAGTGATTTATTTTGTTTTCTGATATGGTGTTGCCATCGGTGTGGTCGTGTGATGGTGGTGGGAACATGGTGGGAGTGGTGGCGAGGAGAGGGGCTGGTGGTGGAGATAACGTGGCTGGCCGGAGCAGCAGTCGGTGTTTGTTCGAAAAAAAAGGTCCTCGAGTGAAGTCGAGCAGTTTCGGGTTGTCATTGAGTGGCGATGGTGGTGTTGATGGGGTTTCCAGCTGTGGTTGGACGAGGCAGGAGAAAGGGTTCCACACGTTGTTATGGCCGAGTCATAGTCGATATAGCGGCAGGGAAACGGTCGGGATTGGCCAGAAACTGAGTTAGGGATTAGGTTTAGGATTAGAAATTTAGAAATTAGGGTTGGCGTGTCGTGTCCTGCGAGACACGACACAGAGATGGGGTGTCCGGGGCTGTCGGACACAGAAGACACAATGTAATTGTAATAGAACTAATGAAAAGGAAATATGGACACGGACACGGTGCATGCACGAAATTTATTGGATGTTTGGAGAATTTTGGGTTATAGGATTTGTGGAGAAACAAAGGGAGGTCTCCTCTTCATATAAGAGCGGCATTTCCTATTTAGGGAAGGATTGGAATTTGGAATAATCTTTCCAAAGATTCAAATCAATCAACTAGATTGATCAAATCCTAATCCATAAATAATAACAACAATTAATTTAAAATAATATCTAATATATAATAATTTAAAAATAGATTTTATAAATTAAAGATAATTGACAATAAGAATTTAATAATTTAAAACAATATCTTTTTATAAAAACAAATTACATTCAAAATATAGTTTGACAAATTCCTTCATTATCAAAAATATCTTTTGTACGATTTCAAATATATTTTCTAGCTAGAAAGAAAATATTTAAAACTAAATAAAGTAAATAAAAATTAAAAAAATATTCGGGACGTGGGCTTACAATTCTAACCACGTTAGAAAATTTTCGTCCTCGAAATTTCAAATAGCATGACTAAAAATATAATCATGAAGATGATATGATCAATGATCAAAATGAGTTAGATCGTGAATAGAGTCGAAGCTTAAGAAATAATGCGAGGTGGCACGATTAAGTATAATCAAAAGGGTCAAGTCAAAATGGTTAAGGATATAATAAAAATAGGATTAGCTAAACAAAGAAAACGTCATTAGGCATAATTAACTTATAATCAAAATAGTCTAGTCGCGATCAAAAGTCGTTAAGAATGACTAAATTGGAATATTTTGGCACGTTCACTGTGTAACCATAATTTATTTAGGCACGATATAGAATCAAAATCTAGATACGTTTAGGAATCTAGTGAAAGGAAATCAAAACAGGTTTAAAAGATGATGATTCGAAAATAGAAAAATAAAAATGGAAGGAAGAACTACTAGTTTATTGAGAAGATGGTAACAAGAAATAAGGCACAAAATCAATTTGGAAAATTAATAGTTATATGCTAATAAAAGATATAGTCTCTATAGTATTCGAAAATGGTAAGTATATCTGAAATCATTTTATCGAGAATCTATGCCTCGCCAGTGTACATCTGGCTGCAGTAAACTCTTGGTTTCATGACTCAAGTAAGGATACGGAATCGAATACTCTATCAACTCTATCCAATATTGACATAACAACTCAAAGGATCAAATAATGCAATTAGGACATAGTTTTAATAATATTCTATAATTTTTATAATATTCGATAACCTACGCTTACCTAAATTTATTTCAACTTAGGGGTCATGCCTTGTCAGTGCGCTGCTGGTTGCAGTAAACCCACAGTCTTCATAATTCAAATAAATGGAGACAGTGTGCATCTGCCTTGTCATTGTAAGTCATCGAAAATTATTCCAACTATATTCAAAGGAACTACTAGAAATTCAAACAAGTTCCAAGACGATCAAGATAGATAAAATGTAAGTATCTGCCCTATAAGTATCAATTTTGAAAACAAAACAATCGAAAAATGAATGAAGACGATTTGGAAATTGAATCAGAAATTATTTTGAAAAATAATTCCTTATGCCCAAAGAAATAAATAAGCAATATGAACTTACGATATGACGACGTTTAGATAAAGGAGGAAATAAAACTGCATAATAATCAAGATTAGGAATTGAATACTAGGAAATCCTAATTTATCCAGCGAATAGTCTACCCACCTTTGATCTACTATCATATCAAAACACAATAATATATCCCTCTATGAAAATTTCTCAAGTATCTAATATGGTTTAGAATTCAATAAAATTCCTACCTAAATCACATGGCCTATATAGCAACCTTAACTACCCCACACTCAAATTGAATATGGGATTCCTAGTCCCAGTCATTCTCCAAAAATCATATCAATCCTAATTGTGAATGAGCTTTTTCCTAATCGCAGACTCGCAGTAGTATGATTAATATAGGTACTACCATGAGTTCGCACAATTTTGCAAAAACTAACCTTTATGGGCCACCAAAAAACTTGTCACGACCGGCACCCGCTTTTCGGATATGAGTTCATAGCCAAGTCCAGCCTACGCCGCAGCATCGGCGGTAGTACGCTGTCTAGGTCTCAATATTAAACTCAAGTACAACAAAATTACATCTATTTGCTTATTCATAATAACTATTTTATTTATAAATTTAATAATACATCAAAAATAATTTTTGGGAACAAACCCGCTAAAAATAAAAGAATTATCTAATCAAGGATTTAAGGTTGGCCTCCAAGATCTATATCTCCCTAGTATAGTCCATAGAACAAAAGTAAAAATTATGCCAAGTCACTTGCAACGATTCAGTCAGAAAAGGAGCAAAGTACAACCCTATTGCATTTATGTAGCTTAATACAAAACAAGCTAGACAATAGAGATGCATTAGAAAATAGAAAAATATTTGTATGAACTGTAGGCGATAAACATGCACAAAAAATCACTAGTAAGAACAAGTATGAACCAGACAACTGAATCATGAATATTGAAGATTAACAGACAATGTGCATTTGAAATACCTTTTGACATATGAACGGTTGGGCTAATACGGCACATCATACGATAGCTATCTATAATAAAAAGGTACGGTTAACCCATACGTGCGGTGTATGACTTAGCTATCCACAATAATAATAGTTGGATTTGTTCACATACCTACTGAGCATTTCCTCTCCCGACTCACTAAACAATCAATAAACGAGTAATGATACAATCAAGTCCTACCGTGTCACAATCGTGTCACAATCTGGATACTCAATGAAACACAATAAAAGATAATATTATAATGTAAGAAGCACATATAGCAATAGTATACTTGCCTCGATTAGTTGTAGTTGTTGTGTGACTTGATCATATTGGCACATGATAGTTGCAGATGTCATAAGTATACAAGACGACCTCTAATGATGAAACATACCATGCTATTGGGTCCGGGACAGTCCGATTAGCCTAGGGTCGATATGAAGTAGTCAGAATCACAGGAAATAGGAACGTACGACTAGTCACGATCAAGATTGACTCGAAGGAAATTCGTTTAATAAATAAATATAACTATTTTTAGAAAATAGTTTTGTTAATTAAAAAATATTAGTCAAAATATTTTAAATAAATATTTTGGAAATAAAAAAAAAATCATATTTAAGCCAAAACTAAAATTCAACTAGATAGAGAAATATTATAATACTATTTTGAAGGTCAAGAAGCAATATTTAGAATATTAGAAAATAATATAATAATATTTTGAGATTTTGAAATCCAAGTTGAAATTACAAATAAGGCCTAAACTCAACACTATTATTTTGTTGCAAAATAATTTTAGAAAACACTAATATACAATTCCTAAATAATATTAATGATAGTATTACTTATTATAACAATTTGTACATACATATTAAATACTAAAATATATTTATAAAATACTGTACAACATATATATATACACATAACTATATAATAGTATAATACACTACCAACCCTCTAGCTGGCCTAATAGTCCAAACAAAGCTAACAAAAAAAAATGAAATAAAATAAAATCCAAGCCCATACCCTAAGGCCTAGATCGGCCTACTACACTAAGACCACCCGTCCATTTCTACTCACTTACAGCAAAGGAAGAATGAGAATCACCTTCCAAATTCTCCAAAAAAAAGAACAAAGAGGGAGGGAAGAAATCGATACTCACCTAAGGCTCGATCGGAGCGGCGCTAGGGCAGAGGAGCGTGCGGCTCATAGTTGCGGTGGATCTGAGGCCTTCCGGATGGCTGCTCACCGACGGTTTCGATGCGGCACGACGGTGGGAGCACAACGCTCAGCGTGCCCGAGGGCGCCGATGCGCGTTAGGGGGACCGGGAGGATGAGTTCATTGGGGTCGCCGGCTTGGTCGGTCCGGTGAGGAGGGTAGAAAGCTGCGGAGGGAGGAGAGGCTCGGGATGGAGGTGATCGGTCTGTTGGTAGTCAGGGCGATTGTCACGACGGCTTGTGGGGTTGGGATCGGTGGTGATGGCGATCGGGGTGGCTAGGTAGAGCTGTGGTTGCCATGGTGGTCAGGTTGGTAGCGAGATGCTGCTCGCGGTGGTTCACGACGGTCGAGTCTCGACAAGGTAAGTGATTTATTTTGTTTTCTGATGTGGCGTTGTCGTCGGTATGGTCGTGTGATTATGGTGGGAACATGGTGGGAGAGGTGGCGAGGAGAGGGGCTGGTGGTGGAGATAACGTGGCTGGCCGGAGCAGCAGTTGGCATTTGGTCGAGAAATAGGTCCTTGAGTAATGTCGAGCAGGTTCGGTATCGCCGTTGAGTGGCGATGGTGGTGTTGATGGGGTTTCTGGCTGTGGTTGGGCGAGGCAGGAGAGTGGGGTCCACACATGGCTGTGGCTGAGTCATGGTCGAGATGGCGGTAGGAAAACTGCCAGGATTGGCCAGAAACTAGGATTAGGTTTAGGATGAGGAATTTAGAAATTAGGGTTGGCGGGTCGTGTCCTGCCGAGACACGACATAGAGATGGGGTGTCCGGGGTTGTCGGACACAGAAGACACAATATAATTGTAATAGAACTAGTGGATAGGAAATATGGACACGGACACGGTGCACTTATGAAGTTTATTGGATGTTTGGATAATTTTGGGTTTAGGATTTGTGGAGAAACACAGGGAAGTCTCCTCTTTATATAAGAGGTGGATTTCTTATTTAGGGAAAGGATTGGAATTTGTAATAATCTTTCCAAATATTCAAATCAATCAACTAGATTGATCAAATCCTAATCCATAACTAATAACAACAATTAATTTAAAATAATATATACTATATAATAATTTTAAAATAGATTTTATAAATTAAAGATAATTGGTAATAGGAAATTAATAATTTAAAACTATATCTTTTTATAAAACTAAATTATATTAAATATATAGTTTGACAAATTCTTTCGTTATCAAAAATATCTTTTGTACGATTTTAAATATATTTTCTAGCTAGAAAGAAAATATTTAAAACTAAATAAATTAAATAAAAATTAAACAAATATTCGAAAAATGGGCTTACAAATGCTCAACAAAAATAATAACCAATAGTCTCAATAAATAAACTAAAGTTAGTCGTCAAATAACCCACTACAACTTAGATAGTCTCAGGAATGAACCCGGTAGCAGAAAATAGAATAAACTAAAATACTTGTCTATAACCAATAACTAATGTGAAAGCGTAAAAAGAAATGCTAATTCGCATCAGCCGGAATCTGGTACGTCGGTAACGTTATTGTCTCCAACATACTCACCGTAGACTTCGAGACATATCACGTCGTCTAAAGTTAAAAAATAGTTATCCAGTGAGGATTGGAGCAAGATCACCATAATATTACATTACACAATATAATATACAAGCATGAAGAAACAATCGTAAGAAAAATAAACTATAGACATGACACGATATGATGAGAATAGTATTACTATGACATGATAACAGTGTGAAATAGACTCGATGGAAGACAACAATAAAAAATATAGAAATAATGATTAAATTACTTGTACTGTGTGTTTTGGAATACAAGTTTTTCGCATGTGGATGGGTTAGGACATACGATAGTTGGTACATGAAGTGCAACGACTGCTATCAACATTGTCATTGTGGATTTGAACATTGCGTAGACAATATACATACTAGTTTCATTCTCTCTTTCGATTCCCTCATAAATAAACATGATGACTTGACATTAACTTTGACTTGAACATTGAACGAAAGCATTAAGTGAACATGTATGTTCATGATAACAAGTATAACTCTCGTGTACCAATAATGAAAAGATAAAACTAACAATTAAAAGAAAAGAACAACATGCAACATAAAATAAAGGCAACACAGGTCATAGTGATACTTGTCTGCTCCGACAAATGATGAACTCATAAACTAAAGACGTCGTAAGTCCGATCTACCCCATCACATGAATAATGACAATTAGATATAAAAATCCCTCTTTTGAAACCATATGAATCCAATAAATAGACTTCCTAATTTAATCTAATTTAATTCTGAAATAAACCTTATAAAATCTCATTATAACCTAGTAACAATATGAAATAAAATCTAAACACAAATTTTTGGTTAAAAGAAAGTCACAATTTTCAACTCGGAATCCGTGGTATGCAAATCGAGGCGTACCATTGATTAAATAGTCCACCAACATGAACATAATGATTTGAGTGTGAAACCATGTAGATTTTATCGCCACGAGTGCACTGGACTTGACGGTGCTAAAAAATCACGTTTTGGCCAAAAGCTATCGCCATTATGGCTAACCGTAACTAAATCGGTGAATCACCAGTAAAATCTCAGTTCTGCTAGTTAAATAAAATAATAAACTAATTTATTAATATCTGGAATGTATATCTATGTGTTAGCTTTCCAAAATATTAAACAGATTGCAAAACGGAGTTCGGGATCTCCCGAAATCTCGAAAACTATGAGACGCGTTAATTTTTTGGAAAACCGACACTAGAATAAATATCCAGAAAAATACATAAATAATTACAAAAATATTACATATTCGGTGCTAACCTCAATACGGTTCTCACAAAAAAAAAGGCTCTCGAAACGGACGTCGGGGTTGATCACAAACGCCTCGTGAAGTCGAAGGATCTCCGAGATCAAACAATAAAGGAGGCTGTAAATATGAATAGGGCTTCTGGAAAATTTAATATATATATATATATAGGAGAGATGCGGTGCAATGGATCGAGCTACAGATTCGGTGAGACGTGTCACGATCTGGACTGTTCCGCCTAGATCAGATGGTCCAAAAGCTTCGCGGCTCGACTCAGTGGCTTAGCGGCTGGGCTCAGTCCCTAATACGGAACTGCTGAGTCAGCCAAAGCGCTGTCTGACGCTCGAGTCTACCCCCGGGTGGCTGAGAGGCTGACATGTGGGTCAAAGGGCTGACTGGGATGGCTGACTGAGCTGCTGACTGTGTATTTATTTATTTTAAATGTAGAAATTTATTAAAAATTCATTTTAACTCCAAATAAATTCCATAAAAATCATAAAAAATCCTAGAAAATTCTAAAAAATATTTCTAGGTATCTACAGCCTAAATAAAAAGTTTGATCTCAAAATATCTCTGTGTGACCCTATAGTGAATCCCAAAAGCCTATGAAAAATAATTTCTATAGGTTTAAATTATCTAAAAATTCTAAACAATTCTAAAATTAAAAAAAATATTGAGGACTATCTAGGGACCCTAATGACAATATCTAACTTAATATTAATATATTTCACCTATAGGCTTAGGCACGAACCATTATGATCTCAAAAATAAAAACATTTATTTAATGATTCAAACCACCTCTATACGTAATATAAAATAAAAAATATCCAAAATCAAAAATAAATTATAGGAAAGTAAATGCTACATGTATAATATAGTGTTCCATCCCGCTTAGGTCAACCGGAGGAATCAAAATACAACGAAATCATAGATCAGTATCGATGCAGAGGAAGTGAATGCATTTCCATACTATAAATAAATAAGTAAGTACGTTTGGACTTGGCTATGCAACTGCTTGTTCGATGTTCTGCTCGGTCGAGATAACTCGTCGTTTAGGTGGGTGGCTTCGATGAACTTTCCTCTGCTTGGCCTTCATACTAATAAACTGGATATTTTGAATATACTGAGTAGGTTTGCTAATAAAAGAGACGTACCCACATAAATAAGGGAATAATCTCACTATTAGTAAGATTGTATAGTACATGGAAAGTACGGATAGTTGATGCTTATATAACTACGTCACACAGCATTTTCAAATTGGCACTTGATCTTTCGATATCATGACTTGCTTTGATCCAACGATTTGTGCAAAAGTAACATTCTTGTGTTGACACAAAGGCTATCAAGTTTCTTGACAAGGTAGGCACGACCCTACGATTTCAATGCCACATTTCTACGATTTCAAAGTCTTGTCATATAGAGTATGACTTCATTGGTGGCACACGGAACACGATTGGTTCTAGTTGAATATGCCAGAGGCTAACAAGTAGTCATTCTTGAGTTGAATCAAAGGTATGGTAACATGAATGGAAAGTTCTTGGAACTGTAGCACACTAAGGCACTCCCTGAAACAATAGGAGCATGCTGAGGCAATCCCTGAAACAATGGAAGCTCTCCGAGGCAAACCCTGAAGTAATGGGTAATACGGAAAGGAAAAAAATGTATAAAAATACTGTGAATGAGTAATGACTGTGTTGGACGGTAAGTTGAGTTGTGTCTTACATGGTCATTGGACAACATTTGCACATGGAACGACTCCTCGAACGGTAACCTGGAGATGGTGCCGACTTGGCTGGGAGAAGCAAAAGAAAATAGCCGTGTTGGCATAAAACACTCAGATGGGTTATTTAGAAACTTTCAGCGGGGCTCTCTACCCATGCTGAAAGGGTCGCCATCTTAAACTCGGCTATTGTCCATGATAGCTTGTGTTGCTAGTGACCCTTTTATACCTGAAACTGGGACCTTCGAGCTGTAAGAGCTTCCTTAGTCGATAGCTAACCAAGTCGATTCCAAAATATCATCTTCCCAAATCAAGCCCATTTATATCTAAATTTGCTTCTTCTTCGAGAAAAGAAGTTCACGACCCGTGGGCCTTCTACCTCCATACGGTATTGCTCTGTCAGGCTTTCGCCCATTGCGGAAAATTCTTCCGCAAAAGGACGCTCATTCACAAAGGCCGACACCACCGTTGGAGAAGTCTCGTTTTTTCAACAGAAGCAATCCTATCAAATAAAGGAAAATTATATTCCGGACCTTTTAATCTTATGTCGTGAGGGATGTGACATATGTTAGGTCCATAAGATACCACAACTTTTGGTCTTCTATGATTCACCTCCGAATAATGAGTTTGTAGTTCGATCCGTGCCTTATCTGTCTTTTTGCTCAAATTTTTGCTCAAAAGAGGCGTTAATACATCGTTCTCGGTCATCCCTCTCACACACTGGAAGCAGCCCCTCCTAAATGCAAGCTGCTCCTCTTCTTCCTTCACCGGCCTCTGTGGCCCAAGAAGAGTCAGCCTGTCAGAGTTTGACTGGCAGATGAGTCTTTCTATCTATTGTATTGATACCGCTATTGCTAAATCTAAGAATATTGGAGAAGATGAAGCAGGAATACTCATTTTAATATGTATATATATCGATGACAAAAAAAATAAATAAAAATATTTTATTATTTTTATCCATTTTTTATCATTTCTTTTTTTTTCTGGTCTTCTTTCTCAGAGGAAGGTACTCTGAAAAAGAAAGAAAGAAAAGATTAATTCGTTTTTGATAGTCATTTCTTTAATCAATGAATATGAGCTTACTCTAGATAGGAATCCCCCGGACCGCCCGGATCCTTCGAGCGAATAGAAAGTGAGATCTACATTGGATCTCACCTGAATCGCCCCAAGGAAGTTGGTGACCTGATGACAGGAGAGCCACCGACCGAAACCCCGGTGAACAGCGGCCGTAACTATAACGGTCCTAAGGTAGCAAAATTCCTTGTTGGGTAAGTTCCTAGATAAGTCGTCATATTAGCTGCATCCACATGCGTGTCTTTGGGATTGAGTCAAGTAAAGTGTGTGCACGGTACAAATAAGTCAAGAAGTGTGCATGGTACAAATAAATCAAGAAGTGAATGTACTGTACAAATGAGTCAATAGATGTGCACACAGTATGCAACATAACGTTTGAGCCTAAGATTTGGCTATAACAGAAACATGTACTTCAGGATGAGAGGTAATGTTGTGAGTTGAGTTGTTGACACTAAGTTCAAAAGTTTATGATTAAGCCATTTCTATGACGAAATGGTTAAAAAGCCACTAAGTTCACAAGATTACGATTTAGCCATTTCCACGACGAAATAGAGAAAAGGCCGTAGGGCAAGCATTGAGTAAAAATACACTATGTGCGAGGAACGACCTCGATGATGATACACGAATGGGTCTTATGGCATGACCACGATATTGGCTCAAATGAGTTTCATAGCATAGTCACAAGGTCTTGGAGCACGACCACAATATTACAAAAAAGTAGACTTTTATGGAAAGAACTGATCCTAAGACATGATTAGAAAGACAACCAAAATCATTGGAGCACTCACTAAATGATCGTGTTGGTTTTTTTGGGTGGGCGAGGGCCTCACTCACCAGTACGGTTGTGTTCTGACACCCTACCAGTTTTTATGCACAGGTAACATGTACTTGCTCGTTTGAGACGAATCTCGCTTAGATGTGCTGAGGCATGGAGTTCTTAGCATTTCGAGGCGTGCGACAGTGTTAAAGACTTTATCTATTCGGGACATATGGTATGGAAATTACCTTCTGAAGCATCCGCAAGTTGTAAGCCCTTCAGGCATGAGTGATTGTAATTGAGAGAAGAGAGAGAGAGAGAGAGAGAGAGACAGAGAGAGACAGAGAGAGACAGAGAGCTGGATATTGGTATTCTGAGTGAAAGCGAGGTTGAGTCACTTGTAACCTTGGCTTCATGCATCTTATTTTCAATATCAATAAAGAGTATCATTTTGTATCTGCCTTTGAAATATTTAACTTTGTCGCCTAGGACTTCTGTGCGACGATCCAGTTGCTTAGCCTAAAATCGGCCGTTATGGAACCCTTGTGCGAGCGCAACCTAGGCTCGCACGACATCACGCCCTAGCAAGGACGATCGCTTCTGCGAAATTGGGGCATAACAACTATGCCAAACAAGATTGAATCGATGAATGAATGTTGCAACGATATTGCTTGATATGCTAGGGATTGCTCAAAAATGATAGTAGAACACATGAGAATGTTATGTTTCTTATTAATTCGTAAACCATGCTTGAGTAACTAGTTTAATCTCGCACGGTCATGGATAAATTATGCACGAGGGCGATGTTTCTTCGAATGGTATCCCTGGGCCACGGGACTGATTCGTCTTAGGACAAAATACGATAGATGTATCGGAAGTATGCAATGGGCAATTCAGGGTCATCAATAGGGCTCGCTATTGCGTTGAAAGGATCATCGTCTAAACCAAGCAATTTGTCCAGGATGGCTTGTCTTATCAGTGACCTCTTTATATACACACTGTTTTAGCTAATGATATCTGGTTGACAGGGAAGAACATAGTAAGTTTTATATTGTAGCGATAGACTCTGTAAACCCCCAGGTTTAATTATTTTTATTATTTATTTGGCTTAAATAGTGATTTTTGGATTTTTTATATATTTTCAAAACAAATATTTATTATTATATATAGCCTTAGTCATGGTTAAGTTTGGGGATGCATGTTGACTATAAGTTATGGCATGGTTAGTGAAGTCGTGTGCTAAGACTAGCATATTAGCCATGGTAGGGATGGCCTAATTAATTAATTATAAAGGTTTTTGACTTTTTATGAGATCCGAATGTACCAAACTAGCTCAAACTTGTCCCGAACCAAATCCAATCCCATGTAAACATGTAGTGCATCCAAATACATTCATGTATATATATATATATATATATATTAAAATATATATATATATATATATATATATATATATATATATATATATATATATATATATATATATATAAATCCCCATAGATATTATATTTTGATATGACAATATGATCCAATATGGATAGACTATTCACTTGGTAAGTTAGGCCTTCCTAGAATTAATGCTATAACCTTAATAAATTGTTCAATTATTTTTTCTTTTTTTGCCCTCTTTAGATATCATTCTCATATCATAAGTCCGAATTGCCTATTTAATTCTCATTTTGCCATAAGGAATTATTTTTATAATTTCTGATTCTATTATCCATATACGAACCTCGAGTTAGTTTCGATTCAGAGTTTTTCTTCGATCATTTGAATACATATGAAATAGATATTAAAATGTTTGTACTTCTCTTGTCTTCAGTTATTTCCTCCATGATCAATCTTTTATTTTTAAGGATTGAGACTTATAGGATAGATACTTATACTTCTTCCATCTTGATCACCCTGGGATCGGTTCGAGTTATCTTTCCTCTCTAAGCCATATCACTTATTTGTTTCCATAAGAAATTATTTTCTAAAAAGTCAATATTCTATTTTCTCTGTTGACTTTTGAGCCTAACATGACCCAGTTATCCATCTAGTAATCCCGAGTCAGTTTTGTTTTATGTTGTCCTTCAATCATTGAGTATGAGAGAAATAGAGAATTGGAAATTTTACTTCGATCGTTCTCCTAGTCGATCGCTTAGTTTTCAAAATTGACACATAATCGATCATTTGATTTTTAAAATGGATACTTTCACTTCAAGGACAAATACTTATGCTTTCTATCATAGTCAACTTGTTTGACTCTCTAGAAGCTCCTTTGAATTTTATGGATATAGTTGGAAGAATGTTCGTTGACTCATAATGGCATGACAGCAGCGCACTGTCGCCATTTATTTGAATAATGGAGACTGTGGGTTCATTGCAGCCAGCAACGCACTAGCGAGGCACGACCCCTAGAGTGGAAATTATTTCAAGGAAACGTAGATTATCGAATATTGCTAAAATTATGTCTTAGTGGTCCTCTTTTGATCTTAGTTACCCTTGTGTTAATATTGGATTGAGTTAATAAATATTCGACATTATATCATATTTGAGTCACAAAACCAAGAATTTACTACAACTAGGTGTACACTGGCGAGGCATAAATTCTCGGCAAATGACTTCAGATATGATTATAATTTTTGAGTACTATAGTGGTTATGAAATGACCTGTATGTCCCATTGATTCAAAGCCAATACTAGTGGAAATTCAATTAGTTGGGTAGCATGCCTACCAACCTAGCAACCCATTGTCCTGGTAACTTTTTAATGAGGTAGTTGACTGACAATAGTAAGTTTACCTAGACTATAGAATTTAGAGGTCCCTAAACCATTGGTCAACCAAGACCTTAGACAAAAAGACAAGTAGGACAACTATAGAGGCACCAACACCGAATGAGTCGTAGATTTTGATGAACTTGAACTACTTGTGCTTTCTTTCAATCATAAATCTCACGTACTTATATTTTGGACTATCTTGACTAACGTCGCTATTATAGCCTGGTTTTTGCAAGATTATTCTTTATCAAGCTTGTTCAGGACATGTGTTTATTGGGGACGTCCATTAACATATTGTCTAATTAGAATCAGTGTATTATGGTCTAATCAACCTTAGTGCATTGGTTCACTCTTCATAAGATTAGTACACGTGGATTGAGATATATTTGCCCTATAGGATCTCATCCGCAACTACCTTGACAACTCCCTTTGAATTATTCAATCGCTCTTGAAACCTCGTATTCATATTCGATCCCCTCTCGCTTGAACTCTTTATTGTTTTCGCCTTTACTTAATTCATAAACACAAATGCTTGTATTTGAGAGAAGGTAGACACATAATGTCCCCCTTAGTTCACCATACCACCTGTGGCCATGACAGCTATTACACCATCATTTTTCCTCTATTTGAAATCGAAAAACAATCTTTAAACTTGATCCATATCTATCACATCACGTTATCTATAACACCGTGATCACGACTTGAATTCTCTAACTTCATTAATTATAAAACCTTGTCTTTGTTTAATTTCAAGAAATAAATTCCTGAAGTATATAGGTTGTCAGCCCTCTAAATTTTAGGATTTACTAGTATTATCGATTGACTAGGATAAGTTGGTTCCCACTAGGATGACAAATTAGTGCCTCATAAACACCCACTTTCTACTTAGATTCTTTTGGGGTCCCATACCATGACATTAATATTCGGAGCACGAGACCAGCAGTTACCTTCCAATGAATTACACATACAAGACCTAGACGAGTCCACCTTCATGTAGGCATATCATGTGCCACTCGAACATGTCCTCTTGTACTCTATTTTTATGATACGACTTTTAGGACAAAAAGGCTAAACTCTAACCCGTACCATAATACAGATATACTTCCCGACTACAATTAGAGACTCAACCTTGACCAAACCTTATGACCCAATATATGGTTGTGATCTACTCGAAGCCCACTAGGCACATGTCTCTAGTGTGCCACTCAATTGAGTCTTCTTGTGCTACTTAAACACAAAAGTCCCCCAAGGCACATTTTTGGGTTTTAGGAACCTAGTTAACCAACCCGACTGGCAATTTGCCCAACCACTTGAATTGGAACCTATTCTAGGTTTCCCTAATCTAATAGGAATTGTCTAGATTAATTTTATGGGATCTTGTCCAGCTACTATAGATTAAAATCCAAGGTTCATTCAATCAAAGATTGATGTCCAATTTGGAAACCCATTGAGATCCAGTTAAACCCATCCATGCATATTGCCATATTTGGACGATAAAACCAAACTTTATGAAATAAGTCCCTACACCTATTATGTAGCCTCCATCTCATTGTCCACTAATTCTCCTTCCATAAATCCCTTAACCGTATCCCTTCGTAGCATATGTTGTGTGATGAATAGAATCCCGGAGTACCAACTTGTTTTCGGTTGTGCTTGGCCAAGACCTATTCTACTGTCTTGATGAAACATGGTCAATATATGGGCAATGTTAAATTAGTAATACTTTGGCTTTCCATAGAGTCCATGACTACGATCAGAAGTGCCTCATATCCTCATGAATATCTTTAAAATTTGACCCTCTTAGAAGCCCTATGACGGTGCTTTCCTTGATTAACCAATTTCCGTAAGTAGGATAGGACCTTGAACGTAGCATATTTTATCCCTTGGAATGCGATATCAAGTTGGATTCCATCGTAACCGTTCTTCCATCTATTTGGAAGTTGTAATAGGATCTTCGTATTGCATTCCATATCCCTTTGCTCGTGCGTTTAGATAACCACGGTAAAAGATCGCAATCTTGATTTTTTAAATTTATTCTATCATATAATCGTGTCTTGGATTGAATTTCGAGAACATAAATTGTTGAAGTGTATAGGCAAGGCTCTCTAAGAACGTAGGGTTCCTTGGAATTAGCAAAGGATCGGGATAAATTGGTTCCAATTGAACTAATAAAATAATGGTTCATAACGTCCACTCCTATTCGTATCATTTGATATCCTCGACCGTGACTTTGATATTAGGAGAACAACATTAGCATTTCCTTCCAACAAACTTCACACTCATGAACTAGACCAATCAAGCTACACACATGACATACGTGTCCCACACAAATATGCCTTCATGTGCTCCATTTCCATTGCACCACATGAATGGCACAATTTCCCTTAGACTAAACCATAGATGACCATCTTTGTCCTAAATGATCTTAACCATGCAAATATTGACCAATTCTATTAAATAAACTAAATAACCATACTCCATGTAAGACACATTGCACCTATGACGTATGCCTTTCACTCAAACAAACACATGTCTCCTACACAACTCCAAACACCAACCCACACATGCTAGTCGTTATAACATTCCAGACCCTTACCTAATCATAATCTATTGCAAGGTTCCTGCACTTATAATTATAGACTCTCATCTCTTGACCCATGAACTCTTTCATTCCCTAAATTTCTTTAATCTCATATCTTAGTAAACCTTGTTAGACGAAGATTGAAATTTTGTTGAACCAACACGTTCTGGTTATATTCGAACAAGAGCTCCCTACCATCTCATTGAGAGCATGGTCGATAGAAACAATGTTAAATTATAATAATCCTCCTATAGAAGCTATCGACCAAGAATGCCATGACAATACCTAGGCTCACCTAGAATCCGTGACTACGGTCAGAAGGTTCCAATATTCTCGTGTAACCCTTTAGAATTGTCTTCCTCGGAAGCCTTGTAACGACAATTTTCATGGGTAGCCAACTTCTATAAGTTGGGTTGAGTCTTGAATAGAATACCCTCTCATAGAATATGACGTCAATTTGAATTCCTTTTGTTAACTACCTCCAACATCCTTTTGGAAATAGGGTTACAATTGAGCGTACTTGCTCACCCTTCGTATTTGATTTTGTTGTTCCTTGATGTTAAATTTATTTAATTTGAGGACAAAATTTATATAAGTTGGGCTGGATGTAACCCCCCCCCCCCCCCCCCCCCCCCCCCCAAATTTTAATTATATATATATATATATATATATATATATATATATATATATATATATATATATATATATATATATATATATATATATATATATAACATTTTGCTCCTTTATGTATTTAGAATAATTTTTCAAAAAAATAAAATTCTTCGTAGAATATATGGATTTTTTTTTTTGGATTTATATATATAAGCTTGTTATGTTTATGAGATATTTTCAAAGCTAACTAAAGTATAAAATATTGCTACAAAAATAATTTCATGATAATTTAGAGATTATTACTATTTTAAATTAGCATGAATTAAATACATGTTTCATATAAATGGTTAGTATATTATTTAAGAAATTTTATCATACTATTGTTTATAAATAAATAAAAAACAAAGTTCTCATAAATAATATTTTGTATCAAATATTTTTAAGAACTTTTGACATTTTGGTTTTTATAAATTATTTGGTGTTTATATATATATATATATATATATATATATATATATATATATATATATATATATATATATATATATATATATATAAGAAAATAAAAAAAAATATGTAATATAAGAAAAGAAAAACTCTATTAACTATATTCCTAATTTTATATATACACATGTATATATAAGGACTTTCTCGAGAGAAAAAGGATTATCTCGCGTGTTGTCAATAACTCGCGAAACGAAATCCTTTTGAAAAATTGATCAGAATAGGGGTTTCGAAATGGAAACGTTTGGAGATTGGATCTCGATCAATACATAAATGTTTCTCTCCAAATCTTTTCCTACGAAATCCCATATATATTCTCCACAGATTTGGATTAACCTAGATTTAAATTCGGGATAAATCAATATATTATTGGGATTTAAACTAGGGATAGCTAACCGACCCCGAATACAAAAACTTCCTCAAAACTCATCGAACTTCCCTCGATGCCAACTTCAAAACCCAACGCAGAGTTCTCTGACCCCCTGTGACCAGGCGCCACCTTCCAGGCCATCTGCACGACGCCGTGCGCTGCCGTGGACCGCCGGTCGACGGCAAAACAGTAGCACAGCTGCTGTTCGAGCCAACTTTGAGGCATGCGTTCGTATTCTTCGCTCGACCAATATCCAAACCGATTATGCCGGTATGTACACAACCCTCAACTCTACAACCTACTTCAAATAGATTATTATAAAACTGTCTAGATCGACGGAGGGATCGACACAAAATCGAGGAAATTTCGTTCAAAAAACAGAACATGAAATAGTTCCAAAACCCTTGATTGAAAGACCGATTCTGAACCAACCATTAGGAGTTTTCAGAAACCAACTAAAGATAGACCTAGACAACTTATATGGCTTCACAACCCTTTTTACAGAAGTCGATTTGATCGACTGAGCGCCGAGAAATTGGTGTCCTAAATTGACCAAAAAATTATTTTCAAACTGTTGAAAATATTACAAATATTCTCGATACGGCGTGTGCCCCGAAAAATCGGGCGACATGATCGTAACCCATGAGCATCAATAGACACGAATGGATGTTGCCAAGAAGTGAGATTCGACGAAACTCGATTTCGTTGTGCGTGCGCGACAAAATCGAGACGTATCGGTCGAGATATCCCGTATCGACCCCTTTGCAAAGTGGCCTATAACTTTATGCACATTCAACAGATCGAGACGAAACTTGTGCCAACAGGACCATATTATTTTTTTGGTCATGTATACCAAGTTTGGTTCGATTTTGAGAAGGTCGACCAAAACGTTATTTTGGCAGGCCCATGACCCGATCTAATGGGCAAATTTGTGCACGGGCCGCCCGAAACCAACTTTGGACACACGGTTAGGTTCGTATCGTCAAACCGGACCTGTAGACATAGTTTGACAACTTTAGAGACCATGATACTGGCATGCATTTCGGTGCAAAACGAGTCCAATGGCAGACATTGATTTGACCCGAATTAGGATTTTGCCCGTCTCCATAATTGGACTTTTGGGCAGGCATTTTTCACATTTATTTTATACCAAACGTATTGGTGATGTTTGTTTCAGCGTCTAGAGACTGTTGTGCGAGTTTGATTTTGTGTGTCACGGCGTGGTTCGTATTATCGGTTTCACCAGCAAAGGATCCCAGGTGAGTACATTTGTTATTTATTTTCGATATTAATTATTACTATATTTTATTATTTTTCATTCTATATTTGATTCTTGTCTCTTTTCATACCTTATCGTATTCTTACCTGTAGCGTCGGGAAGGAAAAGTACCAAAAGATGTGTGATCTGACCGTATACATTGTAGACATTATAGACATTGTTTATTTTCTTTAAAGTAGACATCGTAGACATTGTTTATTTCATGCAAAGTAGACATCGTAGATATTGTTTATTTTCTACAAAGTAGACGTTATAGACATTGTTTAGACATCGTGTGTAACTATCCCTAGACCGATCACATATCAAAGGGTACTTGAAAACACATGGATAGTATTTCGTATGTTCTATATTCCTCACGTCTCTTGTTATCATGATCCTGATTATTTTATCATGTATTTTATGGCTAACCTCTGTTTTATAGTCGTTATCATATATTGGAACTGCACTCAATGAATTGTACTCGTTCAATTCCTGACTGAAAACCAATATTTCTCAGGTTAGCCGCAACTACGCTTAGCATTGGGAAGACGGGTGTACTTGCAGGCCAAAACCTAGAGATTAACAAAATAGATGAGGTGTAGTCATTTCGATATTTGTAAGAGTTTATATTTTTCTGTAAATGTAAAACTTGTGAATATTGTAAATTAATTTAATTTTGTGAATGAGCATTTATTGTGATTGTGAGCATTATGGTCTAGACAGCGTTCCACCGCCGACTCTGCGGTGTAGGTTGTTGCATCCCGAAAAGCGGGTGTAGGTCGTGACAGTATATGTTGTATTTTTATCTATGGGAGATTTATATATTGAGGTTGGATTGTATGTATGTGAAGCAAGATATATATATATATATATATATATATATATATATATATATATATATATATATATAGAGGAAGGATAGGCATCCCCACAAATTTTGCATCCCCATGCATCCCCATGTTCACATCCGTTGGATGTGCTTTAAGTCATTTAATCTTAACCATTGGTAAATCAACGGTTAAGATTAAATGACTTAAAGCACCATCCAACGGTGCAAATAGGGGGGATGCTTGGGGATGCAAAAAGTGTGGGGATCTTGATCCTTCCTCATATATATATATATATATATATATATATATATATATATATATATATATATATATATATATTGGTGGTTTCTATATATAGAATTACATATTATTGATCCTAACATATTGACTAACCATCTTTCCTTACAAGACCCAAACCCTAAGCTACCTAAACAGATCCCAATGGGTAGTCTATCTATCTTTGGCCACACGAAGCGGCCCCTATAGTACCGACCACCAATAAACCCATGTTCCAAGCCCATAAACCCACCTTCCCAAGCATATAGGCCCATATATGCCTATATATATGTACTAACTTCATAAAACCCTAACCCTAACACCAAAAACTAGCATCTACCACCCAAGAGCAGCCTCTTCCCTATTAATCCTGAAAATAAAATCCCTTTTCCCTCTCCTTCATCATCCATTCCCTCCATAACACCTTCCAATCATCTCCTCTCACTCAAAATATCTCTTTTAACATATTTCTCAACCAAAGCACTATTAAACCTCCATAAAAACTCCATCTTTGCCGTCAAACATGTTCAAGCACCATTTCCATCACCCTCAACCCATCAAGAATGGGTTAGCGAGCAAGCAAAGCAAGAAAGTTGGGTTCTTGGATAAGGAGGAGCACCCACAACTCTTATAGTAAGGGATTTTGGTAAAATTCTTATCTTTTTCATTCTCAAATTCCATGTTAGTAAATTTGTAGAAAATAAAATATTAATATCATAAAATTTATATTTGATCTCTTTTATTCCATATTTCCATCTATGAAGTTTGCATGTTGGGTTGTTAAGAAATCGGGTTACAGTTGAACTAGTTTTGAGCACCCCTGATGCAAAATTCTAGGAAATTGTTAGAATTTATCAAAAATTTATTTAATGTACATTTATTACAGTAAAATATTATTTTTAAAAATATTTTCATTATTTTATCACCTTAAATCTGAATGAGAAAAATAGGGATCAATATACTAGCTTTTCGGATAAGTTGCTGACATGGAATAGCTATAATTTAGGAGTTGATTTGACAAATGAATGTGAGTTTATTTTTTTTATAAATCATCATTATTAATAGGTTTTAAAATTTTATTTTATGTATTTAAATAATATTTAAAGTTTGGTGATATTTAGGACAAGTTTTCGGTAGACAAGCTGACATAGAGTCAACTAGCGAGGAATTTTTCCTTAAAATTATAAATCTAGAATTCAGAGTTTAATTCCATATAAATTATATTAAGATTATTATTTTTATTATTTAGATGATTTATATGCATGCCATTAAAGTAGAGACTTAACCTTGAATTTCGCAAGTCAAAACTACAAAACTAGGTCTAGAAATCCTAGAAGCATGTAGACTTGTAATTTAGGAAATCCATGTGTCCCATGTGCAACTAGAATGCTAAACAATTCTTTTATTGTATGTGGATTCTTGGTAGGTTTGGTATTGCAAAATCACCTAGGACTTGGACGACAAGCAAGTATACCTTGCCAAACTGTATAGTATTTACACGCATTTATTATATTATAATTTTTTCAGTCATACTTGATTACATGTTGTTTCCATTCCTATCATTATTATTTTATTGTTATACATGCATGGAAGTGGTTTATATCTTTTCATTATAGTATGTTATATCTTGCTATGTTCTTGTATACTTCTTGAGATTGTCCTTGTCCGATCCTATGTCACGTTTCCTTGACATGGACTTGAGTTGGACTTGATATGTTGATTGACTTGACTCGTAGTTCTATACGAGAATTTTGTTATAGACATTGACTATACTTGACCACTTTTTACTGTGAGCCCCCACCGAGCTACGATAGAGACTTACTATAAGTTGTGAGCCCTACCGAGCTACGATATATAGGGCCGTTAGCTCCCACCGAGCTGCGGTTTACCTCGATTAATTCGTAGTCACGTTTATTAGTACGATTCTCGACGACATGTCATATTCTTTATGTTTTCTTATTCTTGTACCGTGTAAACTTCAGTCTTTATTTTTATTTTGTCTTATGTCTTTCCATGCATGTTATTTACTATCATAGTAGGCATGTTATTATGTATCTTGCTGTGTTCTCTGAGGACCTGGTGATCTCTCCAGGTTAATGCTGATCACTTTATAGGCAAGATGGTGATTGATGGTTGTATATTCAAGATTTAGATATATGTTGGTTGATATCTTCATTATATTCCTCCAGTATTACATTTAATTTTTCCATGACTTTACTCTGCTGATATAGTCTAGTTTCACAAGCTTTATTTTTGTCATGAGCTTGTTCAGAGGGATGTATATGGTCTGGCCAACTTTTGTACATATTATCTATCTTGGTATTTTTTTCTTATGGAATTTGTGTATTATTGTTTGATCAGCACTGGTACACTTGTTTCTCACTTGAGATGATATCACGTGGATTGAGATATAGTTGGACTTGTTAGTTATAATTAGACTGGACATCTAGACAGCTTATACGTATTCGAGTAGGGCTGGAGTCTACTTGATACATAGGTGGCATGCTTACATATCATGATCCTATGTATTTTGGGACTGGGACGTTACAGACTCTGCCATGGGGAAGTTACAACATAGTTTATTATGTTATGCCCTATCAAATATTTCATATGAAATTGACTAGGATGGATAGAAAGACCACTTTACTATTGTATGCTCAAATTTTTTTGCATCAATTGAGATTATGGGATTTAATTAATCACTCACTAGTACATAAAAATGTACTGACCTTCGTCTTCACAGGTGCTGCGAAATCATGAAATCGATCCAAGGAACTGAAGGCGATGCCTGAACATTTTGAAGCCATGCTCGAGTGTGAAGCTTGTTCATACCTTTTGAAGACACCGCTCTTGATTCGCCAAGATGGCTATAATTCCATGTCTTGAAAAGTTTTCTTGTATAATGGGATGTGAAGTATGGAACGACTATCTCATCAGAGTCAGTTTGTAAGGCAGCGCGGGGACCCTTGTTCTCGAGTCTTGTAAATGATGTTCATTATCAATAAAGCATAGTTTTCTTCTGTGCAAGTGTTCCATTTCTCTGTGTACTCTATTTTTTTGTTGTGTTTCGGATAACTTTATGACCCTACCTTATGCGAGTGCAACTTAGGCTCACATGGCATCACGCCTGGAGGACGACTATCGATTCTACGGAATTGGGACATGATAGGTATCGTTTGCAGTAGAGGTATACTCGGTCGGTTAAACAACTAGGTATGCAATTTTGGTAACTAGCCCGACTTAATCGGTTAAACAATTGATGCAACAACAATTGACTATAAGGACCCTGATTTTTGGGAATTATTTTTTATTTATTTATATGATTTATATTTATTAAATTATATTTTCTTTATTATTATTACTATAGATGTACTTTTCTGTAGCTTTAATTTTTGGAGCACAAGAAATGTCAATCTTTCGAAATGTCCTTCAGGAGTTTTAAAGTAGACGAGTCCACCTTTAACTTGATATATCATGTCCCATCCAAACTTGTCCCCTAACATTCTTTTGACTTCGCACAACTTCGGATTAAATTTAGGTCATTTGATTATTTACCGTAATTCTTGACCGAACTTCCAACGTAAGTTCGGAACTCTACATCAATCAAAACCATTTGACCTAATATGGGTTTGACCATTTTGAGCCTACGACGCACATGCCAAGGGTGTGCCACTCAATCGAGTCCCCATGTGCTATTTATTTGCGAATGGCACACGAGACTCATGGGTTGACTTTTCGAGTTCGATTTGATTAGAAAATATATTTGGACCCTAACCTAGCCATCCCTACCTGGTAGAAGCTATGTTAGGTTGCCATGACTTAGTGAGTTATTATGAATTTATTTTGGGATGCTATGCAGCTAAATAGGTTTAAATACAATTTTGTATATATATATATATTATATATATATAAAATAACCTAATACTATATATATGTGGCCTTAGTCATGGTTAAGTTTTGAGACGCATATCGACTAGAAAGTTTGGTACAAATAGTGTAGTCGTGAGCTAGGGAAGGCCTGGCCATGGCAGTGTCCCTACTAGGAAAACTAGTCAAAGTTGTAACTTAACCATTATAGGTGACTTAATTATTTATTATTAAGACTTTTGACTTTTTAGGAGATTCGGTTGTGTTAAACTAGTCCAACTAGATCTGAACCAAACCCAAGCCCATGTGGTCATACGACGCATCCACAGACGTCCATGTAGATATATATTATATAGATATATATTGGTATTTTATATCTAATGATCTAGCAGAAATTTTTTATATAAGTGGTTATATATATATATATATATATATATATATATATATATATATATATATATATATATATATTATATTTCCAACCACCCATTTTATTCATGATGGCCGAAAGGCCGAACCTTTACAAGTATACCATAAGGCGCAAAATGCCGATGCCTATACACCTATACTGAAAAAAGAAGAGAAAATGAGAATCAACACGGCTAATCCGAGGATAGAAGAGAGTTCCAGAATACCGTCTGGCCATGTTTGCAGAGGGATCTCCGTTTGTGGCACTGACGAATGGTCTCCATATTAGTTGGTCTGCGTTGTAATGGCAGCCTTCATATCTAGCCTTGTTTCGATTTTTCCAGAGAACCCACGTGGCGGCTGCAGCGATGATCTGGTGTCCGTGGAATGCAGAAGCCCAGGTTGCCATGAGGTAGTAAAAGTTGTCGCCCCCGTGAGGCAATCTGCAACGCTAGGATAGAGCTCCCCAAACCTTGATCGGTAGTTCTCCTTGACTGAGGATGTGGTTGACTATT
This sequence comes from Iris pallida, assembly GCA_029216955.1. Taxonomy (NCBI): domain Eukaryota; kingdom Viridiplantae; phylum Streptophyta; class Magnoliopsida; order Asparagales; family Iridaceae; genus Iris; species Iris pallida. Next base: position 25,259,910 of record JANAVB010016197.1, on the reverse strand, counting down.
TCTGATTGTCGATCAGAGCAGCATGTGCAAGCTGAAGCAAGGCTGAACTCGATGGTGTTGAGAGTGTCATCAGTGGGGAGTTTGTTGCGTAGGGCTCTCCAAATGAGGAAGGACAACTTCTTGGGGATGCAGGTCTTCCAGAAGGATGCAATAGTAGGAGATGGAGCCGCATTACCTTGGATCACTCTTCTGGCCGACTAAATCGAGAACGCTCCGTTAACATCGGGCGACCACTCGAGCTTATCAGCGTCCGGTCCGATCTTTACTCTGCTACGGCGAATATAATCGCCCGCCTTAGACCCAGTCCATACCTGGACTTTGTTCCAATTCCAGGTGTTGTTAGGAGGGTCCCATTAGTCCTTGATAGTGTTGTTCCTGGGGGCAGCAAAAATGTTGGGAAGCAAGATATCGTCGACCCAGCGCTCCATAAATGACGAAGCTTCGTCGTTGCCCACATTAAGGCGAATTGCTGGTTCGACGAGGGACCGCCCGATGAGAATGCGTCGCCAGGCCGCTGAGGATCTACTGTTCGTGATGGCCGTGGCCGGGTGGATGTGCTTGAAGTATCTGGCCTTCATGAATCTGGACCATAAGTTCTTACTTGTGCGAAGCGTCCACCACAATTTTATTGAGAAAGCATTAACGATGTGAGAAAGTTTAGTGAAAACCAGGCCCCCCTTCCCGGTAGTACGAGCCATGGTATCCCAACTGACCCAATGGTACTTGTCGTGGCCGCCACTGTGTCTCCAGGGAAAGTTGCTGAAGATGCTCTCGATGTAGGATATAACTTTCTTGGAAGGGGAGCATGCTGCCAGGTTGTAGATGAGAATGGAAGTGAGGATATAATTGATGAGGATCATCCTGCCTCTGGGGGAAAGCGTAGCGTTGTGCCAGCCCTCGAGCTTCTTCCTGATGCGAGTGATCAGGTTTTCGAAGATCCGGCGTTAGATCTGCTGTACACGAGGGGGCACCCCAGGTAGTGGAATGGAGGGTGCTGGATCGGGAATGAGGTGGTGGTAGAGATGCTAGCCGCATGTTCTTTCTTGATTTTGTGGTGGGTGTAGATAACACTTTTATCCGGGTTGATCTTCTGCCCAGAGCACCTTTCGTATCTCTGGAGCGTATTGTGGACGACGTCCACCGATTCGGCGTCCCTGGAAGAGAATATGAGGATATCGTCTGTAAAGTCCAGGTGGGTGATGAACGGGCAGCCGCTGGCTGTGTGGTAGTGCTGGAAGTTGGGGGAGCTTGCCATCTTATTAAGGTTTATTCTCAAAACGTCCACCGTAATGATGAAGATGGTGGAAGATAGAGGATCTCCTTGCCTAACCCCACGACTTGATTTGAAGAAACCGTCCGCCTGGTCGTTAACAACCATAGTGAACCACGAGTTGCTGATCGATCTCCACACGATGTTGGTCCATGTTTCGAAAAATCTGAGGGCTCTGAAGACCCAGATCATGAATTGCCAGTCCAGTCTGTCGTAGGCTTTCTCCATGTCCAATTTGATAGCTATATTGCCCCCTCTTGCTGAGAGCTTCATGCAGGTGACTAACTCTTGGGCCAACATGATGTTATCTTGGATATTTCTCCCCCGAACAAAGCCACTCTGCACCTCCGAGGTGATCTCGGGGAGGAGGCCTGCCATGCGGGATGCGATGATCTTGGATATGATCTTGTTGGCGAAGGTACAGAGACTGATTGGGCGAAAGTCGTGAAATGTCTCTGGGTTGTCTTTCTTCGAGATGAGGATCATGTTGGTGCTCGAGATGGCTCTGGAGTAACTAGCTCCCTGAAAGAAGGCGGAGACCGCATTGTGTATGTCAACCTTGATGATATCCCAGCATATACAGAAAAAGTCCCCGAAAATCCGTCTGGCCCTAGTGCACTGTGTTCGTCGAGGGCCCATACTACTTCTTTCACTTCGTCCTCTGAAGGGGACTGCTCGAGCCGGGTATTGTCTGTGTCTCTAATGAGATGGGGAACCTCGTCCAGGAAGGTGTTGTCTTTGAGGATCGTTTCCTTGGAGAATAGTCTGGAATAGAAATTAGCAGCCGCCACTTGGATACCCTTAGGATCACTGATGCTGGTGCCATCGTCTACGGCAATCTGGTGGAGAGTGAGTTTTTTTTACGCCCATTTACGCAGGTGTAGAAGAATCTCAAGTTGTTGTCCCCCTCGCCGTCCCATTTGATCCTGGCTTTCTGCTTCCAAAAATTGGTCTCAATTTTCAGCCTGAATTTGAGGATGACTTTGGTGAGATTCAGAGCCTTCCTTGTATCAGGCGAACAGTCGGTCATATACCTGGCTTCGGCACAAGTAAAGTCATCCTCAGCCTCGCGAATGGCTTGAAAGATATCTCCATAAGCTTGCTTGCTCCAAGCTGCCAGAGCTTTCCTCGTGGCCTGGAGCTTGTAGGCCACCCGGTTGAGAGGTTCGAGTGAGTCCGTGCTGTTCTAGGCTTCCGTAACTACCCCTAAAAATTAGGGGTGCTCGATCCAGAAGTCCAGGAAGCAGAAGCTTTTCTTGGACTGGTTCGAAGTGCTAGTGATTTCAACTAGCAGGGGGGCGTGGTCAGATTTAGTGGCATTAAGGTGCGATAGCTTGGAGGTAGTCCCCATCCCTAGCCAGTGTGCGTTCGATAAAGCCATGTCGAGGCGGAAGAATTGCCGACGGTCTCCTTCCTGCATGTTGCACCAGGTGAATGCGTTGCCTGTGAACGGGAGAGAGGTGAGGTGAGAGTTGAAGATGAAGTTGTTGAAGTCTTGCATGGCAGGGAGAGGGGAGGCGGCCTCTAATTTTCTCATCTCTGCAGGTGATAGCGTTGAAGTCCCCAATGCAAAGCCATGGGAGGTTAAAGTTGTGATTGTTGATGTTCATGAGGTCGTTCCAGAGGTGTCTGTGGTCCGCGATGTCGCAGCTGCCGTGAACCGCAGAAAGATGGCGCGGTTGGGGATCAAAGGGTGTTTCATCAAGCAAGAAAGGGCTTGTCTGGAATCGTGGATGACTCTGAGTTGAACGGCCTTGAAATAGAGGATCCAAATGTCGTGTCTCCCAGCTATGGCCGAGTGAAAGCCTAACTGCAGTTGGATGGATTTGAGTCTCTTGTAAGGGATTTTGGGTTCGAGCATAATCAAGATGTCGAACTTGTGAGTTTTCTTAAGGCTGGTAATTCTCCTCATAGTAGGTTTGTTTGCCAGAACGTGGACATTCCAGGAGAGAATGTTCAGCATCATTGGAGGTTTGGGTGGGGTTGGTTGGACCGCTTTACAGCAGACCTAGTGTGCATGGACGGGGACTTTGCGGGCCCATTCTTATCCGATTTCCTGGTAGCGATGGATGCTACCCCCGCCATCTTGGAGGATGTACTGGAGTCCTCGGGGCATTTATGGTGTGCGACCGTTTCTCCGGTTGAATCGAGATCGGCTTGCTCCGGCGGGATGAGGAGGGAGTCGTCGGAGATTTCCATCTGGTCGCCTTCCGCCTGGAGAGGGAATCCTGCGGCGAGGACCTGAAGGCCTCTACCAGCCTGCTCTGGCCCTAGAATAGCCAGAGCGTCAATGGCGGAGTTACCGTGCGCTGTTTGGTTGTTGGTGGCGATCGAAGATGCTAGAAGGGACTCTTCTGCATCCACTAGGGGTGGGACGCTGAGGTCCTCCGGGTCTGTGCCGGGGGCCTTGACGAAGTCGGCAGGAAAAGCCATCTCCTGGGAGGAGTCGATAGCTTCTAACACAAGGGCGTTGAACTGATTGGACAGAGGAAGGACAGGTGGGTGGTATAGGGTCACGACTTTTTCTGCTGAGTTGCCTCTGCCTGATTTTCCTTCGCTGGAGTTGAATCTGGTGTGGGAGTTCGGTAAAGGAATCAGGGGTGGTTGGACAGTATTTTGATGCCGGTTCCCTTTGGGATTCGGTTCTGTCCGCTCTGGTTTCTTCCTAAGCTCAGGATGGAGACGGAAGCAATGCTTGGATAAGTGACCGTGTAAATGGCAGTGGGTGCAGAAGATTTTGTGATTGTCGTAGATAATTTATTGGGTGTGAGTACGGTTGCCAAGTTCAATGAGTACATGGTTGGGGGGTTCTGAGGTGAGTTCAAGCTCCACACATATTATGGCGTAGTTGTAGAAGCATGGACAATATTGTTTTTAGTCCCACATCGGAAAAGAGAAGAAGAAAGGGCTCAATCCATTCTATATTTAGAGCCCCCTTGCCTCCTTTGAAAAGGGCACAAAAAAAAGAAAGAAAAGAATCACTCAATTGATTATTCGCTGTCATGGCGAGGATAAGTTGGGTTCTGAGTACTATGCGCCTTCACGGGCTAGTATGAAGAAATCTAAGGCGGTACGGGCCATGCACTTCAAACGTGCTATGCCAACAGTAAACCAGAGATGCACACGCAAAATCATGTGCGCTACCGATGGTAAACTATACAGAATCGACTCGGGTGCGTTTGCACCCGATATGAGCCGACTCTTAAAGTCCCCCTCCCACTTGGGTACAATTCTTGCACTTGAACAAAGTCAGGGGGAATCTCTTGCGGGCCAGACCCCATGCTACCCATTGAGAATGTCGAAGCTTCCAACTTTGACTCTTCCTATTACGCACCTTCGGGTGCTAGGTCGAAGAAGTCTAGGGCAGTGCGGGCCCAACAAGCCCAGTCAACTGTCCAAGCTGCTGACCGTCAGCGGGCACCATTAACTGATTATACGGACTCCTGATGGAAAGTTGTACAGAACCACCTACGTCCAGTCCACGAGGGCTAACGGACAGGGTGGGTCTCAAAAGTCTCCATACAATGATCGAGCGCAGTGCTTTACTAGCCGGAGATCAGGGGGCAAATATGATGGTCTCGAAAGTCTTCCTACAATAATCGAGAGCAAGTACTTTACTAGCCTCAGATCAGGAAGTAAAGTGGACTCGAGCCACAGAAACAAGTGGACTCATGTGGCCAAGTGGACTCGAGCCGCAGAAGGAATGCTCCTGAAAATCCTATGCGGCTAAGAGAAACCAAGCCGCAGAGGGAAGGCTCTCGAAGACCCCATGCGGCCAGGTTGACTCGAGTCACGGAAGCAAGGCTCTCGAAGACCCCATATGGCTAAGTAGACTCGAGCCGCAGAAGCAAGGCTCTCGAAGAACCCATACGGCCAAGTAAAATCGAATCGCAGAAGCAAAGCTCTTGGAGACCCCATATGGCCAAGTGGACTTGAGCTGCAGGAGGAAGACTCTTCAAACTTCATGCGGCCAAGATGATCCGAGCCGCAGAAGGAAGTCTCTTGAAGACCTCATGCGGCCAAGCCAATTTGAGCCGCAGGAGGAAGACTCTTCAGACTTCATGCGGCCACGATGATCCGAGCCGCAGAAGGAAGCCTCTTGAAGACCTCATGCAGCCAAGCCAGCTTGAGCCGCAGAAGGAAGACTCTTCATACTTCATGCGGCCCAGATGATCCGAGCCGCAGAAGGAAGTTTCTTGAACACCACATGCGGCCAAGCCAATTTGAGCCGCAAAAGGAAGACTCTTGAGACCTCATTCGGCCAAGATGATCCGAGCCGCAGAAGGAAGGCTCTTGAGATTTCATGCGGCCAAGCCGATCCAGGCCGCAGAAGAAAGACTCTTGGTAACGCATACGTCCAAGCTGATCCGGGCCGCAGAAGATTGATTTTACTCTGTTGTGGGAGGACACATGGTAATTTGACCAAGTTTCAACCACCCATATTTGCTCCAACAAAGAAATCTCAACAAACTACCATTTGGCAGCCAAAGAGCGAGTCTTTATGTGGTGTTGCAGTCACGTGGACACGTGACCATTTATGCGGCTCAAAATATCCTTTATCCCGAAATCACTATAAATAGCAGGGTACCACACCCATGCAAATGGTTGGCAATCAAAGGCTGGCAACCTTCGAAAGGCAATTTCTTTAAGAGCTAAAGACTGTGTCAGATAGTCCAAGGAGTAAGGTAGAGTTGATACACTTTCTCGAGCCTCCACCGTCACCCCCCAGAATAAAAAACTAAACAATTGTACTTAGATTGTTTCCTAGGATTTCTTTCTAGGCTTTTCTTTGTACAAGTGAGTTTGCAATCAATTTCAGCATTTCTATAAAACCTGTCTTTGATTTTTAATAGCAAACACAATGGCGACTCTGCTGGGGACGTCCTTCTCCTTTGATGAGAAGCTGGTAAGGCAATCTGACGCATCCAAGCTCAGCTCTACGCAGCAAATGCTTGTGGTTCGTTTTGACCAACAAGCCTTCGAAGAAATGCTCTCCGAAGGGAGCGCCACCCCGTCAAGGAAACGAGCCAACCCAAAGAGAACTCGCAGGACGTCGGCACGCAAAACTGTTACCCCCGACCAAGTTCTCGAAGAAGCTCCTTCTGCAGCCCAAGACGGTGATCGAAGTTCTCCTGTGGCTTTGCTTCCGACCGTAGAGGACCACACTGTCCCCAAATCCAGCAAAAGAAAATACTACGATAGTGAGTTTTTGGAGACACAAGGGAAATCCATGCGGACAAAGAAGAGGTCGCATAAGAAAAATAGTCAGTCTGTCCATGCGGCAGCCAACTCCGACCACAGGCAGACAACCCATGCGGCAGCCAACTCTGGCCGCATACTGATGGCTCATGCGGCAGCCAACTCTAGCCGCAGGAAGATGGCCCATGCGACAGCCAACTCTGGCCACATATAGATGGCCCATGCGGCAGCCAACTCTGGCCGCAGGAAGATGGCCCATGCGGCAGCCAATCCTGGCCATAGGCAGAGTGTTTCATACGGCCCTGTTAGAGGCTCCATGTTCAACCGTCTCTCATGCGGACCCGACTCCATACGGTCCATTAAGAATGTGGGATGTATCAATCTGGACTCTTTTTACTATGTGCCTTCGAGTGCTAAGACAAAAAAGTCTAGGGCAGTACGGGCCCAACAAGTCCAGTCAACTGTCCAAGTCGCTAACTGTCAGCGAGCCCCGTTAACTGTTATACGGGCTCCTGATGGAAAGTTAAACAGAACCACCCGCGTCCAGTCCCCCAGGGCTAACGGACAGGGTAGGTCTTTAAAGTCTCCCTCAAATGATCCAGAGCAAGTATTTTTACTAGTCTCGAATCAGGGAGCAAACATGATACCTAAGCACCTGTGCGCTCGGGATACCCGAGTCCATGAGTTTGGTGCAAAGGTAGATCAGTTTGCTACCAACTTGCGTGAGGTGATTACTCACAAACGCAAGGTGGCAACATTGGCATACGATGAGTCCCACTCGGGACGTCGTTGCACCCAACTTATCATCAACTGCTACTACGGCAAATCGGCCACACCTGATGGTCGGCAGTCAGTTTTCCAACGACTGCAGCAGCCAGCACCTGTCCGACAATAACTCAAGAAACATGTGTAAATTCCGGGAGACGAGGAGTTTCCTTTCGCCTCATGTAATTCAACTCAGAGGGTTCCTCCTGGCAAGGGAGGAAAGAAGACAGGCTCTTCCAGCCCGGCAATTTTAGCCAGTATTGCAAGGAAACTCTCATCTGGAGGGTTGCTGCCGACAACAGGGGGTGTCTATTTAGGCACTAGATCCAAAAAGAAACTTCCAGCACCTAGAGGTGCACCTTCGGCCTCCTTGGGAGTAGATGAAGCTGGGGGTAACAGTCCCCTCATTATATGCGACAACCCGGTGTACCAAGAGCACACACAGGGGGCAGAGATCCTCCCGAACTGCGCAACAGACTTGGACTTCCCTGAGGGCCACCTCCCTCGCCAAGACGATGCGGCTTTCTGCACAGGGGGTAGCACCCCTTCCGAGTCTGAGAAAGATGACATTTCGACATTCTCCGATGATTTCTCTGTACAAGGGTACGATACAGAGAGCACCTCTGCTACGATCCCTTCCACCTCTACCCACGTGAGGTCAGTCTTTATGGCTGATGATGATCATGAAGCGCCTACTGACCGACAACGTCTAGAAGTACTTGAGGCCATGCTCTTGTCCTTGGTCAAGTCTGTAGACGAAATCAAAGCTGCCTTGCCAGCTCAACCAGCAAGGACGCCCGGACAAACAAGCTTGGGACCCGCAGTCAACGCGGACTGCAATACGACCACCCCTCCTTTGGGTGATGATCCTTTAGGAGCATTTGTTCCTTCAGCTGCCGACGAAGCCAAGGAAGCGAGGAGGGAAGTCCAGGAGCTTCGAGCAATATTCAATGCCCAAGGCTCCTCTCGGGACCTCAGAATACGGCAGCCGTATCCCATTGCATGGAGAGACGTGCCTTTTCCACCACGGTACAAGCCGTTTCATATCGATTCATATGACGGGAAGACCTCTGCTAGTCGGTACATGACTTACCTTGAAGTCACAACCGACCACTTGTCGCATAGTGATGCCATCCTCACACAATTATTCATCGGAGCATTGGAGTGGATCGCGTTCGACTGGTACCGCAACATTTTCGACAACTACATCCATTCTTTTGACGACTTTAAGCACATGTTCCTGGAGATATTCTACGAAGTGGGGCATGATGTGACGATGTCATCTCTCATGGACGTCGTTCTGGGAGAGAGGGAGCTAACAAGGAACTATATCGAGCGATTCTACCAAACCGCAATAAAATTGCCCCATGGCAATCCCGAGAGATCCTTGATTGAAATCTGCCAGAAGAAGTTGCTCCCCGCAATTAGCCTCTGGATGGGTGACGATCAGTTTAGGGATTGGACAACCTTCATCATAAGTGCTACCAATGCGGAGGCAAAAATGAAGAAGGCTCACCAGCTGGGATTATATATTCCAGATGGAGAAGATAAGGGCAGACTTCCTGGTTCCACCTCCAGTAACAACAACAGTGGCGCCACCTCCAACCGAAACAATAAAGGCAAACAGGCCATGGTCGCTGATGCGACCCAGAAGCCCGAACAAAAACAGGCAGAAGGTCAGTGGCCCAAGATGAATTACTCATATAAAGGTAGCCATGTCAAACCTATCTCCGATATTCTCTTGCAAGGGGGTAGGATCCAACTCCCTCCACCAAGGCGCGAGCCCCGAGTGGCAGAAAAGGAGGACCCAAAATATTGCCACTTCCACCGCTATGTCCATCATTCCACTCATGATTGCTTCCAATTAATGAGGTACATCCAGAGTCTTATCGACTCCAAAGCTCTGTCGATAGACATTGAAGAGGTTACCGTAGCGGCGAACATGGTGTCAATTCAGTTCGACGACTTTGTAGAAGCATAGAAAAGGACAAAAAAAGTCCATGCGGCTCCAAACAGAGGGAGCCTCATGCGGCTCAGGAATCCTTCAAAACTTTATGCGGCTCGAGACTCCCCAACAGCTCCATGCGACTCGGGCAAAGACACGTGGCCATACGCTGCCTACTTCTGCAGCCGGCCATAAAGCCGCCTCCCAATTAATTGCTCTGACGCAATGAATGACAGCTCTGAAATAATGAATGACAGCTCTGACATAAAAGCTGGAATGATGATGGCGTGCTCCTTGGGAAAAGAAGAAAATCTTTTCTGGCAGGATCCGTCAAGTCCCAAGCACCCCTATGCGGCTGCCTGCTTCATGCGGCTGCCCGCTTCATGCGGTCGCGTCCTTCATGCGACTGCCCGCTTCATGCGGCTGCCCGCTTCATGCGGCCGCGTTCTTCATGCGGCTGCCCGTTTAATGCGGCTACCCACTTCATGCGGCTGCGTGCTTCATGGGCTGCCCGCTTCATGCGGCTGCTTCCTTCATGCGGCTGCCCGCTTCATGCGGCTGCCTCCTTCATGCGGCCGCCTCCTTCACGAAGCTGCTGCCCCCATGCGATGGTTACCTTCATGCGGCTAGGACTTGGGGGTTACCCGTATGCGGTTCACTTAGACCGCACTCATGCGGCCCTGCCAGACACCCCGCTCATGACGGTTGAGACACGTGGCGATCCTCATGACAAGTTGAGACACGTGGCTGTCTTATCCCCTCGGAGTTATGGCTGCTCGCAAATCCTGACAACTAGATTTAGTGCAATCACCATTATTACTCAAATCAAATCTGATTTGTTGTGATTAAGCAAATGGGACACGTGGCGGGAGATCCGAGCTTGTCATATCAGATTATGAGGATTCATTGCAATCAGCATTAATTGCCCATACAGATTTGGTGCAATCAAGAATCAATTGCCCAGATATAATGCAATCAAGATTAATGGCCCAGATGATTGGCCGTCGACTTTTTAAGGAGAGAATCATTGCAAACCCTAATGATCACACCCCACTCCTATAAATAGCAAGGTGCCATTCTCTTGCAGAAGGATCGGATCCAGAGAAACATAAAATATAGCAAGGTGCCATTCCCTTGCAAAAGAGATCCTCTCCACCCGGCTGGACACACAGAGAGACAAAAAGGCTCGCACAGAAGAGTCTTCCCATCCTGAGAGCATTTCTTCATCAGAGCCAAGGCTACGTCTGATCGTCCAAGGAGTAAGGCAGAGCGGCCGTCGCTTTTCCGAGCCTCTACCATCACTCCCCAGAATCAAAACTAAACAATCGTACTTAGATTGCTGTACCTAGGTTTTTGTCCCTAGGCTTTCTTTGTACGAGCGAGTTTGTGTTATGAAGTAAAAGTCCAATCCTCCAATATAATTGTTCTGTTCTTTTATAATCAATGGCAAACGTGATGGCGACTCTGCTGGGGACCAAAAGAACAGAACAATTATATAGGAGTGCCCGTTCACTGAACTCACATGCCGACTCCAAATCCCCCAGATTGTCGAGTTATGTACCCGCAGGTACAGCTGAAGCGGCTGCCCACTTCATGCGGCTACGTGCTTCATGCGGCTGCCCGCTTCATGCGGCTGTCCGCTTCATGCGGCTGCGTCCTTCATACGGCTGCCCACTTCATGCGGCTGCTTCCTTTATGCGGCTGCCCGCTTCATACGACTGCCTCCTTCATGCTGCCGCCTCCTTCACGAAGCTGCTGCCCCCATGCGGCGGTTACCTTCATGCGGCTAGGACTTGGGGGTCACCCGTATGCGGTTCACTTAGACCGCACTCATGCGGCTCTGCCAGACGCCCCGCTCATGACGGTTGAGACATGTGGCAATCCTCATGACAAGTTGAGACACGTGGCTATCTTATCCCCTCGGAGTTATGGCTGCTCGCAAATCCTGACAACCAGATTTAGTACAATCACCATTATTACTCAAATCAAATCAGATTTGTTGTGATTAAGCAAATGGGACACGTGGCGGAAGATCCGAGCTTATCATAACAGATTGTGAGGATTCATTGCAATCAGCATTAATTGTCCATACAGATTTGGCGCAATCAAGAATTAATTGCCCAGATGTAATACAATCAAGATTAATGACCCAGATGATTGGCCGCCGACTTTTCATGGAGGGAATCATTGCAAACCCTAATGATCACACCCCACTCCTATAAATAGCAAGGTGCCATTCCCTTCCAGAAGGATCGGATCCAGAGAAACAAAAAAATATAGCAAGGTGCCATTCCCTTGCAAAAGAGATCCTCTCTACCCGGCTGAGAGACAAAAAGGCGCGCACAGAAGAGTCTTCCCATCCTGAGAGCATTTCTTCATCAGAGCCAAGGCTACGTCTGATCGTCCAAGGAGTAAGGCAGAGTGGACGTCGCTTTCCCGAGCCTCTACCGTCACCCCCCAGAATCAAAACTAAACAATTGTACTTAGATTGCTGTACCTAGGTTTTCGTCCCTAGACTTTCTTTGTACGAGCGAGTTTGTGTTGTGAAGTAAAAGTCCAGTCCTCCCATATAATTGTTCTGTTCTTTTATAATCAATGGCAAATACGATGGCACCTTGCTATATTTTATAATCAAAGCCTTATGCGGCCCAATCCAGACGAACTCATACGGCCCTGTTTGAGAGGGCTTCATACGGCTCGACTCAAAGGGACTTATGCGGCTCTGTTCGAAGGATCATTATGCGGTTCAGTTTATGAAGCGTCTATGCGGCCACTAGACAACTCCCATGCGGCTCGGACATGGAGTATACCCCCATGCGGCTCGGACATGAGACGAACCTGCGGCCCCTGCAAATTGAATAGTTCGACAAAAATGAGGAACGCATTAAAGGCTTGTGCATAAAGCATGCAATAGAGCCGTCTTTGGTATGGTTTCAAAATATGTGATCCTCCCAAACCCTTACCAGCAATGGAGGGTGAACGTCGGGGTGAACTTCAGGCACCGTGGCTGATGAAGAAGCCACTCCCTTACCCTTCACCGCAGTTGCAGCCTTGGAAGACTTGGGGGCCATTGTCGATGATGATCGGAGAAGGAAGACGAAGGCAAAAATCTAGGGCAAGAAGAGTTGAAGGCAGAAGAAAGTAAAGAAGCCTCTCTACCCAAAAGACGCTCTTATTTATAGGAAGAAAGCGAGGGGGCGCTTCGATCCACGTGTTGTAAAACCGACTCTTCAGTCATCGAGGCAAATCCGAGGTAAATCCGAACCGACCCTTGGGTTCCTGCCCCAAAAGGCGACTTTAAATCTAAAGCAAATCAAGGACAATAAATGAGATACATACGTGGCAAGAAGACGCAGCCAGACAGGACATGCGGCCAGAAATGGCCCATGCGGCTAGCAAGGCCATGCGGCCAGAACATCTCATGCGGCTAAGAAGTCCTTGCGGCTAGAATACCCTATGCGGCCAGAAGAGCTTATATATGTAGCCATGCTTCTTATTCAAAGTATTTCAATTTTTTAAATTGAAAACTTTGAAGGGGGACTGGTAGAAGCATGGAAAAGGACAAGAAAAGTCCATGCGGCTCCAAACAGAGGGAGCCTCATGCGGCTCAGGAATCCTTCAGAACTTTATGCGGCTCGAGACTCCCCAACAGCTCCATGCACCTCGGGCAAAGATACGTGGCTATACGCTGCCTACTTCTGCAGCCGGCCATAAAGCCGTCTCCCAATTAATTGCTCTGACGCAATGAATGACAGCTCTGACACAATGAATGATAGCTCTGACATAAAAGCTGGAATGATGATGGCGTGCTCCTTGGGAAAAGAAGAAAATCTTTTCTGGCAGGATCCGTCAAGTCCCAAGCACCCCTATGCGACTTCCCGCTTCATACGGCTGCCCGCTTCATGCGGCCGCGTCCTTCATGCGGCTGCCCACTTCATGCGGCTGCCTGCTTCATGCGGCTGCGTCCTTCATGCGGCTGCCCACTTCATGCGGCTGCTTCCTTCATGCGGCTGCCCGCTTCATGCGGCTGCCTCCTTCATGCGGCCGCCTCCTTCAAGAAGCTGCTGCCCCCATGCGACGGTTACCTTCATACGGCTAGGACTTGGGGGTCACCCGTATGCGGTTCACTTAGACCGCACTCATGCGGCTCTGCCAGACGCCCCGCTCATGACGGTTGAGACACGTGGCGATCCTCATGACAAGTTGAGACACATGGCTGTCTTATCCCCTCGGAGTTCTGGCTGCTCACAAATCCTGACAACCAGATTTAGTGTAATCACCAATATTACTCAAATCAAATCAGATTTGTTGTGATTAAGCAAATGGGACACGTGGCGGAAGATCCGAGCTTGTCATAACAGATTATGAGGATTTATTGCAATCAGCATTAATTGCCCATACAGATTTGGCGCAATCAAGAATCAATTGCCCAGATGTAATACAATCAAGATTAATGGCCCAGATGATTGGCCGCCGACTTTTCAAGGAGGGAATCATTGCAAACCCTAATGATCACACCCCACTCCTATAAATAGCAAGGTGCCATTCCCTTGCAGAATGATCGGATCCAGAGAAACAAAAAATATAGCAAGGTGCCATTCCCTTGTAAAAGAGATCCTCTCCACCCTGCTGGACACACAGAAGATAAAAAGGTGCGCACAAAAGAGTCTTCCCATCCTGAGAGCATTTCTTCATCAGAGCCAAGGCTACGTCTGATCGTCCAAGGAGTAAGGCAGAGCGGCCGTCGCTTTTCCGAGCCTCTACCGTCACCCCCCCAGAATCAAAACTAAACAATCGTACTTAGATTGGTGTACCAAGGTTTTCGTCCCTAGGCTTTCTTTGTACGAGCGAGTTTGTGTTGTGAAGTAAAAGTCCAGTCCTCCCATATAATTGTTCTGTTCTTTTATAATCAATGGCAAACACGATGGTGACTCTGCTGGGGAGACAAAAAGAACAGAACAATTATATGGGAGGACTGGACTTTTACTTCACAACACAAACTCGCTCGTACAAAGAAAGCCTAGGGACGAAAACCTAGGTACAGTAATCTAAGTATGATTGCTTAGTTTTGATTCTGGGGGGTGATGGTAGAGGCTCGAGAAAGCGACGGCCGCTCTGCCTTTCTCCTTGGACGATCAGACGTAGCCTTGGCTCTGATGAAGAAATGCTCTCAGGATGGAAAGACTCCTCTGTGCGTGCCTTTTTGTCTCTCTGTGTGTCCAGCCGGGTGGAGAGGATCTCTTTTGCAAGGGAATGGCACCTTGCTATATTTTGTGTTTCTCTGGATCCGATCCTTCTGCAAGGGAATGGCACCTTGCTATTTATAGGAGTGGGGTGTGATCATTAGGGTTTGCAATGATTCCCTCCTTGAAAAGTCGGCGGCCAATCCTCTGGGCCATTAATCTTGATTGCATTATATCTGGGCAATTGATTATTGATTGCGCCAAATCTGTATGGACAATTAATGCTGATTGTAATGAATCCTCATAATCTATTATGACAAGTTCGGATCTCCCGCCACATGTCCCATTTGCTTAATCATAACAAATCTGATTTGATTTGAGTAGTAATGGTGATTGTACTAAATCTGGTTGTCAGGATTTGCGAGCAGCCATAACTCCGAGGGGATAAGACAGCCATGTGTCTCAACTTGCCATGGGGATCGCCACGTGTCTCAACCGTCATGAGCGGGACGTCTGGCAGAGCCGCATGAGTGCCGTCTAAGTGAACCGCATACGGGTGACCCCCAAGTCCTAGCCGCATGAAGGTAACCGCCGCATGGGGGCAGCAGCTTCGTGAAGGAGGCTGCCGCATGAAGGAGGCAGCCGCATAAAGCGGGCAGCCGCATGAAGGAAGCAGCCGCATGAAGCGGGCAGCCGCATGAAGCACGCAGCCGCATGAAGTGGGCAGCCGCATGAAGCGTGCAGCCGCATGAAGGATGCGACCGCATGAAGCGGGCAGCCGCATGAAGCGGGCAGCCGCATGAAGCGGGAAGCCGCATATGGGTGCTTGGGACTTGACGGATCCTGCCAGAAAAGATTTTCTTCTTTTTCCAAAGAGCACGCCATCATCATTCCAGCTTTTATGTCAGAGCTGTCATTCATTGTGTCAGTGCTGTCATTCATTACGTCAGAGCAATTAATTGGAAGGCGGCTTTATGGCCGGCTGCAGAAGTAGGCAGCGTATGGCCACGTGTCTTTGCCCGAGCCGCATGGAGCTGTTGGTGAGTCTCGAGCCGCATAAAGTTCTGAAGGATTCCTGAGCCGCATGAGGCTCCCTCTGTTTGGAGCCGCATGGACTTTTCTTGTCCTTTTCCATGCTTCTACAAGACCCCCTTCAAAGTTTTCAATTTAAAAAATTGAAATACTTTGAATAAGAAGCATGGCTATATATATAAGCTCTTCTGGCCGCATAGGGTATTCTTGCCGCATGGACTTCTTAGCCGCATGAGATGTTCTGGCCGCATGGCCTTGCTAGCCGCATGGGCCGTTTTTGGCCGCATGGCCTGTCTGGCCGCGTCTTCTTGCCACGTATGTATCTCATTTATTGCTCTTGATTTGCTTTAGATTTAAAGCCGCCTTTTGGGACAGGAACCCAAGGGTCGGTTCGGATTTGCCTCGATGACTGAAGAGTCGGTTTTACAACACGCGGATCGAAGTGTCACCCCCTTTCTGCCTATAAATAAGAGTATCTTTTGGGTAGAGAGGCTTCTTTACTTTCTTCAGCCTTCAACTCTTCTTGCCCTAGATTTCTGCCTTCGTCTTCCTTCTCCGATCATCATCGACAATGGCCCCCAAGTCTTCCAAGGCTGCGACTGCGGTGAAGGGTAAGGGAGTGGCTTCTTCATCAGCCATGGCGCCTGAAGTTCACCCCGACGTTCACCCCCCTATTGCTGGTAAGGGTTTGGGCGGATCACATATTTTAAAACCATACCAAAGATGGCTCTGTTGCATGCTTTATGCACAAGCCTTTAATGCGTTCCTCGTTTTCGTCGAACTGTTCAATTTGCAGGGGCCGCATGTTCGTCTCATGTCCGAGCCGCATGGGGGTATACTCCATGTCCGAGCCGTATGGGAGTTGTCTAGTGGCCGCATAGGCGCTTCACAAACTGAATCGCATAATGACCCTTCGAACAGAGCCGCATAAGTCCCTCTGAGTCCAGCCGCATGAAGCCCTCTCAAACAGGGCCGCATGAGTTCGTCTGGATTGGGCCGCATAAGGCTTTGACCATCTAACTTTGTTTCTTTTTATTTTTGATTCTTGCAGCATCCCTGCCGAAGGCTGAGATCATTGTGAAGGAAGAGCTGTTGCCTTCTCTCAAACAAGAGTCATCGTTTGTTAAGGAGGAGGTAATACCAACAACGAAGGAACAGAAAGGAGAGCTGGCGCCCATTGCTATAAAGGAGGAGCCCCAGTCTGACGGCGGTAGTACTGAGAGTTTCGACTGTAGAAGCATGGAAAAGATTAAAGAAAGATCCATGCGGCCAGGGAGCCCCATATGGCTCAGAGAGCTCATGCGGCTCAAGGATCCATGCGGCTCAAGCGTCTATGCGGCTCGGATAAATTCCATGCGACTCAGAGAGGAGCCACATGGCCTGCAACAGTTATTCCCTTTGTCCTTTATTGTATTAAATGCCTTGACGACTGACAGCTCTGACAAGGTGACAGTTCTGACACAAAGATACAATTATGACTCCCTCATAATAGCGGACTCCTAGGGAAACGATGGAAATCTCTGACACGATCCCCCGAGATCAAGAAACTGTCAGGCGGCCTTGACACGTGGACAGTCGCATGCGGCTCGAGCAAAGACCACCCCATGCGGCTCAGGCCGAAGCTGTCCCATGCGGCTCAGGCCGAAGCTGTCTTATGCGGCTCAAGCAGAGGCTACTCCATGCGGCTCTCTAAGACCATCTTCATGCGGCTCACTAAGAAGCCATCCATTATGCGGCCGCCTACGCTCATGCGGCCCGATCATCACCATACGGTTCAAATGTTCAAGGGCCACTCCCAAGCAGCCTTGACACGTGGCCGGCCTTATGCGGCTCAATGGGGAGCAATCCTCATGCGGTTCAGATTTTCTCAAGGGCTCGCGGTTAAGACACGTGGCATGATAGTAGGACACGTGATATCAAATCGATCGAAATCCATCAACAAATCCCAATAAAATATTGGGATCAAATCAGATCATGTGCATTCAAGCAAATCAATGACACGTGGCGGGAAATCCGAGATTGGCATGACAAATCAGGAGGATTTATGTCAATCATCATTAATTACCCACAAAAGATTTGATGCAATCACATTAATTGCTCAAATCTCTTATATTCAAGATAAACGGCCCAGATTCAGTGAGGCTTAGCCGCCGACATATCAAGGAGGCAATCATTGCAAACCCTAAATGATTGGATCCCACTCCTATAAATAGCAAGGTGCTATTCCCTTGCAAAGGAGGAGACCCTTTTGCGAAGATCGGAGCACCAGAACACTTGGAGAGAAAAAAAGAGAGAGAAAAGAGAGCATTTCTTCAACGCCAAGCAGATCTTCCCCGAGCCAAGGCTGCATCCGATCGTCCAAGGAGTAAGGCAGAGCTGCCGTCGCTTTTCCGAGCCTCTATCGTCACCCCCCAGAATCTAAAATAAACAATTGTACTTAGATTGTTGTACCTAGATTTTTGTCCCTAGACTTTCTTTGTACAAGCGAGTTTGTATTGTGAAGTAAAAGTTCAGTCCTCCGATAATTGTTCTGTTCTTTTATATTTTGTGGCAAACACGATGGCGACTCTACTGGGAAGAAACTTCTCCACGGCTGAGGAGTTGGTAACACAATCGGATGCAGCCAAACTTGGCTCCACGCAACAGAAGATGGTCGTCCGCTTCGACCAACAGGCGTTTGAAGAAATGCTCTCCGAAGGAAGCGCTGGCCCGGTCCAGAAGCACGCCCGCACAAAGAAGGCCCGCAGGGAGTGGAGGCCAAAATCATTTGCTCCTCCCCAGGCCCTAGACGGAGTACTCTCTGCTACCCAAGACGGCGAAGGCGACTCTCGCGTTGCCCCACTTCAAGCCATAGAGGACTCTGCTATCCCCAAGTCCTGCAGAGGAAAGCACTACGATGCTGGACTTGCAGGGGCAAAGAGCGATTCTATGTGCTCCAGAAAGAAACCGAACAAGGGCACTAGCCGCAAAGCGAAGGCTCATGCGGCCAAGATTGCCAGCCGCATGAATGATGACCATACGGCTAAAACTGCTAACCAAATGCATAATACTCATGCGGCCAGGATTTCCAGCCGCATGGAGAACACTCATGCGGCCAGGGTTTCCAGCCGCATGTGGATGACCTATGCGGCTACGACTGCCAGTCGCATGAAGATTATTGATTCCAACCGTATGACGCCTACTCCATGCGGCTCTGTCTTCGACCGCCTCTCCTATGGTCCTGATCTCTTGTGCTCCCAAGAAGACATGTCTGATTCTCTCCAGCACCACTTAGACTCTTCCTACTATGTGCCCTCACGCACTAGAGTGAAGAAGTCTAGGGCAGCACGAGCTTGGCAAGCTCGGTCCGCTGATCCGACCTCTGACCATCCGAGCGTCCCACATACTGTTATGCGGGCCTCTGATGGGAAGTTGTACAGAACCACTCGAGTCCAGCCCCCGACGGCAAACGGACAGAGGGGTTCCCAAAAGTCTCCCAAAATCCAGGGAGCAAACATGGTCGATCCGGACCCATCTGACTTGCGTGAGGCCATCCTCCACAAACGCAAGGAAAGAGAAGGTGCCCCGGGGTGCAAAGAGTCCTCCCACGGACGTCACTGCACCCAAGTCATCGTCAACTGCTGTTGCAATAACGCGACGGTACGAGAAGACCGGCAGTCCGTCTTTCAAAGACTGCAACAACCATGTTCAGAGGATGAGGCACCTCCCGTCGTCTCCTGCAACTCTGCTCAGAAAATCCCCGCCGATGGGAGAGGGAAGAAGATAAACGTTTCCAGCCCAAAGATTTCAACCATTATGACTAAGAGGCTATCGTCTAAGCGGGTGCCCACCACCGGAGTTTTCCAAGGCACCCGTTCGAAGACGAAATCTGCTACAGTAGGTGATTCATCGTCCACACCACTGGGGGTTGCTGGGACTGGGGGTAGCACTCTTCCGAACCTCTACGACAATCCGATGTTCCAAGAAGACGAGCTGGGGAAAATAACTCTCTCATCAGATGTAGCAAATCCCGACGTTCCCGAGGACGTCCACGACTCTCAAGATGAAGCAAACTCTGAAGCCGGGGGTACTATCCCTTCTGAATCCGAACCAGAAGAGAACATTCCCACATACCCCGATGACGTCTCGCTACAGGGGTATGATTCGGAGGGCACGTCCTCCACCGTTCCTTCCATCTCTCCTCATATAAGGACGGTATTCATGACGGACAGCAACCAAGGTGGTTCCAGTGACCGCCAACGCATCGACACTCTGGAGGCCATACTGCATGCCTTGGTCAAGTCTGTAGACGAGATCAAAGCGGCCCTTCCAACTCTTCAAGGAGGGACGCCTTGCCAAACAAGCGCGGGTCCTGCGGTCAATACGGACTCGAACTCGGCGGCACCGAACCCGGGCAATAATCCTCCTGAAATAACGGCTCCCACCGCTGCAGATGATGCCAGGGAAGCAAGAAGAGAGGTTTAGGAGCTCCGAGCCATGTTTCACGCCCGAAAAAACTCTCAAGACCTCAGAATACGACAACCATACCCCGTTGCATGGAGGGATGTCCCCTTCCCACCAAGATATAAGCCGTTCAACATCAATCCCTATGATGGCAAGACCTCAGCAAGTCGGTACATCACTTACTTCGAGGTCACCACCGACCATCTGCCCCATGACGATGCCATCCTCACACGATTATTCATTGGGGCATTGGAAGGGGTCGCCTTCGACTGGTATCGCAACCTGCCAGACAACTGCATCCACTCCTTCGTCGGCTTCAAGTGCATGTTCTTGGAAAGACTCTACGAAGTAGGGCAGGACGTCACAATGTCCACTCTCATGGACGTCATCCAAGGGGAGAAGGAGCTGACAAGGAACTATGTTGAGCGGTTTCGCCAAACCGCAATGAAGTTGCCATCTGGTAATCCGGATTCCTCCTTGATTAAAATTTGCCAAAAGAGATTGCTCCCAACAATCAGTCTCTGGATGGGCGAAAGTCAATTTAAGGATTGGAAGACGTTTATCATCAGTGCCACTAGCGCCGAAGAACGATTGAAAAAGGCTCGCCAATTGGGATTGCACATCTCGGAGGGAGAAAACAAGGGCAAGCGTCCTAATACCAACAACGATAATGGGGGTAGCCCCTCCAACAATCGGGATAAGAGGGGCAAGCAGGCTATGGTGGCCGACACAGCCCAGAAACCTGAGTCAAGACCGACAGACAAACAATGGCCGCAAATGACTTACTCCTTCGAAGACAGCCACGTCAAGCCCATCTTGGACATGCTCATACAAGGAGACAAAATTCAGCTTCCTCCACCAAGACGGGAACCTCGACCAGCAGAAATGGAGAACCCAAAGTTCTGCCATTTCGACCGCTACGTCCACCATGCTACACACGACTGCTACCAACTGAAACGATACATCCAAAATCTCATCGATTCGAACGCTCTGGCCATCGATTTCGAGGAGGTAACCGTGGCAGCCAACATGGTATCCGTACAGTTCGGCAGCTTTCCTCCAACAGAGACTCAAGACGGGGTGGTACCCGTCCCTTTGGCGACGATGGAGATTGCTAATCTTCTACCTCCTCGGGATCAGGCTGCTGGTCTAGTGCCCCTCACCACATCATGAGGAGAGATCATGTGGGTCCATCCAGACCTGGTACCTGTAGTGACTCAGTCCACACCACCTTCCACTCGCAAGAAGAAGAGCGGAAAAGTCAAATCCTGCCACACAACCTCGGCAGATATCGAGGAAGTCACAGCTGTCGTTACCCGGTCCGGGGCACAATCCCAACCTGTGGCTGATAACTCGACTGAAGATCATCAGCCAGCTACTGCTGACACACCGGGACCGTCTCAGCCTCCGACGACCGACAAGCCTAGGCCGAAGGAGACTCGCTTTGACAAATCCCTCCGAAAAGATGCACCTCAGGGGCTGGAGAGGCCCTACAACTTCGACATCCTGGCACAATTGGCCAACACACCAGCCAAATTGTCATTATACGAGCTCCTGAGACTCTCAAAGGATGTTCGCGCGGCTCTGAGCGATGCACTCCAGAATGCCGACGCCTATCTGGCTCAGGTCAACCTTACAGGAGAGAGTCCGCCCGCAAATCTCCATGACAACGCTTGCACAGGGGCGATGCCCAACATTGTCTTCACTCCGCAGGATATGCTCATCAAAACAAATCTGCACGATCGTCCGTTATACTACACCGGATACATCAGGGACGTAAAGGTGGACCGGATGCACATTGATCCTGGCTCTTCCATAAGCATCATTCCGAAGGGTCTGCTACATCATCTCCGCATTCCTATGTATCGTCTGACGCCAACAAGCACCGCCATTAGCGGTTTCAATTCGGGTAGGAGCTACCCAATTGGGAAGATTCGCTTGAAGTGCCAAATTGGCGATCTCCAGTCAGAAGTGATCTGTTACGTCATAGATGCGGATACTTCTTACAACATCCTCTTGGGGCGCCTTTGGATACATGATTATATGATCGTGCCTTCCACGCTGCACCAGTGTTTCAAGTATGTCGACAAATACGGCTTTGTGAGGACAGAATTTGCCGACATCGATCCCTTCAAAGGGGTCGAATCCTACTACTCGGATTCCTGCTTATACGAGAAGTCGAAGAGGCACCTGGATGAAGATGTACATGATCGAACTGAGACGGCCTCAGGATCAGAAGAACCTCTGACGATCCACCTTCAAGCTCGCAAGCCTGGCAAATTTGCACCCCTTACGGCCGCTCTGCATAAGGATGCGATCAGCCTCTCAGCACAAGAAGGGCAAATGATAATCCGGCTGCCAAGGTCCGGCCAAGCATCGAGACCCACAACAGAGCCACTGATAATCAGGCTACCGAGAGTCAGCCAGCCACAAGCAGGGAAGCTCAACCCCTCTGACAAGTCAATGACGATACGTCTTCCCAAAATGAATCGTCACCCCGATGCAAAGTCTAGGGCTTCTAGCGAGCCTACAACTCCCCGTCCAGCATCGAGCACCAAACTGGGGGTCGCTAGTTTGCCAACGACTCCACGTTCGGTCCCACCGACAGAACCCCTGACGATCAAGCTGCCCAGGTTATCCTCTCAGTCTTCATTCATACAGGAGGTAGCTGAAGAAGAACCGGAACTGGCCAAGTATGTGGCTGCCCATACTGATGTTCCCTCCGCGGATGATGTAATCCTGCTAGAAAAGATACCTTACTTCATCAATAAAGGGCTATCTTTGAACTACCTCGAGCTTAATAAACTTTGTACAATGTATGCTATGGAACACGGTATAGGAACTCACCTACACACACAGGTGACAAATGTTTACACCGCAAACCAGCATACTCCAGTGGAAGACGCTTGCTGCATAATCGAGGGAGGAGACCATCCAATCATCTTCAGCCGGAAGGACGACCCACAACCCTTCACCATAGAGAAGGTCGATCTCGAATCAGATGCCAGCAGACTGCCTCTGTATCTGTATAGCCCCTAATCCAAATACCTCATGCAAAAATAGGGGTATGATCTAGAGACTACGCCAGGCTTAAACTACGGCACTGGTCGACGATTACCTTTGAAGCCGCCAGTCCCAGCTGGCAAACCACGGGACTACTACAGTAAGACCCGATGCGGATTAGGGTATGTCACGCCCGCAACAACTCCTGAAAGTTCAGATGAGGAATGCGATTGGCATTCACATTCAACTGGGTCACCAACTTCTGATTCGGATACCAGCATCGGAGATGTATTCAGATAAGTCTTGTCACTCAATATGGCATTCACCGACACTTACGAAGAAGATGAAGACATTCCTGAAATCCTCGAGTTAGAGCCGTGGGCCCAACAACTGGATACACAATGGGAAAAATGGTTCGAACAGAGGGAACCTCCTACTGAAGATGAGGTTATACAAGTCGACCTCGGCAGCGAATCTTCTCCAAAACCTATCTTCGTCAGTAAAAGCCTGACAGACGAAGAGCGGGAATCACTATTGGAACTTGTCAAAGAGTATATTGATGTGTTCGCCTGGAGTTACAAAGACATGCCAGGACTAAACCCCAAAGTTGCCCTTCACAAGCTCAACATTCGGCCAGATGCAAAGTCGGTCAAACAACAACAGCGACGCTTTCGCCCGGGTATCATGGATGCGATCGAAGCCGAAGTCAACAAACTGATAGCCAGTGGCTTCATTCGCGAAGAACAACATCCGGACTGGGTCGCCAACATAGTACCGGTCCTCAAAAAGAATGGAAAGATTCTAATCTGCATCGACTTCCGCAATCTGAACGAGGCATGTCCCAAAGACGAATTCCCCCTCCCTATCACAGACATCATGATCGACAACACATGCGGCTTCGAACGTATGTCATTCATGAATGGCTTCTCGGGGTACAACCAAATCAAGATGTCTCCTGACGATGAAAAGCATACATCATTCAGAACACCAATTGGTACATACTGCTACACGGTCATACCGTTCGGCTTAAAAAATGCAGGCGCCACATATCAAAGAGCCATGAGTATCATCTTCAGAGACCACTTGCGCAAGGCTGTGGAATGCTATGTTGATGACATCGCCGTCAAGAGTCGCTATATGGAAGACCATCTGCAGGATCTGAGGACGATATTCGACCTGATGCGAGCACACAACCTCAAGATGAATCCTACAAAATCCTTCTTGGGCGTATCCAGCGGAAAATTCTTGGGTTTTATTATTACAGCCCAGGGAATCCATGTCGATCCAGAGAAGACAAAGGCAATTATGGAGATGGGTCCCCCGAGAAATCTCCGCGAACTCAGAGACCTTCAAGGGAGGCTAGCCTACATCAGGAGGTTTATTTCTAACCTCTCCGGGCGATGTCGGCCATTCACCCACCTCATGAAGAAAGGCGTCTCGTTCGTATGGGATGAAGAATGCCAACGTGCCTTCGACAGCATCAAAGAATATTTGTCGAACCCTCCAGTCCTGGTGGCCCCTATTGCTGGGAAACCATTTTTGCTATATGTACGAGCAATGGAGCATTTCCTCGGCGCTCTGCTGGCACAAAACAACGATGCGGGCCATAAACAAGCGATATATTACCTCAGCCGAATGATGATTGGGCCAGAGCACCGATACACCGCCGTGTAGAAGGAATGCCTCGCCCTGGTGTTCGCCATTCAAAAGACGCGGCACTATGTCACAGGACAAACCATACATATGATCGCACGAGTCAACCCTCTTAGGGTCCTCATGACTAAACCAGGGGCACTCAGCTCCCGCCTCGCCACATGGGCAATATTGCTGTCTCCTTATCATATGGTCTTCGTCCCGTAAAAGGCTGTTAAAGGTCAAGCTCTGGCAGAGTTCTTAGCAGCCCACCCAGGCTCAGAGTCGTCCAGAATATATGAAGGAATCCCAGATGAGGTCGCTGACTCTCATGCAACCTCTCACGATAATATATGGCGAATGTTCTTCGATGGCGCCTCCAGGATCGGACTTAAGGGCAACATCGTCGTCGGAGCCCTGCTCTAACAATATGGCCGAGTACAACGCTTTGGTCATTGGTCTCCAACTTGCAAGAGAGCTGGGGGTAGAATATCTTGAAGCATATGGCGATTCGCAGTTAATCGTCAATCAGATCCGGGGTTCATATGAAGTCCGTCATAAAGACATGATCCCCTATCACTAAATAGCGATCAACATTATTTCGTCATTTAAGGGATTCTTCATCGAACACGTTCCCAGACTCCAAAACATCGAAGTCGATGCCCTAGCAGGCCTTGCCGCTTCCCTAGCAGTGCCAAATCATACTCATCATTCGATTGATGTGATAGGCCACGAACTGGTCTGCCCCAAGAACAACGTTCAATACGTGGCGAGTTATTCCGCTCAGACGATCGACGAAGCGCCTGACTGGAGACAACCACTCATAGACTTCGTAGTCTACGACATCCTGCCCGAGAACCCAAAGGAGGCCACTTCCATTAGAAGGCGTTCTCTCAGATTCTTCTACGATACAGAGACGAAAATGCTGTATCGGCGATCCTACGACGAGTTATTGCTTCGGTGTCTGTCAAACACAGAAGCCAAAGAAGCCGTACGCGAAGCTCATGACGGTGTCTGTGGGGCCCATCAGCCTGGCCCTAAATTGCAAGACCGTCTTCGCCGAATGGGCTACTACTGGCCCACGATGGAAGCAGATACGATAGACTATGCAAGAAAATGTAAAGCATGCCAAGTCCACGCGGACTTCATCCACTAACCATCCGAGTTTCTACATCCAACGGTGGCATCCTGGCCATTTGAAACATGGGGAATGGATATCATCGGTCCGATTACTCCACCTTCCTCCCGTGGATATCGCTTCATACTCGCGATCACGGATTACTTCTCCAAATGGGCGGAAGCTGTTCCACTTGCAGAAGTAAAGACGTCAAACGTGATCAGCTTCCTCAAGCATCACGTCATCTATCGCTTTGGACTGCCCCGAAGGATCATCCACGATAATGGTCCGCAGTTTGCAAGCCACGCCTTCTATCGGTTCTGCGACAAGCATCGCATGCAGAATATTGCTTCAACACCATACAATCCGACAGCGAATGGGTTGGCAGAAACATTCAATAAAATAATCATCAAACTTTTCAAGAAGTTCGTGTCTTCCAACAAACGCGACTGGAACAAGAAGCTTGGTGAATGCTTATGGGCGTACCGTACTACAGTCCGGACAGCCACTGGGAACACGCCATTTTCCCTGGTGTACGGGAGTGAGGCAGTCCTCCCATTGGAGACTCAAATACCCTCGCTCCACGTCGCCCTTACTTACCAATTGACGACGAACGATAACTACCGTCGTCGCCTGCAAGAGTTGGAGGCCTTAGATGAAAAGCGCCTCTTGGCTCAGCAACGGATCGAGCTATACCAAGCACGCATCTCTGGAGCCTTCAACAAGAAGGTTAAAATCAGAACATTCCAAGTGGGCGATCTCGTTCTGCCAGTCCGAAGGCCGATGGTTATGACTCACAAGACCGCCGACAAGTTCCAGCCGAAGTGGGAAGGCCCATTTATCATTGAGGCTGTATTCTCCAACGGAGCTTATCGCCTCGCAAAACAAAACGGAGACATGCTCGTGTTGCCCGTCAAGGGCAAGTTCCTGAAGAAATATTATGTCTAAACGACATTTTCCGGATTATCGAGTCATGTACCCGCTGATACCGCTGAACTCATATGCATATTTTTCAGATCATCGAGCCATGTACCCGCTGGTACCGCTGAACTCATATTCACCATTTTCCAGATCATCGAGTCATGTACCCGCTGGTATCGCTGAACTCATATCCATAAAACTCCAAATTTTCAAGTCATGTACCCGCTGGTACCGCTGAATTCACATTCTCCAAACTCCAGATTTTTGAGTCATGTACCCGCTGGTACCGCTGAACTCACATTCTCCAAATCACAGATTTTCGAGTCATGTACCCGTTGGTACCGCTGAACTCACATTCTTCAAATCCCAGATTATCGAGTCATGTACCCTCTGGTGCCTCTGAACTTACACTTTGATTCCAAAATTCATGGATTGTCGAGTTATGTACCTGCTGGTACCCCTGAACTTACATCCCGGTCACTCTTTTAGGGAGAAAGTCATGTATAACCATACCTCTGAACTTTCTTCCTGAAAGAGCTCCTTCCTCATGATCCACTACCCGTACTCCCAGTGCACAAAAAGGGTAACGGGTCCACAAATTTCTAAAACGACCATGTCGATGTTACCTCTGAGTCGTCTCAATTCTGCCAAAAATAAATCACCCCTCTACATAGAACTTCCATGTCCTCATTACCTCTGAGTCGTTCTATGTACCCCCCTTCATTGAGCCCACTCCTGCCATGTCCTTATTACCTCTGAGTGGGAAGGCTCCGTCGAAGAAAACCTCATACTTGCCATGTCCTCATTACGTCTGAGTAAGTATGTTGATTCTCCTTCGACTTACTATCCGTACCCACAACCGGAGTACGCCAAGGATAGTAGGTCCACAAATGTTCTCTGTTGACCACAAATATCCTTCGTTGAGTCCACTCCTGCCATGTCCTCATTACCTCTGAGTGGGAAGGCTCCGTTGAAGAAAACCTCATACTTGCCATGTCCTCATTACCTCTGAGTAAGTATGTTGATTCCCCTTCGACTTACTATCCGTACCCACAACCGGTGTACGCCAAGGATAGTAGGTCCACAAATGTCCTCTGTTGACCACAAATATCCTCCGTTGAGTCCACTCCTGCCATGTCCTCATCACCTCTGAGTAAGAAGATTCCGCGGTAAGAAAACCCTCGTGCTTACCATGTCCTCATTACCTCTGAGTAGGTACGTTGGTCCTATTTCATCCTATTATCCGTATCCTAACCCAGGGTACGCCAAGGATAATAGGCCCATAAAATGTCCTGTGCTAAGTTTCTTAGTACAGGCCCATCATTTCTCATCATGCCCCGTGAGCCCAGCTGTTCCATGGCATTCTTTCTTCCGATACTCGAAACGTCCACGATACCATTACTGTGGAACCGTTCTAGGTATCCCCAAACAAACTTGTTATCCGTACCTAAAACCAAGGTATGCCAAGGGTAACAGGTCCACAGACAAGTCCCCCACTCGGGGCAAAAATCACCATGATACCACAGGCAAGACAAACGATACAAATGAAAGGTAGAATGGAAAGTACTCTTTATTTGAAAGACAAAAAAGCATTACATATTTTGGGACCACGTCCCTCTCAAAAAGAAAAAAAAAAGAAAACAAAAGAAGAAAAGGCCGACTATAGTTCGGCATTACACAATTCCAAGAGACGGTTTCTCACCAAGGTGGTCCCACGCTCAAGCCTTTGTTTAGCTCGGCGCTCAACCTCCTGGGACAACTGCTCCGCATCACTCAAGTACATATATGCCTGCCAGTCATTCTCCATCTTCTTCAGGGCAAGTTCCAGATTGGCAGAAGCTCTACTAAACCTGTCAGCCTCCTGAATAGCAACCCCTTTCTCAGTACGGGCAGCTTCGAGCTCGGACTCCAGGAAGGCCAGCTTTCTCTGGAGCTCGAGTATCTTCTCCCGGGTGTCAGCTACCCCGCAGGAGGCAGCCGCTTCCCGAGCTGCACAATCTTCAGTCCGACGGCTCCATTGATCGTACAACTGAGTCAGATCCCGGCGGTCCTTCAATATAGTTGGCTTGATCGATTCCCGAGCAAGCCTCACCTTCTCCACCGCGGTTATGAGGAAAGTGCACTCTTGGTTTATTGCCGCGGGTAAATCAGCTTGCTGCAGCACGTGAAACTGGGCCAAAAGACGATCAGCCTCTAGCAACTTAGGCTCCAGAAGCGCAGCTAGTCCCGCCCCACCGGGGAGTGTTCTAAGGATATTGATTTGGCCACCGGCGCATTGACGGGCCATAGCAAAGGGAGTCCCCCTCGCCACAGCTGCCTCGATCCCTCTCTTCAGGTGGCGGTGAAAGCTATCGACCACATCCTGGGACACTTCATCCAAAACTTCTGTAGAGGACGGCATCAAAGAAAGTATGGCTGGCAGTACCGAAGGAGTAGCCTCAGAACTTGCCATCCCCGCCACCAGGGAAACAAATTCTGCGCGAAAAGATGCATGAATAACAGCTAGCTCCTCTTCCGCCGCCCGAAGAGCTTGGATACTTGGCAAGGCGGAAAGGTTAACCCCCGAAACCATATTTGCGGAGGAGGACGCATGAAGCATTGTCCCTTGTCCCAGCTGTGCTGCCACTTGGGCCCCCGAACTCGACCCAGCTGAAGGCCCCTCAATATAGGTTGGAAAAGAAGGAAGCACACGTGCTTCCATCAGATCCCTTCCGGTAGAGTCTGCCTTGACAATGTCCATCACCGGCAATAAAGGGGTGGGACCTGTACGTCCAAAGCAACCATTAATCGACGTAACCCGAAGGACATGATGATAGAGCAGATAGGCCTCCTCACAAGTTAAGATTCGGCTTAACTTACCAGGGGAAGAGCATGGAGGCCACAGTTCGCCCGCAGCTGGTATAGTCTCCTTACCCACGGCTCCCGAGTTGAATTTAACTGGTTTCTCTGCCCCAGCCACCCCGAAAAAGGAGCCAGCCGGTTCAGCGTCACCCAGTTGAAATTCAGCTATTTTGGGGACAGGCGCAGTAGAGCCCCCGTCCCTATGGGTTGAGGTCTCAACAAGGTGGGACTCTTCGGCCGCCGTCGGAAGAACCCCAACAGAAATGATAGCGGTGCACACATCGCTGACCAAAGTGGTCAGGGCCAGATCGACTTCAGTGGTCGGGTCCCAGGAAATCGACTCCTCTGATGCCTACAAAGAGCAAAAGAAGATGATTAGGCTATACTTCAAAAAAAGAAGGATAAGGTATTTGAAATTCAAATCACCTCAGAAACAGCGTCAGCATCATCAATAAACAGCCTGCGACGCCTTACCGCAGCTCGCTTCATAGAGTAGGTTCCGCCATCATCAATAAACACGCGCCTGCTTCGCTTACGCGAAGGACCAGGCACAGCAGGTGGTTGATCCTCCACCACCTCGCCAGGACCAGCAGGCAGCTGACCCGCCATCGTTTCATCCAGCACAATAGGGGGCTAGTCCCCCACCTCCTCATCCGAAGAATGCGACGAGTCATCGGCGTCCTGCTCATCATCCTCTTCGTCCGCCGCAGTGGACTCTGAGTCCAGCACAGGAAGCCTAATCGCCCTTCTCTTTCTCTTTTTGGATCCCTCGGGCTTCTCGGCCAAGCCAGTGCCAGCAATGAAGCTGGTACTCATGTCAAAGTTAATAGGAGGCTTGCTCGCCGCAACATGATAAAGGGCCGCCATGTACAAAATCTCCCCTGACGTCTTAGCATCAGGAACCAAGAAGCTAGCCCGGGTATGGACCGCATTGTAATAATGCCAAGCCCTGATACCATCGAGGACGCTGCCCTCAAAGCCCAGGCAAGTGCTGGGGCAATCAAGGTATAGCTGACTATACCCGAATTGACGAGAAAACCTACTGGGCAAATAAGGCTCCAGGTATACGTTATTTCGGTAACGATATACTAGGTGCGCGGGGCAAATATTGCACAGCCAAAGAAGCATCTTCTCAGATAAGAGTTGGGGAGGTTCAATGTCGTCAACGTGTACCCCCCTCACTTCTCTAGCGGTAAAATGAGGAAGAGAAACAAAGAAGTCGGGCCCGTCAACTCTCGCCAACGCCCTCCGACAGGCTGGCATAGTGTCGTACTCCTAAGGCTGACGACGGTATCGGAAAAGGAACGCGTCATCAGCGGTAACATCATCTTCTGTTCCGGGCCTCATTAACGACCGGTAATGCATCAATAACCACCCTATGAGATAATGGTATGGTAGCTCAATCCGCTCAAAGTCCAGTGTCGTCTCGTGAGCAATGACTTTAGACGAAAAGGCGCGAAGGCCGTGGTGTATGCTACACACCATGGCCGGAAGAAGGGCCAGTCTGACTTTAAAGACCAGCTTCACAGCCGGGAGAATGAAGTGGCGGCTGATCCTTTCAGTAGAACCTGCCCCTCCCGAGACTACGCAATTCTGTAGCCACACCATCAAGAACCCGGCCAAGAGTGCTTTCTCAGACATCTGCCGGGTACCGTAGTGGAAATAACTGAAGGAGTCAGTACGACTCCCAAATCTATCGCGGGTGGACCTCGACCTTTGGCATTCAATATCAGGTCCTTTACCTCCGCTTGGGTTTGAGGACTTCGAGAAGAAACCCGGCCGGAGGGTTTTAATTTGAAAAGATACGCGACCCAGGCCGTGGTTTGGGGGTCGTTCCCTTCTGAACTATTATTCTTCTTGATAGCAGTCTGGTGACAGATGCTATGGTGGCACAGCAGTTCCCGGTATATAGCGACGAAACCCGGGAATCGTCGATCCAGATCATCGAATTCCTCGTTTGTCGGGGTGTATACTTCAAAGGCCTCGCCCCCCACGGCAGCTTGGAAATAACATGTATTTCATGGAGAGCAAGTCCCAACTCCCCTCCGGGCGCGAAGAAAGTCCCCGTACGCCGGTTATACATCTCCAAAAGGGCCATGAACAACGGCTTGTTAATGGACAACCCGTAACAGGTGCCCCGGATGGCGTAATAAAGGTCAATCTCCCAAAGGAATTCTTCGTAGTTCCTCAGAATCCATGAGGTAAGATTGGCCCATGTAGGAATGGGGTTTATCCAATTCAGCAGCGACAACCTGCCCACAGGATAATACCCCTTGCGAGCAAGCTGATTCAGGAAGGTATCAGCTCGAGTAAAAGTGAAGTTGGGACCAGACACGTTTATAAAAGTACCAGGAATCAGCCCCATCACACTCCGACTGACCGAATCCCTGCCCGCATATGCTGACCCCGTACGCCTATTATAGTGGATGTTGCCCACAAATATCCCCGATTGGGTGGGAGTTAGGGAGCCCACCATTGTCCTGCTCAACGGTACCATATTAAACCACGAGAGAGGAAAATGTCGTTCCATCTCGGGAATATGGATCTCCACCCCGTCCACAGTAAAGTCCCAGTTCTCAGAAACGTCCGGCATTCGGGAGTTCTTTATGGATAAAGCATCTCCAAAGAGAAAAGCTGGTTTCAGATATTCTCCGTCCAGTCTCCCCGAATTCATCATAGTGCAAAAAAAAATGGAAAGGCTGGTTGTTGATGTCAGCCACCCTCTCCAAAGGCTTATTGGTGGGAAGCTGATCCGTTACATGTCGAATTAAGCCGTCAAGCCGCACACCCACGGCGAATTGAGCTGAACCCACCAGAAGCTCTCCTGCCAGGTTGGTTGGGAGGTTCACTGGAAAAGGACAAAAGAAACAGGATTTAAAAAGATGGTTAAAACGAAACCACTTAAAGATTCCCAAAAAGAAGTTCCTATGAGCCTATGTGGCTCGGGTTAACACAGCCTCATGCGGCCCAATTCAGTTGGGAGTTCCATGTGACACTGATTCGATAGCTTATGCGGCTCGGTTGAACTTATGCGGTTCTATCTAGCAGAAGAGCTTATGCGGCACAACTCAGCAAAATTCTATGCGGTCCAGTTTGTCAAGAACATATGCGGTCCCGTTCAAAGGAGGCTTCATGCGGTTCAAATCCAGAAGTGCTCCTGCGACTCAAATCTTTCTCATGCGGCTCAAACACAGGGCATGCCCTATGCGGCTCGGATATGAGAGGGTCATGCGGCCCATATAACATATGCGGCTCCATCATGATCGAACTCGGGCGGTTCAATAAAGACGAAGGATGAAGGCTTGTGCATAAATTATGCAACAGAGCCATGGGTCCTTAGGGTTCAAAGTATTCAAATCCAATCCTTACCCTTGAAAGCAGGGTGGACGTCAGGGTGCACTTCGGGCACGGCGGCCGACGAGGAAGCCGCTTTCTTGCCCTTCGCAGCAGCAGAGGCAACCTTGGAAGACTTGGGGGCCATTTTCGACGGTCGGAGAAGGGAGATAAGGAAAGAAAGTTGAGACAGCAAGAGTTGGGGATGAAAGAGAAAGTAAAGAAATCCCTCCGACTGAACTCGTCCCTATTTATAAACAAAAGCAGGGCATTTCGATTCTCGTGCAACACAAAAACCGACCCTTCGGTTATCGAGGCGAGCTGCCTAAAATGAAGGCCAAACTCCTGGGATCCTGCCTCGAAAAGTGGCCTTAAAACTGACAGCAGATCAACAACATTCAATGCAAAAGATTTTCACACGTGGCAGGAGGACATGGCGAGGAGCTCATACGGCCAGAACAGCCTATGTGGCCCGAAAGTCCATGCGGCTGAGACATCCATGTGGCCGAAACATCCATGCGGCCGAGACATCCATACGGCCAGGACATCATATGCGGCTAGGAGAGTTTATGCACAGCCATGCTTCTTATTCAAAGTATTTTAATTTTACAAATTAAAAACTTTGAAGGGGGTCTTGTAGAAGCATGAAAAAGAATAAAGAAAGATCCATGCGGCCAGGGAGCCCCATGCGGCTCAGAGAGCGCATACGGCTCAAGGATCCATGAGGCTCAAGCATCTATGCGGCTCGGATAAATTCCATGCGACTCAGAGAGGAGCCACGTAGCCTGCAACAGCTCTTCCCTTTGTCCTTTATTGCATTAAATGCCTTGACGGCTGACAGCTCTGACAAGGTGACAGTTCTGACACAAAGATACAATTATGACTCCCTCATAATGGCGGACTCCTAGGGAAATAAAGGAAATCTCTGACACGATCCCCCGAGATCAAGAAACTGTCAGGCGGACTTGACACGTGGACAGTCGCATGCGGCTCGAGCAAAGACCACCCCATGCGGCTCAGGCCGAAGCTGTCCCATACGGCTCAGACCGAAGCTGTCTTATGCGGCTCAAGCAGAGGCTATCCCATGCGGCTCACTAAGACCATCTTCATACGGCTCGCTAAGAAGCCATCCATTATGCGGCCACCTACGCTCATGCGGCCCGATCATCACCATGCGGTTCAAATGTTCAACGGCCACTCCCAAGCAGCCTTGACACGTGGCCGGCCTTATGCGGCTCAATGGGGAGCAATCCTCATGCGGTTCAGATTTCCTCAGGGGCTCGCGGTTAAGACACGTGGCATGATAGTAGGATAAGTGGCATCAAATCGATCGAAATCCATCAACAAATCCCAATAAAATATTGGGATCAAATCAGATCATGTGCATTCAAGCAAATCAATGACACGTGGCAGGAAATTCGAGATTGGCATGACAAATCAGGAGGATTTATGTCAATCATTATTAATTACCCATAAAAGATTTGATGCAATCATATTAATTGCTCAAATCTCTTATATTCATGATAAACGGCCCAGATTCAGTGAGGCTTAGCCGCCGACATATCAAGGAGGCAATCATTGCAAACCCTAAATGATTGGATCCCACTCCTTTAAATAGTAAGGTGTCATTCCCTTACAAAGAAGAAAACCCTTTTTCGAAGATCAGAGCACCAGAACACTTGGAGAGAAAAAGAGAGAGAGAGAAAAGAGAGCATTTCTTCAACGCCAAACAAATCTTCCCCGAGCCAAGGCTACATCCGATCGTCCAAGGAGTAAGGCAGAGCTGCCGTCGCTTTCCCGAGCCTCTATCGTCACCCCCAGAATCTAAAATAAACAATTATACTTAGACTGCTGTACCTAGGTTTTCGTTCCTAGGCTTTCTTTGTACAAGCGAGTTTGTATTGTGAAGTAAAAGTCCAGTCCTCCGATAATTGTTCTGTTCTTTTATATTTCATGGCAAATACTGACCTTTCTACTCCGGACGAGGATTTTGCTCAATTAGATCCTTCATATGCAAAATAGTTGAGGGATTGGTATATACGCCCCCGCAACTAGGATTCGTGGGCTCTCATAAATGTCCGTCATTTGTCTTGATATTTCTGTCTGTCTTTAGCTGCAGTTTGTGTTTTACTTCTTTTGGACATCAATGTAATCTTCTTCTTTTTTGTCTGAATGAAATGATAGAAAACTTTTCTGGCTTGCTCATGAGATGTAGTCATGTGAATGTAAATAATTTTGAATGACCGGAATACATTCGCTCTATTCTTTGCTTTGTAGTAGTTGCCCCAATGAGAGACTTTTTGTGGACCTATTATCCTTGGCGTACCCTGATTCTGGATACGGATAATAAGTTAGGAGGGAACCAACATACTTACTCAGAGGTAATGAGGACATGGTAAATATGAGGGTTTCTTCGATAGAGCCTTCCCACTCAGAGGTAATGAGGACATGGCAGGAGTGGGCTCCATGAAGGGAATATAGAACAACTCAGAGGTAATGAGGACATGGAGGTTCTATGTGAGGGGCGGTTTATTTTTTTTGGTGGAAGGAAAACAACTCAGAGGTAACATCGACATGGTTGTTTCGAAAAATCTGTGGATCTGTTATCCTTTTTGTGCACTGAAAGTGCGGGTATTGGATCATAAGGAGGGAGCTCTTTTTGGTAAGAAAGTTCAGAGGTATAATCATACATGACTTACTACCTAAAAGATGCGGTATAGATTCATCTGTAGTGATCAGAGTGTAAGTTCAGCGGTACCTGCGGGTACATAACTCGACAATCTAGGAATTTGGAGTCGGCATGTGAGTTCAGTGGTACGAGAGGGTACATGACTCGTTAATCTGGAAGATTTGTAGTCGGGATGTGAGTTCAGCGGTACCAGGGGGTACGTAACTCATTGCTTCAAAAGATTTATTTTGGGATATGAGTTCAGCGGTACCAGAGGGTACGTAACTCATCACTGTGGCAAATTTGTAGTCTGGATGTGAGTTTAGCGGTACCAGCGGGTACATGACTCAACACCCCGGCAGATGTTGTTTCAGACGTAATACTTCTTTAGGAACTTTCTGTTGATGGGCAACATAAGCAAGCCTCCATTTTGTTTTGCGAGGCGGTAAGCTCTATTGGAGAATACAGCATCGATGATGAACGGGCCTTCCTACTTTGGCTGGAACTTGCCGACGGTTTTGTGAGTCATAACCATCGGCCTCCGAACTGCCAGAACGAGGTCGCCCACTTGGAATGTTCTGATTTTCACCTTCTTGTTGAAGGCTCCGGAGATGCATGCCTGGTACAGCTCGATTCATTGTTGACCTAATAGGCGCTTCTCATCCAAAGCCTCCAACTCTTGCAGTCGGCGATGGTGATTATCATCTGTTGTCAACCGATAGGTGAAGGCGACGCAGAGCGAGGGGATTTGAGTTTCCAATAGGAGAACTGCCTCACTCCCATATACGAGAGAGAATGGCGTGTTCCCAGTGGCCGTCCGTACTGTAGTACGGTATGCCCACTGTTTGCCATAAAATATAAAAGAGTAGAACAATTATCGGAGGACTGGACTTTTACTTCACGTTACAAACTCGCTTGTACAAAGAAAGCCTAGGGACGAAAACCTAGGTACAGTAATCTAAGTACAATTGTTTATTTTAGATTCTGGGGGGTGACGATAGAGGCTCGGGAAAGCGACGGCCGCTCTGCCTTACTCCTTGGACGATCGGTATGCAGCCTTGGCTCGGAGAAGATCTGCTTGGCGTTGACGAAGAAATGCCCTTCTTGCTCTCCTCGTGTTGCTCTTCTGGCTTCTCTCTCTCGGTGTATTTTTCTCTCTGATTATTAGGGGGGAGCTCTCCGTGTCTCTGTATGTATATCTTACAAGGGAATGGCATCCTGCTATTTATAATAGTGGGGGGGCATCATTAGGGTTTGGATGATTACCCATTCTCAAAGTGGCGGCGGCCAATCTGGACCATTCGTCTTGAATGAGAAGGATCTGGGCCATTAATGTGGATAGTGTTGAATCCTGTGAATGATTAATACTGATTGCTTTAAATCTTCATGATTGATTATGTCAAGCTTGGATCTCTCACCACGTGTCCCATTGGCTTGATTATGAATGATATAGCCTGATCTCATTAATTATGAGGATAGCGTTAAATATGGTTATTGGGATCTGGTGAATCTCTGATTAATTTAATACCACGCATCCCATAATCACCCTGCTACCAGCTGTCACGTCATGGGGGCAATTGAATCTCTGCCACGTGTCTTAATGGTGGACCCTGCCAGAGCCGCATGATATCCGTAAACCGCATAAGACAGTGTCTTAATGAGCCGCATAGATATAATACTTGCGAGCCGCATGGGATGGTTTCTTGGTGAGCCGCAGGAAGCTGATCTCTGCCAGCCGCATGAAGCTGTTCTTCGATTGAGCCGCATGGGATAGTTTCTTGGTGAGCCACAGGAGGCTGATCTCTGCCAGCTGTATGAAGCTGTTCTTCGATTGAGCAGCATGGGAGTAGCCACGTGACAATCTCGGATTGTATCAGAGATTTTCTTATGTTCCCGAAGAGTCTGCCATTATGGCGGGACCATCATGGCACTTTATGTCAGAGTCGTCAGCTGTCAAATCATGGCAGAGCATTAAATAGGGCCATTACTCGATGGCCAGCTGTATGAAGGGATCCCAGGGGGACACGTGGTGATGATCGAGTCGCATATCTCTGTTAGTCGTTTGTGAGCCGCATATACTTCCGAGCCGCATGAGGCTGGAAGACTCTTTGAACCGTATGGGACTGTCCCTATGTAAGCCGCATGGACTCTCCTGTCCCGAGCCGCATGAGGCTGAGGGTCTTTCTGAACCGTATGGGACTGCCCCTGTATGAGCCGTATGGGTTCTCCTGCTCCGAGCCGCATAGACCATCATTCTGATATTTTCCATGCTTCTACAAGACCCCCTTCAAAGTTTTTAATTTGCAAAATTGAAATACTTTGAATAAGAAGCATGGCCTTTGCCAACCTCATAGATGGTTCAGCCGGAAGGATTTATCTAGCCGCATGAGCTGTTAGACCGCATAGACTTGTTGCCACGTATCCTAACTACGTGTGCAAATCTTCTGTATTAAATGCCCTTGATTTGCCGCCTTTTGGGGGAGGATCCCAAATGATGTAGCACTTTGAATTTTTTGAATAAATGAGCGTGTTTCAACTCATCTTCTCTTTCTTGTACTTGTGGTGTTCGTGGATTTGGACCCGCTGGGGGATTATTTGTGGACCTGTCACCCTAGACGTACCTTGGTTTTAGGTACGAGTAACAAGTTTTGGAGAGAGATACCTAGAATAACTTCGCGATAAGATAGCTATAGAAGTTTTTGGTATTTAGGAGAATGCCAGGGAGCAACTGGGCTCTCAGGCATGATAGGGAGGGGATGGGAGTGTACTGGAGATCCTAGTACAGCCTCTGTGGTCGACTGAGGACATTTGTGGTCAACAGAGGACATTTGTGGTCAACAGAGGACATTTGTGGTCAACAGAGGACATTTGTGGACCTATTATCCTTGTCGTACTCCGGTTGTGGGTACAGATAATAGGTTGAAAGGGAACCGACATACTTACTCAGAGGTAATGGGGACATGGCAAGCATGACGGTTTCTTCGATGGAGCCTTCCCACTCAGAGGTAATGAGGACATGGCAGGAGTGGGCTCAATGAAGAGGAGGTACATAGAACGACTCAGAGGTAGGAGGACGTAGAAGTTCTATACGAGGGGGCAGTTTATTTTTGGTGGTAGTGAAAACGACTCAGAGGTAATGAGGACATGGCCGTTTCAGAAATTTATGGATCGATTACCCTTTTTGTGCACTGGGAGTGCGGGTAGTGGATCATGAGGGAGGATCTCTTCCAAAAAGAAAGTTCAGATGTATGATCATACATGACTTGCTATCTGAAAGAGTGACCAGAATGTGAGTTCAGAGGCACCAGCGGGTACATAACTCGATCATTTGAAGGGAAAATGGATGTGAGTTCAGCGGCACCAGCAGGTATATGACTCGATAATCTGAAAGGGAAAATGGATGTGAGTTCAGCGGCACCAGCAGATACATGACTCGATAGTCTGAAATGTTGTGGATTGTGAGTTCAGCGGTACCAACGGGTACATGACTCGATAATCTGAAGGAAAAATGGATGTGAGTTCAGCGGCACCAGCAGGTAAATGACTCGATAATCTGAAAGGGAAAATGGATGTAAGTTCAGCGGCACCAGCAGATACATGACTCGATAGTCTAAAATATTGTGGATTGTGAGTTCAGCGGTACCAACGGGTACATGACTCGATGATCTGGAGAGAATGTCGTTTAGACATAATATTTCTTTAGGAACTTACCGTTGACGGGCAACATGAGCAAGTCTCCGTTTTGCTTTGCGAGGCGGTATGCACCGTTGGAGAATACTGCCTCAATGATGAATGGGCCTTCCCACTTTGGCTGGAATTTGCCGGCGTCCTGTGAGTCATGACCATCGGCCTCCGGACTGCCAGGATGAGATCGCCCACCTGGAATGTTCTAATTTTGACCTTCTTGTTGAAGGCTCCAGAGACGCGTGCTTGGTATAGTTCGATTCGTTGCTGAGCCAAGAGGCACTTTTCGTCTAAAGCCTCCAACTCTTGTAGCCGGCGACGGTGGTTTTCGTCTGTCGTCAACTGATACGTGAGGGCAACGCGGAGTGAGGGGATCTGAGTCTCTAATGGGAGGGAAGCTGCCGAATTATACAGACACCACGTTGGCTGCTACGGTTACCTCCTCGAAATCGATGGCCAGAGCGTTCAAATCGATGAGATTTTGGATGTGTCGTTTCAGTTGGTAGCAGTCGTGTGTAGCATGGTGGACGTAGCGGTGGTAATAGCAGAACTTTGGATTCTCCAGATCTGTCGGCCGAGGCTCCCGTCTCGGTGGAGGAAGCTGAATTCTGTCTCCTTGTATGAGCATGTCCAAGATAGGCTTGACGTGGCCGTCTTCGAAAGAATAAGTGATTTGAGGCCATTGCTTGTCTGCTGGTTGTGACTCAGGCTTCTGGGCTGTATCGGCCACCATGGCCTGCTTGCCTTTGTTGTCCCGATTGTTGGAGGGGCTACTCCCATTGTCGTTGCTGGTGTTGGGACGCCTGCCCTTGTTCTCTCCCTCCGAAATGTGCAACCCCAGTTGGCGAGCCTTTCTTAACCGTTCTTCGGCACTTGTGGCGCTGATGATAAATGCCTTCCAATCCTTGAATTGACTCTCGCCCATCCAGAGACTGATTGTTGGGAGCAATCTCTTTTGGCAAATTTCAATCAAGGAGGAATCCGGATTACCAGATGGTAACTTCATTGCGGTTTGACAAAACGCTCAATATAATTTCTCGTCAGCTCTTTCTCTCCTTGGACGACGTCCATGAGGGTAGACATTGTGACGTCCTGTCCTACCTCATAGAATCTCTCCAAGAACAAGCGCTTGAAGCCAGCGAAGGAGAGGATGCAGTTGTCTGGCAGGTTGCGGTACCAGTCGAAGGCGACTCCTTCCAATGCCCCAATGAATAATCGCGTGAGGATAGCGTCATCATGGGGCAGATGGTCGGTGGTGACCTCGAAGCAAGTGATGTACCGACTTGCTGAGGTCTTGCCATCATATGGGTTGATATTGAACGGCTTATATCTTGGTGGGAATGGAACATCCCTCCATTCAGCAGGATATGGTTGCCGTATTCTGAGGTCTTGAGAGTTTTCTCGGGCGTGGAACATGGCTCGGAGCTCCTGAACCTCTCTTCTTACTTCTCGAGCCTCATCTGTCGCGGCGTGGGCCGTTATTTCGGGAGGACTATTGCCCGGGTTCGGTGCTGCTGATTTTGAATCTACATTGATTGCGAGACCCGCGCTTATTTGGCCAGGTGTCACTCCCTGCAGAGTAGGAAAAGCCGCTTTGATCTCCTCTACAGATTTGACCAAGGCGTGCAATATGGCCTCCAAAGTGTCGATGCATTGGCGATCACTGGAACCACCTTGATTGCTGTCCGTCATGAACGCCGTCCTTACATGAGGAGTGATGGAGGGAACGGTGGAGGATGTACTCTCCGAGTCATACCCGTGCATCGAGAAGTCATCGAGGTATGTGGGAATGTTCTCTTCGGGTTCGGACTCGGAGGGAATAGTATCCCCAGCTTCGGAGCTTGCTTCATCTTGAGAGTCATGGATGTCCTCGGGGACATCAGCGTCTATTGTACCTGATGAGAGAGTTGTTTCCCCGGGCTCGTCTCCTTGAAACATCGGATTGTTGTGGATGTTCGGAGGAGTGCTACCCCCAGTTCCCACGACCCCCAGCGATATGGATGATGAATCTTCCATTGTGGCAGATTTCGTCTTTGAACGGGTGTGTTGGAATACTCCGGTGGAGGACAACCGTTTAGACGACAGTTTCTTAGCTGCAGTGGTTGATATCTTGGGGCTGGAGATGCTCGTCTTCTTCCCTCTCCCCTCGGCAGGGACTTTCTGAGTGAAATTGCAGGAGACAATAGGAGGTGTCTCGTCCTCCGAGCTCGGATGCTGTAGTCTTTGGAAGACGGACGGTAGGTCTTCTGTCACTGCTGCGTTGTTGCAACAGCAGTTGACGATGATCTGGGTGCAGTGACGTCCGTGTGAGGACTCTTTGTACGCCACGGCCCCTTCTCTTTCCTTGCGTTTGTGGAGGATAGCCTCACGCAGGTCAGAGGAACCACTCTGTCCGTTCGCTGCCGGGTGATGGGTTCGAGTAGTTCTGTACAACTTTCCATCAGAGGCCCGCGTGATAATCAGCGGGACGCCCCAATGGTCAGAGGTTGGGGCAGCTGACTGGGCTTGGTGAGCCCGCGCTGCCCTAGACTTCCTCCTTTTAGCATTTACGGGTGCGTAATAGGAGAAGTCCAAGTTGAATACCACAGAGTCTGGCTTATCACCCAGAGAACTATCAGGGTCAGGACCGCATGAGAGACGGTCGAAAACTGATCGAGAGAAGCGTGGAACGGACGCTATACGGCTAGAATTAGGTACCGTGTAGGCTGTCTGCATGCGGTTGTCTTCTGCTGTCGGATGAGTTATTCTTGTGCGACTGGGAGCCACGACCATGCAGGCTGGCCGCATGCGGTTGGCAACTGTGGCCGCATGGGTTTTCTGCAAGCGATTGACTTCCATAGCCGCATGAGTTTCATCCACGTGGTTGGCTAGCCGCATAAGCTATGCGGCTGACAGATGTGGCCGCATGAGTTTTCTTCATGCGGCTGGCGGATGTAGCCGCATGAGCTTCCTCCCTACGAGTAATACCCTTATGTGGCTCGGATCGCATAGAGTTCCTCTTTGCCTCTGCAAGTCCAGCATCATAGTATTTTCTTCTGCCGGACTTGGGGACAGCAGAGTTGTCTACGGTCTAAAGTTGGGCCGCAGGAGAGTCTTTCTCGCCGTCTTGAGCAACTGAGGGTATCCCCTCGAGGGCTTGGGGAGGAGCAAATGATTTTGGCCTCCACTCTTTGCGAGCCTTCGTCCCGCAGGTGCGGTTCTGGACGGGGCCAGCGCTTCCTTCGGAGAGCATCCCTTCAAACGCCTGTTGGTCGAAGCGGACGACCATCTTTTTTTGCGTGGAACCAAGTTTGGCTGCATCCGACTGCATCACCAACTCCTCAGCCGTGGAGAAGTTTGTCCCCAGCAGAGTCGCCATCGTGTTTGCCATGAAATATAAAAGAGCAGAACAATTATCGGAGGACTGGACTTTTACTTCACGTTACAAACTCGCTTGTACAAAGAAAGCCTAGGGACGAAAACCTAGGTACAGCAATCTAAGTACAATTGTTTATTTTAGATTCTGGAAGGTGACGATAGAGGCTCGAAAAAGCGACGGCCGCTCTGCCTTACTCCTTGGACGATCGGTATGCAGCCTTGGCTCGGAGAAGATCTGCTTGGCGTTGACGAAGAAATGCCCTTCTTGCTCTCCTCGTGTTGCTCTTCTGGCTTCTCTCTCTCTCTGTGTATTTTTCTATCTGATTATTAGGGAGGAGCTCTCTGTGTCTCTGTATGTATATCTTGCAAGGGAATGGCACCCTGCTATTTATAATAGTGGGGGGGCATCATTAGGGTTTGGATGATTACCCATTCTCAAAGTGGCGGAGGCCAATCTGGACCGTTCGTCTTGAATGTGAAGGATCTGGGCCATTAATGTGGATAGTGTTGAATCCTGTGAATGATTAATGCTGATTGCTTTAAATCTTCATGATTGATTATGTCAAGCTTGGATCTCTCACCACGTGTCCTATTGGCTTGATTATGAATGATATTGCCTGATCTCATTAATTATGAGGATAGCATTAAATATGGTTATTGGGATCTGGTAAATCTCTGATTAATTTAATACCACGCATCCCATAATCACCCTGCTACCAGCTGTCACGTCATGGGGGCAATTGAATCTCTGCCACGTATCTTAATGGTGGACCCTACCAGAGCCGCATGATATCCGTGAATCGCATAAGACAGTGTCTCAATAAGTCGTATAGATATAATACTTGCGAGCCACATGGGATGGTTTCTTGGTGAGCCGCAGGAAGCTGATCTCTGCCAGCCGCATGAAGTTGTTCTTCGATTGAGCCGCATGGGATAGTTTCTTGGTGAGCCGCAGGAGGCTGATCTCTGCCAGCCGCATGAAGCTGTTCTTCGATTGAGCCGCATGGGAGTAGCCACGTGGCAATCGCGGATCGTATCAGAGATTTTCTTATGTTCCCGAAGAGTCTGCCATTATGGCGGGACCATCATGTCACTTTATGTCAGAGCCGTCAGTTGTCAAATTATGGCAGAGCATTAAATAGGGCCATTACTCGATGGCCAGCTGTGTGAAGGGATCCCAGGGGGACACGTGGTGATGATCGAGCCGCATATCTCTGTTGGTCGTTTGTGAGCCGCATATACTTCCGAGCCGCATGAGGCTGGAAGACTCTTTGAACCGCATGGGACTGTCCCTATGTAAGCCGTATGGACTCTCCTGTCCCGAGCCGCATGAGGCTGAGGGTCTTTCTGAACCGCATGGGACTGCCCCTGTATGAGCCGCATGGGTTCTCCTGCTCCGAGCCGCATAGACCATCATTCTGATATTTTTCATGCTTCTACACCCACAAGCATTCGCCGAGCTTTTCATTCCAGTCGCGTTTGTTTGATGACACAAACTTTTTGAGAAGCTTGATGATTGTTTTGTTGAATGCTTCAGCCAGACCATTAGCCGCTGGGTTGTATGGTGTTTAAGTAATATTCTTGATTCGGTGTTTGTCGCAAAAC
This sequence comes from Iris pallida, assembly GCA_029216955.1. Taxonomy (NCBI): domain Eukaryota; kingdom Viridiplantae; phylum Streptophyta; class Magnoliopsida; order Asparagales; family Iridaceae; genus Iris; species Iris pallida. The sequence goes on along the minus strand of JANAVB010016197.1, from coordinate 25,215,912 downwards.
CGATAGAAGGCGTGGCTTGCGAACTGTGGACCATTATCATGGATGATCCTTCAGGACAGTCCAAAGCAATAAATGACGTGATGCTTTAGGAAGCTGATCACATTTGAAGTCTTTACTTCTGCGAGCGGAGCAGCCTCCGCCCATTTGGAAAAGTAATCTATGATTGCGAGTATGAAGCGATGTCCTCAGGACGAAGGCGGAGTGATCGGACCGATGATGTCCATTCCCCATGCTTCGAAGGGCCAGGATGCCACCGTCGGATGTAGAAACTCGGATGGCTGGTGGATGAAATCTGCGTGGACTTGACAGGCTTTGCATTTTCTTACATAGTCTATCGTGTCTGCAACCATCGTGGGCCAGTAATAGCCCATTCGTCGAAGGCGATCCTGTAGTTTTGGGCCAGGATGATGGGCCCCACAGATGCCATCATGAGCTTCACGCACAGCTTCTTTGGCTTCTATGTTCGACAGACATCGGAGCAGTAATCCATCGTATGATCTCCGATATAGCATTTTTGTCTCTGTATCGTAGAAGAATCTGAGGGAACGTCTTCTGATAGAAGTGGCTTCCTTCGGATTCTCTGGCAGGATGTCGTAGACTACGAAGTCAATGAATGGTTGTCTCCAGTCTGGTGCTTCGTCGACGGTCCGCGTAGAGTAACTCTCAACATATTGAACATTATTCCTGGGACAGACCAACTCACAGCCTATAATGTCAACCAGATGATGAGCATGATTCGGAACTGCTAAGGAAGCGGCAAGGCCTGCTAGGGCATCGGCTTCAATGTTCTGGAGCCTGGGAACGTGCTCTATGAAGAACCCTCCCAAGGACGAGATGATGTCAATTGCTATTTGGTGATAGGGGATCATGTCTTCGTGGCGAACCTCGTATGAACCCCGAATCTGATTGACGATTAACTGTGAATCGCCATATACTTCAAGGTACTCTACCTCCAGTTCTTTTGTAAGTCGGAGGCCAATGACCAAAGCATTGTACTCAGCCACATTATTTGAACAGGGCTCTGTGAGGGAATAAGCTCGATTGATCACCAGCCCGGTGGAAGAAATCAGCACTATTCCGACTCCAGCGACGATGTTTCCCTTGGGCCCAGTTCCAGAAGCGCCGTCGAAGAACATTCGCCATATGGTACCGTGGGAGGCCATATTTGAATTAGCGACCTCGTCTGGAATCTCTTCGTCTATTTTGGTTGACTTCGAACCTGGATGAGATGCTAGAAAGTCTGCCAGAGCTTGACATTTAACAGCCTTTTGCGGGACGAAGATCATGTGGTAGGGGGACAATAATATCGCTCAGGTAGCGAGACGAGAGCAGAGTGTGCCTGGTTTAGTCATGAGGACCCTGAGGGGGTTGACTCTTAATATATAGCTTGCTCATGGCCTGCATCGTTGTTTTGTGCTAGCAGAGCACCGAAAGAATGTTCCATTGCTCATACATAGAGCAAGAATGGTCTTCCAGCAATCGGGGCTACCATGACCGGAGGGTTCGTCAGGTATTCTTTGATGCTGTCGAAGGCACGCTGGCATTCTCCATCCCATACGAATGAAATGCCCTTCTTCATGAGGTGGGTGAAAGGCTGGCATCGTCCGGAGAGGTTGGAGATAAACCTCCTGATGTATGCTAGCCTCCTTTGAAGGCCTCGGAGTTCGTAGAGATTTCTCGGGGGACCCATCTCCATGATTGCCTTCGTCTTCTCAGGGTCTACGTGGATACCCTGGGAGGTAATGATGAAACACAAGAACTTCTCGCTAGATACGCTCAAGAAGGATTTTGTGGGATTCATCTTCAAATTGTGCGCTCGCATTAGGTCGAACGTTGTCCTCAGATCATGTAGATGATCTTCTTTAGAGCGGCTCTTGACGACGATGTCGTCGATGTAGCATTCCACTGTCTTGCGCAAGTGGTCTCTAAAGATGACGCTCATAGCTCTTTGATAGATGGCGCCAGCGTTCTTTAATCCGAAAGGCATGACTGTGTATCAGTATATGCCAATCGGTGTTCGGAATGATGTGTGCTTCTCGTCGTCGGGAGACATCTTGATTTGGTTGTATCCCGAAAAACCATCCATGAATAACATGCGCTCGAAGCCGCAGGTGTTGTCAATCATGATGTCCGTGATAGGGAGAGGAAACTCATCTTTAGGACACGCCTCATTCAGATTACGAAAGTCGATGCAGATTCGAATCTTTCCACTTTTCTTGAGGACTGGTACTATGTTGGCGACCCAGTCAGGATGTTGTTCCTCACGGATAAAGCTGCTGGCTATCAGTTTGTTTACCTCGGCTTCAATGGCATTCATGATGTCAGGACTGAACCGACATTGCTGTTGCTTGACCGGTTTTACGTCCGGACGGATGTTGGGCTTGTGAAGTGCAATTTCGGGGTTCAGTCCTGGCATATCTTCGTAGCTCCAGGCGAACACGTTGATGTATTCTCTGACAAGTTGCAGTAGTGATTCTCGCTCTTCGTTTGTCAGATTCTTGCTGACGAAGATGGGCTTTGGAGAGGACTCATCACCGAGATCGATTTGTACAACCTCATCCTCGGTGGGAGGCTCTCTTTGTTCGAACCGCTTCTCCCACTGCGCATCTAGTTGTTGTGCCCATGGCTCTAGCTCAAGAAGTTCGGGAATGTCTTCATCTTCCTCGTAGGCGTCGGTAAGTGCCATATTGACGGACCACACTTGCCTGAGCATGTCCCCAACGCTGACATCCGAATCGGAAGTGGGTGATCCGGTTGAGTGTGAATGCCAGTCGCATTCCTCATCTGAGCTTTCAGGAGTTGTTGCCGGTGTAACATAACCTAGCCCACATCTGGTTTTATTGTAGTAGTCTCGTGGTTTCCCAGCCGGGACCGACATTTATAAGGGTAATCGCCGTCCAGTGTCGTAGTTCAAGCCTGGTGTAGTTTTCAGATCATATCCTTGTTTTTGTATAAGGTACTTGGATCGAGAACTATACAGATAAAGGGGTAATCTCCCGGTGTCGGGTTCTAGATTAACTTCTTCTACCCTGAAGGGTTGTGGATTATTCTTCCGGCCGAAGATGATTGGATGATCCTCTCCCTCGATTATGCGGTAAGCGTCTTCCACTGGAGTTAGTTGGTTTGCGGTGTAGACATTTGTTACCTGTGTGTGCAGGTGAGTGCCTATGTCGTGTTCCGTAGCGTACATTGTACAAAGTTTATTAAGCTCGAGATAATTCAAAGGTAACCCTTTATTGATGAAGTAAGGTATCTTCTGTAGTAGGATTACATCATCTGCGGATGGCACATCAGTGTAAATAGCCACATACTTGGCCAGCTCTGACTCTTCTTCAGCTACCCCCTGTGTAGATGGAGACTGGGAGGATGACTTGGGCAGCTTGATTATCAGGGGCTCCAGGGGTGGAGTAGAGTGTGGAGTCGTTGGTGTACTAGCCACCCCCAGTTTGGTTCTCGGCGCTGGACGGGGAGTTGTTGGCTGGCTAGCAGTCCCTGGCTTAGCGCTCGACTGCGATTCATTCTAGGAAGACGGATCGTCATTGGCTTGACAGAAGGATTGAGCTCCTTTGTTTGCTGCTGGCTAGCTTTAGGCAGCCTGATTGACAGTGGCTCTGTCGTGAGTCTTGGCATTTGGCCAGACCTTGGCAGTCGGATTATTATCTGTTCCTCCTGTGCAGAGAGGCTAATTGCGTCCTTACGTAGAGTGGCTGTAAGGGGCACAGTTATGCCAGGCTTGCGGGCTTGAAGGTGGATCGTCAGAGGTTCTTCTGATTCAGATGCTGCCTCAGTTTGAGCTTGAGTATCTCCTTCGGTGAGATGCTTCTTCGACTTCTCATACAAGCATGAGTCTGAGTAGTAGGATTCGACCCCTTTGAAGGGATCGATGTCAGCAAATTCTGTTCTCATGAAGCAGTGCTTGTCGACGTACTTGAAGCACCGGTACAGTGTGGAGGGCACGATCATGTAATCGTGCATCCAAGGACGCCCCAGGAGAATATTGTAGGAAGTGTCTGCATCTATGACATAACAGGTCACTTCTAACTGAAGGTCGCCGATTTGGCACTTTAGGTGAATCTTCCCGATCGGGTAGCTCCTGCCCGAATTGAAACCTCTGATGGCGGTGCTTGTCGGTGTCAGACGATGTATTGGGATGCACAGATAGTGTAGTAAGCTTTTTGGGATGATGTTTATGGAAGAACCGGGATCAATATACATCCGGTCCACCTTGATATCGCCAACGTACCCAGTATAGTACAGAGGGCGATCGTACAGGTTGGTCTTTATGAGCATATCTTGCAGAGTGAAGACAATATTCGGCATTGACCCTGTGCAAGCGCTGTCCTGGAGATCTGCAGGCAAGCTTTCCCAAGTGAGATTGGACTGAGCCAGATATGCGTCGGCATTCTGGAGTGCCTCGCTTAGTGCGACGCGAACATCCTTGGAGAGTCTCAGGAGTTCGTATAGCGATAGTTTGGCCGGTGTGTTGGCCAATTGCGCCAAGATGTTAAAGTTGTACGGCCTCTCCAGCCCATGAGGCGTCTCCCTTCGGAGCGGTTTGTCGAAGCGAGTCTCCTTCGGCCTAGGCTTGTCGGTCGTCGAAGGCTGCGAAGGTCCGGGAGCATCAGCGGCTGTCGGCTGATGATCCTCAGCTGAGTTACCCGATGGAGGTTGGGTTTGTGCGCCGTAGCGGGTAACAACAGCAGTAGATTATTTGACCTCTGTCGAGATCGTGCGACATGATTTGACTTTTCCATTCTTCTTCTTGCTGGTGGAGGGAGGTGCGGACTGAGTCACCTCAGGTACCAAGTCCGGATGGACCCACATGATCTTCCCTCGTGATGTGGTAAGAGGCACTAGACCAGCAGCTTGGTCTCGGGGAGGTGGAAGGTTAGCGACCTCCATCCTTGCTCGGGGGACAGGTACTACTCCGTCTTGAGTCTTTGTCGGAGGGAAGTTGCCGAATTGTACTGACACCATGTTGGCTGCTACGGTCAGCTCTTCGAAATCAATGGCCAGGGCTTTAGAATCGATAAGATGCTGGATGTATCGCTTCAGTTGGTAGCAATCATGTGTGGCATGGTGGACATAGCGATAATAGTGGCAGTATTTGGGGTTCTCCAAGTCTGCAGGACGAGGCTCACGCCTAGAAGGAGGGAGCTGAATTCGTCCTCCTTGGATGAGCATGTCTAAGATGGGTTTAACATGGCCATCCTCGAAGGAGTAGGTCATCTGAGGCCACTGCTTTTCTGCTGGCTTTGATTCGGGCTTTGGGGCTGTGTCGGCCACCATAGCCTGTTTGCCCTTGTTGTCTCGGTTGCTGGAGGAGTTACCACCGTTGTTGTTGTTGACGTTAGGGCGTTTGCCCTTGTCTTCCCCTTTCGAGATGTGCAATCCCAGTTGGCGGGCTTTCTTCACTTTGTCTTCTGCGCTAGTGGCACTAATGATGAACGTCTTCCAATCCTTGAATTGACTTTCGCCCATCTAGAGGCTGATTGTGGGAAGCAGTTTCTTTTGGCAAATTTCAATCAAGGAGGAATCAGGGTTACCGGAAGGCAGTTTCATCGCGGTTTGGCGAAACCGCTCGATATAGTTTCTTGTCAGCTGCTTTTCTCCCTGAACAACGTCCATAAGGGTGGACATTGTCACGTCTTGTCCTACTTCGTAGAACCTCTCCAGGAACATACGTTAGAAGCCGGTGAAGGAGTGGATGCAATTATCCGGCAAGTTGCGGTACCAGTCGAAGGCGACCCCTTCCAATGCTCCAATGAACAGCCGCGTAAGGATGGCATTGTCATGAGGCAGATGGTCGGTTGTGACTTCGAAGTAGGTGATGTACCTGCTTGCAGATGTCTTCCCATTATATGGATTGATGTAGAATGGTTTATATTTTGGTGGAAAGGGAACATCTCTCCATGCAGCGGGATACGGTTGTCGTATCCTGAGGTCTTGGCAGTTTTCTCGGGCATAGAACATGGCCCGGAGCTCCTGGACCTCTCTTCTTGCCTCCCTGGCCTCGTCTGCAGCGGTAGGAGCCGATATTTCAGGAGGATTATCGCCCAGGTTTGGTGCAGCTGAGTTCGAGTCCACATTGACCGCGGGACCCAAGCTCGTTTGGCCAGGCGTTCTTCCTTGCAGAGTTGGAAGGGCCGCTTTGATCTCGTCCACAGACTTGACCAAAGCATGCAATATGGCCTCCAGAGTGTCGATGCGTTGGCGATCACTGGGGCCCTCTTAGTTGATGTCCGTCATGAACACCGTCCTCACATGAGAAGAGATGGAAGGAACGGAAGAGGACGTGCCCTCTGAGTTATACCCTTGTACAGAGAAGTCATCCGGGTATGTGGGAATGTTCTCCTCTGGTTCGGACTAAGAAAGAGTGGTACCCCGAGCTTCAGATCTTGCCTCGTCTTGGGAGTTGGGGACGTTCTCGGGGACGTCGGGGTCTGCTGCATCTGTTGGGTGAACCGTTACCCCTGGATTGTCTTCTTGGAACACCGGATTGTCGTGGATGTTTGGAGGAGTGCTACCCCCGGCTACGATGTCTCCAAGTGTGGCAAATTTTGTCTTTGAGCGGGTACCTTGGTAAACTCCTCCTGTAACGGTGGTAGACAACCGTTTAGAAGAAAGTTTTGTGGTTACGCCGGTTGAAGTTTTCGGGCTAGAGACATTTGTTTTCTTCCCTCTACCGCTGCCAGGAATCTTCAGAGCAGAATTGCAAGAGGCGACGAGAAGCGCCCCATCTTCTGAGCTTGGGTGTTGCAACCTTTGGAAGACGGACCGCCGGTCTTTTTGTATTGCTGCCTTGTTGCAGCAGCAGTTGACAATGACTTGGGTGCATTGATGTCCTTGACAGGACTCTTTGCACATCAAATCTTCTTCTCTTTCCTTGTGCTTGTGAAGAATCACGTTGCGCAAGTCACCTGATTTGTGGGCTGGGGAGTCCTGAGCACATAAGTGTGTTGGCCTCCTGCCTGCTCCCTGATGTGGGGGTAGCGCGAGTACTTGCCCCTGATCCTTGTTGGGAGATTCTTGATAACTACCCCGTTCGTTGGCCGTCGGGGGCTGGACACGGGTAGTTCTGTACAACTTTCCATCAGGGGCCCGAGTAATAGTCAGCGGGACGCCCTGGTAGTCAGAAGTTGGGACAGTCGACTGAGCTCGTCGAACCCGTACTGCCCGAGACTTCTTCCTTCTAGCACCTGAGAGTGCGTAGTAGGAAGAGTCCAAGCAGGTCACAACAGAGTCTGGCATATGCTTCAGAGAGCCTCCATGGTCAGGACCGCATGAGAGGCGGTCAAAGACTGACCGTGAGCCGCATGGAGTAGATGGTATGCGGCTAGGATCGGTGGCCGTGCAAGCTGTCTGCATGCGGCTGGTATGTGTAGCCGTACAGGCTGTCTGCATGCGGCTATCCTTTATGGCCGCATGAACTTTCTGTATGCGGCTAGAAGTCATGGCCGTACAGGCTGTCTGCATGCGGCTGGAAGTTCTGGCCGCATGAGTTTTCTCCATGCGGTTGACTTTTGTGGCCGCATGAGTTTTCTCCGTACGGTTGACAGTTGCGGCCGCATGAGCTTTCCCCATGCGGTTGGCGCCCTTATGCGGCTTGGATTGTACAGAGTTCCTCTTTGCCCCTGCAGGTCCAGCATCATAGTGTTTTCTTCTACCGGACTTGGGGACAGCAGAGTCCTCTGTGGTCTGAAGTAGGGCCGCACGCGAGACTTCTTCGCTGTCTCAGGCAACAGAGAGTACTTCTTCGAGAGCATGGGGAGGAGCAAATGATTTGGGTCTCCACACCCTGCGGGCCCTCTACATGCGGGCTCGCCCTGGACCGGGCCAGCGCTCCCGTCGGAGAGCATTTTTTCAAATGCCTGCTGGTCGAACCGGGCGACCAACATTTGTTGAGTGGAGCCAAGTTTGGCTGCGTCTGATTGCGTCACCAACTCCTCAGCCGTGGAGAAGTTAGTCCCCAGCAGAGTCGCCATCGTGTTTGCCATTGATTATAAAAGAACAGAATAATTATTGGAAGGACAGGACTTTTACTTCACAACACAAACTCGCTCGTACAAAGAAAGCCTAAGGACGAAAACCTAGGTACAGTAATCTAAGTACGATTATTTAGTTTTGATTCTAGGGGGTGATAGTAGAGGCTCGGGAAAGCGACGGTCGCTCTGCCTTACTCTTTGGACGATCAGACGTAGCCTTGGCTCTGATGAAGAAATGCTTTCAGGATGGGAAGACTCTTCTGTGCGCGCCTTTTTGTCTCTCTGTGTGTCCAGCCGAGTGGAGAGGATCTCTTTTGCAAGGGAATGGCACCTTGCTATATTTTTTGTTTCTCTGGATCTAATCCTTCTGCAAGGGAATGGTACCTTGCTATTTATAGGAGTAGGGTGTGATCATTAGGGTTTGCAATGATTCCCTCCTTGAAAAGTCGGCGACCAATCATCTGGGCCATTAATCTTGATTGTATTACATCTGGGCAATTGATTCTTGATTGCGCCAAATCTGTATGGGCAATTAATGCTGATTGCAATGAATCCTCATAATCTGTTATGACAAGCTCGGATCTCCCGCCACGTGTCCCACTTGCTTAATCATAACAAATCTGATTTGATTTGAGTAATAATGGTGATTGCACTATATCTGGTTGTCAGGATTTGTGAGCAGTCGTAACTCCGAGGGGATAAGACAGCCACGTGTCTCAACGGTCATGAGCGGGGCGTCTGGCAGAGCCGTATGAGTGCGGTCTAAGTGAACCACATACGGGTGACCCACAAGTCCTAGCCGCATGAAGGTAACTGTCGTATGGGGGCAGCAGCTTCGTGAAGGAGGCGGCCGCATGAAGGAGGCAGCCGCATGAAGTGGGCAGCCGCATGAAGGAAGCAGCCGCATGAAGCGGGCAGCCGCATGAAGCGCGCAGCCGTATGAAGTGGACAACCGCATGAAGCGGGCAGCCGCATGAAGGACGCGGCCGCATGAAGCGGGCAGCCGCATGAAGGACGTGGCCACATGAAGCGGGCAGCCGCATGAAGGACGCGGTCGCATGAAGCGGGCAGCAGCATGAAGCAGGCAGATGCATAGGGGTGCTTGGGACTTGACGGATCCTGCCAGAAAAGATTTTTTTCTTTTCCCAAGGAGCACGCCATCATTATTCCAGCTTTTATGTCAGAGCTGTCATTCATTGTGTCAGAGCTGTCATTCATTGCGTCAGAGCAATTAATTGGGAGGCGGCTTTATGGCCGGCTGCAGAAGTAGGCAGCGTATGGCCACGTATATTTGCCCGAGCCGCATGGAGCTGTTGGGGAGTCTCGAGCCGCATGGAGCTGTTGGGGAGTCTCGAGCCGCATAAAGTTCTGAAGGATTCCTGAGCCGCATGAGGCTTCCTCTGTTTGGAGCCGCATGGACTTTTCTTGTCCTTTTCCATGCTTCTTCAGATTTCCCTCTAACAAGCACTCCATACGGGGTAATACCTGTCCCTCGGGCAACGATGGAGGTTACTAATCTTCCACCCATCCGGAACCAGACATCTGGATTGGTACCTCTCACCACATCGCGAGGAGAGATCATGTGGGTGCATCCGGACATAGTGCCCGAAGTTACCCAGGCGGTATCATCTCCTACCAACAGGAAGAAGGGCAGGAAGTCTAGATCCTATCACACAATTTCCGTCGAAGCTGAAGAAGCGGCAGCCGTTGTTACCCGGTCTGGGGCACAAGTCCAGCCCACACTGGGCAGCTCAGTCGAAGATCCTCAGCCGGCAACGTTGCCTTCCTCTGATGTTCCAAGGAAAACTCAGCCTCCACCGGCAGATAGGTCCAAGCCAAAGGAAATCCGCTTCGACAGGCCACTCCGTAACAACGCACCTCAGGGTCTGGAGAGACCTTACAACTTTGACATATTAGCACAATTGGCTAATACGCCGGCAAAGTTGTCGTTATACGAGCTCCTAAGGCTCTCCAAGGATCTTCTTGTCGCATTGAGCGAAGCACTCCAAAATGCTGACGCTTACTTAGCCCAGGTCAAGCCTCCCGGGGAAGACTTGTCAGCAGATCTACAGGGCAGTGATGGCACAGATGCAATGCCCAACATCATATTTACTCCATAGGACTTGTTGATCAAGTCCAACTTGCATGATCTCCCCTTGTACTACACTGGATACATAGGCGACATCAAGGTGGATCGGATACATATCGACCCTGGCTCGTCAATAAGCATTATTCCGAAAAGCTTGCTCCAACTAGCGGCGACCAACACTGCCATTAGCGGTTTCAACTCGGGAATGAGCTATCCACTAGGGAAGATCCGATTGAAATGTCAGATTGGTGACCTGAAGACGGAGGTTACCTGCTACGTTATAGATGTAGACACATCCTACAACATCCACTTGGGACGTCTGTGGATACATGACTATATGATCGTGCCATCTACCCTCCACCAGTGCTTCAAGTATGTCAGTAGGCACGGCTTTGTGAAGACTAAATTTGCCAATATCGATCCCTTCAAAGGGGTTGAGTCTTATTATTCTTCGGAGGCTTGTCTATATGAAGAATCCAAGAAGTACATCACTGACAAACAAAAGACCATCACAGGGCAGAGGAACCCTTGATAATTTATCTCCAGGCCCGTAAACTGGGCAAAGCTGCACCCCTTGTCGTAACTTTTCATAAAAAGGTACCCGGTTCTCTCGTCCAAGCTGCACAGTCGGAACCAATGGTCATCCGACTCCCAAAGACAAGAGCCAAAGCCCGTCATAGGGCCGATGGTGATCCGATTGCCAAAATCCACTCAAAGGCAATCGGAAGACACAAAGTCTCTTGCTGAGCCAATTGTCATTCGTCTTCCCAAGATGAACCGGCAACCAAGTACCGATCCGACACACTCAGGCAAGCCAATATTACAAGCCCAACCCTTGGTGGTCAAGTTGCCCAAGACAGCATCCCGACCTCGCAGGGGGTAGCCAAAGAGGACATAGAACTCGCCAAATACCTGGTGGCACAGACGGATAGTCCCTCTCCTGACGATGTAATCCCCATGGACAAAGTTCCTTATTTCATCAATAAGAGGCTGCCGATTAGATCTATATATATATATATATATATATATATATATATATATATATATATATATATATATATATATACTGCCTAGAGTGTCGAGTTATGTACACCAGGTACCTCTGAACTTTCACTCTGTTCTCCCCGAGGGGACTTGCATTGCATCTCTCCGAGTGATAAGTCATGTATATTGATACCTCTGAACTTCCGCTTTAATGCTTTGTCATATATCACCTCTGTTGGGTTTTGTTTCAAAATCTATTATCCGCACCACCAGTGCGTAGAAAGGTAATAGGTCCATAAAACTTATCCTAATCTATTACTCGTGCCATCGGTGCACAAAAAGGATAATAGGTCCACAAAATTCCCCAACTGAAAAAACCCCGTCCATCACAAACAAATCACCCAATACGTAGAACTTTCACGTTGATAGCACCTCTGAGTTGTTCTGTGTATCCCCATTAGGCCTACTCCTACCACGTCCTCATTACCTCTGAGTAGGGAGGCTCTACTTTAGACCCATATTTACCATGTCCTTATTATCTCTGAGTAAATATATTGATTTTCTCTCCACTTATTATCAGTACTCGCATCGCCAGTACACAAAAAGGGTAATAAGTCCATAAAAGTTATCCTAATCTATTAGTCGCACCATCGGTGTACCAAAGAGTAGTAGGTCCACAAAATATCATTCAAATCTATTTGCTCGTATTTCCAGATGCACAAAAGGACAATAGGACCACAAAATTCCCTAACGGGACAACAACCACGTCCATATTACCTCTGAGTTGTTTTTTCGTCCATCACAAACAAACCACCCAATACATAGAACTTCTACGTTGATAGTACCTCTGAGTTGTTCTGTGTATCCTTATTAGGCCTACTCCTACCACGTCCTCATTATCGCTGAGTAGGAAGGCTCTACTTTAGACCCATATTTACCACGTCCTTATTACCTCTAAGTAAACATGTTGGTTTTCTCTCCACTTATTATCCGTACTCGTACCACCAGTACACAAAAAGGATAATAAGGTCCACAAATGTCCTCCGTTGACCGCAAATGCTGTATTAGGTCCTCTAGTACATGCACCCCTTCTACATAATCATATGCTTCTGGAACCCAGTTGTCCCATGGCATTCATTACCCGTTACGTAGAACTTCCATGTCCATATTACCTCTGAGTTGTTCTATGTATCCTCATTTGAGTCCACTCCCACCACGTCCTCATTACCATCAACCTCAAATTTACCATGTCCATATTACCTATGAGTAAATATGTCGATTCCCTCTCTCAACTTATTATCTGTACCTAAAACCATGGTATGCCAAGGTTGATAAGTCCAAAAAAAATCTCCAGCGGAAGTACCCAAACCTATCATGTCCATGCTACCTCTGATAGGAATACCATACCTAAAACAACTCTACTTTCCATGCTTCTTATTTAAAGTATTCCAAATTTGCAATTTGAAAACTTTGAAAGGGTACTTGTAGAAGCATGAAAAATATTGTTTTTAGTCCCACATCAGAAAAGAAAAGAAGAAAGGGCTCATTCTGTTCTACATATAGAGCCCCCTTGACTCCTTTGAAAAGTGCACCAAAAAAAGAAAAAAAAGAAAAGAAGCACTCAATTGAGTCATTCGCTGTCATGGCAAGGATGAGTTGGGTTCTGAGTACTATGCGCCTTTACGGACTAGTATGAAGAAATTCAAGGTGGCACGGGCCATGCGTTTCAAACGTGCTATGCCAACAGTAAACCAGAGATGCGGACGTAAAATCATACGCACAACCGATGGTAAACTGTACAGAATCGACTCGGGTGCATTTGCACTAGATATGAGCCGACTATTTAAAGTCCCCCTCCCACTTGGGTGCAATTCTTGCGCTTGAACCAAGTCAGGGGGGAATCTCTTGTGGGCTAGGCCCCATGCTACCCATTGAGAATGTCGAAGCTTCCAACTTGGACTCTTCCTACTACGCACCTTCGGGTGCTAAGTCGAAGATGTTTAGGGTAGTACGGGCCCAAGAAGCCCAGTCAACTGTCGAAGCTGCTGACCGTCAGCGGGCACCATTAACTGATTATACGGGCTCCTGATGGAAAGTTGTACAGAACCACCTGCGTTCAGTCTCCCAGGGCTAACGGACAGGGTGGATCTCAAAAGTCTTCCTACAATAATTGAGCACAATGCTTTACTAGCCGGTGATCAGGGAGCAAATATGATAGTCCCAAAAGTCTTCCTAGAACGATCGAGAGCAAGTGCTTTACTAGCCTCAGATCAGGGAGCAAAGTGGACACGAGCCTCAGAAACAAGTGGACTCATGTGGCCAAGTGGACTCGAGCCGCAGAAGGAATGCTCCTAAAAATCCCATGCGGCCAAGAGAAACCAAGCAGCAGAGGGAAGGCTCTCGAAGACCCCATGTGGCCAGGTTGACTCGAGTCATAAAAGCAAGGCTCTCAAAGACCCCATGCGGCTAAGTAGACTCGAGCCGCAGAAGCAAGGCTTTCGAAGAACACATACGGCCAAGTAAAATCGAGCCGCAGAAGCAAGTCTCTTGGAGACCCCATGCGGCCAAGTGGGCTTGAGCCGCAGGAGGAAGACTCTTCAGACTTCATGCGGCCAAGATGATTCGAGCCGCAGAAGGAAGTCTCTTGAAGACCTCAGTCGGCCAAGCCAATTTGAGCCGCAGGAGGAAGACTCTTCAGACTTCATGCGGCCAAGATGATCCGAGCCGCAGAAGGAAGCCTCTTGAAGACCTCATGCGGCCAAGCCAGTTTGAGCCGCAGAAGGAAGACTCTTCAGACTTCATACGGCCAAGATGATCCGAGCCGCAGAAGGAAGTTTGTTTAACACCTCATGCGGCCAAGCCAATTTGAGCCGCAGTGATCCGAGCCGCAGAAGGAAGGCTCTTGAGATTTTATGCGGCCAAGCCGATCCAGGCCGCAGAAGAAAGACTCTTGGTACCGCATGTGGCCAAGTTGATCCGGGCCGCAGAAGATTGATTTTACTCTGTTGTGGGAGGACACATGGAAATTTGACCCAGTCTCAACAACCCAGATTTGCTCCAACAAAGAAATCTCAACAAACCACCAGTTGGTAGCCAAAAAGCGAGTCTTCATGTGCTGTTGCAGTCACGTGGCCACGTGGCCATCTATGCGGCTCAAAATATCCTTCATCCCGAAATTACTATAAATAGCAGGGTATGTCACACCCCAGAACCAGAATACCGGAGAGCAGAGGAGTGACTCAGCCAGCTACGTATTATGGGTAGATGAATAACGTATAATACGATCAATGCTGTCTAAAAGACGATGGGGTGCATACTACATGAAAGTATCACTAGGGTTACTTGACATCTATTGTCTTAATCATTCAAACAAGAAGCAATAATAGAGAACATGTAAGATAAAGTAGTAAGGCGTCCCGAACGCTCAGTTAAAATGTTCTTGAGTTTTGGCTACACAAAATATAGCCAAATTATATAGCAAGGTATACACAATTGTTATCAGCGACAGTTTGACTTAGTTACAATTATGTAAAGGTAAGTGCAAGACAGTCCGACTAATATGTCGGTACCAAGTGGTAAAATATAAAGTAAGTAGCAAAATGAACAGGGAAGTTAAGAACCCATTTGTGTCCTCCTGCGATCATCCCTCTAGTATTGACCATCTTGGAGGTAGAAGTAAGCTGACTCCTCGGGAACTGGCTCTAAATCTGGCCATGCAAAACCAGAGAGGTTAGACCTCTAATAGCAAGTACCACAAGGAAGCACGATATGAGAACTAAAACCAATGATAAGAGTTAAGAATATAATAATAAGTCTCCGCTTGCTAGTGAGATTCACACAACATCACGACACTTTAAACCAACTTCCCAACCAAACAAGGACAGAAGTTGATCCGTCATGTCCTGACATTCTGATCATCTCAGTAGTTAATTGAGTAGGTACAGTACACAAAAAAATCAATTTAAACGGTGATGCAACTACTACGGCTTGCTACTGTAAGTTCCAAGTTGTCTTGGAAATGTGCAATAAGGATTCTTCAGTTTTTTCTATGCACAAGCAAGGCTAGTCTATCCAAAAATCAATTACGCCAATCATGAATTAGACGAGTTCCAGCGGGACGCCCGTCATCAGTATACAGTAAATAAATATAAGGAGTTACCGCTTCCTGCCCTTGTGGCAGATTTACAGTATCTGTGGGAACCAGCCGGCATGTCGGGGCACTAATTGTCCCAAGGATGGCTGCCATGTAAGAACTCGGAAATCCATTCTCTCCATGCAATCATTATTTTATTTAACTTAGTAGTCCCTATGTTAATTAAAATCCCATACCGTGGATCATGGTCATTCAGAATGAGTACTTTCGTACAAAGTACGATATGCATAACTCTACAACGATGCCCATGCGGTTAGGTTGTAGGTCTTACATAGCGTAATGCAACAATCAAACCTAGCCACAAAATAATCATGCCTTGACTGTAAAGTACACATGCTGCTTTTATAGAAAATAAGTTGAAGCCTGCACGTGTCCATATGCCAATGTTCGAGATCGGCTAGTCGATTGCAACGGTTCATGGTTAATATGAACGTGTATCATTCAATTTCAGTAAGACGACTAGCCAGTCTCTTTAGTTCCAACTAGGAACGCATGATCGATCATTTAGTCAAGATAACAATCAATGTCAATTCATGCCAAGGCATAAAAGTCAAACTAGTATTTAGTATGGTCAAGTTTATAACTCTCAGGGTTAAGTTCCAGTCATACTGGGTATCTATAAACCAATCGGGACACAGGGTACATTCCACACCACAATATGTATTAAAATATTAGCATATAATGATTATATCGAGTTTATGCAAAAAGACGTTAAATAGGAGATGCCATGTACGCCTAAGGAGTACTTTCAATAAAAATACGTCAAACCAGAAGAGTACGCCCGATGAAATATGCATAAAGGAGATTTACGCGTGAGGGAAGTTTACGCATGAAGGAATAAAGCTTGCGCGTAAAGGAGTACGCTCCAATAAATGAACAAAGTTGCGCGTAAAAACTCGTCTTACGCAAAGCCAGAAGAGTATGGGTAAATAATAAAGTTACGCGTAAAACTTGTATACATAAAGAGTCCAAGTTTACGCATGAATCTTGTATGCGTAAAGATTAATCGTTACGCGTAAAACAATGTACACGTAAAGGAATCATTACGCGTAAAATAATGTACGCGTAAAAGAATCGTTACGCATAAAACAATATACACGTAAAGAATACACCAAGCCAGAATAGACTTGCGTAAACCAAATTCATGCTAACACAAATAAACGTGGGCGTAGAGCTTGATATTACGCGGGCACGTATAAACGTGTGCGTAGAGCCTGATATTACGCGAGCACGTATAAACGTGTGCGTAGAGAACCTCCGGAACTCCAATTCCATGAACTTCAGTCTGAGCCAAAAATAGGAGTTCCACGGATCAAAAGGGGTTATAACACAAATCTCACAATTTGGAACGAACGAAACTTGAAACTAAGGAAGTTTGATAGATCAAAACCCACAAGATCTGAAAAATGGCAATTCTAGATCTACTAAAAATAAAATTTCAAAATACAAAATGCCAAGTTCTAAACAATCTTAGGATCACGAGAGGAAGATAAATGAACCATAAAAATATGGGTTCTCATGTAGAGCAAGATGTACTTGCCTAAGCTCTTGGTAGGTGGAGAGAGTTATGTGGAAGAAGAAGAGTAAATAAGAAGGAGAAGTAATGAAGAGAGAGAGGGTTGGGGCTTTAAATGGAGATGTGGTAGGTGGTTGGTCGGGTTCATGATGAACCATCGAAATCCGAAAATGAACCAACTAACCTAAAGGCAAAACAAAAGCAGAAAATAAAATACAGAAAAATAATTAGCGTAAAATAAAAGAAATTAAATACAGAACAATTTCATGATAAATATTAAATAAATGTATTCAAGCAGTACACGTATTAAAATATGCATCCTGTGAATGGGGAGTGACAGTATACCACACCCATACAAATGGTTGTCAATCAAAGGATGGCAATCTTCGAAAGGCAATTTCTTCAAGAGCTAAAGACTGTGTCAGATAGTCCAAGGAGTAAGGCAGAGTAGATACACTTTCCTGAGCCTCCACCGTCACACCCCAGAATCAAAAACTAAATAATTGTACTTAGATTATTTCCTAGGATTTTTTTCTAGGCTTTTCTTTGTACAAACGAGTTTGCAATCAATTTTAGTATTTTTCTAATACCTGTATTTGATTTTTAATGGATAACAGTAGTGTGCTTTAGTCAGGTTGCTGGTTTCTGCAGCGGTGGCCACGTAAGTCTCGAAGGAGTTGGCTATACGTCGAAGAGCCGCCGGAATGAAGCAAATGAGAGGGAGTTTGGGTAGGGTGACCTAGGCAGCCATCGTCGCTGAGTCTTCCTTGGTGTTAAAGTTCGTTGACCACTTGATTATTTTCATCTGGTGAGAGTCGACCCTCCAGGTGCCTTTGGACCATATCGTCCTGTGATCAATGTCGGAGGAAAGGTGTAGCAGGATATGCCTCTGTTTGCCATAAAATATAAAAGAACAGAACAATTATCGGAGGACCGGACTTTTACTTCACGTTACAAACTCGCTTGTACAAAGAAAGCCTAGGGACGAAAACCTAGGTACAGCAGTCTAAGTACAATTGTTTATTTTAGATTATGGGGGGTGACGATAGAGGCTCGGGAAGGCGACGGCAGCCCTGCCTTACTCCTTGGACGATCGGTATGCAGCCTTGGCTCCTGTGAAAAGATGGTTGGCGTTGATGAAGAAATGCTCTTCTTGCTCTCCCTCTGACTGCTCTTCTGGCTTCTCTCTCTCTGTGTGTGTATTTCCTCTCTGACTATAGGGGGAAGTCTCTCTGTATATACGTATTTCTCTCTGATATTGTATCTCTCTCTTTGTATATATTTGCAAGGGAATGGCACCCTGCTATTTATAATAGTGGGGAGCATCATTAGGGTTGCCAATGATTAGCTCTTGGAGATGGCGGCGGCCTGGGGATTGGTCAATCCAGGCCGTTTATTTTTTATTGTGACGAATCCGAGCCATTAGGAGTAGATTACACCAAATCCTATTAGCAATTAATGCTGATTAGAATAAATCTTCCTTATAATAATCTTCTGATATCTGCGAATAAATTAGATCTATTCTCCTGCCACGTGTCCCAGATTATTGGGATTTGACCCAATCTTTAATGATAGCAAATCTGAGGAATTAATCGATTTAGGACGCGTGTCCTAGGAGCTGCTGGAGGATCTGGACCGCATAACGAGTGAGCCGCATATGAATTTGAGCCGCATATGGTTAAGCCCACGTGTCAGGGTTATCTGGGCAGTGGCCCTCACTTGAGCCCTTGAACCACAGGGGAGTAATCTTTGTGGGCCGCATAGGTTCATATCCATCTGAGCCGCATAGACATGATCTTCTTGAACCGTATGAGAAGTCCTCGCTCGAGCCGCATGAGGCTTTCTTGGCCTGAGCCGCATAGGACAGGTTCACTCTGAACCGCATGAGGAGTTCTTTGCTCGAGCCGCATGAGGCTTTCTTGGCCTGAGCCGTATAGGACGGATCCACTCTGAACCGCATGAGAAGTGAGCCGCATACGAACGCCCACGTGGCAAGGCCACGTGGCATTTTTCATGGCTCTCGGGGGATTTGTGTCAGAGATCTTTTTTCTCTTCCCTAGAGATTCATTATTATGACAGAGTCATAATTACCTGCTTTTGTGTCAGAGCTGTCAACTTTTCAGAGGGGTCAGCCGTCAAAGCAATTAATGAAGCATGGGTCGGAGGGGAGCACTGTCAGACCACGTGTCTTCTGAGCCGCATAGAATGCCTCGGGCCGTATAGCTCCTTATGCCGCATGACTCCCTGAGCCGCATGGATCTTTTCTGGCCGCATGAGTCATTTTCTTTAGTATTTTCCATGCTTCTACAAGACCCCCTTCAAAGTTTTCAATTTGTAAAATTGAAATACTTTGAATAAGAAGCATGGCTGTGTTCTTCTAGCCGCATATGAAATCCTGACCGCATAGAAGTCTTGGCCGCATGGATTGTTCAGCCGCATAGACAGTTCAGCCGCAGGAGTCTGTTTAGCCGTATAGCCTCTCGCCACGTCATTATTTGCTACGTATGGCAATCTTTAGCACTTAAATGTTGTTGATTTTTAAAGGCTGCTTTTTGGTGCGGGATCCGAGGAGCTTGGCCTTCATTTTCGGCGGCTTATTTTGATAACCGAAGAGTCGGTTTACGTGTATCCACGGGGATCGAAACGCTCCGTCTTTGTTTATAAATACGGGTGACTTTAGCCGGAGGGACTTCTTTACCTTCTCTTTCGTTCACTCTTTTTCCTGTCTTCTCTTTCTGATCTTCTTTGTCTTCTCGTCGCAGCAATGGCTCCTAAGTCTTCTAAAGTTATTTCTGCCGCCGAGAAGGGCAAGAGGGTGACGTCCTCGTCAGCCGTCGAGCCTGAAGCGCCCGAAGTGCCCTATGACGTTTGTCCTGCCTTTAAGGGTAAAGGTTGCATTTAGATCTTGAGTACCCATGGCTCTGCTGCATATTTATGCACAAGCCTCCTTCCAAGTTGATGGCAGAGCCGCATATGCTGTATGGGCCGCATGACTTTTTCATGTCCGAACCGCATAGACAATGCCCCATGTTTGAACCGCAGAAGAAGGATTTAAACACATAAAGTCTCCTCTGAACGGAGCCGCATATGTTTTTAGCAGGCTGAACCGCATAGCGTTTTGCGCCGCATGAGTTCTTCTGTTAGAACTGTGTGCATTCGTCCAATCCGCATAAGCTATCGAGCTAGAGTCATATGGAACTCCCATCTGATTTGGGCCGCATGAGACTGTATTGACTCGAACCGCATAGGCTTCCTCGAAACTGTATTTCTTGAGACCCAACTGGACTGGAGCCGCATAAGACATTATTGACCTGAACTGCATAGGCTCGTGAGAGCTTCTTTACTCATTAATTTTTTTGTTCTAGCCATCTTTTAATCCTGTTTCTTCTTTCCCTCTTTTTTTCTTTTCAGTGAACCTCCCAACCAACCCAGCTGGAGAGCTCCTTGTGGGTTCAGCTTAGTATGCCGCAGACGTACAGCTTGACGAGTTAATCCGTCGTATAGGGGATCAGCTTTCCACTAATGAGCCTAGGGAGAGAGTGGCTGCTATTAATAAACAACCTTTCCACTTTCTTTGTTCAATGATGAATTCGGGGAAGTTGGATGGAGAATTTCTGAAACCGGCTTTTCTCTTTGGGGACGCCCTTTCCATAAAGAACTCCCGATTGCTGGATGTCTCAGAGCACTGGGATTTTTCTGTAGACGGGGTAGAGATTCATATCCCTGAGATGGAGCGGCATTATCCTCTCTCATGGTTTAACATGGTACCGTGGGGCAGGACTATGGTGGGCTCCCTGACTCCCACCCAACAGGGAATGTTTGTGAGCAAAATTCACTACAACGGACGCACGGGTTTAGTATGTGCGGGCAAGGATTCCGTGAGTCGGACTGTGATGAGGCTGCTCCCGGGCACTTTTGTGAACACAACTGGCCCTAATTTTACCTTTACCCTAGCTGATACTTTTCTGAATCAGCTCGCTCGCAAGGGGTCTTATCCCATAGGCAGGTTATCGCTGCTGAATTGGATCCACCCCATTCCCACATGGACTAATCTTACCTCATGGATTTTGAGGAAGTATGGGGACTTCCTTCAGGAAATTGATCTCTACTACGCCATCAGGGGTACCTGCTACGGGTTACCCATTAACAAGCCTTTGTTTGTGGCTCTATTGGAGCTGTATAATCGACGTACAGGGACTTTCTTTGTCCCCGGAGGAGAACTGGGGCTTGCTCTTCATGAAATGAATACTGTGTCTAGATTGCCGTGGGGAGGTGATGCTTTTGAAGTATATACACCGACGAACGAAGAACTCGAAGAGCTGGATCGACGGTTTCCTGGTTTCGTCGCCGTGTACCAAGAACTGTTGTGTCATCATAGCGCCTGCCATCAGATGGCTATCAAGAAAGTAAATAGTTCAGAAGGGAACGCCCCTCACACCAAGGCCTGGATTTTGTATCTTTTCAAGTTGCGTCCTTCCGATCAAGTTTCGTTTCGAACTCCTCGAATCCCGGAGGAGGTGAAGGATATGATGTCGAAGGTCAAGAAGTCGAAGTCTACCCGTGACCGGTTTGGGAGTAGCACTGACTCCCTCAGTTATTTCTACTATGGTACCCGGAAGATGTCTGATAAAGCGATCTTAGCTGGGTTCTTGATGGTGTGGCTACGTAACTGTGTAGTTTCGGGCGGCGCCGGTTCTATAGAAAGGATCAGCCACCATTTCATTCTTCCCACTGTAAAGTTGGTCTTCAAGGTAAGACTGGCGCTCCTCCCGGCCATGGTGTGTAGCATACACCACGGCCTTCGTGCCTTTTCATCCAAAGTCATTGCTCGTGATGTGTCGATGGGCTTTAAACGGATAGAACTACCATACCACTACCTCATGGGGTGGTTATTGATGCACTATCGGTCGTTGATGAGGCCGGGACCTGATGAAAACGTCTCTGTTGATGACGCCTTCCTTTTCCGGTATCGCGATCAGTCTTGGGAACATGATACCATGCCGGCCTGCCGGAGGGTGTTGGCAAGAATTGATGGGCCCGAATTCTTCGTATCTCTCCCTGAGTTCACCCCCAGCGAAGTGAGGAGGGTATATGTTGACGGCGTTGATCCCCCCCAACTTTTATCTGAGAAGATGCTTATTTGGTTACGCAACATCCGTCCCGCGCACCTGGTGTATCGTTACCGGAATAGAGTATACCTGGAGCCTTATCTGTCCAGTAGATTTTTTCGTCAATTCGGGTATCGTCAATTGTTCCTGGATCGCCCTAGCGCCTGCTTGAGCTTCGAGGGCAGTGTGCTCGATGGCGTCCGGGCTTGGCATTATTATAATACGACCCATACCCGAGTGTCACGCCCCAGAACCAGAACACTGGAGAGCGGGGGCAGACATAGCCAGCTACGCAATCCTAAACTACGTTAATACTCTAAAATTACGTATAAGCTGTCAAGACATGGGGTTACTCTACAAGCCATCGGTCAATCCTATGGTTTAACAATCCTAGGTATCTCAATCACTGGCAATTATACAAGAGCAAAGAGTACGATCATCATATATATAATAGTAAGGCGTCCCGAACCATATATACATGACTGATCATGAAGCCAGTACCACAGAACTGAGGACTAACTAGAGTATTAGTCGTACATGATAAGGACTAGCTATAGTCTAGAATACACATATCATGTTTACGCCCGTAGGCTACAATATCAAGAAAAATACCAAAACACGAGCTAAACACGTGCTCGGGGCTAAACGTTGCAAGAGGAGAATTTATATATCAGTGGGAGAATGAAGAAGAATCCCACTGAGGCACTCTGGTGCTCCGGCTGGTCACCGTCGAGTAGATGGTGCGGTAGATCCTTCGAGCTCTTCTATCAGAACCTGGCCATGCAAAACCAGTGGGGTCATACCCCAAATAGCAAGTACCACAAAGGAGGCCGAACTATGAACTTAAAACCAGCAATCATAGAAAATCAACGGAGAGAGAAAGCAATAAGTAAGGGAGGATCGAGATTCGTACAGTACCAATGCACTTAACCCGAACATAAGGAGACAGTAAGTAAAGCATTTAGTAAACACAAGTAAATGTAGACTTGTTAGGCAAACGATCTTTTAAGAGTTATGCAAGCAAGTAGTCATATGAACAGGTGAGATAAAGTAACTAGAGAACATATTAAATAGCTAGAGCTAGGCAATATACGAAGAGAGGACGAAAGTACTATTCCGGAAGCCAGGTTACAACCCTTAAACCAAACAAGGACCAGGATTGTAACCCTTCGCCTGAACAGAACTTGGTCTCTGATCATTTATTGCTAGAGGTGACAATCATTAAGTGACAATCATGAGTATAATACATTAGAGTAACAATCATGAGTACAATACATTAGAGTGACAATCATGAGTACAATACATTATCCTGGAACAATTAGGAACTGGATCTAGACAAGACTTAGACTGGGCTGGACTCCATCCAATCAATCACGGCCAATCATTGCCTACGGCTTTCTACATTAACTAACTAGGGTTATCACAAGCCTAGTTACTAACAAGATGCAACGAGATTCTTCCAAGTCCAGTTACCCGCCTGCTGCTACCTGAGTGACCCCAGCAAAGAAAAGAAAAAGATAGCATGATATAGCAGACACACTGTAGTAAGATACATGTGTCCTAAGGTACCACACTCGACGACGGGCTGGAAGTGCGCTCATCTCGACGGATAGCAACAAATCCCATGTATATATATATATAAGGCCGGGATCAAAGGGGCAACAGGTAACTGGGAAAGTCTCTTCATGAACTACTGTATTATTCTAGTTATTAGCCTTAGTCGATTTTAGTGGGTACTCCTGACCGTGGTACTCAGGGGTCCCCATCCTAGACATGATATAAGACAAGACGGGTTCATTTGTACAAGCATAATCGTCCACGGTGTCCAGGTCATTCATACTGGTTATGTCAGGTTAGCCGTCGCAACAGCTTTCGTGAAATATGTCATGTCAGGTTTACTTGTCAAGAATGCGCCATGGCAGGCCACTATCAAAAATTATCATGTCAAGATATCATGTCAAGTTTACTGGTCAAGAGTGCGCCACGACGGGCCACTATCAGGTCATGTATAGCAGGTCAAGTTATCATGTCAGGAGTGCACCACGGCGGGCCACTATCAAGCATGTCAGGGTACTTGTCAAGAGTGCACCACTATGGGTCACTATCATGTCTTGTTACTCATGTACAATTATCATTTCAATCATGTCAATCAAATCGTGATTTATCAAGTTCAGGACAAAAGGCGTAAGGATATAAAATAGGCATAAAAATATACAATAGGGATAATGTGTACTCCGTAGGAAAAAAAGCCACAAGACTTGGATATACTAAAATAAACAAAATATAAAATACAGGACATGACAGAGCCATGCGGCTCGGGCAAGGCTGGCTCATGCGGCAGGATTAATCGGATGCATGCGGCTGAATTTATGGGGTTCATGCGGCTCAGGAAATTCGAGTCCGTACGGCTCAGGGAATGAGCAGGGTCCTATGCGGTTCGGGGAGTCCCAGCCTTATACGGCTGAAGGGGGAATCGGGCTTATGCGGCTGAGACATCACATCCCATGCGGCTCAGGGAGACGGGTCTCATGCGGCTCAGAGAACGAGCCTCATGCGACAGGATTAATCAGGGTTATACGGCTCAGGACGGGTCGGGGTACATGCGGCCCGAGATGATACGGGTTCATACGGCTCAGGAATGTGGCGCATATGCGGCCAGCGGGAGATGGGTCATATGCGGCTGGGAGAGACTAGTCCTCATGCGGTTGGGAACGAGTCTGCCTTATGCGGCTCAGAACGAGTAGTTCCATGCGGCTGGGACAGAATTCCTTATGCGGTTCGGGGAAAACCAGTCTATGCGGCTGAGCTCAAGCGAGTCTCATGCGGCAGGAAAGGCCATGCAGCCAGAGGCTTGTCGCATGAGGATTCATGCGGTCAAGTACTGCCTATGCGGCTGAACTGTGCTTCTTCTCCAAATTTCTGAAAAGAAGTACACTAAGAAGCTATGGCTGCCAGGATGCATAAAACCTCCATCCGGAGTCCAAATCCGGACTTCCATAGGTAAAAATGGGGTAGAACGAGCTACTCTACAACATGGAACCATCAAAACTTGAAAATAACCAAGTTTAATAGATCAAAACCCATAAAAACTGAAATTGCTTCAAGTTAGATCTACAACAATCTAGCCATCAAAATAGAAAACTCTAAGTTCTAAACATGCTTAGAATGTGACAATAAAGAGAATGGAACAAACAAAATAGAGATCGTCCAACATTCGGCATGGTGTACTTGCCTCTCTCTAATGGCTAGGGTTTTGGTGGAAAAAAAATGAATGAGGATGAATGAGGAGGGAGAGAGAAAAGTAGCTTATATAACAAGCTCAAGTGATCTCCACCATTCATTCATCTCCACTCAATCTAAACCATACACCTTATCTCATGAGAAACCAAACTAAACCAAACCAAACCAAGTCAAAGTGGAACCAAACCAAATAAAACCAAGTCCAAGTTAAACCAAGTCATGAAAATCCTAACTTAGGGAAATTTTAAAATATTACGCAAATCAAGAAATACGAAATACGGCTCAATAAATACGTATCCGTATAAAATATCGATACAGTGAGACGGGTCTCACACCGAGCCAGCTTCTCACTCCCTGATGCCAAGGTGGAGGGTGATATCTTGTATATAGCGACCCTTTATCATGTTGCAGCTAGCAAACCTCCTGTTGATTTTGACATGAATACTAGCTTCATTACTGGCACCGGTTTGGCTGAGAAGCCAGAAGGGTCCAAAAAGAGGAAGAGGGGGGCAAACAGGATTCCTGTGCCGGACTCAGAGTCCACTAGGGCGGATGAGGAAGACGACGAATAAGACACTGATGACTCATCTCATTCTTCGGGCGAGGAGGTTGGGAATCAACCTCCTGTCGTGCCGGCGGAAAGGGGCATAGGTCAATCGTCTAGTCTGTCTGACGAGGTGGTGGAGGATCAACCATCTGCAGTACCCGACCCTTCGCGTAAACGAAGCAGGCGCGTGACTACCGCTGATGATCGAACCTATTCCACGAAGCATGCTGTGGTAAGATGTCGCAGGCTGTTTATTGATGATGTGGACAAGGTTCCTGTGGTGATTTGGGCTTCAGCTATTTCCTTTCTTCTTCTTCTATGTTATGGCCTAATTATCTGTTTCTTTTGCTCTTTATAGGCGTCGGATGAGCTCGCCCCTCAGGACCTGATCACCGAAGCTGATCCGGTCCTATCTCATTTAGTCAGTGATGTGTGCACCGCTATCATTGCTGCTGGGGTGCTTCCGGTTGTGACCGAGGATTCCTACCTTGCCGGAACCTCAACCCAGGAGGATGGAGGTTTTACCGCGCCCGTCCCTGAGACATCCGAACCCCAACATGATGACTTTGTGGATGGGGAAACTATGCCGTCTGTGAATGAGCCGTCGCCCCCACGCTCTTCCCTTGGTAATACAAATCAAACCATAGCTCGTTTATAAGCCTATGCGTTCTTGTCATCTTTTTCTTCAGATTATGTCGACTAATGGTTGCTTTGGATGTTCAGATCCCAACCCTGTATTGCCAGTGACTGATATTGCTGGATCGCACCCTACCGGAGAGGGTCCGACGGAACCTCCGTGCGTCGAGGGTCCTTCGTCTGGGTCGAGCTCGGGGTCCCAGGTAGCAGTGCCGCTGGGACAAGGAACGATTCCTCCTGTGTCCTCCTTTGCGAATGTAGTTTCGGGGGTCAACCTTTCCTCCCTGTCGAGCATCCAGGCTATTCGGGCGGTGGAAGAGGAGTTAGCCGCCATTCAAGCATCTTTTCGTATGGAATTTGCTTCTTTGGTGGCGGGTGCAGTAACTTCTGAAGCTGCTCCTCCGGTACCATCTGCCACTCTCCCTCTGACGCCATCCTCTATAAAGGTCTTGGATGACGCGTTACAGGACGTGGTTGCCAGTTTCCATCGCCACCTGAAGAGGGGGATCGAGGCAGCGGTGGAAAGGAGGACTCCCTTTACTCTGGCCCGCCGATGTGCCGGTGGCCAGATTAATACCCTTAAGACACTCCCTAGAGGAGGGGAACTGGCTGCGCTTTTGGAGCTAAGCTATTAGAAGCTGATCGTCTCGTGGCCTAGTTTCGCTTGTTGCAACAGACTGATTTACCTGCGGCCATAAATCGAGAACGTAACTTCCTCATTACCGTGGTGGAGAAGGTGATGGCTGCCCGGGAATCGCTCAAGCCGGCTATATTATAGGACCGCCGGAATCTGACTCGGTTGTGCGACCAGTGGAGCCGTCGGACTGAGGATTGCACAACTCGGGAGGCGGATGCTTCTCGCGGGGTAGCCGATACCCGGGAACAGATCTTCGTGCTCCAGAGAAAACTGGCTTTCCTGGAATCAGAGCTTAAGGCCGCTCGTATTGAGAAAGAGACTGCTATCCAGGAGGCTGATAAGTACAGTAGGGCTTCTGCTAATCTAGAGCTTGCCCTAAAGAAGGTGGAGGACAACTGGCAGGTATATACGTATTTGAATGATGCAGAGCAGTTATCCCACGAGGCCGAGCGTCGAGCTAAGCAGAGACTTGATCGCGGGACTGCCTCGGTGAAGAACCGTCTTTTGGAGTTGTGTAATGTCGAACTATAGTCGGCCTTCTCTTCTTGTTTTGTCCCTGTTTTCTTTCTTTCTGGAGGGGGGCATGATCCCGAAATATGTAATGCTTTTTTCTTCCTTCAAATAAAGAGTACTTTCAATTCTACCCTTCATTTGTATTGCCTGCTGTGCTTGTGATATTGTGGTGATGTTCTCCCCCGCATAGGGGATATATTTGTGGACCTGTTACCCATGGCGTACCTTGGTTTTAGGTAGAGGTAACAAGTTTTGGTCAGGATACCTGAAGCAGCCATAGCAAAGTGGTCATGGGTGCTCTTGGTATTCGAAAAAGGAATGTTGTAGAGCAGCTGGGCTCCTGGGGCATGATGGGGTGGTAGGTTTGTGTTTAAGAAATTTAGCTGAGGATATTTGTGGGCCTATTATCCTTGGCGTACCCTGGTTTAGGATACGGATAATAGGATGAAGGGGAACCGACATACTTGCTCAGAGGTAACGAGGACATGGCAAGTAGGAAAGTTTTTTAAACGTAGAGTTTTCCTACTCAGAGGTAATGAGTACATGGCAAGAGTGAACTCGACGGATGGTATTGGTGGTAAACAGAGGACATTTGTGGTCAACAGAGGACATTTGTGGTCAACAGAGGACATTTGTGGTCAACAGAGGACATTTGTGGACCCATTACCCTTGGCGTACTCCGGTTGTGGGTATAGGTAATAGGGGATCATCATACTTACTCAGAGGTTATAAGGACATGGCAAGTATGAAGGTTTCTTCGACGGAGCCTTCCCATTTAGAGGTAATGAGGACATGACAGGAGTGGGCTCAATGAAGGAGGGCACATAGAACGACTCAGAGGTAATGAGGACATGGAAGTTTTATGTAGGGGGTGATTTGTTTTTGGCGGAAATGGGACGACTCAGAGGTGATGAGGACATGGCCGTCTTGGAAGTTTGTGGACCCGTTACCCTATTTCGTGCACTGGGAGTGCGGGTAGTGGATCATGAGGGAGGATCTCTTTCAGGAAGAAAGTTCAGAGGTACGGTTACACATGACTTTCTTTTAAAAGCGTGACCGGGATGTAAGTTCAGGGGCACCAGCAGGTACATGACTTGACAATCCATGAATGTTGGAATCAAAGTGTAAGTTCAGAGGTACCAGCGGGTACATGACTTGAGAATCTGACAAACTATGAGGGTGAGTTCAGTGGTATCAGCGGACACATGACTCGAAACTCTGGAAAATTATGGAGGTGAGTTCAGTGGTACCAGGGGGTACATGACTCGATGATCTGGAAAATTATGGAGGTGAGTTCAGTGGTACCAGGGAGTACATGACTCAAAGATCTGGAAAATTGTGGGGTTGAGTTCAGCGGTACTAGGGGTACGTGACTCGAAAATCTGGAAAATGTTGTTTAGACGTAGTATTTCTTCAGGAACTTGCCGTTGACGGGCAACATGAGCAAGTCTCCATTTTGTTTTGCGAGACGGTAAGCTCCGTTGGAGAATACGGCCTCGATGACAAATGGACCTTCCCATTTTGGCTGAAACTTACCGGCGGTCCTGTGAGTCATGACCATTGGCCTCCGGACTGCCAGAACAAGATCGCCCACTTGGAATGTTCTGATTTTGACCTTCTTGTTGAAGGCTCCTGAGATGCGTGCTTGGTATAGCTCGATCCTTTGCTGAGCTAGGAGGCACTTTTCATCTAAGGCCTCCAACTCTTGTAGTCGACGTCGGTAGTTATCATCCGTTGTCAATTGATAAGTGAGGGCGACGCGGAGTGAGGGTATTTGAGTCTCTAATGGGAGAACTGCCTCACTTCCGTACACTAGAGAGAATGGTGTATTCCCGGGGGCGGTCCGAATTGTGGTGCGATAAGCCCATAAACATTCACCGAGCTTCTCATTCCAGTCGCGTTTGTTGGAGGAGACAAACTTCTTGAGGAGTTTGATGATTGTTTTGTTGAATGCCTCTGCTAACCCGTTTGCTGCCGGGTTGTATGGTGTCGAAGCGACATTCTGAATACGGTATTTATTGTAAAATCGATAGAATGCGTGGCTTGCAAACTGTGGACCATTATCGTGGATGATCCTTTAGGGCAGTCCAAAGCGGTAGATGACGTGATGCTTAAGGAAGCTGATCACATTTGAAGTCTTAACTTCTGCGAGTGGGACAGGTTCCGCCCATTTGGAGAAGTAATCAGTGATCGCAAGTATGAAGCGATGTCATCGGGAAGAAGGTGGGTTGATTGGACCAATGATATCCATTCTCCATGCTTCGAATGGCCAGGATGCCACTGTCGGATATAGAAACTCGGATGGTTGGTGAATGAAGTTTGCGTGGACCTAGCAAGCTTTGCATTTTCTAGCATAATCTATCGCATATGCCACCATCGTGGGCCAATAGTAGCCCATTCGGCGAAGGCGATCTTGTAGTTTTGGGCCGGGCTAGTGGGCCCCGCAGACACCGTCATGAGCTTCTCGTACTGCTTTTTTGGCTTTTGCGTTCGACAAGCACCGGAGCAATATTCCGTCGTAGGAGCGGCGATACAGCATTTTTGTCTCTGCATCGTAGAAGAATCTGAGAGAACGCCGTCTGATAGAAGTGGCTTCCTTCGGGTTCTCGGGCAGGATGTCGTAGACGACGAAGTCGATGAACGGCTACTCCAGTCTGGTGCTTCGTCGACCGTCTGGACGGAATAGCTCGCCACGAGTTAAACGTTGTTCTTGGGACAGACCAGTTCGTGGCCTATTACGTCAATCGAATGATGAGCGTGGTTTGGCACCACTAAGGAAGCGGCAAGTCCTGCTAGGGCATCAGCTTCGATATTTTGGAGTCTGGGGACATGTTCGATGAAGAAACCCTCAAACGACGAGATGATGTCAATCGCTATTTGGTGATAAGGGATCATGTCTTCGTGTCGGACCTCGTATGAGCCCCGGATCTGATTGACGATTAGTTGGGAGTCGCCGTATGCTTCGAGATATTCTACCCCCAGCTCTCTTGCTAGTTGGAGGCCAATGACCAGAGCGTTATACTCGGCCACATTATTGGAGCAGGGTTCTGTGAGGGAATAGGCGCGGTTGATCTCCAATCCGGAAGGGGAGACCAGCACTACCCCGACTCTGACAACTATATTGCCTTTAGGTCCGGTCCTCGAAGCACCGTCGAAGAACATTTGCCATATAGCCTCGTGAGAGGTTGCATGCGAGTCGACGACCTCATCTGGGATCTCTTCATATATTCTGGAGGACTCCGAGCCTGGGTGGGCTGCTAAGAAGTCTGCCAGGGCTTGACCTTTGATCGCCTTTTGCGGGACGAAGGTCATATGATAAGGGGACAGCAATATTGCCCAAGTAGCGAGGCGAGAACTGAGTGCCCCTGGTTTAGTCATGAGGACCCTGAGAGGGTTGACTCGTGAGATCACATGAATCGTTTGTCCGGTGACGTAGTGTCGCATCTTCTGAATGGCGAACACCAAGGCGAGGCATTCCTTCTCGACCACGATGTATCGGTCTCGGGTCCAACCATCATTCGGCTGAGATAGTATATAGCTTGTTCGTGACCTGCATCATTGTTTTGTGCCAATAGGACACCGAGGGAGTGTTCTATTGCTCGTACAGAGAGCAGGAACGGTTTTTTCGGCAACCGGGGCCACCAGGACTGGAGGATTTGACAGATATTCTTTGATGTTGTCGAAGGCACGCTGGCATTCCTCATCCCATACGAACGAGACTCCTTTCTTCATGAGGTGTGTGAACGGTCGGCATCGCCCGGAGAGGTTGGAAATGAACCTCCTGATGTAAGATAGCCTCCCTTGGAGGCCTCTAAGTTCACAAAGATTTCTCGGGGGACCCATCTCCATGATTGCCTTTGTTTTCTCAGGGTCTACATGAATGCCCTGAGCGGTGATAATGAATCCCAAGAACTTTCCGCTGGATACGCCCAAGAAAGATTTTGTAGGGTTCATTTTCAGATTGTGGGCTCTCATCAGGTCGAATACCGTCCTCAGGTCCTGCAGATGATCTCCCTTACGGCGACTCTTGACGACGATGTCATCGACATAGCATTCCACCGTCTTGTGCAAGTGTTCTCTGAAAATGATACTCATGGCTCGTTGATATGTGGTGCCAGCATTTTTTAGACCGAATGGCATGACTGTGTAGCAGTATGTGCCAATTGGTGTTCGGAATGATGTGTGCTTTTCGTCGTCGGGAGATATCTTGATTTGGTTGTACCCCGAGAATCCATCCATGAATGACATACGTTCGAAGCCGCATGTGTTGTCGATCATGATGTCTGTGATAGAGAGGGGGAATTCGTCTTTCGGACATGCCTCATTCAGATTACAGAAGTCGATGCAGATTCAGATCTTCCCATTCTTCTTAAGGACCGGAACTATGTTGGCGACCCAGTCAGGATGTTGCTCCTCACGAATGAAGCCGCTGGCTATTAGTTTGTTGACTTCGGCTTCGATCGCATCCATGACGCCTGGGCGGAAGCGTCGTTGTTGCTGCTTGACTGGCTTTGCATCTGGCCGTATGTTGAGCTTGTGAAGAGCGATATCGGGGTCTAATCCCGGCATGTCTTCATAACTCTATGCGAACACATCAATATATTCTCTGACCAATTTTAGCAGTGATTCTCGCTCTTCGTCTGTTAGGCTTTTACTGACGAAGATTGGCTTTGG
This sequence comes from Iris pallida, assembly GCA_029216955.1. NCBI lineage: Eukaryota > Viridiplantae > Streptophyta > Magnoliopsida > Asparagales > Iridaceae > Iris > Iris pallida. The sequence goes on along the minus strand of JANAVB010016197.1, from coordinate 25,183,830 downwards.
AGAGGATTCGCTGCCGAGGTCAACCTGCATAACCTCATCTTCGGTAGGAGGTTCTCTTTGCTCAAACCGCTTTTCCTATTGTGCATCCAGCTGTTGGGCCCACGGCTCTAGTTTGAGGATTTTAGGAATGTTTTCGTCTTCTTCGTAAGCGTCAGCGAATGCCATGTTGACTGACAGGACTTGTCTGAATATGTCTCCAATGCTGGTATCCGAGTCGGAAGTTGGTGACCCGGTTGAATGTGACTGCCAGTTACACTCTTCATCTGAACTCTCAAGGGTCGTTGTGGGAGTTACATACCCTAGTACACATCGAGTTTTGCTATAGTAGTCCCGTGGCTTGCCAGCCGGTACTGGTGGCTTCAAAGGTAATCGTCGTGCAGTGCCGTAATTCAAACCTGGTGTAGTCTCTAGATCATATCCCTATTTTTGCATGAGATATTTGGACTGGGGGCTACAAAGATACAGGGGCAGTCTCCCGACATCTGACCAAGATCAACTTCTTTTATGGTGAAGGGGTATGGATCATCCTTCTTGCCGAAGATGATTGGATGATCTCCTCCCTCGATTATACGGTAAGCATCTTCTGCTGGAATAAGCTGGATTGCGGTGTGCACATTTGTCACCTCTGTGTGTAGATGGGTGCCTATACCATGTTCCATAGCATACATTGTACAAAGCTTATTGAGCTCGATGTAGTTCAAAGATAGCCCTTTATTGATGAAATAAGGTATCTTCTCTAGGAGGATTACATCATCTGCGGAGGGGACATCGGTGTGGACAGCCATTCCGGTTCTTCTTTGGCTACCCCCTGTATAAATGAAGACTGAGAGGATGACCTAGTCAGCTTCATCTTCAGAGGTTCAACTGGCGGAGCAGAGCGTGGAGTTGTCGGTAGACTAGCAACCCCCATTTTGGCGCTTGATGTGGGGCGAGGAGTGGCCGGTTCGCTAGAAGTGTCAGACCTCGTATCGAGGTGACGACCCTTCTTGGGAAGGCGTATCGTGAGCGGTCTATCGGAGGGATTAAGCTTCTCCGTTTGGGGTTGACCGACTCTCGGCAATCTGATGGTAAGTGGCCCTGTTGTGGGTCTCGACACTTGGCCGGACCTTGGCAGCCGGATTCTCATCTGTTCTTCCTGTGCCGAGAGACTGATTGCGTTCTTATGCAGCGTGGCCGTAAGGGGTGCGGATTTGCCCGGTTTGCGAGCTTGGAGGTGGATCGTCAGAGGCTCTTCTGATCCCGTGGTCGCTTCGGTACCAGCTTGCTCATTTCCTTCATCAAGGTACTTCTTCGACTTTTTATATAGGCAGGAGTCTGAGTAGTAGGATTCGACCCCTTTGAAGGGATCGATGTCAGCAAATTCTGTCCTCACGAAGCCATGCTTGTCGACATATTTGAAGCATTGGTGCAGCGTGGAAGGCACGATCATATAATCGTGTATCCAAGGGTGCCCCAAAAGAATATTGTAAGAAGTGTCGGCATCTATGACGTAGCAGGTGACTTCTGATTGAAGATCGCCGATCTGGCATTTCAGACGGATCTTCCCGGTTGGGTAGCTCCTGCCCGAATTGAAACCGCTGATAGCGGTGCTTGTAGGCGTCAGGCGATGCATTGAAATGCGAAGATGATGTAGCAGACCCTTCGGGATGATGCTTATGGAAGATCCAGGATCAATGTGCATCCGGTCCACCTTCACATTGCCGATGTATCCAGTGTAGTATAACGGGCGATCGTGCAGGTTGGTTTTGATGAGCATATCCTGCGGAGTGAAGACGATATTGGGCATCGCTCCCATACATGCGCTGTCCTGGAGATCTGCGAGCAGATTTTCTCCCGTAAGGTTGACCTGAGCCAAGTATGCGTCGGCATTTTGGAGTGCATCGCTCAAGGCTGTGCAGACGTCCTTCGAGAGCCTCAGGAGTTCATATAAGGACAATTTGGCCGGTGTATTGGCCAATTGTGCCAAGATGTCGAAGTTGTAGGGCCTTTCCAGCCCCTGAGGTGTCTCCTTTCGGAGGGATTTGTCGAAGCGAATCTCCTTCGGCCTAGGCTTGTCGGTCGTCGGAGGCTGAGGTGGGCCTGGAGCGTCAGTGGTAGTGGACGGATAATCATCAGTCGAGTTCTCAGCCACGGGTTGAGATTGTGCTCCAGATCGAGTAACGACGACCGTGACTTCTTCTTCATCTGCCGAGACGGTGCGGCAGGATCTGACTTTTCCACTTCTCTTCTTGTGAATGGGGGGCGTCATGGACTGAGTCACCTCGTGGACTAGGTCCGGATAGACCCACATGATTTCTCCTCGCGATGTAGTGAGAGGTACTAGACCGGTAGTTTGATCTCGGGGAGGTGGAAGATTGGTAATCTCCATTGTCGCCAGAGGGATGGGAACCACCCCGTCTTGAGTTTCCGTCGGAGGGAAGCTGCCGAATTGTACGAACACCATATTGGCTGCCACGGTTACCTCTTCGAAATCGATGGCCAGAGCGTTCGAATCGATGAGGTTTTGGATGTACCGTTTTAGTTGGTAGCAGTCGTGTGTAGTATGGTGTACATAGCGGTAGTAATGGCAGAACTTTGGATTCTCCAGGTCAGCCGGCCGAGGCTCCCGTCTTGGTGGAGGGAGCTGAATTCTATCTCCTTGTATGAGCATGTCCAAGATAGGCTTGACGTGGCCGTCTTCGAAAGAGTAAGTGATTTGAGGCCATTGTTTGTCTGCTGGTTGTGACTCGGGCTTCTGGGCCGTGTCGGCTACCATAGCCTGCTTGCCTCTGTTGTCCCGATTGTTGGAGGGGCTACCCCCATTATCGATGTTGGTGTTGGGACGCTTGCCCTTGTTATCTCCCTCTGAGATGTGCAACCCTAGTTGGTGAGCCTTTCTCAATCGTTCTTCGGCACTTGTAGCACTGATGATAAAAGCCTTCCAGTCCTTGAATTGACTTTCGCCCATCCAGAGACTAATTGTTGGGAGTAGTCTCTTTTGGCAAATTTCAATCAAGGAGGAATCCGGATTACCGGATGGTAACTTCATTACGGTTTGACGAAACCGCTCAATGTAATTCCTTGTCAGCTCTTTCTCTCCTTAGACGACGTCCATGAGGGTAGACATTGTGACGTCCTGCCCTACCTCATAGAATCTGTCCAAAAACAAGCGTTTGAAGCCGGCGAAGGAGTGGATGCAGTTGTCTGGCAGGTTACGGTACCAGTCGAAGGCGACTCCTTCCAATGCCCCGATGAATAACCGCGTGAGGATAGCGTCATCATGGGGCAGATGGTCGGTGGTGACCTCGAAGTAAGTGATGTATCGACTTGCTGAGGTCTTGCTATTATATGGGTTGATATTAAATGGCTTATATCTTGGTGGGAATGGAACATCCCTCCACTCAGCAGGATATGGTTGCCGTATTCTGAAGTCTTGAGAGTTTTCTCGGGCGTGGAACATGGTTCGGAGCTCCTGAACCTCTCTCCTTACTTTTCAGGCCTCATCTGTCGTGGTAGGAGCTGTTATTTCGAGAGGATTACTGCCCGGGTTCGGTGCCGCTGAATTTGAATCTACATTGATTGCGGAACCTGCGCTTGTTTGGCCAGGTGTCACTCCCTGCAGAGTAGGAAGAGCCGCTTTGATCTCGTCTACAAACTTGACCAATACGTGCAGTATGGCCTCCAGAGTGTCGATGCGTTGGCGATCATTGGAACCGCCTTGATTGCTGTCCGTCATGAATACCGTCTTTACATGAGGAGTGACGGAAGGAACGGTGGAGGATGTGCCCTCCGAGTCGTATCCATGCATCGTGAAATCATCGGGATATGTGGGAATGTTCTCTTCGGGTTTGGACTCGGAAGGAATAGTACCCCCAGCTTCGGAGCTTGCTTCATCTTGAGAGTCATGGATGTCCTCGGGGACATCAGCGTCTGTTGCACCTAATGGGAGGGTTGTTTCCCCGGGCTCGTCTCCTTGAAACATCGGATTATTGTGGACGTTCGGAGGAGTACTACCCCCAGTTCCTACGACCCCCAACGATGTGGATGACGAATCTCCCACTGTAGCGGATTTCGTCTTTGAACGGGTGTGTTGGTATACTCCGGTGGAGGACAACCGTTTAGACGACAGTTTCTTAGCTGTAGTGGTTGATATCTTCGGGCTGGAGATGCTCGTCTTCTTCACTTTCCCCTCGGCGGAGACTTTCTGAGTAGAATTGCAGGAGGCAACAGGAGGTGCCTCGTCCTCCAAGCTCGGATGCTGTAGTCTTTGGAAGATGGACGGCCGGTCTTCCGTCACTGCCGCATTGTTGCAACAGCAGTTGACGATGATTTGGGTACAGTGACGTCCGTATGAGGAATCTTTGTACACTGAGGCCCCTTCTCTTTCCTTGCATTTGTGGAGGATAACCTCATGCAGGTCAGAGGAACCACCCTGTCCGTTCGCCGCCGGGGGCTGGACTCGAGCGGTTCTGTACAACTTCCCATCAGAGGCCCGCGTGATAACCAGCGAAATGCCCCGATAGTCAGAGGTTGGAGCAGCTGACTGGGCTTGGTGAGCCTGCGCTGCCCTAGACTTCCTCCTTTTAGCACTTGCGGGTGCGTAATAGGAGGAGTCCAAGTTGAATACCACAGAGTCTGGCTTATCGTCCAGAGAACCATCAGAGTCAGGACCGCATGAGAGACGGTCGAAGACTGATCGAGAGAAGCATGGAACGGGCGCTATGCGGCTAGCATTGGGTACCGTGCAGGCTGTCTGCATGCGGTTGTCTTCTGCTGTGGGATGAGGTGTTCTTATGCGGTTAGGAGTCACGACCGTGCAGGCTGGCCGCATGCGGTTGGCAATAGTGGCCGTATGGGTTTTCTGTAAGCGATTGACTTTAGTAGTCACATAAGTCTCATCCATGCGGTTGGCAACTGTAGCCGCATAAGGTATGCGGCTGACAGATGTGGCCGCATGAGTTTCCTTTATGCGGCTGGCGGATGTAGCCGCATGAGCTTTCTCTCTGCGGGTAATACCCTTATGCGGCTCGGATCGCATAGAGTTCCTCTTTGCCCCTGCAAGTCCAGCATCATAGTGTTTTCTTCTGCCGAACTTGGGGACAGCAGAGTTGTCTACGGTCTGAAGTGGGGCCGCAGGAGAGTCTTTTTCGCCGTCTTGAGCAACAAAGGGTATCCCATCGAAGGCTTGGAGAGGAGCAAATGATTTTGGCCTCTACTCTTTGCGAGCCTTCGTCCCACGGGTTCGCTTCTGGACCGGGCCAGCACTTCCTTCGGAGAGCATCTCTTCAAACGCTTGTTGGTCGAAGTGGACGACCATCTTTTGTTGCGTGGAGCCAATTTTGGCTGCATCCGATTGTGTCACCAACTCCTCAGCCATGGAGAAGTTAGTCCCCAGCAGAGTCGCCATCGTGTTTGCCATGAAATATAAAAGAACAGAACAATTATCGGAGGATCGGACTTTTACTTCACGTTACAAACTCGCTTGTACAAAAAAAGCCTAGGGACAAAAACCTAGGTACAACAGTCTAAGTACAATTGTTTATTTTAGATTCTGGGGGGTGACGATAGAGGCTCGGGAAGGCGACGGCAGCCCTGCCTTACTCCTTGGACGATCGGTATGCAGCCTTGGCTCCTATGAAAAGATGGTTGGCATTGATGAAGAAATGCTCTTCTTGCTCTCCCTCTGACTGCTCTGCTGGCTTCTCTCTCTCTCTGTGTGTATTCCCTCTCTGACTATGGGGGGAAGTCTCTCTGTATATACGTATTTCTCTCTGATATTATATCTCTCTCTTTGTATATATTTGCAAGGGAATAGCACCCTGCTATTTATAATAGTGGGGAGCATCATTAGGGTTGCCAATGATTAGCTCTTGGAGATGGCGGCGGCCTGGGGATTGGTCAATCCAGGTCGTTCGTTTTTTATTGTGACGAATCCGAGCCATTAGGTGTAGATTACACCAAATTCCATTAGCAATTAATGCTGATTGGAATAAATTTTCCTTATAATGATCTTCTGATATCTGCGAATAAATTAGATCTATTCTCCTGCCACGTGTCCCAGATTATTGGGATTTGACCCAATCTTTAATGGCAGCAAATCTGAGGAATTAATCGATTTAGGACGCGTGTCCTAGGAGCTGCTGGGGGGATCTGGACCGCATAACGAGTGAGCCGCATATGAATTTGAGCCGCATATGGTTAAGCCCATGTGTCAGGGTTGTCTGGGCAGTGGCCCTCACTTGAGCCCTTGAACCACAGGGGAGTAATCTTTGTGGGCCGCATAGGTTCATATCCATCTGAGCCGCATGGACATGATCTTCTTGAACCGCATGAGAAGTCCTCGCTCGAGCCGCATGAGGCTTTCTTGGCCTGAGCCGCATAGGACAGCTTCACTCTGAACCGTATGAGGAGTTCTTTGCTCGAGCCGCATGAGGCTTTCTTGGCCTGAGATGCATAGGACGGATCCACTCTGAACCGCATGAGAAGTGAGCCGCATACGAACGCCCATGTGGCAAGGCCACGTGGCATTTTTCATGGCTCTCGGGGGATTTGTGTCATAGATCTCTTTTCTCTTCCCTAGAGATTCATCATTATGACATAGTCATAATTACCTACTTTTGTGTCAGTGCTGTCAACTTTTCAGAGGGGTCAGCCATCAAAGCAATTAATGCAGCATGGGTCGGAGGGGAGCACTGTCAGGCCACGTGTCTTCTGAGCCGCATAGAATGCCTCGGGCCGCATAGCTCCTTATGCCGCATGACTCCTTGAGCCGCATGAGTTTGCTGAGCCTCATGGATCTTTCCTGGCCGTATGAGTCATTTTCTTTAGTATTTTCCATGCTTCTACAGCCTCGAGTCGAGGGAGGCTACCATGTACTCAGCCGATAGCCGCCAACTGGCTATAACCTCTGCGACCCTGGCGAGTTTGGGGCAGCTAGATGAGAATTTGAGGACGAAGGAGTAGGGGAATGAGGTGGCCAGAGAAGAGAGTTCTTAGTCGGTGAATGGCACCGTCGGCATGGGAGATGCCGGCGGATACTCTACTTTGGGTAAAGGGACGTCCGGGATCAGGATCCCCTGCTTGGAGCCCTGTCCGGACGAAGGTTGTCGACGAAGGAAGGGGTCGGCCGTTGAGATGTGCCCGAAATTGGTTGAGCCGGAAGTTGGGTTGCGCCAGAAGAAGCAGTGCCCAAAAGTGGTTGGTTTGCACCCAGAAAGGAGGGGGGCTGACACCTGGGGACCCCAGGATGCACAAGCGCAAGAACCTGGGTTGCGCCCGGAGATGGTGGGGGCTGGGTTGCGCCCAGAAGTGGGATGGGTTACTCAAGGGTGAGACCAGGGGGTACGGCACCTCCAAGCCCAGGCTGGCCGAGTACGCGCATAGGGGGGTGGGGCTGGCCCCTAGGAGACCCAGGGTGCGCCCGAGCCAGGGAATGAAGCTGGGTTGCACCCAGAAGGGGCGGCTGAAAGGAGGCGATGGAGGGCCCAGGATGCGCCAAGGGCGAGTCCTGGTGACCCGGTCGACCAACGACGTAATCCGACGGACACAGAAGCCCGGCCGCATCGGAGAGCAGCATCACATCGACAGCCGACGCAGGCGCTGGCGAAGAGGATGGGGGAGGATGGAAAGGGAGGAGGTGGGTTGTGCCCACACTCGACGCAGCCAATGGAAAGAAGGGATGGGGTTGGGTTGCGCCCACTGGTGGTGCAAGGAGAGATGGGGAGGCCCCCACTCCAGGTTGTGCAGAAGCCTGCAAGGGGGACGGGTGGAGATGGGATGCGCCCTGACAAGGCACATACTGGTGAAGGAAGCCGGGGCCCACTCCAACTGTCCCACTAGTGGCGCCCAAAGGCACTGAAATACCCGCACCATAAGGTGCACAGCAACCTGGTAGAGGCACGTGGCTGGGGGCCCACAGAAGTTGACCAGGCCGGAAGGGCGCACGACCCCCAACAAGGGAGCTGGACCCGAGGGGAGCACATCGGAGCTGTCCCCAACGGCGGGCGGAGGCGGCAGCCCTAGATAGGGTGCAGTGCCCCGAGAGCACACGAGTGGGAGAGCAGCGGAGCCATTGTATTATATATATTATATATATATATATTTTAATATATATATATATATATATATATTCTTTTGTTTTATATATATATATATATATATATATAAAACAAAAGAATATATATATATATATATATATATATATATATATATATATATATATATATATATTTATATATATATATATATATATATATATATATATATATATATATATTCTTTTGTTTTATATATATATATATATATATATATATATATATATATATATATATATATATATATATATATATATATATATATATATATATATATATAGTTATTTGAAAATAGGGTAAATACTTTCCTTAAAATATCTTTGTGGATTTTTAGGAAATAAAATATTTATTTACATGAAAACATATAATATATATATATATATATATATATATATATATATATATATATATATATATATATATATATATATATATATATATTCTAGAATTATTTTGTTACTATTTTAGAATATTTTTATATATATATAAAAATATATATATAAATACGAGTAATAGTTATTAGAAATATTCTAAAATAGTAACAAACTAATTCTAGAATATATATATATATATATATATATATATATATATATATATATATATATATATATATATATATATATATATATATATATATATATATAAATGGAATTTAATTATATAGATTGTAAATATATTCTATAATTATTTTGTTACTATTTTAGAATATTTCTAATAACTATTACTCGTATATATATATATATATATATATATATATATATATATATATATATATATATATATATATATATATATATATATATATATATATATTCTAGAATTATTTTGTTACTATTTTAGAATATTTTTATATATATATAAAAATATATATATAAATACGAGTAATAGTTATTAGAAATATTCTAAAATAGTAACAAACTAATTCTAGAATATATATATATATATATATATATATATATATATATATATATATATATTTTATATATATATATATATATATATATATATATATATATATATATATATATATATATATATATATATATATATATATATATATATATATATTCCTATAAATGGAATTTAATTATATAGATTGTAAATATATTCATTATTTTGTTACTATTTTAGAATATTTCTAATAACTATTACTCGTATATATATATATATATATATTTTTTTTACTCGTATATATATATATATATATATATATATATATATATATATATAGTTTGTTTTAATAAAGGAAGAGAGTTATAGGGGAAAAAAGAAGTAAATCTGTTGTTGTTACTGTTCCTTGCGGAACAGTTTACCCGACATTTTCACTCGGCTATATATAGCGACCCAGGAATTCCTAGTAAACCCTAATCCAATCCCCAGCTACGCGACCACAAGTTATTCCCTGACCCTCAAGCGACCACCCGGACGACCACGTGTCACCGTATATGTCGCCGACGGCCGGCCATGTGCGACAATCTGCAGCAGCGGAAGTAGTAGCAGCAACATGCACAACAGCGAAGGCAGCAACAAAGCCACCTTTACGACATGGTATCTCCCTTGACGATCATCTATTTCACGAACAGATTTCGCAGGTGCGTAACCAACCTAACCACCTTCAAATCCTATAGGTATTTTCCGTTAATTCGCATAATGTGCGACAAAAATCGAGTTCCATGGTAAAAAAAAACTCAATTTTTGGATGTTAGAAACGGTTCCAACGTCCCCTGGTTACGATCGACTTGCGAGAAGGATATCACAAAATTTAAAAAACTGCTTGAACATAGGTTTAGAAAACCTAACCGAGATCATAACCCTGTATTAGTTTATTTTTGTGATTATTATATTATATTTAAAATTAGGTTAAAGTAGACCAAAAATTTGTTTTCAAAATATTAAAATTTCTCGATACGGGGTTTGTCCACAAATCGGGCAACTTCGTCGCAATTCGAAGGCATCGAAAGTGTGTAGGGATGTTGTTGAGGTGTGGGTTTTGACAGAACTCGAATTGGTTGCCTGTGTGTAACGAATTTAAGGCATATCCGTCAAAAATCACTGAATCGTCTCCTTTGCAAAAAGCTCAATTACTTGGTGCACATTCGTCACCTCGTGTCAAAACTTGCTCCATTGGACTCGTACCATTTTTCTGGTCCTGTGAGACAAGTTTGGTCCGATTCTGAGAAGGTCGACCGGAACACTATTTTGGCGGGCCCACGATCCGACTCAAAGGGCAATTTTGTGCATTGCCCATCGGAATCCAAAATTGGATATATTGTTGGGTTTGTATCAAAAAAGTGGACTTGTAGGTATATCATTTGTCGACTTTAGAGGTTGTCACGACCCGGTCCCAATTACTTGGATCGAATCGGATCATGCCCAGCCTGCACCGTTGATGAGACGGCGGCAGTAAGCTGTATCTTCCATATGCAGGTAATCAACAACTCAATCTAACTTGCCACAATCTTTATTATTCGATAAATTAAAACTTGTTCAGTACAAAGTACAATCATAAAACCACCAACTGAAATAATATTGTTTTTAGACAAAACTATCAAACTGGAAAATAGCATCTAAAGAGAAGCAACATCATCATCAAGTACGCCATCCTCAGGAAGCACAGCATGGTATAGCTCAGGGTCATAGTAGCTACTAATCAGTAGCTCTGCATCATCAATAGGACCTAAAAATATAGTCTCCAGTCAGGAGGGAGCAAAGTACAATTTATAATATTTTAACAATTGAAATTAATAATGGAATTATGCACTTTTAAACAATTTGAAGTAAATAGTTTTCCAGCAGTTAAAAACAGTATGATATGAATAGGCAATAAATATAACCGGATTGGGTTTGTTACAGTATATCATAGTGATATGGTATGGCTTATCCCCGTGTGTATGAGGGGTAAGCTAATACAATCAGTTATACTAATTGGATGTGGTCATTTCCACTACACTACTCCCCCAGTCCCCAATAGTTACAGTAGTTACAGTCAATGCTCTCAAAGAGAGTTTCGTGTTATATCGTGGTTTAAACTTGCATTAAAACAATTATTAAATAATTGTAATCTACCACAAAATGTACTTGCCTCAAATTGATTGGACTGGACGGGTCGAATCGTCGGGATGGGAAATCAGGTTCTTTCTTGAAATCCTACATTCGGGAAACTTGTCTCAGAAAACCAAAGTGTAACGCCCCAGTCCCAAAATACGTAGGACTAGGAACGTAGACATGCCAGCTGTATACATATGAAGTACAGGGTCTCGTATGTATACATAAGCTGTAAAATGTAGTAAACCACAACTAAATAATCTCATCCACAAATAAAGAGTAAAAGATATCATAAAATGAATAGTCTTGATACAATATGTTGGGCGGAGACAAAGTCCACTACCAACTACCCCAATGAAAGGAATGTACAATAAATCGAGCGATAAAAACGGCAAGACGAACCTAGCGCAATTGTCTTCGGAGGAATGAAGAAGACCACGGCCTTGGCTAGAATACCTGCGGAAGACATGAACACACACCTGGGAAAAAACCCGGTCCTCAAAGGGACGTAACAAGATACATAAAAATAATACCATGATGAACTGTAAATGATACATAATAAAGTAAAGTCCACATGCTCCAACACAATAGAACCTAACCATCTAGGTGTAATGCAAGTCAAAAACTATACTGGAACGTATAAGTGGCTAGGAATAAAGCATAGCATCCACTAGAGGCTTTCGCATGAACTAGTATACGTCTCTGACCGTATCTGACGACGTGGTCAGGGCCGTGCAATGGATATATCCCCTAGTTCATACTTTGCATCGCTAGCATACCTCCTGACCGTATCTGACGTCGTGGTCAGGGCCGTACAATGGATATATCCTTTAGCGACACACCCATAACAGGGAAACCATGAACCCATAATCGGGCAATCTAGAAGGCTTTGGTCTAGCTCATACGTCCCAGTAGTTTTCTCCGCCCATGTATCACACAAGTCATATCCATGTCTTGGCGATCCATATCTCTATGCAAGTCGCTATCTAGACTCCGCTAATCCATAAATGAACCGACACACGAACCGCCCGTATCGGTAGCAAGTCGAATACGTAGGTTCGTGTCGACTCAATGATCCTCACTCATGTGTCGTGTATGAGACGTGTCAACATGTCAAAGAAGTTATGAAGCATAACTTCAACACACCGGAAAAGTCCACTACCACATATGGTCCACACACACACACACACACACGCACACACACAAACATCGATATACATATCGATGGCACCCAAGTCATACTTGGACATACTCTTACTAATGTAAAAACACTAGCAACATATAAAATATCATGAATCAAATGTAAGTACAAGATGGCAAGGTATCTTGCCTGGTAGGACGCCTGGTGTGCTGCAATGATCCAGGTGGCACGATCTGTGACTTAGGTACAACAACTATACAAGGTGACCTCGGTTGGTGGCACGGACAGTTCCATCGAGTCTAAGACCGTTAGATTAGTTAGGGTCGACATAGGGTAGTCTAGAAATGGATGAAGGAATATGAACAATAGGACTTGGATACGGACAGGAGAATAATCGAAGGAGATAATATATATACAATTTTTAGAAAAACTATTTATAATACTTTGGATAAATATTTATTAGCTAAAATAATTTCTAGGAAAAATACCTTGAAAAAAAATCATATATCATTTTTTTTTACTAAAAATTCTAACTTTGTAAAAATAGGATTGCTAGAAACATTTTATTGGTTAAAATATTTCAGAATAACAAAATTTATTTTAGGACTTATACCACAAATAAACATATGGAAGCCAACTTGTTATAACCTATATAAATTGGAAATTATTTACCCTATATATTTTTATTTGAATATACACCCCCTCCTAATAACTTAAGAGTACTCTTAAATATAACAAGAACAAAATAATAATAATAATAATAATAATAATAATAATAATAGGAATTTATAAGAAAGGAAATAATAGAAATAATAATAATAATAATAGAAATAATAATAATAATAATACCAATAAAATATTATTAGTAATAATAACAATAATAATAATAATAATAATAATAATAATAATAATAATAATAATAATAATAATAATAATAATAATACGTATTGCAGTACTAATCTCTATGTCCTCGGGAACTCAGACACATAACCCAAATGAAAAAAATAGATAAAAAATAACAGAATAGATGAATAAAGAGAGGGAGAGAGAAAGTTGCAGAGGGAAGAAGGAAGAGAGGGGAGCTGGGGAAGAAGTCGTCCGATCGGACTTCGTCGGCGGCCGGGCGCTGAGCACGGAGGAGAGAGAGGGAGTTTGGGGACGGTGAGGAAGAGAAGAGCGGTCGGGGTCGTCGGACACGGGCGGCGAAGGGCGACAACGGCGGCGGCTCTTCGGAATAGGGAGGAAGGAGCGGTGGGAAAAGGGGTTGGCTCGGCGCAAGGGTCTGGAGAGGCGGAGTCCCGTGCGCGCGGGCACGGCTGAGAGGAGGCGGCGCTGGTAGTGGTGCGGACTCCTGCAGTTCGGGCGGAGGAATGGCGGTAGCGCGCGGAGGAGCTCCCGGTGGCACGCGGCCACGGCGGTTAGGGTTTTGGGACTGGGCTTGACCGGGCGTCGACTCCGGTGAAGGAGACGAAGGGGGAGAACGGGGAGCTGAGCCGGGGCTCGGGCTCACGGAGGCTGCCGCCAGCAGCTGCTCCGGCGGAGAGGGTCGTCCGCGCGCGCGCGGGTCACCGAGAGAAGGGGCACGGCGTGTGGCGGAGGAAGGGGAGTTGGGACGGTGCACGCGGCGGTTGCCGGAGGAAGGAGCTGCGTGCGGGCCTGCGGGATCCGGCCGGTGGTCGAGGCTTCAGCCATGGCGAGGTGAGGGTCTGTGTGTTTAGTTCCTTTTTCCTTTTTTTTTGTGGTGTCGATGATGGGTTTTGGGGCGACATCGCCGGTGGTCGATGGTGGTAGGCTGTGGTGGAGATGTCTGGATGGTGGTGGTGGTGGCGATGGCGGTGGGGAGATGGTGTTGGGGTGCTGGCCAGAACAGATGGCCGGGGCGAGTGCCTGAGTTGGTGGTTGTGGTCGGGTCTACGACCAGTGGTCGGTGGTGGCCAGGATGTCGGGGTGACGGGTTGTGTTGCTGGCCAGGGTGGATTCTGTGGCTTCGACGGGATGGCCTGGCCAAAGGGATGACGGGGACGGTCGGGGTCATGGCAGGTGGAGGCCGTAAGAATCGGGTTTAGGTTTTACTAGGAATTTTGGGTGTGTCTGACACGGAGATGGCGACGAGGAGATGTGTCCGAAATGTGGACACGGAGAAGGGGAACAGTGTATTTGTAAAAGAAATAAATAGTGGAAAGACACCTGCCGACACGGCTGACACGGAAAAAGGTTGGACACCGACACGATGCACTGCACGTGGGTGGAAAAAAATATTTGTGGAATATTTATGGCTTGTGGAGAAACAATGGAGGAGTACCTGCCTATTTATAGGATGTGGGAATTCCCATTTTGATAGGATTAGGATTGGTTTTAAATCCAAGTAGATAATTTACCTTTTTAATTTAAAAATCATTTAAATCTAAATCTAAATATAAATCCAATTCCAAATGCAAATCAAATTTGAATCTAATTAAATTTTTGGTTTAAAATCGAATAGGATAAATCAAATTCCAAATATCTACTATTTAAATTAATCCAAAAATTCAAATCACGATTTAGATCGTCACAATAATTTTAAAATATTTTTCTAAAATACTAATAATATTAATTTCGAAAATAATAACTATTTTTAAATATCTTTTCGAATAATAAAATATTTATATTTAATAATTTTGAAAATAAAAATATATAAATTTAATTTAATGTACCTCATATGCAAGGAATATAAAAATAGTTTTCTAAATTACCACTAATAAATAAATAAATAAAGTAGTAAGATTTTGGTCATCTCAATAGACAACTTTAAGCAAAATACAAAAACAATAATTATTATATATATTATTTGAACTATAAAATAAAAAAATGTTTTAAATAAATATGTGCGCTCGCACATATTCGCACTCGACGAGCAAGAAAATAAATTTCGTGCGCGACGTAAAATACGACTACGCGACGTACAATACAAAATTTTTAAATCAGTACCAAAATTAAATATAAAAAAATAGTAAAAATTTAGGGGTTTTACACAAAGTCGCCAATGTTACTATACTAGTTGCAATCTCTAGTTGTGTCCTAGTCGATTTTAGTCTTCATTTAGCCAACACAATCAAAACGCGATTATTAGTGTGTTGTAATTAAGAAACATCAATTTATATTTATTTTCGAGAAAATTTGTATTTATCGGTTTATTTGGAAAAAACTTGATATTTTATAATTATATAAATATAAAACTAAGATTTTCTTTTTAATGAGAAGTACATGAATTTCTATTTTAAAAAAATTACAACTTAACTGCTAAGTGATAAAACGTTTATTATTATTTTCTTTTTTAAAAATAAAATAAATAATTATCATTTTATACTATGTTCTCATGACCAAAAATCATCCAGAAAATAAAATAAAACCTAAGCTATTACATTTTCTCACAGGAATAAACAATTGGGCTTATACCCTTTTACAGTCCTTTATTACATAAATTAAAATAAGAAGAAAACAATTATTAGTCTCTAAAAATCCTACAAAACTAATAATAAATTAAATAATAGGTCTCAGATTTTTGGTCCAATCATCAAATAGGCTAATGCCTGAACGTCCGGGCGAAATCGGTTTCGTTTGCACTTAGCCAGGGCCCATTGACCAATTTCGGTCGTCGCCCAAAATTTCAAAAATACAATCTTTCCCGAAAACCATTTTTTTTAAAATAATAATTAAATTTCATAGAAAATCCGGCAGCACTTCTCTATTTTCGGTCAACCCAAAAACTGGGAAAATGTGCCAATATTCCTGCAATTATCCCAAACCAGGAAAACCCAAATATTATATAAATAAATAATCACAAATCACTTCCCAGTATTTATTCGGAAAACCCGAAACGAATTCAGAAATCCCGAAACCATTCCGGAAAGCCTCACAGAATCCAACAGAAATTTTTCTAAAAGTTTCTCGAAAAAATCCAACCAACCGACAGAACTAAGAAAACCGCGGATCCTAATTTCCAAAGCCTACAATTTCAAATTCGAACCCACAGAACTCTTTCCGAAGAGTTTTCGGAAATCCGAAACCAACAAACCATTCACAGAACTAAAATATCAAAGTATCCACAGAACATATCGAATGATTCCGAAATTTTCGAAACCAAAAACGTAACAAAATCCAAATTTTCGAATAAAATTCGTGGACCAAAACTCATTATTGACTATGACGGGAGGGACGAACTACTGTGATTATCAGGGATTACCCCAAACTTGACGGAATCTGAAGTGTAGCCTCAGACTCGGAACAACAAGCCAGACACGGACCGGGCGGTCAGATCGGAAACAGAGTGAGCGCGAGGGGGCGCTGGGACAGCGGCCGGGTAGCGGCGCACGAGAACCGCCGAACGGGGCCGCCGGGACAGCAGCGGGGTCGGGTCCGCCGGCAGGAGGATGGCGCGGAGGGGTCGTCGGGTTCAGGCGGCCTGGCGGTGGCGCCGGGGAGGATCAGTCGACGCTGGACGCGACCGGGGAAGGTCGGCGAGGCCGCCGGAGGCGCGGGATCGGCCCGTCGGGTGGTGGAGCTCCGGCTCGAGTTCCAGAAGCTAGGGCACGGGTTTGGGGAAAGAGAAAAAATGGGGATGGTGGGAGAGTTTGTGAGGATAGAGAGACTTTTATAGAGAGGAGGATGGGAAGTTACCGAAGTTCATCGGCCATGGCCGTTCGGGAGATGAACGGAGGGGTTCTAAGCCGTTCGGAAGAGGAAACGACCAAGAGCCTTGAAGTTCTCTTCGGTTCTCATCAGAACAATGATGAGAAAAAGAGATGGATGATAAAATGGGGTTTCTTTTAAGAGAAAATGGGTTTTCTTAAGGGTTTGGGCCTATTGGGTTTACTAATGGTTTAGAATAGGAAATGGGTTTATAACCTATGCTTAAAGGGTTATTGGGTTGCAAAGGAAATGGGCTTCAATGGTATGGGCTATGATGATAAAATTAAAAATGGTCTTAATGGTGATTGGCTTTAAAACATTTAATGGATAAATGAGGATAAATGAATTTAAAGATATCATTTCTTTAGGAAGAATTTGTAACTAATAATTTAGAATTATAAAAATATATTTAGATTAAAAATTGAGTTCGGGTCTGGGCCAGGAAATTAAAATCCAAATTATTTAACTTTGAAAAGAATTTTTTTAACTAATAATAATAAACTAAAAATTACTTAATAACAAACACGCATTATAAAAACATAATTGGAATTTGCGGGTTTCACAGAGGTCATAGGTTCTGGCACATTTTTGGGTACAAAGCGGTCCAACGACGGATACTGTTTTGGCCAAAAATTATCGTTTTGTCTCTGTGTCCAGAATTAGACTTATGGTTTTGACAAGAACATTAGTGATGTCTATTTCAGCATCCGGAGACTTTTGCGATAGTTTGACTTTTGTGGCTCACTGAGTGATTGGGTATTGATGGTTCTACGTTCTACCACCAGACAAGTATACATTGCCAACTTTATAAAGTTTACTTACATGCATGTTCCTATTCCTTATTTGCAGTCTTGCCAGGATTTATTTCCATGTCTCTCACCAGTTATCATTTACTTTCATCATTAGTTATATTTTTATATATGACAATAGTGATGTTTACTTGAGCGACTTGACTTGAACTCGTGTTCCATGTTACCTTGACTTGACCCTCTACCGATACTAGGATTGGTTATATGACTACTCTCGAATCGGGAGACCCACAGTAGGGATATGATAGCGACTCACTATAGTTATGGAGTTCCACGGCAGGGCTACGGTCGTTTGATTCATTTGTAGCCATACTTAGTATTATTTTCCATATGACAAGTCATGATCTATAGAGTCTTCCATATGATCTTCATTCTTGTTCTAGAAGTTACTTTTCATGTTTTCCTTGCATGTTATAAACTGTCGTAGTAGGCATATTTTATGTATCTTGCTAGTCCCTTGAGGACTTGGTGTAGTGCACTGACTTGCAAGATGCCTTATGATGGATGGTTGGTTCGATGAAGCCTTATTGGACTTGAGAATATATGAAAGATTGCTTGGAAGGCTAGGCGATCGTGGCAGGAAATATCTTATAAATGTGAGTAGCGTTGAACCCTTCGAAGATCCTTTAGCTTCACGCTTAATAAAAGGACTGTATGATGTGTTTACTCGTTGAGTTGCTGAATAACACCTTGCATGAAAGTCGAAAAGATAATAAAAGATAATTAATCACATGACCCAAAAGTTGTTGCGAACTATTTTAATGAATTGTATGCTTGTTGCAATAAAATACATGACAGGTGAAAGAAAAGTCTCAAATACTTGGACGGTGAGTATGTCGAGCCTCAGCTCGCTGAACGTATGCTAAACAGATGCTAAGTCCCAAGAATTGGGCGGTAAGTACATTGAGTTTTGGTTGGAAAGATGTATGGTATCAAAGATGTAGGGAAGGGCGTAGGTAATCACATTCTATTTTTCTGTCATCGATGTAGAATGTTGATTGCACTAAGACCCTGGATTATACAAGATGGCAAGATTGTAATACGAATGAGAATGATGGCTTAATAAGAATGACAGCTTATTTACTTAGTTTTACTTATCATGCATTATATGTGTCTTCATAGATAAGTTTCATATATTTGCATGGTCATGGACAACTTGTTGATCAGGTGGTTCCTCGAACGGTATTTTGAAATCCAGTTCGTCCTAGGGAACCTCGTACAGAAGTAGTAGCACAGTGCTGAAGTAGTAGTACGGTATACGGGACCTCTAGTGGGGCTAGCTACCCGCACTGCAAGGTGCACCGTTTTACCAGTAATACGGTCCAAGATGGCGTATCGCCTGTGACCTTCATATAGATAGGTCCAGTGCTACGTTGTCTTATACAGGAAGAGTAAGTTATTACTCAATTACAGGAAAGAATGTCGGCTGTTGTTAAGAATCACCTGAATGGTGATAATTATGATAATATGATATTGTTTCTAACAATGTCTTGTGCATGCTGAGTATGTATTATACATGTACAGGGATGGCCATACAACCGTGGGAAAGAATCACCAAAGTGTGATATTATATTGCTTTACATTATGCTGGATGTATATAAGATGCATGCTTTACTTCTGTCGGATATGAACTTCTAATTGACCCTAAGGCAACAAGAAAGGCCACTTTTAATAATGTTCTATTATATGATTACTTAGTATTGTCTTCTTGGTGAGTTGGGCCAGCATCGCTCGCCAGTACATTGACGATGTACTGACCCACGTTGTGGGCAATATTTCAGGTGTTCGTGCATGGGGGAAATCGTTTGATCAATGTTTGGCATCGACGAATCGGATGGGTACGCAAAAGCTCTTCTTACAAGATGATGTCTTCTGCTATACGTGACATAATATATGAAACAGTATAACTCAGTTGTACCAATGAGATTGTAAGCAAAGTCGGCATATTCGGTTGGAAAGCCTAAATGGTAATTATATATTCAATTGGATATTCAAGAGTCTTGTAATCAGTTGTAAACTATGTATTCAGCTACAAGTCCTTTAATCCATGACAATTATCAATAAAGAGAGACATTTCTTCATATCTTGTTGTGACTTCAATTTATCTGCTTGGTTTTGTTGCACTGTCGTTGTTCTCTGAGAAATACCAGGAACTGTAATGGTTTTGCCTTATACAAGTGCAATCTAGACTTGTACGACATCACGTACAATGGTTAATTTTCGATCCTCCAGTATCGGGGTGTGACATAATGGTATTAGAGCACGGCTTTACATCCTTGGATTCTTATTCGATTTGTTTTAATCAAGGTCGCTCTTTTGATGATTCAAAGTTGCTTTCGCAATTACTCAAAAGTTGCTTTCGCGATTACTCAAAGCTGCTTCCGCGATGAAATCAAAGTTGCCTCTACGATTACTCAAAGTTGCTTCCGTAATAAAATCAAAGTTGCCTCTACGATTATGAAAAGTTGCTTCCACGACGAATCAAAGTTGCTTCCATGATGACTCAAGTGCATCTGAGATTATTCAGTGTTGTTTCCAAATCATTCTAAGTTGCTCCCTTGACTAAAAGTCTATTGATCCTTCTGGCCGCTCACTAGTGTTTCATACAATAAGTATAAATATGTAGGCTGTGAATTGTGTGCTGTAAAAAATTCTTAATGATACGAAAACAAATAACAATGATATGATGCGATAATAAGATGGTAATATGCGCTTGATATATTCAGTGAGGGATTCATAGAAGTCGATTGTTATGTGGCAATCGACAGTAGGTGATGGCATGGTATCTTGGAACATGAATTGTTCATGACTTCAGTGAATGTGAATCGACAGAAATTTGAATTGGCTTATATGTATTGGCTTGGTTATGTTCTGATGCGAGAAAATTTGGTTGATATTTATGGTCGGCAGAGCTACTGCGGGAAAGATAGTCCACTATGGACGTTAGTTTGATGCGAAGAGGAATATTGTGTCAGTGATGGCTTGAGATCTGAGTGGTATATGTCTCTACCCTCTTAGCGATAAGATAACCCTTGACCCTGTTCATAATATAGTGATTGCTTTACCTGTAAGGTATTGGGTAGTATCGAGTCGTAGCTAGGATTACAATTGATACATGACGGCTAGGCACGTCCCTTGATGATTGAGTTCGAATAGCTTGTAGCAATATTTTGATGTGTTCGAATGAACCATCGCTAGACTCTAACGGTTAGCATTATGCTTGGTAATGGGAATCAAGAATATGAAATGAATGCCTTGGTTGGGAATGGAACGAATTATAGATTCAGGCGAAGACTTGAATCCGTTGGATAAAAAGAATTGTAAACTCAGTAACGATGGTGGGGTGTCGCTATCAAATGATTTTGGAAGAGCAATATAGACCGAATATTAAATAATATCGAAATTGAGTACATGGAATTACATGTTGGACATCGACATATTGATGGTGATGTTAGGCGCTCATCAAAATGTTGTGAATGATTTAGAAGATGTAAAGACCTGCATTAACAACCGAAAAGTAGAGAATGGGCTTGCGAAAATAGATGACCTTGCACATGTGCAGTTGCGCGTGAGAGTGTTAGGCGTGTCCCAAATTAAGAAGTCATGACCCTTGACTATTTTAAGGCATAGAGAAATGAACACTTGTCCCTTGATGCATGAAAGAGTAGATGTCCCTTTTGAAACTCTGATCGTTGGAATACAAATAAGTATCGAGATGCATTATTATGTTATAGACCCAGTCGGTGATGTTGTTGTTACATGAATAACATGTTTGGGTGGAATACAGGATTGTTGGATTATGACTTAGCTATCCACTAATGATCGATATACGAATGCTAGATGATTGTTAACATAGTCATTGGATTGATACATGAATGGTAAATCTTCTTACGAAATCACAAGGAGATTATGCACATAAATATTGATGGTTACGTGAATTGCTAGGAGATGACCGTGTTTGGTGTTAGTGGAAAACTATAAAAGATTCTTTCAGAAGAAATATGATTATATACAGTTGCCTTATTTTGTTGGTTAATAAGTACATACCGTATCGATGATCTAGAAATATAAGAAATGAATATGTCACAAAGAGACCATAAGAAAGAGATCGTAAATGATGGACCATTGAGGTAGCAATATTGGAATATGACTTATAATAGTTAGTCCGATTGAATAGACGCAATTTGAATACGATATAAGAAAACAAGTCGGATTGAACAGATGATGTTATGTCTATGCAAATGAAAACTGAAAAGATTTGGATGTATGATTGATAAAGTCTTATATGACGGCTTCGAGATTGACCCACAAGAATTGTCGGATAGATATTATCGGTTGTGGGTAAGTTTAGAATGACTTCATTGGGTACAACCCGAGGATGAGTACGGGTAGATAGACTTGACTCTAGATTGTCGGTTGGTTGCCTGAGTTTCAGA
Source organism: Iris pallida (assembly GCA_029216955.1). Lineage (NCBI taxonomy): Eukaryota > Viridiplantae > Streptophyta > Magnoliopsida > Asparagales > Iridaceae > Iris > Iris pallida. Next base: position 25,161,659 of record JANAVB010016197.1, on the reverse strand, counting down.
TTTATTGGCGATGATATTTTAGTTGCTCGTATTAGGAATAAGCATAAGATTGGGGTGGTGTCCTATGTCCCTTAAGTTGGTAGGATCATAGATTATCCTTGAGATAAGATATAGTCCCTATGATAAGAATTTGTTGCCTCTAAGATCAGAGATAGATATGTCCCTGTAGCTATCCATCTCAGATGAGTTAGCAAGATGTCTGGTTTAGCTTAGAATAGCTGACCGTAGAGACTTGACCGATGGCTAAGTTATCTGTTGGAGACCCTTAGGATGTCCTTATTGATGTTGTGTGGGTATAATCGGAATAAGTGAGATATGTCGAGAAGTAAACTTCGGAATGGAATAAAGATTAGAAAACTCAATGTTATAATATTGGATGGGATAACAGATCATGTTGGTTTCAGAACATGGTTGCCTTTATTAGAAATGCCGGAAATTGTTAGAGCTGGTTGGATTTGATTGGTTGGTTGAATCATATTGGGATGCATAAAATGATGATAGTTGTCGTGAGACAATCAGAATAATGCCTTGGTGGATAATCAAATTGGAATTAAGAATAAGTGTACAATGAAATGGGATAGTACATGTAGTTGAGATCGATGAGAGCAAATACAATTTCGGAAATGACCCTCGGGATTAATGTTGCTAGAAATGAAAGTTGCTTATGCGAGATGATAATATGTTAGTTTGTCAATGTGAGGAAAAAAAATTGAGTACATGGGAAATTTTGTTAGAATTGAATGATGGTACAAATTAAAAGATGGATCATAGTCGGGAAATTTACGAGTTGCAAATAAAGTGTATAGATGCGAACGATAATGGGTACATGATTTAATCAATGAGAATCATGGTGTCGGAATTAGATGTGACTATTGGCTTTTATCAACTTTGGTGGTATGAATGACAATCGACTTGAAAGGGAACTCTAGATTCGTAGGAATAATTGATATAACTATGTTGGAATACTTTAGGAATTCTTGATCGGTTGTGGAAAATTACTCGAGTTGAAATTAGTAACATTCGTTGTATTATTTATTGGTTTGAGATTGAATAAACAAGTTACGGCTATATGAGCTGCTCTAAGGAATTGCTGATATTCAGAAATGAAGTGATACTCGTAACTCGTTCGTTTTCTCTATCACTGAACTTGGTTGAAATACTTGTATTTCTGGGACACCTAAAATATGTGTATAATTCTAACTAAGTGATATACTGAATTCAAATGAAGCCACGGGAGAGAATTATAATGTGCTAAGAAATTGCACGAGTGTTGGAGGAAAGAACAAGGATGGTAAATTAATTTTGAGTCAAATTGGAATGCTGTGGCGAGATGTTATATCATTTGAAATCAATCGAGACTTTGCGGAGAAAATTTTAATAGTGCAAGTTGATCGTTGTAAAGTTTCATAAATTCGGTTAAAATTTGGGGATGAGTTTTGTTTTATGTTTCGAGGATGAAACTTTTTTCTGAGTGGTATATATTGTAGTGCTCTGACCCGCAAGATGCCTTATGATGGATAGTTGGTTCGATGAATCCTTGTTGGGCTTGGGAATATATGAAATATCGCTTGGAAGGCTAGGCGATTGTGGCGGGAACCATCTTATAAATGTGAGTAGTATTGAACCCATCGAAGATCCTTTAGCTTCACGCTTAATAAAAGAACTGTATGCTATTTACTCGTTGAGTTTCTAAATAACACCTTGCACGAAAGTCAAAAAGATAATAAAAGATAATTAATCACATGACCCAAAAGCTATTGCGAACTATTTCAACTAATTGTATGCTTGTAGCAATAAAATACATGACGTGTGAAGGAAAAGTCCCAAATACTTGGGCGGTGAGTATGTTGAGCCTAAGTTCGACGAATGTATGCTAAACAGATGCTATGTCATAAGAATTGGGTGGTAAGTACATTGAGTTTTGGTTGGAAAGATGTATGGTATCAAAGATGTGGGGAAGGGCTTAGGTAATCATATTATATTATCCTGTCACCGATGTAGAATATTGATTACACAAAGACCCTAGATTAGACAAGATGGCAAGATTGTAATATGAATGAGAACGATGGATTAATGAGAATGACGGCTTATTTACTTAGTTTTCCTTATCATGCATTATATGTTTCTTCGTAGATAAGTTTCATATATTTGCATGGTCATAGACAACTTGTCGATCAGGTGCTTCCTCGAACGGTATTCCGAGGTCTCGAAATCCGGTTCCTCCTAGGGGAACCTCGTGCTGAAGTAGTAGCACAGTGCTGAAGTAGTAGCACGGTATACGGGACCTTTAGTGGGGCTAGTTACCTGCACTCCAAGGGATGCTGTTATACCAGGAATACGGTCCAAGATGGCGTGTCTCTAGTGACCTTCATATAGATAGGTCCAATGCTAACGATGTCTCATACAGGAATAAGTTATTACACAATTACAGGGTAGGATATCGGCTGTCGGTAAGAATCACCTGAATGGTGATAATTATGATAATATGATATTGTTCCTAACAATGTCTTGTGCAGGCTGAGTAAGTATTATACATGTATAGGGATGGCTATATGATCGTAGGTAAAAATTACCAAAGGGTGATATCATATTGCTTTACATTTTTGCTGGCTATTTATAAGATGCAAGCTTTACTTCTGTCGGATATGAACTGCTAATTGACCCTAAGGCAACGAGAAAGACCACTTTTAATAATGTTCTATAATATGATTACTTAGTATTGTCTTCTTAGGTGAGTTGGGCCAGCACCGCTCGCCAGTACATTGATGATGTACTAACGCACATTGTGGGCAATATTTCAGGTGCTCGTGCATGGGGGAAGTCATTTGATCAATGTTTGGCGTCGATGAATCGGATGGGTACGTAGAAGCTCTTCTTACAAGACGATGTCTTCCACTATACGGGACATAATGTATGGAACAGTGTAACTTAGTTGTACCAATGTGATTGTAAGCAAAGTCGGCATGTTCAGTTGTAAAGCCTAAATGGCAAATATATATTCAGTTGGCTATTCAAGAGTCTTGTAATCAGTTGTAAACTCTATATTCAGCTGCAAGTCCTGTAATCTATGAAAATTATCAATAAAGAGATACATTTCTTTATATCTTGTTGTGACTACAATTTATCTGCTTGGTTTTGTTGCGTTGTTGTTATTTTCTGAAAAATACCAGAAACTGTAATAGTTTTGCCTTGTACAAGTACAATATAGACTTATACGGTATCACGCACAGTAGTTAGTTTTCGATCCTACGGGATCGGGGCATGACACCTGGTGATCTCTTCAGGTATTAGATGAAGTTATCAAGGTTTAGTGCATTGATGGATGATGGTTGCTTCGCCAAGACTTCAGGTATATAGTTGTTGTTACAATCAATCTCTTCCTTAATTTATTTTGTCCTATATTTGATTCTCGCTGTTAGTATAGCCTAGTCTTTTGCAAGCTTCATCTTTTTAGCTTGTTTCTGATATATGTATTATTGGGGATCTGTCACGCCCCGATTCTGTAGAATCGATAGTCGTCCTCCGGGCGTGATGCCGTGCTAACCTAGTATGCGATCGCACAAGGCATAGTCATAAGGTAATCTGAGACACAAGATCTAAGAGAGCATGCAGACAAATTGAATCACATATTAAGTAAAAAAAACTTTGATCTTTATTGATAATGGACATCATTTATAGACTCCAGTACAGGACTCATGCCGTGCGGGCTACAACATGACTCAATTACAAAAAAGTGCCGATGAGATAGCTGTTCCATACATTGCACACATCCCTCAATATAAAAAAGAGTACTCCAGTGACCTGGAATGGAGGGATGCTGAGCCATCTTCCTTGGATAGTTGAGAGGCTTCAAAAGTGGAGTTGCAGGACAAGTCTTCGACGTGCGGCCAAAGCTTCAAAATCACGAACGTCGTCGAGCTAGTTGGCGCGTCCTTCCTGATTCGCGGGACCTGCAAATAGTGAGGATCAGTACGATCACATGTACTGGTGAATGGCTAATTAAAATCCAAGCTCTGTATTTGATTCAAGCAGTTTTATGCACATGTTACCTAGCTATTTCTGTAATCTTTCTAACCATCATGATCGATTTGCATGTTAACATATTTTGAGGCAAGTATATGAAATTGTATAACATTAAGCAGCTATCACATTCATCCCGTGTCAAGTACATTTGTTGAGAAGTAAAAGGGTGTGAAGGTCACTCGCAATGTCAAGCCATCACGAACTATAGCCGGGTTAGATGGCGACCCTTTCGCAGCGGGTAGCGAGCCTTGTGCGAAAGTTCCCGAATAACCCACTGATGTAAGGCTGGCGCTTGCTATACTCGTTCCTCCCGGGCCGAATCGATCCCTTAGCCTAGGCAACCGTTCGAGGAAACTACACCTTGTCGACAAGTTATCCAATGACCGTTTTGCAGAGTCTTAAAATATGCTCTCTCTCTCTCTCTCTCTCTCTCTCTCTCTCTCCCTCTCTTTTCTAGAACCTTCTCCTTTCTCTTTTATGTGCGGAACATAGCATTTCTTTTGAACTTAGTCGATTTACTAGCTTAGCCATATCGTTGCGATAAACGTTAATCGATTTATTCATTGTTTTGCATAGGCTAAGTGGAATTGCATAAGGAAGCACATTTTCCATTTTAAATACCGACATTTTGATAGCAAGTGTTTCGTGAAGAATCGTGCCACGATTTCTTTGATTCTATACTATTATGACAAGCATTCATTTAACTTCATATTGATTTGGAAATAGAGGGATGAGGCGAAGAAGGTCAGCCAATCGCCTTAGACTTGCTTCAAGCGAGCGACTGGTTGGCTGTGCTGACATCGCCTACGCGATCACCTGCAATCGCATAAGCAACTGATTAGAACACTGTGTAATTCAAGGAATTTCAATATGAATGTGAAGCTCGAAAACGCAAGTCACGAAAACCCATCCATATCGAAATTCCTTGAATGTTTTCGATAGGTTTTCGTGAATGTTTTCGATGGGTTTTTGTGACTTGCGTTTTCGAGCTTCGCATTCATATCGAAATTCCTTGAATTACACAGTGTTCTAATCAGTTGCTTATGCGATTGCAGGTGATTGCGTAGGCGACGTCAGCGCAGCCAACCAGTCGCTCGCTTGAAGCAAGTCTAAGGCGAGTGGCTGACCTCCTTTACCTCATCCCTCTATTTCAAAATCAATATGAAGTTAAATGAATGCTTGTCATAATAGTATAGAATCAAAGAAATTGTGGCACGATTCTTCACGAAATACTTGCTATCAAACTGCCGGTATTAAAAATAGAAAACATGCTTCCTTATGCAATTCCACTTAGCATATGCAAAACAATGAATGAATTGATTAATGTTTATCGCAACGATATGGCTAAGCGAGTAAATCGACTAAGTTAAAAAAAATGCTGAGTTTCGCACATAAAAGAAAAAGGATAAGGTTCTAGAAAAGAGAGAGAGCATATTTTAAAACTCTATAAAATGGTCATTGGACAACTTGTCGACAAGGTGTAGTTTCCTCGAACGGTTGCCTAGGCCAAGGGACAGATTCGGCTCGGAAAGAACGAGTATAGCAAGCGCCAGCCTTACATCGGCGTGGGTTATTCGGGAACTTTTACACAGGGCTTGCTACCTGTCGCGAAAGGGTCGCCGTCTAACCCGGCTATAGTCCATGATGGCTTGACATTGCCAGTGACCTTCACACCCTTTTACTGTTTAACAAATGCACGTGACACGGGATCAATATGATAGCTGCTTAATGTTATACAATTTCATATGCTTGCCTCAAAATATGTTAACATGCAAATCGATCAGGATGGTTAGAAAGATCACAGAAATAGCTAGCTAACATGTTTATAAAACTGCTTGAATCAAATGCAGAGCGTGGATTTTAATTAGCCATTCGCCAGTACATGTGATCGTACTGATCCTCGCTCTTTGTAGGTCCCACTGTCACGACCCACACCCGCTCATCGGATACGAGGCGTATCCAAGCCCAGCCTACGTCACAGTATCGGCGGTAGAATGCTGTCTAATAAACACCTGTCACTGGAATCTAGAATATTCGGGCAATCTATATCTCATCCACAGAAAGTAAAGTCACATCTAAATCTAATAAATACAGCTGAAATATAGGACTGAATAATATAAACTGAATTTAAGTAGTTCAAGTCACGTCCGATGGATACAAATCCACTACCAGTAGACAGAATAAAATAACACAAGAACGATACAACTGAAATCAACTACGCTAATCATCGATGTAACAATACCGTGATCTGTATGCCGGCTCAACACTGCTCGTCTCCACCTGGCTCAAGTGCTGCTAACCTGAAGAGATCATCAGGTCCTCAGAGGACTAGCAAGATACATAAAATATGCCTACTAATATGACAGTAAATAACATGTATAGGGATAAGAACACTGCAAGAAGAACATCTAAGGACAACGAGTCGTGTGGAAATGTAATTCTAGACTTGGCTAACTATCAATCAGAACTCCTATAGCTTGTAGTACACTGTAAGATACTCCCAATCTATAGTGTTTCAATTGACGTACAAAGCAGGAGACTCTCAGTCGAGATTAGCCAATTCTAGTAACGATCTCCTTTCCTAAAGGATACAAGGTCAAGTAGACTCCTATAAATCGTAGTACAATGCAAGATACTCCCAATTTATAGTATCGCAAGTCAAGTCAATCAATCAATCAATATATGGTATAGGTCGTAGTACAATATAAGATACTCCCAATCTATAGTGTTTCAATTGACGTACAATACAAGATACTCCCAGTTAAGAATAGTCAAGTCAAGAACAAGGTGTAGAACTGGCAACTCTATCATAAGACACAATAACATAAAGAAGATTAATAGACAAGAAATATTCTATACGTGCACGTAATCTAGAACAAGTAAGACAATCAAGGACACCAATCACAATATGGAAATCCTGTGACAATATAAAAGAAAAATAATAGAAAGAACACAATATAAATACTGCATATGTTCGACAAGGTATACTTGCCTGTGGTCCTGAGCTGTTGGCACGGGCCAAGTGATGAGTCAGAGTCCAACAGACCTATTTCACAATTTATAATAATCGATACATGATATTGGAAGATTTTAACCAATTTCTAACTATACTAGGTTTTTGGTTTATGAAAGGCCTGGGTTACCCACTCTTACATATGATCTATATTCATTTATAGGTGTCTCCTATGTTAGGCTACTGAAATTACACTATTGACATGGGTAATTCTAGTTTGTCTTCTATCCTATCCCGCTGCTATGTAGCGTAAGAAAGAGTATGTGCATGGATACTATGTTGGTATGGTCATAGATGTACCTGGATTGAACTAACCAATATCCTACCTAATCTGAAACTCACACCATGAACCCCAAAATTCTGATATAACTAACACTAGTACCTAATACCTATATACGATACTGACTTGTATTAACCAATGGCCTAGGCCAATACTCACCTATACAGGTATAGGCAAGGCCAGGCCCCTGCTGCAAGCCATAACCCGAGCCTCTATAGATATTTTGACTGAAGTAATAATGTCCAACGAGGACTGATACAAATAGAGATTGTTGGGAAAAACTGGATACCAACATCTCGAGTATGGTGCATACAATAATGTTATCAGATTTGGTTATTGAGGATGGCATGGACAGAACGCACAAGGTAAAGGTTTAGCTCTTAGATATGGACTAGACAAATGAGTTATGAGTAGGCCTTGCGAGGAGCTAAGGGTAATATGTTCTTATTTGAATAAAACTGAAGAAGGGGACTGAACCTATGATCCTCTATTTATTGGTAATAAGTAACCTTCCTTAGTTTGGTGGCAGGTACTCTATGCCAATGCATGAGACCACAACTTCCTCATATATGCAACTGATACACACTGGTAAGGGCCTTGTGCACTCTCACATACAAGTGGGTTCCTGGAGGTATCTGTCATACTCACCCATACTACTCAGGACCACTGCTAACTGACCCATCTACCTGTCCTCTAACTCTGTACATATGTTAACTGATACTTGTGTCAATCCCCTCTTCTAACCTACTGTCCATTTATGGTTTCAGAGTTGATTACCCAAGTATCCCACTGTCAACTGGCACAGAGTATTGGCAACATCATATTGTTATCTCAAAATGGTTCCTAACCTTTACACCCGAGTCTACTGATACCATACTGGTATCAGTGCTCTGCAAACCCTATTTCTACAGTATGCACCTAAGATGCGGTTCTCATTTCTTATCCAATTTTGGTAAATCTATAGGAAATAAGTCCTGATTTGGTAAGTCTTCTGGCTTAAAACCTTGGGTGGACTGATTCATGAAGTTAAGCAATTTCCAATAGATACATTGGTGATTAGGGACTGGGCAATGTGTTAGAGGACTTGACTGAATCAATTATGTGGGGACTGGACATTTAAGTAAAATGGACTGCTACTCCATCATGTGGACTGATCAAGGTTTCCTGGACTGAACATCAAATGTGGACAATATATTAAGGATGCAGGGGACTGAATATTAAGTGGGTTTGATACATTTCTAACTGAATCCTAAAGTAAAATATGGACTGAACTAAGCATATCGGGAATGAAATATCTCTAGATACAAAGATTGAATCATAAGGGAATGCAGGACAGAATCTAAAGGAACTCTAACAGGGACTTAACATACATGAATTAACTGAATATCAAGATGAAAATACTGAACAAATTAAATTGGGGATGATAATAATATTTGTGGGCTGCCCCAATAATAGGGACTAACTAAAGTAAAGATAGACTGTCATTAAGTAATGGGATAAGCCAAGTAGGGAACTGATCAGTTGTCTAAGAGGAATGATACCATGTTCAGTTTGGGAACTGAACAGTTAAGTCACAAGGGACTAAACAAAAGTTCAAAATATGAGACTGACATAAAAAGGAATGAAGACAGAACATGTATACCCTGGGTACAGAACTAAAATCAAATGTTTTAATGTTTACAAGGACTGAACAAAACCTACTGGGCTATATTGCAATATGCAGGACAACACCACAGACCTGACTCCAATACTGAACATGTATGCAGGACATCCATATTAATAAAACTCAAGGCTCAGAATTATGGAATGAGAGGAGGGGGTTTGAACAAGGTTGGCTGGTACTGTGTTGGTCTGAAACATGGCATCTATGCTAATCTGGTTACCCCTTGATGTGTCTATGTGTCTAGTCCTCCTATCCAAAGGACACAAGGACACCCCAACCTATAAGCCTTCTATCCTTGCCCTGTAATGTACAGTACATATGGAACATGGCTTGTAGGTAGTGAACCAAGGCTCTGTAGGACATCACAAAGCTCCTAATAGGAACGTGAAGATCGACAACCAAGCCAAGGAATCCATGATACTAGGTCTGATACAAGATGACTGAAACTCTAAGCAAGTAGGGATAAATACTAAGGGTTCAAACTAGATACCTTATCTAAAGATTGGACATCCTATTGTTACAGTAACAAGAAGAGGGCCTGAACCATCTGTGAACTAATCCCAGGTAAATGCATACAATGAACTGTATAAACAAGATGGACAGTTGCATCACAGCAAGGGAAGCATTTATAAAGTGGCTAAGTGTGGACAAGGCTATTAAAATATAGTACATTTACTAATCTCTGATACTCTCCTGGATCCTACATGCAGACATTCAAACATGTCCTGATAAACAAGGGTAATGCAGGCAAGTGGACAGGTCTGTACATGGTCCATTGATCTGAACAATGTTCATATCTGCACATTACATACCCATTGCTATTGATTCATATCATATGGTGGCCAGATATGGAATGGTTATGATGACTACCAAATACTCTGAAATGCCTAAGTTTCCTGGTACAAGGGCTTGTCGTTTGCTGTTCTTGACTGAACCAAGGTTGCCTATGATAGTAACCCTCTATATGGCTTCCAATACAAGCCCCTTCTTGATTCTAAATCTGCTATATGAGTACCTATGGTCACAGTAACTCTCATTCATCTGTACATATCTTTATGGGTTCGACAGGAGCTCCATAACAAATTTTGACTCGAATCAATATCTTTTAATCGTTGATACATTGCTCTCCTAGGCTTTAATCCAGTTATCTATCAATCTATTGAGATTATAACCAAGATTAACTATAGCTAGGAAATTACATTCATGGGGTTGGAGGATTTACCTGTGTGGAAACTCAAATGCCTCTACTCAATGATCTCCTGTTCGAACTCAGGAGCGCAGGGGTATTAGGGTTTGAAGTGCAGCCAGGTCAATTGCTTATATATATATATATATATATATATATATATATATATTATAAACATCTGTATATGGGTCAATCTCTCTAGGGATTGAGAGAGATCGAATTTGGGGTAGGCACAATTTGGGAGTTGGTCGAGCATATCTACTGTCTTATTTTGAATTTGGGATTTTACCATTCCCCCATTTCTTTGTTAAAATTTGCATAAAAACCCCTCTCTATTTAGTTATAGAGTTTTATAAGAGTCTTTTAGGGCATATACATATATACATATATAAAAATCACAAGGATAATAATAAAATTAATAAAAAAATAAAAAATAAAAAATTGGCACAAGGGCTCACAAATCTACCCACCTTAAAATAATTTCGTCCTCGAAATTTAAAATGCTCCGATATATCAGAATGAAATGTCTAAAATATTACTACACACTAAAGCCAATAGCCAATTGTACTACTACTATAAACTTATTAGGAATCACCGTCAACTCCTCCTTGTAGTGCTAGCGCATCCTCCGTGATCATGGCAAAAGCTTGCCCTCCTGGTGTCACAGGTCGACGCCTTGGGCAATCTCGCTACTGATGCTGATTCGAACCACAGTTTAAACATTAGCCTAGTCTCTAGCGGCATTCGCTCTTACAGTGTCCCTTCTTCCTGCAATGTTGACATATTGGAAGCTCTCGATTCGGGGTGTCTCTTGGCTGCTGATGATGCTGCTGTGCTGGAATGTTGGGGCGTTTCACCGTTTCCGATCGTCTACTGCCTCCTCCACACGCGTCTCGGTCTCTCTTCTGCTTGCGCTTCAGCTCCTTCTCTACGTCCTGTGCAACCTTCAAGATTCTTTCGTATATTGTAGCCTGGCTGGTGGCGATGGTGATGCGAATCTCATGTGATAGCCCCTTCCTGAACTTTTTGGCCTTGGCTGTAGGGGTCAAGGCGTCTGCAAAATGACTGAGGCGGAAGAACTCGACGGAGTACTCGTCGACGGAGAGATTACCTTGCTCCAGGTTCTCGACCTCATTCTCTAACTCTTCTTTGGCTGCACCGAGGTTGAATTTCGTCTTAAACAGCTCCTTGAATTCTTTCCAAGTCACATCTGGCACTGTGAATCGGGGCTCATCCCTGTACTACGTGCAAGCGATGTCATAGAGCTGCATGCTGGCTGTGTCGACCTTCTTGTCTTCCAGAATCTGAGCCATCCGGAGATTGTGATCCACGTTCTCCAACCAGTCGTCTGCGTAGAGAATCCCTTCCGTTCCTCTGAATTCTCTGGGTCTAAGGTCCATAAAATTCTTGGAAGTTCCGAGGTGCAGCGGGGGAGCCTCCCTAGTCTAAAGAACCTCTCTCAAGGTATTGCGGTAGATATCGGCCTGCCGCGTCTAGGAAATGATGAGTTGCTGGAAGATTTCGAGGAGAGCAACGTTGTCCAGTGCAAGTGGTGGAGGCAGGGTTTGTGCTGGGTATGCGACAAGGGCTGGATACGTCGCTAGAGCTGGATATATGGTAGGAGCTGGATACATCGCGGGTGCATGGTGCATGGTGGGTGCTGGATGTGGAACATATGCTGGGTGGAGAATATGTGCTAGATGCAGGACTTGTGCTGGTGGTGGAATATCGTCCCTGCAGAATCTCGGGTATTGCAGTTGAGCCGTGTCGCTCTGATGAGTAAGCTGGCCTTCCTGCGTCGGCGGGGTCATGAGGAATCCTCCTGTAGCCGGTGGGGTGTTTAGGGAAGCGTTGTTCCTGTCTTGAGAATCCATTTACTGCAACAAAGGAAAACATTAGACGGTATGAAGATTTCAAGCAGGATGCAAGTCAAGGATTCAATGAAAATCAAGAATAGAGATCAATAGTGAGTCAAAACACGTGGATGAGATCCTAAGAGTCTAGTCCTATTTGCAGGCTCACAACGGTATAGTAATGTAACCGAAGTGATTAACGTAGACCTGCATAGGCCACTAAAAAAACTTGTCATGACCCGCACCCGCTCATCGGATACGAGACGTGTCCAAGCCCAGCCTATGCTGCAGTGTCGACGATAGAACGCTGTCTAATAAATACCTGTCACCGGAATCTAGAACATTCGGGCAATCTATATCTCATCCACAGAAAGTAAAGTCACATCCAAATCCAATAAATACAACTGAAATAAAGGACTGAATAATATATACTGAATTTCAAGTAGTTCAAGTCACGTCCGGTGGATACAAATCTACTACCAGTAGACGGAATAAAATAAGACAAGAACGATACAACTAAAATCAACTACGCTAATCATCGACGCAACAATACCGTGATCTGAATGCTGGCTCAACATTGCTCGTCTCCACCTGGCTCAAGTGCTGCTAACCTGAAGAGATCATCAGGTCCTCAGAGGACTAGCAAGATACGTAAAACATACCTACTAATATGATAGTAAATAACATGTATGGGGATAAGAATACTGCAAGAAGAACATCTAAGGACAACGAGTCGTGTGGAAATATAATTCTAGACTGGGCTAACTATCAATCAGAACTCCTATAGCTTGTAGTATAATGCAAGATACTTTCAATCTATAGTATTTCAATTGACGTACAAAGCAGGATACTCTCAGTCACGATTAGCCAATTCTAGTATCGATCTCCTTTCCTAAAGGATATAAGGTCAAGTAGACTCCTATAAATCGTAGTACAATGCAAGATACTCCCAATTTATAGTGTCGCAAGTCAAGTCAACCAATCATTCAATATATGCTATAGGTCGTAGTACAATGTAAGATACTCCCAATCTATAGTATTTCAATTGACGTACAATGCAAGATACTCCCAGTTAGGAATAGTCAATTCAAGAACAAGGTGTAGAACTGGCAACTCTATCATAAGACATAATAACATGAAGAAGATTAATAGATAAGCAATATCCTATACGTGCACGTAATCTAGAACAAGTAAGACAATCAAGGACACCAATCACAATATGGAAATCAGGTGACAATATGAAAGGAAAATAATAGAAAGAAAATAATGTAAATACTGCATATGTTCGGCAAGGTATACTTGCCTGTGGTCCTGATCTGTTGGCACAGGCCAAGTGTTGAGTCAGAGTCCAACAGACCTATTTCACGATTTATAATGATCAATACATGATATTGGAAGATTTTAACCAATTTCTAACTATACTAGGTTTTTGGTTTGTGAAAGGCATGGGTTACCCACTCTTACATATGATCTATAATCATTTATAGGTGGCTCCTATGTTAGGCTACTGAATTTACACTATTGACATTGGTAATTCTAGTTTGTCTTCTATCCTATCCCGCTGCTATGTAGCCTAAGAAAGAGTATGTGCATGGATACTATGTTGGTATGGTCATAGATGTACCTAGATTGAACTAACCAAAATCCTACCTAATCTGAAACTCACACCATGAACCCCAATATTCTGATACAACTAACACTGGTACCTAACACCTATATAGGATACTCACTTGTATTTACCAATGGCCTAGGCCAATACTCACCTATACAGGTATAGGCAAGGCGAGGCCCCTGCTGTAAGCCATAACCCGAGCCTCTATAGATATTTTAACTGGAGTAATAATGTCCAACGAGGACTGATACAAATAGAGATTGTAAGAAAAAACTGTATACCAACATCTCGAGTGTGGTGCCTACAATAATGTTATCAGATTTGGTTATTGAGGATGGTATCGACAGAACGCATAAGGTAAAGGTTTAGCTCTTAGATATGGACTAGACAAATGAGTTATAAGTAGGCCTTGCAAGGAGCTAACGGTAATATGTTCTCATTTGAATAAAACTAATAAAGGGGACTGAACCTATGATCCTCTATTTATTGGTAATAAGTAACCTTCCTTAGTTTGGTGGTTGATACTCTATGCCAATGCATGAGACCACAACTTCCTCATATGTGCAACTGATACACACTGGTAAGGGCCTTGTGCACTCTCACACACAAGTGGGTTCCTGGAGGTATCTGTCTTACTCACCCACACTACTCAGGACCACTGCTAGCTGACCCATCTACCTGTTTCCTAACTCTGCACACATGTTAACTGATACTTGTGTCAATCCCCTCTTCTAACCTACTATCCATTTATGGTTTCAGAGTTGATTACCCAAGTATCCCACTGTCAACTGGCACAGAGTATTGGCAACATCATATTGTTATCTCAAAATGGTTCCTGACCTTTACACCCGAGTCTACTGATACCATACTGGTATCAGTGCTCTGCTAACCCCATGTCTGCAGTATGCACCTAAGATGCGGGTCTCATTTCTTGTCCAATTTTGGCAAATCTATAGGAAATAAGTCCTGATTTGGTAAGTCTTATGGCTTAAAACCTTGGGTGGACTGATTCATGAAGTTAAACAATTTCAAACTGATACATTGGTGATTAGGGATAGGGAAATGTGTTAGGGGACTTAACTGAATCAATTATGTAGGGACTGGACATTTAAGTAATATGGACTGCTACTCCATCATGTGGACTGAGCAAGATTTCCTGGACTGAACATCAAATATGGACAGTATATTAAGGATGCAGGGGACTGAATATTAAGTGGGTTTGATACATTTCTGGCTGAATCCTAAAGTGAAATATGGATTGAACTAAGCATACCGGGACTGAAATATCTTTAGATACAAAGATTGAATCATAAGGGAATGCATGACAGAATCTAAATGAACTCTAACAGGGACTTAACATACATGAATTATCTGAATATCAAGATAAAAATACTGAACAAATAAAATTGTGGATGATAATAATATTTTTGGGCTGCCCCAATAATAGGGACTGACTAAAGTAAAGATAAACTGTCATTAAGTAATAGGGTAAGCCAAGTAGGGAACTGATCAGTGTCTAAGAGGAATGATACCATGTTCAGTTTGGGAACTGAACAGTTAAGTAACAACGGACTGAACAAAAGTTCAAAATATAAGACTGACATCAAAAGGAATGAGGACAGAACATGTATACCCTGGGGACAGAACTAAAATCAAATGGTTTAATGTTTACAAGGACTGAACAAAACCTACTAGGCTATACTGTAATATGCAGGACAACACCACAGACCTGACTCCAATACTGAACATGTATGCAGGACATCCATATTACTGAAACTCAAGGCTCAGAATTATGGAATGAGTGGAGGGGGTTTGAACAAGGTTGGCTGTTACTGTGTTGGTCTGAAACAGGGCATCTATGCTAATCTGGTTACCCCTTGATATGTCTACGTGTCTAGTCCTCCTATCCAAAGGACACAAGGACACCCCAACTATAAGCCTTCTATCCTTGCCCTATAATGTACAGTACATATGGAACATGGCTTGTAGGTAGTGAACCAAGGCTCTGCAGGACATCACAAAGCTCCTAATAGGAACGTGAAGATCGACAACCAAGCCAAGGAATCCATGATACTAAGTCTGATACAAGATGACTGAAACTCTAAGCAAGTAGTGATAAATACTAATGGTTCAAACTAGATACCTTATCTAGAGATTGGACATCCTATTGTTACAGTAACAAGAAGAGGGCCTGAACCATCTGTGAACTAATCCCAGGTAAATGTATACAGTAAACTGTATAAACAAGATGGACAGTTGCATCACAGCAAGGAAAGCATGTATGCAGTGGCTAAATGAGGACAAGGCTATTAAAATACAGGACATTTACTAATCTCTGATACTCTCCTGGATCCTATATGCAGACATTCAAACATGTTCTAATATTCAAGGGTAGTGCAGGCAAGTGGACAGGTCTGTACATGGTCCATTGATCTGAACAATATTCATATCTGCATATTACATACCCACTGCTATTGATTCGTATTATATGGTGGCCAGATATGGAATGGTTATGATGACTGCCAAATACTCTGAAATGCCTAAGTTTCCTGGTACAAGGGCTTGTCGTTTGTTATTCTTCACTGAACCAAGGTTGCCTATGACAGTAACCCTCTACATGACTTCCAATACAAGCCCCCTTCTTGGTTCAAAATCTGCTATATGAGTACCTATGGTCACAGTAACTCTCATTCATCTATACATATGTTTGTGGGTTCGACAGGAGCTCCATAACAAATTCTGAGTTGAATCAATATCTTTTAATCATTGATACATTGCTCTCTTAGGCATTAATCCAGTTATCTACCAATCTATTGAGATTATAACCAATATTAACTATAGCTAGGAAATTACATTCATGGGGTTGGAGGATTTACCTGTGAGGAAACTCAAATGCCTCTACTCAATGATCTCCTGTTCGAACTCAAGAGCACAGGGGTATTAGGGTTTGAAGAGCGGCCATGTCGATTGCTTCTACTCACATATATATATATATATATATATATATATATATATATATATATATATATATATATATATATATATATATATATATATAAACATCTGGATATGGGTCGACCTCTCTAGGGATTGAGAGAGATCGAATTTGAGGTGGGCATAATTTGGGAGTTAGTCGAGCATATCTACTGTCTAATTTTAAATTTGGGATTTTACCATTCCCCCCTTTCTTTGTTGAAATTTGCATGAAAACCCCTCTCTATTTAGTTATAGAGTTTTATAAGAGTCTTTTAGGGCATATATATATATATATATATACATATATAAAAATGACAAGGATAAAAATAAAATTAATATAATTAATAAAAATAATAAAAAATAACAAATTTGGCACAAGGGCTCACACCCGCAAATCAGGAAGGACGCGCCAACTAGCTCGGCGACGTTCGTGATTTTGAAGCTTCGGTCGTGCATCGAAGACTTGTACCGCAACTCCACTTTTGAAGTCTCTCAACTATCCAAGGAAGATGGCACAGCGTCCCTCCATTCCAGGTCACTGGAGTACTCTGTTGTATATTGAGGGATGTGTGCAATGTATGGAATGGCTACCTCATCGGTACTCTTTTATAATTGAGTCATGTTGTAGCCTGTGCGACATGAGTCTTGTACTGGAGTCTGTAAATGATGTCCATTATCAATAAAGATCAAAGTTTTCTTTACTTAATGTGTGATTCAATTTGTCTGCTTGCTCTCTTAGATCTCGTGTCTCGGATTACCTTATGACTATGCCTTGTGCGATCGCAAACTAGGTTCGTAACCTAATACATTTATCTATTCTAGAATCAGTGTATTACGGTCTGATCAACCTTAATACATTTGATTAGGAATTTTTATTATTATTTAGTGGATTGTGATATAGTTGATTAGAACAACCAGACAGGTTATACATGTTCGAGCTGGGCTAGAGTCCTCTCGATACGTAGCTGGCTTGTATACGATCTTTTAGTCCTACGTATTTTGGGACTAAGGCATTACATTGACACACCTAACTAATTAATCAGTTCAACAACTAGACTCGTGGTTCGGTTGGTTATTATTAATAGCTGATGTACAATATCTCATAAAATAACTATATTTTACTAGGACCAAATCAGTTTATCATAGCAGTTTGGCAGAGAATTTTGTATCATGAATCTTTCTAGGCCAAAATGCCAATAAGTATGACTTAAGCTAGTGACGATGTATACTGAGAACCACTTAAAAAGAAAGGTGAAAAACAAGGTAAGGGTAGAGGGTTCTATTTGGGAACTATATATTCTTAAGGAGATTAAAAACTTTTGTTTGATGTATTTCATGCCTCGTGTCGTTACTAATAGAACGAGAGCCCAGAGAAATGACGATATATACCGAGAACCTAATGATGCAATACTGAAGGAATTCAATGTTTCTGAAAAGCCTTCGAGAAAAATAAAGAAGAGATATATGAAAGACAACAAACTAAGGGCTTCTCAGTTGTATATATTACTTATTGTAATGAAGATCGAGTGAATAAGCTCGAGGGGTAAGTTATTAATATGTTCACACGTTACCTTCATTTGACCATATACATTAATATTATTACTCAAAATGGCCAATGTTTTTTCCATCATTTTTAATGTGAAGTGAGGTTGATTAGACCATACATAACTTATGAAGAAGTAGAAAAAAGATATGAGGTAGCATTAGAGGAAGTAGATGTGGAGTCTACGGAAGTTACTTCTTTTAACAAATAAAGTAGATGTGGAGTCTACAGAAGTTATTCATTATACGCGCGTCTAATCAACTAGAAGGGGTAGAATTAGAGGAAGTAGATGAAAGTGAAGATGATAATAAAGAGAAAGAGAAAAAAGATGAAGACGAAGACGAAGAAGATAAATTTTAGATGGACTAAAAAATTAGTTATGAACGTTCTTTTCACTTGTAACATGTATTGTAAAACAAAAATTTCAGTTATCAAATTAGACTTATTGGCTCTCATTATTTTTGTTGGTCATTTTATTCTCTAATATATTTTATTTGATACATTTTATGATATATTTTGTACAGGTTCCTATTGATACTAAATCTTTAGCATTGTTTAATTTTTAATTTTTAATTTAGTGACATATATCGACGCAAGAACGTCGCTAACATATATCCAAACATCGCTAAATGTATCAGGACGTCGCTACATGGAACATAATCTTGCAGTGTTAGCAATGTTCATCGACTCTTTATACGTCACTAACATGACAAATGTGTTATTGCTAAACCTTGCCAATTCACCGCAAATTGCTGACATGATAGACTTTGCCATGTCAGCATAAATGTCGATAAAATAAGAAAAGGTAGCTAAAATAAGAAAAGGTCGCTAATATAGTCATTATTTTTGCTGCGAATAGCGACAAATTAAAACTTAATTCAATTAGCGGCATATGTTGATATGTCGCTAATATTGCTAATTTAGCAACGTACAGCAACATCCTTATTTGTCACTACAGTAAAGTTTTTTGACATTTTTATTATCAGTGACTAGCCTAATTTTGTCGCTAATAAGATTTAGCGTCATAGTTTTTATGATTAGCGATGTTTTCCAGCATCGTTAATATCGTTTGTTTTGGTAGTGTTAGATGCTTTAGAACTCCGAGGCTTCGAAAGTTTACAAGTTGTGAGAAACAAAAGATTGTATGGAGAGAAACACTCCCTCTTATGCTTTTCTCCAAGTTGAATTTCTTAAACAAGCCCTCTAGTCAGCCCAAGGATGGGCTATTTACATATTTCAAAAAGGAAAGGCCTCTGTAACCGCTTAACAGCTGGTTTCAAAGCCTAGTGCAGGGCTATAAAATAGGTTAAACTACCTTTGGAGGCTATTCAGCATAGCTAACCGCTACTAAGTGGGGGAAAAGTAGCCCACGATAAGCCCCTATTCCCAACTGGGAAAACTTTGATACTAAAGGGGGTGTCAAAGTTTTGATACCCCCTATGTATGACAAGTGCCCCCCCCCCAAAAAGTATATATATATATATATATATATGTGTGTGTGTGTGTGTGTGTGTATGTTTGCAAAAACAAAAGTTTTATTACAAACTAAGAAAAGAGTACAATAGTACAGTTGATTTCTGGGGAAGTACAACTATAGAAATCTGATCAGAAGACGATCACTTTATCATTTGGACGATGTGATATCGAAGACATAAGCCTCTGGAAGATGCAACAACACTTTGTCAGTAGATTATGATTATTAATGATGTTTATTTAGAACTGATTTGAAACTCTATTTATAGAGTTCTGAAATAACTGTTTTCTGAGTTGTGCATACTTCAGGTTACGCGCCTTCTATCCAGTTGTGCAAACGGTTACTTGAACTGCTGGGGACGCATGACATCGTTTGAGTGAGATGCACATGGTCGTGGGGAGTGTAATGGACACGTTCTTTGAGATTAGTGGCATGTGTGCCACATCATCCTGCTTCTGGACATAAAATTTGATCAATGGTGCCAATTAGCTAGGTTGCGCGTGGGCACAACTCAACAACTAGCACCTCTGACTGGGTCTTCTCTACTATAATGATTAATTTGTGCCCAGTTGATAACTTGTGCGGGCCAGGTGTCAGCAATAATTACATGCTGACAAAAATTTTTGAAGCGCCACATTGTGCAGGATTCGAATGGATTTTCTTCAATTTTCGTGCTGTTAGAGCTATCAGCAATGATGAAAGCCGTTACAGCTTCTCGAGGAGGCTTGCCACGTGGTGCCGCGCACCTAGGCTTTGGCATAACCTGAGACTGGCACAACCTAGTGATCTGGCACCACTTGATGATGGCGCACTTCAATGAGTGGCGCCCCTTGATATTTAGCTTCTACACGACCCCCTTCAAAGTTTTCAAAGTTTGAAAGATTTCAAAATTTTGACATACTTTAAATTTAAAAAAAATTGACACTAGTTGCGCCTGTCTTTGTTTAACCAACTCCGTTTTTTAATCACAAGTTGCACAACAGTCTGAAATACTCTTTAGGCTATAAGCAGCCATTAAATGAGAACTTTTCATTTTTTACTGAGAGTTAATTTCCTCAAAACCCTTTCTTGCCTTCTTCTTGTCGAGCTTCTCCAATCCTCTAATGGCGCCAAAGAGATCCACTACTGACAATGAAAATGCCATTGTCGGGCCTTCGTCGTGTGCTTCATCGAAGAGAGTATCTCAATATGCACCGTCCGTTTCGAGAATTAAGACAGCCAACCCGACACTGTAAGGTGACTCTTCGAGAACGAATCAATTATCGACAGATTTGATCGACTCTTTTTAGAGTTTTGGTTTTAATCTGTATGATTTCATAATGTGTGCCTCCTTTTTTAGAGTGTAGGCGCGCTTTATAACTTGCGCCTTCCCTTTTTAGGGTATGGTTGCTATCCACACACTGTTCATTTTTACGAACCGTATTGCACGAGTTTCAAACTTGTGCCTTCTGATTTTGTGTTATTGCACATGTCAAATTGGCGCAACTTGAGGCCACGCGCAACACAAATGATGTGCAATACAGATGTTACACAACATAGATGTCACGCAACACAGATTTCGTGCAACACAAATATCGCGCAACATAGGTGTCGCATAACACAGATTGTCATGCAACATAGTTATCGTACAACCTATGATTTTATGTATTCTGCTTCATAGAATAAGGCTCTTTTTGAGACTAACTTGTGTTTGTTCTTCTTCTTTTTATAGTTGATCTTAAAGAAGACCCTGATGCTGAGAAATTTGCTTCAGCTTTCAATGTACCAGAATATAAAGAAGACTTATCTCATGTCTCATATCTACAATATGATGCACCTGAATCCAGAAAGGCCATACTCACTGCTCAAGAAAGTAACACTTTGTTATGTCTGATGAACGGTGAACCTTTGGAGAGTGTAGACAATGTGGTTCATAAGAAATCGACCTTCTTGTTTGGAGATACAGTCAAGAAGATATCTCAGCCACAGACCAAGAAAGAAGAAAGGATTTATCAATATAGGGATAGAATTATGTATCTTACTGAGATGTCAAGACACGTGTCTTTGTCCCGATATGAATTTTCCAATCACCCTTGACGGATGGTATAGGACATGACTCCGATTCAGCAAGCCAGAGTCAGGAAAATATGTTACAAGTTTGGTCCACAGAGCAAGGACCTATTTTACAGTACTTCAGAGGTACAGCTCCCATCTAAGGGGTTTGAAGCCGAGCTGTATACCTCCTGAAGGTTCATCGATGCTTTTTTCCATCGGGGTACCCATCTTTACGAAAATGTTTGCTGAAGCTGAAGGAAGATACCCAGATGAGGTCATGCATTTGACAGGCCTAGTGAACCCTAACATGAAACGTTGGAGCAGCTTAGTGATTTCGATTCTGGATCAGTTCAAGGACAAACTCCTCGAACTAGAACTTTATGAGGCCATCTGGACCACTGTTCATGGCTTTCGCCCAAATGCTCATATGATCTTGGCTCTGATTGAAAGATACAACGATAGAACTGGTACCTTCATGACCCATCACGGGGAAATTGGTTTTGTACTTCATGAGATGAAATATCTCTCATATCTTCCAATGGGTAAGAGCCCATATGAAGAATATATACCCACTAATGAGGAATTGGATATTCTGTCTATAGAGAACCCTCAAATGGTGGCTGTATTTGAGGAGCTTCTGTGCCATTATAAGATATACTCCCTTTATTACAATAGCGCTTCCATAGGGACTTATTATACAACCAAGTGGTTGCCATATTTGTTTTTAGGCCATATCTTTGAAGACAAGATAGTCGAGAGTCAGGCTTGCGATCCTTGTTTCTTCAAACCGCTCAGCCGTAGCGACATAAAAAATTGATAGAAAAGTCCAAGCATACAGATAACATCTTGGATGTGGACTGGCACCCATTTAAGGCTGGTGCTGCTATTAAGAGTTATCTCAGGCAGGGTTACAGACCCATGTCAAAAGAAGCCCAGTTGGTGGGTTTTCTTTTTTGTGGCTACGACGGTTTGTAGTTCCCGGGGCCAGTACAGTCGATAGATTTCACCGAGGCATACTATTTGCTGCTGTGTGCCTATTATTTGGCCACAAGATGGACATTCTTTCAGCGATGACTTGTCGCCTGAGCGCAGGACTGCGTTCTTTTGTTGACACTATGTTGCAGGATAAGGCTGCTCGGCAGGATTTTCCCTGCACAAAAATGCCTTATACTTATTTGTTTGGGTGGTTATTGCTACACCATCCCAGCTTCATAGACCCTGGTATGGGTGAAGTTGGAGGCAACTTTATCAGGCATTATTCCAATACTCGATGGAATATAAATGTACTTTCAGAATGCAGAAGAGCTTTGAACCGAGGATCTGGATGGAGATTTCAATGTGTCCCTCATGCTCTAGGATATGAGAATCTTCCCCCACAACTCATGGATTTAGAAACGACATCTTTCCATCTGTCTTCGACTAATTTTATATGGTTGAAGACAATCCAACCGTCTCATCTAGCATATCGATTTGAGGAAGAGTGTTTTCTGGAACTGTATTTGCCAAGTCGATTCGCTCGACAATTTGGCTATGACCAGCTACATGTGGGGAATGCCACTACTTGCCTTCAGGCCAAGGGTTTCTTGATTAAAGGTGTTAAAGCTTGGAGATATTATAATGCCAGAGGCACCAAAGCTATGTTCTCCATGCCCAATAATCTTGCTCAGGGTCCGCGTATGTTATACACATACACGAAAATCTATACTTCGGCAAACACTTTTGCTGAAAACTTTCATCTGGCCCGCACCTTTGTCGGTGATAAGCGATCAAAGGCTAGAGTCTGTACTGCACAATTGTTCAGGGTTGCAGAAGATCGAGACCCTGTCGATGAACCTCTTGAGGCTTCTCTTGTAGGCTTCCTAGATTAAGTAAATGATCCATTGGACGTATCATTAAAGGTACAAAAAAAAGTCTTCCGCCAAGGGACTTAAGAAAAGGAAGACTAGAGATTCGTCTGCTCCTTCACATCACGATGATCTTCCTTATTCACCTAAGGCCCCAGGGAAGAAAAAGACGAAGACCACTTTGGTCACTAGTGAACAGCCTACTACCAGGACAACTCGGTCCAAGTCGAAGCAGATACATACTGGGGCATCCCCTAGGGAAGGAGAGAGAACTCCTTCATTTCCAAAACAGAGTGGAATTGCCCGAGAAGAACTACCCAGAATGCAAGACGACCTTGATGAGGTCAAAGAAGAACCTGTAGCACCTCTACTACGAAAGGCCGGAAGAAAATTGCTGGTGACTCGAGCAGAACGTCAAATAATTGACGCTTCCTCCATCCCTTCCAGACCAAAGGAATCTGATATATCATTACCCTTGCAAAAGGATCTGCCATCTCAAAAAGGTAATTTCTATACTTTTAAGTATAATTTAAAATATGAATGATATATATTGATGTTATTCTTTTTCATCTACAGATACTACTGTTTGTAAAAACAAAAGTATGAACTTTATTTCAACAAACTTTGTAAAGAGATTACAAGAATTCTGGGAAAGTACAACTGTAGGAATCCAATCTAGAAGACGATTGCTTTATCCCTTGGACTATGTGAACTTTGAAGACGATAGCCTCGGAAGTTGAAGTTGAAGGCAAAAGCCTCGGAAGAATGCAGCAGCACTTGGGCAAGAACTCCTGAACTCTCTGATATTTCTGAACTTTATGTCTGATCCCCTTGAATGAAGACTTGAAACTCTATTTATAGAGTTCTGGAAATAACTAACTTTTAGTTATTCTGAATGGCGCAAGTTGGATTGCGCATGGACTGGCTTGCGCAGTATCAGACTGCGCTGGCAGTTGTTGGATCGTGGGTCAACTGTCTTGGACACATGGCATCTCTTGATTGAATTGCGCATGATCGTGTGCAGACGGTTGCCACGTAGTGAGCTATTGATGGAATGAATGCCATATGTACATTGTCAGTTATCATGATGAAGTGCGCCACCCGAATTATGCTGACTTCAGATTGCGCGAGGTTGGACTGCGCAACAGAGTGCCTGGCCGATTGCGCTGCATGTACAGCTGTCCTCGAGCGCCGTGCTGCACAATAAACGAACAGTTCCCTCGTTCTCCGTGCTGTCAGTTGTCAGAAGATTTGATTTTGTCAGGTAATAATGACAAGGCCACGTCAGCTTTGCGCAGTTGAGAGTGTGCGCAGTAGAGGCTGCGCAATCTGGGTGATACGCAATCTGACTTCTGCGCAGTTCATTTGAAAGTTATATTTCTTGATTTTTATGACTTTGTTGATGGATGCAACTTGATTTTGAGGACCTACAAGACCCCCTTCAAAGTTTTCGAAAGTTGAACTTATTCAAAATTTCGAAATACTTTAAATTTTGAATTTTCAATCAAGTTGCGCATATGTTGATGCTGTCTGTGCAATCGGAGGGATCAACCCTATTTATGCAGCACAATCTGAGGCGGCCGTTACTCTTTTGAAAAACTATAAATAGTTCTCCATTCTCTCACTATTATTCTTTACTTTGCTTTCGAACTTTCAAAAGAGAAAACTCCTCGATTCTTCTCCTTCTTCCCGTCGATCTCTATGGCCCCCAAGCGTTCCTCCGCCGCCGACAAGGGCAAGGCCCCCACCGAGTCTTCGACTCACGTTGCGCTGCGTCCTTCTCGTCATGAAGCTGTGTACCCTGCTGTGCGAGGTAGATAACACGATCGAAAACTCTTTTTAGGGTTTTTCGACATAACTAAACCTTGAACCTTATCTCTTTTTAGAGATTCGGTCATACTGTGCCACCTTTTTTAGGATTTAGGTTGCACGAACTCAATATTCTTCGTTTTTATGAAGAATATCTTCTTGCGCAATCGGTTGAATTGTGCTGGCAAAAGCCAGCACAATCGGCTGATTTGCGCAAGATTATCAGCGCAAACTGTTGTTTTGCGCCAACCTTGTCAGCGCAATCTGATACTTGTGCAAGCTTTGTCAGCGCAATCTGATGCTTGTGCAATCTGAAGTTTACGCAATCTGATGACAGAATCTTCTGACTTGACTTGTACTGAATTTTGTTTTTATCTATTTGATGCAGTTGATACCAGTGAGGATCCTGAATATGAAACCTTCGTAGGAACTCTTGCAGAATCAGAATTTAAAGAGAACTTGTCCCATGTGCTCTTCCCACAATATGCCCTTCCATCCTCTCGCCAAGCTATTTTGATCGCACAGGACAATGAGACTTAGTTAAGTCTGATAAATGGACAGCCTTTGCAGACTGCTGATGCCATCACCCACAGAAAACCTATATTCCTTTTTTGTGAAGCTATTGACAAAAGTTCTCAACCAAGACCCCGTATTGAGCAGAGAACTTTCCAAAGGAAAGAGAAACTGATCTTGTTACCAGACATGACTAGATGCCTCCCCTTATCACGATATGCTCATGTAAGCCATCCCAGGAGGATGGAATGGGACATCACTCCCCTTCAACATGCACGGACAGGAAAGATCTGTGTCAAGAAAGACCGAAATAATAGAGACATGTTCTATAGCTCTTCTGAGCGACACAGTACTTTGCTCAGAGGATTGAAACCAGGGTGCATCCCTCCGGAGAACTCTTCCTTATTGCTGCCTGTGAGGACTTCAATTTTTGCAAATGAGTATGCAAAGGCAGAGGGCAGTTATCCGGATCAAGACATCCGGCTAACAGGTCTGGTAAACCCAGACATCAAAAGATGGAGCAGTATAGCCAACTGGATACTGGTCCAGTTTAAAGATAAACTCAGAGAAATCGATCTATATCATGTGGTACACGCTACCGTATATGGCTTCTTCCCGAATCCTCATCTGTTTTTGACATTGGCAGAGAGGTATAACTATAGGACAGGGACGTTCATGACGCCCTACGGGGAGATGGGATTGGATCTCCATAAGATGAAGTACATCTCATATTTACCAATGGGTGATTTCCCTTACGAGGAGTACGTCCCAACCAACGACGAGTTAGATAGACTTCGTCGAGAGAATTCGAAGATGGTGGAAGTCTTCGATGAGCTGCTATGCCATTACAACATATATTCTTTATACTACAAAAGCGGCTCTTCTGGCACATGCTATTCGTCAAAGTGGCTGACTTATCTTTCTTTTAACCATATTATTGAGAAAAAGACCAAAGATCATGACTCATGTAATCCAGATTTCTTCCAACCCCTCAGCAATAGTGAAGTGATAAAGCTGATGGAGGAAAATAAGAGAATGGATATCAAAGTAAACGATGAACACCAATATCCTCCTCTCAAGGCTGGAGACTTTGTTGAAAGCTTTATAAGAATGGGCTACAGGTCCATGTCTAAAGAAGTCCAGCTGGCAGGATTTTTGACATACTGGCTCCGCCGATTTGTCGTGCCTGGAGCAAGTGCCGTAGACCGCTTCCACCGCGGTGTTCTTTTTGCTGCCGTCCGATTAGTCTTCGGCTATTGGATGGATTTACTATCAGCGATGACTTGCAGAATAAATACGGGTCTTCGTCTGTATGTTGATTCTATGCTCAAGTGCAAGGATGATAAGGGGAACTTCCCTAGGCTGGAGTTACCTTACACTTACTTATTCGGATAGTTGCTCCTACACCATCCGACATTGATGAACCCTGCCATGGGAGCAGTTAGTGGCAGTTTTCTGTGCAGATTCTCACAGAGCAGGTGGATATACACTAGTCTGTGGGACTGCAGACGTACCCTAAACCTTGGCAAAGGATGGAATTTTTTTTGCTCTTCCCCTCCAACTGGTTATGAACACATGGCAACAAATCTGATTATCCTTGGAAGGCAACCAATAGGTCGAGTAGATTTTGAATGGCTGAAGGCGATCAGACCATCGCATTTGGTATACAGATTTGAGGAAGAATGCTATTTGGAACCATATCTGCCGAGTCACTTCGCTCGTCAATTTCGATATGACCAGTTCCATGTGGGCAACGCTATCACTTGCTTACAAGGAAAGGGATACCTGATCGACGGTGCCAGAGCGTGGGCCTACTACAACGCTCGAGACACAAAGACAGTGTTCTCGATGCCAAACAAGAATAATAATGGCCCAAGAATGTTATATACATATTCACAGTTTTACACAGCTGCAAATACTTTTGCTGAAAACTATAGCCTCGTTGATAGTTTTGCAACAACAAATCGTCTGAAGAAAGGAGCGACTGACACATTGGCTCCCAATAATGATGAAGAACACGAACCAGTGGATGATCCATTGGAGGCTTCTAGGGAAGCAAACTTCCTTGAGGAAGTCAACCAACCATTAAGAGTTTCTTTGAAGGTTATTAAATCTCCGGCCAAGGAGAAGAGGAGAAGGAGAGAAGAACCTTCTTCCCCAGTTGCGAAGAAGAAATTGATCTTGGAACATTCTTCAGAGAAGATTACTACTAGATCGCAATCTCGGCAGCTGGCCGAGACAATCCAACGGGAAGAAGCAGCTACACCGACCTCTGTTCAGAAACAGGTCGAGGTAATAACTGTAGAGAGTCCTGAGAGGCCTCTGCATAGAAAGAAGAAGCTGGTCCACAGAAGAAAAAGAACAGTCTCTCCTCCTAGGCAAGTCTTGTCTTCTATAGTGGTGAACGCTGCAGCCGAAATCACCATGCCATCTCCCACTCCTGTTTCTGAGTCTGGGCATAAAACTCCTAGTCCAAAACAGAGGGAGGAGATTGAGCAGAGGGAAGAAGTTGACCAGAGAAATGAGGCCGTAGAGCCCAGAGGAGATATTGCAGAGACAGAGCATGAATCTTTGCGATCTCCTTTACCGGTGATGGTGACTACTCAACCTCCTGTCACACCAAGAACACTCTGCGAGGAGGAGGATCGTTTAATGATCGATGCTTTAAATGACTGCGACTTCGGCTTGCATGATTATGTTGATCAAACTGCTGCAACTGCCAGTGGGGAGGTACCGGAGAAAGATGACAAGGAGGAGAGTTCATCATCTGAGGACATAGAGGATACACAGGATCCTGAAGGGGATGATGAGGAGCATGTGTCTCCTAAGGCTGCTGATGACACCTTTGATCTTGAGGTGCAGATATCTTCCGATGCTGCTAATGATACCTTGGATCCTGAAAAGGATGTTGAGGTACAGGAATCTCCAGAAAAGATAGCAGACGAAGAAATGGCCATGGAGGAAACTCCTGCTGTTGATCCCCAAGGTATAGAATGAAATTAGCAATCTTCTTTTAATAGATTGATAGCTGACATCTTTATTCCTATCCATACAGAACTCGGATCTTCTCCAGCTCCTCCAATATGTATGGACATAGTGCTTGCAACGACGATAGCTAGCAGCAGTCGTCACTTGTCATGTGGCTCTGAGGCAGGCGGTAGCCAGGCAGTCATGTCTGAAGCTACTTCTGCTAGGCTGGAATCAGTTCCAACAGATGACAGGCCTGTTGCTGGATCAAGCCATGGTAAGACTGTTTTCACTTTTGATCTTCTTTGACAGTAGCAAATGACAGGCAAACTAACAATATTTAATTTTGTAGAGGAACAACCGGGAGGAGCAACCAGCTCCACTTTAGTTCCCTTATTCAAAGAGCCTTCCGCCCAAGTACAAGAGACTGAATGACCTGCCGCTTCAACGTCAACAGGAGTAGCTGCTACTCTTGGTGCTTTGGCTACCAATCAGTTTGTCGTCAAGTCATTTACCAAGTTCTTCTTTGATTCATTGGGGCCTTTAATAGATAGAGTGATGGAGAAAGAAGAAGCTGATTTCTCCACGGTCAGAGGTCCAACCTCTTTCTTAGTTAATGCCATCCGTGAGCAAGGTGACGAGGATCAGACGACTTTTCTCGATCACATATTAGATGAGCTGGAGACCTCAACAAAGAGCTACAAAGAGCTGAACAAAGGAGAGGTAGAACTTTTGATACAAGCCGAATTTGAACGGATATCTCAGGAGGCTGCAGTTGAGAGAGTCAATTTCCAAATTCTCTTAGATACTTTTACTGCTAAGTCTGCTGAGTACAATTCGAAGGTAGAAACGGTGACCTCTGTAGCTGAAAGAAAAGAGAAGAGAATTGCTGAATTGAAAGCGGAGATTGCTCGTCTTCAGGCAGAGCTGGAAGATGAGGTCACCGAATATCAAACGGCAATTCAACAACTCGGTGCTCTAACCCAAGAAAGAGATGAATATGCTGCTGCTCATAATGCTGAAATCACTCGCCGAATGGTAACTATGCCAACCTTCAATGAAAAATCTGGGATGGAAGAAGCCAGGAAGCGAGTGATGGAATCCCGTGAAGAGCGACTGCTGACTCTTAAGCAACAGATAACCGGCTTGATGACACCACCAGTTTAATAGAAAGATTCGTGTATCTTCTTATTTTGCAACATGATATGTAACATCTTTCATTTTTTTGATCAATAAAAGACATTTTTCGTGGTTCTATTATTTATTGCATATCTTGTTCAGACATAAATAATAGCGATAGAAAATATATTTAGAGGTACAGGACATGATATATTTCATGATTTAGAAAATAATTATATTCATTATATCTGCTCAGAGGTATTGTGGACATGGCAGAATATAATTTGTCGAATATTATTATTTCAATAGACAACTTAATCAAGAATGACAAATTGCTGATGTGGATGATGAACGATAATGAATCGTCAACATATGTGAATGAAGTGAGTCGTCGGGACGAACGGATGAACCGTCGAATGGGTGGAATGAACGGACAAACCGTCGGATAGATGGAATGAACGGACGAACCGTCGGATGGCAATAATAAACGGATGAACCGTCGAATGAATGAAATGAACGGATGAACCGTCAGATGATGGTAATGAACGGGTGAACCGTCAGATGAATGTAATGAATGGATGAACCGTCAGATGATGGTAATGAACGGATGAATCGTCGGATGAATGTGTCGCTTCATTATTTAGGGAATCTCTGTATATAAATAGAACAGAAATCTGAAAAGAATGATCATTTCCACTTTTCAACATAAAGATGTCGTCTGGAGATACATCCAAGAAGGCTGAAATCACCCTGAAGGTTGAAGCAGGTACTGAAGAATGTCCTGCCAAACCAATCCAGCCAACGCCGACAGAAGCAGGCGAAGGTTCGTCTGTACCCAAACCACCACGGGATATCCTGGATTTCCTGCTTGAACCAGGAAAAACTGAAGAGGAAGAGGCCATGAGAATAGCTGCTTGCAAGTTCCTGGTGGGTTCCAGCAAGGATGTTCTCAGCTCTTTTGCTGATTATGTCTTTGATAAAGACGGCAGTAGTCCGCGTCCTAATGTTGAGAAGGATGATAGTGACCTTCCTTGATATCATATAACATCGTTTATGATGAAATAAAAATCAACCTTTATTTATGAACTGTCTGATCATATTTACATAAAATCTCTGTTACATTTATACATAGTACTTCTTGAGGAATTTGCCATTGATAGGCATCATAGCGACTCGACCGTCTAGCTCTGAGAGTTGATAGGCTCCATTTGAAAAGACTTTGCTGACAATATAAGGACCTTCCCACTTCGCGTCGAACTTGCCTTTGCTCATGTGAGTCATAGTCATAGGATGTCTGACTGTTAGAACGAGTTCTCCTTGCTGAAAGGCTCTAGCTTTAACTTTGCGGTTGAAAGTCTTTGAGATGCGAGCTTGATATAACTCAATATGCTGTTGAGCCAATAGCCGCTTTTCGTCGAGTGCTTCTAATTCTTGAAGTCGAAGAAGATTGTTGTTCTCTGTAGTGAGCTCGTTAGCAATGGCGATCCTTAAGGACGCTATTTAAAGTTCTAGAGGAAGAACTGCTTCACAACCGTACACCAAAGAGAAGGGTGTAAAGCCTGTAGGGTTACGGACCGTAGTTCGGTAGGCCCAAAGACATTCGCCAAGCTTTTCACTCCAGTTTCGTTTGTTAGTAGATACAAACTTCTTAAGGAGCTTGATGATAGTCTTGTTGAAAGCTTCAGCCAAGCCATTAGCGGCAGGATTGTAGGCTGTAGAAACAACATTGTCATCCGGTGATCATCACAGAATCTTGTAAACTTCTGACTAATGAATTGTGGTCCATTGTCATGAATGATCCTTCGAGGTACACCAAATCTATAGATGACATGGTGTTTGACGAAGTTGATGACACTGCTGGTTTTGACTTTAGCTAAAGGTATAGCTTCGGCCCATTTGGAGAAGTAGTCGGTTATTGCTAATATGAACCGATGTCCTCTAGACGAAGGAGGATTGATTGGACCTATAATGTCCATGCCCCAAGCTTCAAAAGGCCATGAAGCGGTAGTCGGATGAAGGAATTTTGAAGGTTGGTGGATGAAATCGGCATAGATTTGACAAGCTCGAATTTCTTTGCATAATCGATGGCATCTGATACCATAGAGGGCCAGTAATAAACCCATACGTCGAATACGATCCTGTAGTTTAGGACCGGGTTGATGTGCTCCACAGACGCCATCATGAGCCTCACGCAGTACTTGCTTTGCTTTATCACCAGCGAGACAGCGCAAGAGAAGACCATCATAAGTCCGCCGATAGAGAGTTTTGGTAGTCTGGTTATAGTAGAACCGGAGAGATCGTCGACGAATACTCGTAGCCTCCTTGGGATCTTCAGGGAGTATGTCATAAACTACGAAATCGATGAAGGAAACCCTCCAGTATTCATTGATAATATTGGCTTCAGTAAGATTACTGAATTCAATATGACGATTGTTTTCGACACAAAACAATTCCCGATTAGAGATGACCACCACCTGTTGTCTTTTGATAGGGATGGCTAAGACAGCTGCAAGATTGGCTAAAGCGTCTGCTTCGGTATTGCAAGCTCGACAAACATAGTCGATGAAGAAGGCTTTGAACGATATAGCCATGTTGATTGCCGCTTCATGATAGGACACTAAATCTTGATGGCGGACTTCATAGGTTCCTCTGACCTGGTTGACCACCAACTTAGAGTCACCATAGACTTCAAGATATTCAACATCTAATTGTTTAGCTAATTGAAGGCCGATTAGCAGAGCATTGTATTCGGCTACATTATTGGAACAAGGTTCATCTAGGGAGTAGGCTCTTTGAATAGTTGACCCGTCTGGAGAAACGAGAACAACCCCAACTCCTGCTATAATGGCACCATTGGGTCCAATTCTGGATGCACCATTAAAGAATAGACGCCAAGTAGGAAATTCTTCGGAGATCATATTTGATTCTAATGTCTCGTCTGGAATTTTATCATAGAGTTTGGATGTTTCTGGTACAGGATGAGCTGCTAAGAAGTCCGCCGGTGCTTGACCTTTAACAGACTTTTGTGAAACATAGATCATGTCATATTGGGCTAGCAGAATAGCCCACGTAGCCAGCCGAGAATTGAGCGTGCTGGGCTTCTTCATGAGTACCCGAAGAGGATTAACTCGGGATATGACATGAATGGTTTGACCAATGATGTAATGTCGAGTCTTTTGAACAGCGAACATAAGAGCTAGACATTCTTTTTCGACCGGACTATAACGGTGTTCGGCACCAATCATAGTACGGCTAAGATAATAGATGGCCCGTTCATGACCTTCTTTATTCTTTTGGGCAAGTAAAGCACCCAGTGAATGGTCCATGGCACGAACATACATTAAGAATGGTATGCCAGAGATTGGTGGCACCAGGACTGGCGGGTTCATGAGATATCGTTTGATATCGTCGAATGCTTTTTGACATTTTTTAGTCCAAATAAAAGAGACATATTTCTTCATGAGCTGAGTGAATGGTCTACAGCATCCAGACAAATTCGAAATGAATCTCCTGATGTATGCAAGTCGACCTTGGAATCCTCATAGCTCTTTTAGGTTACGTGGAGGACGCATCTCTTGAATGGCTTTGATCTTCTCGGGATCCACGTGTATACCCTTAAAGGTAATAACGAAGCCGAGAAATTTACCACTTGAGACACCCAAGAATGACTTGGTGGGATTCATTTTGAGTTGATGTTGGCTCATGAGATTGAAAATTGTTCTCAAATCTTGGATATGATCTTCCTTTAGACGACTTTTGACAGCAATATCGTCGACGTAGCATTCGACAGTCTTGCGCAGATGATCTCGAAAGATGGTACTCATGGCTCGCTGATATGTTGCACCAGCGTTCTTGAGACCAAATGGCATCACAGTATAGCAATAGACTCCACAGGGAGTACGAAAAGAAGTGTGTTTTTTATCTTCAGGATTCATCCGAATCTGATTGTATCCAGAGAATCCATCCATGAAAGATATTCGCTCGAACCCACAAGTATTGTCAATCATGACGTCTGTGATAGGGAGAGGAAATTCATCTTTTGGACATGCTTCATTGAGATCCCGAAAGTCGATGCAGACTCGAACTTTGCCGGTTTTCTTCAGAACTGGGACGATATTGGCTACCCAATCAGGATGTTGCTCTTCTCGAATAAAGCCAGAAGCAATGAGCTTCTTGACTTCATCATCGATTGCGTCCATTATTTCTGGCTTGAAACGCCGTTGTTGCTGTTTGAGCGGTTTTGTATTCGGCAGAATGTTCAATTTGTGAGTAGCAACTTTAGGGTGTAGACCCGGCATGTCTTCGTAACTCCAAGCAAATACATCAATGTATTCTTTAATAAGAAGAATTAATTCTTGCTTATCTGTCTCCGGGAGGTTCTTACTGATGAATATTGGATGAGGTAACCCGCTCTCTCCTACATCAATTTGCACCAATTGATCTTCAGTAGGAGGTTCTCGCTGTTCGAATCGGAGTTCCCATTGATTATCCATTCGTTGAGCCCAAGGATATGTTTCAGGACTTTCTTCAATATCCTCGTCATATCTTTCTGGAAGTTCGGCGGATACCATGTTGGAAGATACAATCAGCCGATGAACTTGGCCAACACTGGTATCAGAATCCAATGATCTGGAATCAGAAGAGTTAGAGTGCTCCTCGCTATCAGATTCAGAGACTGCTGGGGATAACACCGGGGTAGAAGCATATCCGAGACCTCTTTTGGTCCTACTATAGTACATCTCTGACTTTCCTTCCGGAACAGTAGTACGAATAGGAGTTCGCCTACCCTTGTCGTAATTGAGGCCACTCTTGAAGTCATAACCCATTTTTCGGATGATGTCTTTTGATTGTTGACTGTAACGTCGGAATTGGAGATGTCCTGTTTCGTTACTTTTGCTATCATCCGTATAACTGAATTATTGTTCCGGTCCTTTACTAAAAAATATTGGACTCTCGCCTTTCTTTCGAGCGGGAACAATACGATATAAATCTTTTAGATGTTCCAGTGAGACTTCTGTTTGAAGAGATTATACAACTCCCATTGTAAATGATTGATAGCTATTTAACATATCTAAATAGCATTTAGTATGATAAATGACATCAGTATACTGGAAAGTAGATGCTTTTTCATTGATCTGTACATTTGTATTTACAGCAGGACCTTTAGTCTTAGCAGGCTTGGTCAGATTAATTACAAGAGGGGGAGAAGAAGAACGTGGAGGAGGATTGGCCTTGTTACGACGGAGGTCAATAACAAGTGGCTCAGAGGAGGTGAGCTCCCTTTTGTCCTTGTTATGAGTTAAATCTATAACAAGTGGCTCAGAAGAAGTGAGCTGCTTTTTGTCCTTGTTACGACGTAAGTCGATAACAAGTGGCTCAGAAGAGGTGAGCTCCCTTTTATCATCATCAATCGGTTGTTTCTGGACTGGCAAGTGAATAGCCAGTGGCTTAGAGGACTGAGGATGAGAGACTCGCCCTTTAACAGAAATGATGAGAGTGTCTTTAGGCACTGCTTCTTGCTCTTCTTCAGTATCCAGAGACAACACCACCTTCATGAATTCATCCTTATACATACGAGCATCGTTGCAGTATGCTTCGACGCCTTTGAAAGGATAGAGATCAGCAACCTCTTTTTGCACCTCTCCATTGTCATCAACATATTTGAAACATTGATGAAGAGTTGAAGGGACAATGTTGAGCTCATGCAGAAATGGTCTTCCCAATAAAGCATTGTAAGAACAACCATGATTGTCTATGATATAGAAGGTCACTTTTGTGCGAAGATTGCCAATTTGGAGTTTTAGGCGAATTTTGTCCAAAGGCTCACTCCTTCCCTGGTTGAACCCGAGAATGGTGGTGATTATATTGGAAAGACTATGCACTGGAATCTTTAGCGCATCTAACATTGTCTTCGGCATGATGCTAAGAGCAGATCCTGGATCTATAAGGATACGATCGACTTTCATCGAATCAACATATCCTGTATAGTAAAGAGGACGATCGTGCCTATTGTCTTCCATCAGCATATCATCTTGTGTGAAAGTTATGTTTGGAATCAATTCCAGAACACTATGACAATGAAGGCAAGAGACTGGCTCTGCTTTCGGCTTCTTCAGAAGGGCTAGACAAGTTTCAGCTTGCATGAGAGCCTCACTTAGAGTTTCTCGAGTCTCTTTGGAGAGGCGCAAGAGCTTAAAGATTGACAGCCGGGCTGGTGTATTGGCTAATTGAGCCAAGATGTCAAAGTTGTAAGGCTTTTCAAGTCCGGAAGGAGATAACTTCTTCAAAGGTTTGTCGAAGCAGACTTGTTGTTTGCCTTTGTCAGCTATCGTCGGCTTGGGAGGAATGGGTACTACAACCGGTGAGGGTGCAGAAGAAATATCCTCAGTGGAAACAGGCTGCACTAGAGCAGGCTCAGAAGAAGAGGCAGGATTCTCTTGAGCTTCGGGATAATCCTTCAAATAGGCTTTCCCTGATCTGGTGCCCAACAGAATTTCCTTGTCAACTATAGGGTCAAAAGATACCATGTTACAAGTCTTTGTCTTGCCCTTAGAGCGGTCTTTCTTCTTGGATGAAGAGGGAAGTTCAAACTCTGAAGCAAGATCCGGGTGAATCCACATAATCTCGCCGTTGTCAAGAGACAAGGGAACGAGACCTTCACTTCGTGGAGAAGGGAGATTCTCAATCTCAAGAGTAGCTTTAGGGATAGGGATGACGCCATGCTGCACCATCTGCGGAGGGAAGTCACCGAATTGAACTGAAACCATATTTGTAGTCACAGTTTTCTCGTCTTGTTGTAGAGTGACAACACCAACATTGACCAATTCTTGTATATGCTCGAGTAGGATGTCCAATGAACCTGTGGTAGACACAATATTTGGGATGATCAGTCTTACCGACTTCATCAGGCTTCTTTGGGTCTGGGAGTTGGATCTTGTTGCTTTTGATCAAGCAATCAAGGATGCTAGCAGTGTCATTCTCGTCAAAAGAGTACTCTACTTTCGGACGAGGTTCCCTTGGTGGAGGGACAGAAGGAGTCGAAGTGGACGTAGGTGGAGCTACGTTGACTGCCAAAGACTCTTCACTCTTCAAGTTGATGTTCAATGTCTCCATGTTCTTGCGGTTATTCTGGCGATTACCTCCACCTGATATCTGGTGTTCATCCCGATCAGGGTTTGACATTTGTACCCCCAGTTGCTTGAACTTGTCAGCGCTAACTTCAGCTACTTTAGCGTTGACAATGAAGGACGGCCAGTCTTGGAACTGAGTTGACCCTGTCCACATGTTGATGATAGGCAAAAGATTTGCCTTATAGGTGTCTATAGTGACAGCGGCCGGAGTCCCAGGAAGCATCTTCAAGGCTTCTCGGCGGAATCTTTCAATAAAACTTTCAGCAGTTTCGTTATGTTTTTGCTTGATTTTATTCACAGCTGACATGGTCATGTCGTTGATCCCCTCGTAAAATCGTTCCAAGAAGATTTGTTTTAGACCAGAAAAGAAAGTAATACAACCATCGGGCAGGCTTCTATACTAATCGTATGCTACGCCGGCTAAACAGCCAACGAATACTCTGGTAAGAAGAGCGTTATTTGGTTGAAGTTGGACAGTCATAACCTCAAAATGGTTAATGAACTGACTGGGAGAAGTGCTGCCATCAAACAGCGAGATTGTTGGAATCTTGTACTTAGGAGAAAATGGAACTTCCTTTCATTCAACTGGGTAGGGTTGCTTGATCCCCAACCTTTGCAAGTTATCTTTCTCCTTGAAGGCCTCAAACTGAGTACGTAAGAGCTTGACAGCTTCAGTGGCATCTTCCACTGATGTAGAAGGAGAAGGCTGAGTCATAGTATTAGGGGGAGGAACAGCATGATAAGCACTACCCCCAGCACCTGACTGACTGGGTGTAGGTTGGACCTGTACAGAAGATACTTGAGGAGCTACTACCCCCAGTCCTGTATTGACAGGCACCGACGATGCTATGATTTCAGGGTTTGTAGGAGGTACGGTCGGTGGTACTGTATGCTGGGCCACGATAATGGAATGCATACTTACAACCATTTCGGCCATTGTCTTCAGTTTGTCTTCTAGCGCAGCTATTCTTTGTTCTTGACTAGCTGAACTAGAAGCATCAGGATCTTCAGTGACAACATAAGCTGTCACTTCTCTAGGTACAGTGGAGAACACCGTCTGCTCCGAAATTTTGCTGTATGCATCGTAATCGGAGAAAGAATCATCTCCTGACTGAGAAGGAGGAAGATGACCGGAGGGATCTTGAAGATTCCTTTGACCGATTATGTCTCGGCTGCGGGATCTGGTATGTTGGAATACTCCATCAGAAGATTCTTGGAGTAGATCCAAATATCGCTGGCTAGGATGGCGATGCTTGTCATGCTTAGATCATTTCCTACCCCCAGTGTCTCTGGAAGTCATGTTAACAGAAGCGTACAAAACTTTATCTTCATCTTCTGACTTATGTCCAGAATTTGCAAAGTTCAGACGATCAAAGACAGATCGTTTTGTTGTTTGACAACAACATTGGATAATGACTTTGTGATTGCAATGATGATCTGATGATTGAACTGGAGGTATCAAGACGTTGTCCCGCTTTTGCCTGAGATGTTCCCGGAGATCAAAAGATTGAGGGATCTGTTCTTTGACAATATTCGGAACATGGTTCCGGTTCTTCAAATGTTTTGTCCCTTGAGTGTACAGGGAAGTGCTCACTTTATTGGCATAGGTGTCAGGATTTTTGACCCTGGAAGTTTGCTTCTGATGATGTTTGGTCTTCGGTATTGGCTGTTTACGTTTTACCGAAGTTGGTCTATTGAGATAAGTTCTTAGATCAGCAAACTCACCCCCAGGGGTTTCTGTCTGAGACACCAGCAATTTTTCCTGTCTTGAACGGGATATCTTGAGAGTTGGGAGATCTTAGAATTCTGCTACCGGGGTAGGCAGAATACCTCTTTGATCAGTACAAGTTCTCTTGACATGAAGGGAAGAAGAACCCTTGTTTGAAGGAGTTCTTGTACTTACTGGTGCCGAGGCACGTTCAAATTGATCTTCTACGGTAAAAACCGAGGAAGATTGAGAAAAGACCAAAGGGCCTTTTCCTTTGTTTTGTGAAGAATGGTTAGCTAAAGAGCGTTTCCCTCTGTTGTCTTCCAAGTCATGTGACAAGGAAGTTTGAGAAAAGACCAATGGGCCTTTTCCTTTGTTCTGAGAAGGAGGAGGAATAGCCAAAAGACTACCCCCAGTGGATTGTGCAGGAGCAACAGAGCGTTTGGGAAGAGAAGCTGATTCTTTTCCTTTGTTGTGAGAAGAGAAGAGATTAGCCAAAGGGCTATCTCTCTTGGATTGTGCTGGCACAGCTTGTGCACTGGCTGATTGTGCAGGAGTTCTGACAGATGGCTTTTTAGTTCTGGCCACAGAAACTGTGGTTTACGTATCAAGAGTTCTGGCCACAGAGTGTTTGGGATGCACTCTGGTTGCTGGAGTAATGGAGTGCGCAGATAAAGTTGCAGCCAACAGCGCCAGAGACAGAGGAGTCTTGCACTTTGACAGGGCAGCATAGGTAGTAGCTTGTGCAATGGCAACAGCAGATTGTGCATGAGTAAGAGAGGCAGATTGTGCAACAGTAGAGATTTTAGACTGTGCAACAATCTTCGTGGCAGAATCAACAGATAGCGCAGCAGTCTTTGAGGCAGAATGGACAGACTGTACAGCAGTCTTGCTGGCAGACTGTGCAACAGCAGGGGTAATAGACTCCGCAGCAGTCCTGGGAACCCACACTGGGTGCACTTTGCTCGTGGCAGAAGTGGTTGCAGTGTGAGAGGTTTTCTTGGAGTTGATCATGGCTTTATAGGCCGTCTGGTTGACCTTCACAACCAGCGTCTTCTGCGTCTTTCCGATAGACGCAACGTCACATTGAGTTGTCACTTCCTCGTCGGAGGAGAAAGTCGTTCCCAGCAGAGTCGCCATTTTGTTTGCAAAAAACAAAAGTATGAACTTTATTTCAACAAACTTTGTAAAGAGATTACAAGAATTCTGAGAAAGTACAACTGTAGGAATCCAATCTAGAAGACGATTGCTTTATCCCTTGGACGATGTGAACTTTGAAGACGATAGCCTCGGAAGTTGAAGTTGAAGGCAAAAGCCTCGGAAGAATGCAGCAGCACTTGGGCAAGAACTCCTGAACTCTCTGATATTTCTGAACTTTATGTCTGATCCCCTTGAATGAAGACTTGAAACTCTATTTATAGAGTTCTGGAAAAAACTAACTTTTAGTTATTCTGAATGGCGCAAGTTGGATTGCGCATGGACTGGCTTGCGCAGCATCAGACTGCGCTGGCAGTTGTTGGATCGTGGGTCAACTGTCTTGGACACATGGCATCTCTTGATTGAATTGCGCATGATCGTGTGCAGACGGTTGCCACGTAGTGAGCTATTGATGGCATGAATGCCACGTGTACATTTGTCAGTTATCATGATGAAGTGCGCCACCCGAATTACGCTGACTTCAGATTACGTGAGGTTGGACTGCGCAACAGAGTGCCTGGCCGATTGCGCTGTATGTACAATTATCCTCGAGCGCCGTGCTGCACAATAAATGAACAGTTCCCTCATTCTCCGTGCTGTCAGTTGTCAGAAGATTTAATTTTGTCAGGTAATGATGACAAGGCCACGTCAGCTTTGCGCAGTTGAGAGTGTGCGCAGTAGAGGCTGCGCAATCTGGGTGATGCGCAATCTGACTTCTGCGCAGTTCATTTGAAAGTTGCATTTCTTGATTTTCATGACTTTGTTGATGGATGCAACTTGATTTTGAGGACCTACAAGACCCCCTTCAAAGTTTTCGAAAGTTGAACTTATTCAAAATTTTGAAATACTTTGAATTTTGAATTTTCAATCAAGTTGCGCATATGTTGATGCTGTCTGCACAATCGGAGGGATCAACCCTATTTATGCGGCACAATCTGAGGCGACCGTTACTCTTTTGAAAAACTATAAATAGTTCTCCATTCTCTCACTTTCATTCTTTACCTTGCTTTCGAACTTTCAAAAGAGAAAACTCCTCGATTCTTCTCCTTCTTCCCGTCGATTTCTATGGCCCCCAAGCGTTCCTCCGCCGCCGACAAGGGCAAGGCCCCCGCCGAGTCTTCGACTCGCGTTGTGCCGCGTCCTTCTCGTCATGAAGCTGCGCACCCTGCTGTGCGAGGTAGATAACACGATCAAAAACTCTTTTTAGGGTTTTTCGACATAACTAAACCTTGAACCTTATCTCTTTTTAGAGATTTGGTCATACTGTGCCACCCTTTTTAGGGTTTAGGTTGCACGAACTCAATATTCTTCATTTTTATGAAGAATATCTTCTCGCGCAATCGGTTGAATTGTGCTGGCAAAAGCCAGCGCAATCGGCTGATTTACGCAAGATTATCAGCGCAAACTATTTTTTTTATGCCAACCTTGTCAGCACAATCTGATACTTGTGCAAGCTTTGTCAGCGCAATCTGATGCTTGCGTAATCTGAAGTTTACGCAATCTGATGACAGAATCTTCTGACTTGACTTGTACTGAATTTTATTTTTATCTATTTGATGCAGTTGATACCAGAGAGGATCCTGAATATGAAACCTTCGTAGGAACTCTTGCAGAATTAAAATTTAAAGAGGACTTGTCCCATGTGCTCTTCCCACAATATGCCCTTCCATCCTCTCGCCAAGCTATTTTGATCGCACAGGACAATGAGACTTTGTTAAGTCTGATAAATGGACAGCCTTTGCAGACTGCGGATGCCATCACCCACAGAAAACCTATGTTCCTTTTTGGTGAAGCTATTGACAAAAGTTCTCAACCAAGACCCCGTGTTGAGCAGAGAACTTTCCAAAGGAAAGAGAAACTGATCTTGTTACCAGACATGACTAGATGCCTCCCCTTAGCACGATATGCTCATGCAAGCCATCCCAGGAGGATGGAATGGGACATCACTCCCCTTCAACATGCACGGACATGAAAGATTCGTGTCAAAAAAGACCGGAATAATAGAGACACGTTCTATAGCTCTTCTGAGCGACACAGTACTTTGCTCAGAGGATTGAAACCAGGGTGCATCCCTCCGGAGAACTCTTCCTTATTGCTGCCTGTGAGGACTCCAATTTTTGCAAATGAGTATGCAAAGGCCGAGGGCAGTTATCCGGATCAAGACATCCGGCTAACAGGTCTGGTAAACCCAGACATCAAAAGATGGAGCAGTATAGCCAACTGGATACTGGTCCTGTTTGAAGATAAACTCGGACAAATCGATCTATATCATGCGGTACACGCTACCGTATATGGCTTCTTCCCGAATCCTCATCTGTTTTTGGCTTTGGCAGAGAGGTATAACTATAGGATAGGGACGTTCATGACGCGCTGCAGGGAGATGGGATTGGATCTCCATGAGATGAAGTATATCTCATATTTACCAATGGGTGATTTTCCTTACGAGGAGTACTTCCCAACCAACGACGAGTTAGATAGACTTCGTCGAGAGAATTCAAAGATGGTGGAAGTCTTCGACGAGCTGCTATGCCATTACAACATATGTTCTTTATACTACAAAAGCGGCTCTTCCGGCACATGTTATTCGTCAAAGTGGCTGACTTATCTTTTTCTTAACCATATTATTGAGAAAAAGACCAAAGATCATGACTCATGTAATCCAGATTTCTTCCAACCCCTCAGCAATAGTGAAGTGATAAAGCTGATGGAGGAAAATAAGAGAATGGATATCAAAGTAAATGATGAACACCAATATCCTCCTCTCAAGGATGGAGACTTTGTTGAAAGCTTTATAAGAATGGGCTACAGGTCCATGTCTAAAGAAGCCCAGCTGGCAGGATTTTTGATATACTGGCTCCGCCGATTTGTCGTGCCTGGAGCAAGTGCCGTAGACCGCTTCCACCGCGGTGTTCTTTTTGCTGTCGTCCGATTAGTATTCGGCTATCGGATGGATTTACTATCAGAGATGACTTGCAGAATAAATGCGGGTCTTCGTCTGTATGTTGATTCTATGCTCAAGTGCAAGGGTGATAAGGGGAACTTCCCTAGGCTGGAGTTACCTTACACTTACTTATTCGGATGGTTGCTCCTACACCATCCGACATTGATGAACCCTGCCATGGGAGCAGTTGGTGGCAGTTTTCTGCGCAGATTCTCACAGAGTAGGTGGGTATACACTAGTCTGAGGGACTGCAGACGTATCCTGAACCTTGGCAAAGGATAGAATTTTCTTTGCTCTCCCCCTCCAACTGGTTATGAACACATGGCAACAAATCTGATTGACCTTGGGAGGCAACCAATAGGTCGAGTAGCTTTTGAATGGCTGAAGGCGATCAGACCATCGCATTTGGTATACAGATTTGAGAAAGAATGCTATTTGGAACCATATCTGCCGAGTCTTTTCGCTCGTCAATTTGGATATGACCAGTTCCATGTGGGCAACGCTATCACTTGCTTACAAGAAAAGGGATACCTGATCGACGGTGCCAGAGCGTGGGCCTACTACAACGCTCGAGACACAAAGGCAGTGTTCTCGATGCCAAACAAGAATAATAATGGCCCAAGAATGTTATATACATATTCACAGTTTTACACAGCTGCAAATACTTTTGCTGAAAACTATAGGCTCGGTGATAGTTTTGCAACAGCAAATCGTCTGAAGAAAGGAGCGACTGACACATTGGCTCCCAATAATGATGAAGAACACGAACCAGTGGATGATCCATTGGAGGCTTCCAGGGAAGCGAACTTCCCTGAGGAAGTCAACCAACCATTAAGAGTTTCTTTGAAGGTTATTAAATCTCTGGCCAAGGAGAAGAGGAGAAGGAGAGAAGAACCTTCTTCCCCAGTTGCGAAGAAGAAATTGATCTTGGAACATTCTTCAGAGAAGATTACTACTAGATCGCAATCTCGGCAGCTGGCCGAGACAATCCAACGGAAAGAAGCAGCTACACCGACCTCTGTTCAGAAATAGGTCGAGGTAATAACTGTAGAGAGTCCTGAGAGGCCTCTGCATAGAAAGAAGAAGCTGGTCCACAGAAGAAAAAGAACAGTCTCTCCTCCTAGGCAAGTCTTGTCTTCTATAGTGGTGAACGCTGCAGCCGGAATCACCATGTCATCTCCCACTCCTGTTTCTGAGTCTGGGCATAAAACTCCTAGTCCAAAACAGAGGGAG
Organism: Iris pallida; assembly: GCA_029216955.1. Lineage (NCBI taxonomy): Eukaryota > Viridiplantae > Streptophyta > Magnoliopsida > Asparagales > Iridaceae > Iris > Iris pallida. The sequence continues at coordinate 25,117,541 of JANAVB010016197.1, read as the reverse complement.
GAGATTGAGCAGAGGGAAGAAGTTGACCAGAGAAATGAGGCCGTAGAGCCCAGAGGAGATATTGCAGAGATAGAGCATGAATCTTTGCAATCTCCTTTACCGGTGATGGAGACTACTCAACCTCCCGTCACACCAGGAACACTCCGCGAGGAGGAGGATCGTTTGATGATCGATGCTTTAAATGACTGCGACTTCGACTTACAGGATTATGTTGATCAAACCGCTGCAACTGCCAGTGGGGAGGCACCGGAGGAAGATGACAAGGAGGAGAGTTCATCATCTGAGGACATAGAGGATACACAGGATGTACTTTTTGTCTTTTTGAGGACATAGAGGATACACCAGGAACACTCAGCCTCCTCAGTGAAGCAATCTATAGAAGTTTTTGACTTTTTGTCTTTCACATGATGTACTTTTTTTTGACATTTTGAACATCATTGAAGTAAAAAATTAATACTCTTTTCGTAGTTCCATTACTTATTATATATCTATAGTAGATATAAGTAATAGACAAGAACATGAAATATGTTCAGAGGTACCGAACATGACATATCTCCTTAGAAAATAACAATACTAATTATATCTGTTCAGAGGTAATGTGGACGTGACAGAATATAATTCTCAGAATATTGTCATTTCAAAAGATGACTTTATCAGAGGTAATGTGGACGTAATAAGTCACTGATGTAGATGATAGAATTCAGAGGTAATGCGAACATGAATTCACGTATTCATTGATTATCTTCGAATCAGCTGGGATTCAAAAATAAGATATCTTTTAAAACGACTGGGTTCCAAAAGATTGGGTTTACGATCTGGTGATATGATGTGGATATACTCCGCTGGGAATTTTAATAGTTTATCAGAAGGGTGAACAAAAGACAATGACTCAATATGTTTTTAGTATGTACAACATTCAAAGAATATCTTACATTTTCTTCAGACATAGTACTTTTTTAAGAATTTGCCGTTGATAGGCATCATAGTAACTCGGTCATCCATCCCGGTTAGTTGATAAGCTCCGTTGAGAAAACCTTGCTCACAACTGTAGGATCGATTGTAGGAACGAGTTGTAAAGCACAATACTCTAGGGGGGGTGAATAGAGTAGAGAGCGAAAATTAACTATTTAAAAAAGTTAGTAATAAGATCACATAATATATATATCACAGATATGTAAATGAAAAGTAGAGAGTAGAGAGCAAACGCAAACACAAGAATGTATACTGGTTTTCCTCTTGTGAGGACTAGTCCAGTCAGAAGAACTCTAGCTTCCAGTTGAATCCACTATGGAAAATCACCACAAGTTTTCATCCGAAGTTCTTGCAACTTCTACAACGCGAGCTTTGATCCGACGTACTCGACCAACTTCAATTTTGAAGTATCTACCTTCAATCAAGCCTCTGATTATAATTACTCTAAAACTTCTAGACCGTACCGCACTGGCAAATCGACTAGAGGATTGTAACTGGCTTGGGATTTGAAAATGAATAGCTCAGAACACTTTGGAAGTAGTAGGCTTATAGAGAAGAGATATGAAAGTGAATTGGTGTATGAGTGAATTGAAATGATCGAAATCCTTCTCTTTTTATAGTTTTCCAAAGGCAGAATTCTGACGGAATTCGGGCAGAACTCTATGAGAAAATCTCGTTGGGATCCGTAACTGCAGGAAGACGAAGTTCAAAAAGCAACGTTCATTAACCGAACTCTAGCCGAACTCTGGCCGAATTCGGGCCGAGTTCAGCTAGGGTTCTGTTAGGGTTTTGCAAATTAGTTTTTGGGCTTTTTGAAAAGTCAAACAGTTAGGAAGTAGTTTGGGCTTTTGTAAGTGGGCTTGTTTTCAAAATAAAAGGGTATTTTGAAAACGTTTTTTGGGTAGCCTATTTGCCAGTACGATGCAGTGTACATCGTATTCCTAGACTCAATAAATGTGAAAAATACATTGATGAAATAGGAAAACTAAGAGCCCTTTGATAACGCCTTTCTTCAAATATTTGAGCAGACTTGAAGACGTCTTTTTCCTTGACGACGGTCGTCCAAAGATAAACAGATCTGGAAATCTGAATAGGTCGTTAGGCGGTTCAGAGAAATCTTCTTGTATAACGCCGTCTTTGGCCCATTAATACTACTCTATTGCATATGTCCTGGTTTGACAAAACTTGATCATGCTTACTGCATGTCTACAAGTACATGTTAGACAAACAGAACAATATGATACAAGCTTATGTAGCTCAACAATATTGATAAAGTGAACATTTAGGACAATGCTAAGTTTAAGTAGTAATATGATAGTTATTACATGAATATTAGTGATGTTATTATGTTAAACTCAATTGATTAGCCATATTCAAAAATATGATAGAATCATTGGGCTAACAATCTCCCCCTTTTTTATTATGGCAAATCGGTTAAGTTTAATATATATACGATAGATGCAAAATAAGCTCCCCCGTAATTAGAGCTAAAATGAACTCAAGCATAAGTAAAGGAGAAAAGCAAAAATAATCATGATCAAGGATTAGGAGAACAGTATAACGACAAGTTTAGAAAATTGCATAACGATAGTAGAAAAACTTGTCAAAAAATAACATTCAAAACATATTTTGTTCATCATATTGTGTATTGAAATAGACCAAAAAAATATATCAATATAGTAGGAATCAATCATTGGTCATAAATAAATCATGAGGAATAGAAATTAATAGATCTAGTATATATAAAAGAATCAAAAATATAATGAGACTTTTAACAATGATCACAAAAAAATATGATTCATAATTTGTCCATACAAATTAGTAAATCAATTCCATAAAGAGTATAATGAATTTCATAAAGAGTATAATCATTGAAACAATTAATTTGCTCTCCCTTAAAATATGCATATATAGTTCAAAAATAATTTATATGCATAAAATAGATAAAATAAATAATCACAAGATCTAAGGAATATCCAAGATATGCATCTTTTCTTTCCTTTGATCAAATGCATATAAAGTCCCAAACTTAAAACAAATATCATTTCTAGCCAAATAAAAGGGGTATTCAATGAATAAATGCTTAAAGATGAACAAACAAAATGTATCTCATATATATATATAAAAAGAAATATTTCAAGACATTAAAGATTCTGAAAACTGTCTTTAATAATAAAATTTGAGTACCGAACAGATTCAATAAATCAAAAAGAAATCAAAAAGGCTTTTCAAAAATATGGAATTTATTATGAAAAACTGTCTTAGTAAATGTTCGAATGCGTCCATTTAGTCCTTCGACTGAAAGCTGGCAATTCGAATCACGAAAACAATTTTAATAAAAGAATCCATAAATCATAAATAAATCCATTTGAACAAATAAACATAACTAGATATATGTCCAAAGAAAAGTGTATGGCATGTCAAGGGATTAACTGTTTTGAAACAATTAACTGCTCCACCTTTACATGGCTATATCCAAAAATATTGACAAAATTTTAGAATAAAATTCAGAGACATATTTTCGGAAGTATGAAACTAATTCAAAAATATTAGGTCTTCTTATCAAAGTTCATTTCTTCTCTTTTAAAGCCTTAGCACGGTGTCCATCAGATAACCGAAGGGTTAAAGAGAAGAAACGCTTTGAGAAAGAGAAATTCAATATGGTTGACTTCTTCCCGCAAAGAATGACTGCTATAGGCAGTTAGTAACTTAAATAAGAAGATAATAATATAAATATCAAAATCATTGAATATTGCACAAGTTAAAGACGAAATCACAAGACCATAATATTCAATTAGTCACAATATCAAATCAAGTTTAAATATAGAATAGAGTGACAGAAAAATAAGTATATCAAAAGATGACAAACATTAACCTATGAAGATCAATATATGTTACCTTTTGTAAAAATTAAATCATTATCCATCAAATCTAAAATCCAAAAACTATCAGATAACAATTGCAACTAGATCTCAATAAATCTTTAGTTTATAAAGCGTTGATCAATCTTGGGTTAGCTGTAGGGGTACTATCCCATCTAACGGAGGTTCACCGGGGAACACTTAAGTACCGCTTTGCTTCGACCGTAGTCATGGTGACAGACAGACCCTTGGTAGGTTTGTACCCAAAACAAATATCTTCTTTAATAACCGAAGATTTAATAAGAATTAGTGCAATACGAAAAAAAATATTCTATGAACTTAAAAAAAATCTTAGAACAATATAGCGTACAGCATAAGATGTATGAATTCCATTTATCCATATGTGCTATAAAATAATTGGATAACAATAAAATATAAAACATTTGTAAATCAAAATGTAGGACCTAGATACGTTGATGTATTTTAGAACCTAGGGGACTGGGTTCAGTACCTTGGATCCAGAACTAGACGATAGTTGCAAGTACACCTTAATAAATCTTAAGTCTATAAAGTATTGATCACTTCGGGTTAGCTGTAGGGGCCGGTTCCCAGCTAGCGGTAGTCCGAAAACTAGTACACCGTGTTGCTTCAGGTTATTTACACCTGTATGACAAAAGGACCCTTTCGGCTTGTTCCTAAAATGATCTCTACTCTTAAAAACTTGGATTCAAAGGAATATATGCAGTATCATCGAACAACATCGAAATCCAGAATCCCTAAATATAAAAGAAGTAAATATCCAAATAATGGTTTATCAAGATCAAGATATTAAAAATATCATGTATCCAAAATGTCAACCAAAAAGCCAAGAAAAAGAGGCTTTGAGGAAGAAGCTAATAAAGATAAGAACATAAATTTGTTTAAAAGAAATCAATAGCTTAATTATGAGATAAGCACAAGTTTAAAAACTACTTTTTAAAATAATATAGAACTTGAACTTAACTCATATATCCCATAAAGATATTTATACAAAAATATAAGAAACGTATCGACAATGTATAAATGAAAATGAATTATTCATGTATTATTAACAAGCATAAAAAAAATTAATATAAGATCAAAAACATGCATAAATAAACTTTGTCATACAAAGATGTAATTGATTCATAAGAAGTTAATCACAATAAAATTTGAGAATCAATAGTGAATATATTATGCAAGCACAAGGTTAACATAAAAGTATATGTATATACTTTTCAAGTAAATAGGAGACTTGTGTTAAACATACATACTCACAAAATACTGATCAAAGTAAATACGACATGTTAAAGATAAATCGATAAGAAGTGACCATTAAAAAATATTAAATATAGAGAGTCAAAAGCATAAACCAAAAACAAAAGCTTCTATGGACTAGAATGGTATGCATGCTTCAAGGATAAAACTAAAATAAAGAACATACATAGACAAATGTGTCACACTAATTGAAAATAAAATACTATATAGTGTGAACTAATCATTTAAGCTAAACAACTAGTCAAGCTAGGATTATGTCTCACATTGATTCAAACAATTTAAAAGATATCAATGAAAGATAATAGCAAAACATCAGTAAGAACATGCTAGATATTAAAAACTATTTAGAAAGCATGTTACCGAAGTGGTTCTAGTGACCACACTTCTGTTGGTGCAATTACATGGAAGATGACCTTTGTAGCTTTGCAATCACCAACATGTTCCATGGTTCTATTTGATATGAGAAGCTTCACCTATAATATTAGGTGAAGACTTTGGTATCCAATACTTGGATCCACATTTGTTAGCTTTGGGAACCCATTTGCACAAGTTCATATCAACAAATTTTCTAATCTGACAATTAATAGAAAGATGTCCATTCATACCACAATAATGACAGAAAGAATTAACATTAGTACTATATGCAGCAGTATGAGAACGTGCAGTAGTATGATATGATGTGTGTGGATATTTATAATAGAAATTATGGTTTTGTGAAGCTTTAGCTTTGCTTGCTTCCTTTCTAGATGATATGTCGTGTGTGACTTTGTGATGTGCTAAGTGTCTTGTGTTAGACTGAGTCGTAGGTTGTACTACCTGCTTTTCCAGTCTAATCTCTAACTTTTTAGAGTTAGCACAGATCTCATCATACTTAGCAGAAAGAGCATTAATTCTACATGAAGCAATAGAGTACTTCTTCTTTTCAGATTCTAGTTCCTCCTTAAGTTTAGCATTTTCTTGAGTGCTTTTCTCAATGCAATCAAGTGCCTCATGCAATCTAAACTCAAGTGTGGAAATCTCAGTAGAATTATCAGAAGGAAAACTATTTTTGCATCATTCAATAAGCAAGTAAGCTTTTCATTCTCATGCTTATAGGATAGAATATCCTTTCTAGCTTTCTTATACTTATCTAATACTTTCTTGTGTTCTTTCAATAGATCACTGAAAGCATCAGATAACACATCATAAGAAAATTCACTCTCTTCAGAAAAAGAATTATTTTATACCTCGTTAGATAATGCCATTGAGCATAAATTTGCAGCTTGATGAGGTCTCTCTTCTTTTTCAGAATCTGTTACTTCGCTTTCACACCATATACTCGTGCTAGTGTACTTGTGAGATGATGATCTTCCTTCATTTGATTGTTCGTAGTGACTCTTCTTTCTAGCAGTCATACAATCTTTTTGGATGTGGCCTATCTTCTTGTAGTTGTCACATACAAGCTCTTTTTCGTATAAAGGATTGTATTGTACCTTAAATCCCAATTCCATCATGCACATATTTGCATCATTATGAAGACTATCCTTCTCTCTGGAGTTGTTAGCTTTGCTTTCATACCTGCACTCATAAGTAACTTCAAGAACTTTCCAAATTTTATGAGATGTTGTGCAAGTATTAATAAGATTAAATACATTTGTGTCTACATCACAATAAAAGATATGCATAGCTTTAGCATCAAGGCTAGCTAACTTCTTCTCCTCCTCCATGTAACTATAATAAGGCTTGTTGATTATAGAGGATGTGAGAATAGAAGTGATAGAAGGCTCTTTGTAGCCATTGACAACAATTGACCATAAGTCAAAAGCTAGAGACTTCAGGTAGAAGCTCATCCGTGTTTTCCAATAACTATAGTTTGTTCTATCAAATAGTGGGAGTCTATTTGAGGATTGCTCTTCAGTTGTGAAGTATATACTTGCCATATGTGATATAGTGATCTATGTAACAATAGTTATATAATAACAATATTACCTTGCTTTACCTGTATAACCCGCTCTGATAATGAGGATCTGCTCCAAGGATGTTAAGCCAAATAATAGAGTCCTTGCTAGGATACCAATTGAAGGAGCAATTGGTATAAGCAATAATATCTCTATAAGGAGCACCTACAATAATATCTCTATAAGGAGAACCTACTCTGATACCAATTGTAAGAACAATTGGGATCAGAATATAATACCTCTAAATGGAGCACTGGCTCTGATACCCAATTGTAGGAGCAATTGGTATGAGCAGCAATATCTATGTAACAAGCAACCGCTCTGATACCAATTATAGGAATAATTGGTATGATAGAAATACCTATATAAAGAGAACCCGCTCTTATACCAATTGAAGGACCGATTGTAGGACCGAGTTGTAAAGAACAATACTCTAGAGGGGGTGAATAGAGTAGGCTGCGGAAATTAACTATTTAAAAAAGTTAGTAACGAGATCACATAATATATATATCACAGATATGTAAATGAAAAGTAGAGAGTAGAGAGCAAACGCAAACACAAGGATGTATACTGGTTTCCCTCTTGTAAGGACTAGTCCAGTCGGAAGAACTCTAGCTTCCAGTTGAATCCACTATGAAAAATCACCACAAGTTTTCATCCGAAGTTCTTGCAACTTCTACAACGCGAGCTTTGATCCGAAGTACTCGACCAACTTCAATTGTGAAGTGTCTACCTTCAATCAAGCCTCTGATTACAATCACTCTGAAACTTCTAGACCGTACCGCACTGGCAAATCGACTAGAGAATTGTAACTGGCATGAGATTTGAAATGAATAGCTCAGAACACTTTGGAAGTAGTAGGCTTATAGAGAAGAGATATGAAAGTGAATTGGTGTATGAGTGAATTGAAATGATCGAAATCCTTCTCTATTTATAGTTTTTCTAAAGGCAGAATTCTGACAGAATTCGGACAGAATTCGGACAGAACTCTATGAGAAAATCTCGTCGGAATCCGTAACTGCGGGAAGACTAAATTCAAAAAGCAACGTTCACTAACCGAACTCTGGCCGAACTCTGGCCGAATTTGGGCCAAGTTCTTCTAGGGTTCTGTTAGGGTTTTGCAAATTGGTTTTTGGGCTTTTTGAAAAGTCAAACAGTTAGGAAGTAGTTTGGGCTTTTGTAAGTGGGCTTGTTTTCAAAATAAAAGGGTATTTTGAAAACGTTTCTTGGGTAGCCTATTTGCCAGTACGATGCAGTGTACATCGTATTCCTAGACTCAATAAATGTGAAAAATACATTGATGAAATAGGAAAACCAAGAGCCCTTTGATGACACCTTTCTTCAAATATTTGAGCAGACTTGAAGATGCCTTTTTCCTTGACGGCGGTCGTCCAAAGATAAACAGATCTAGAAATCTGAACAGGTTGTTAGGCGGTTCAGAGAAATCTTCTTGTATAACGCCGTCTTTGGCCCATTAATATTACTCTATTTCATATGTCCTGGTTTGACAAAGCTTGATCATGCTTACTGCATGTCTACAAGTACATGTTAGACAAACAGAACAATATGATACAAGCTTATGTAGCTCAACAATATTGATATAGTGAACATTTAGGACAATGCTAAGTTTAAGTAGTAATATGATAGTGATTACATAAATATTAGTGATGTTATTATGTTAAACTTAATTGATTAGCCATATTCAAAAATATGATAGAATCATTGGGCTAATAACAACATAGGGACCTTCCCATTTCGCTTCAAATTTGCCTTTGCTCATGTGTGTCATAGTCATAGGACGTCTGACAGTAAGGACTAATTTCCCTTTTTGGAATGCTCGTACTTTAACTTTACAGTTAAAAGTTTTTGAGATACGATTTTGATATAATTCAATTTGTTGTTGAGCTAATAACTGCTTTTCGTCAAGCGCTTCTTGCTCCTGAAGTCGAAGACGATCATTGTTTTCTATTGTGAGCTCATTGGCAATTGCAATTCTTAAGAAGGGAATTTGAATTTCTAATGGTAGGATAGCTTCGTATCTATACACCAAGGAGAAAGGTGTGCAACCGGTTGGAGTGCGTATAGTAGTACGATAAGCCCATAGACATTCTCTAAGCTTTTCACTCCAATTTCTCTTATTGGTAGAAACGAATTGCTTGAGAAGCTTGATGATAGTTTTGTTGAATGCTTCAGCCAGACTATTAGTTGCAGGATTGTAGGTCGTGGAAGCAACATTGTTGATTCTGTTATCATCACAAAATCGAGTAAACTTTTGACTGATAAATTGTAGTCCATTATCATGAATGATTCATTGAGGAATACTGAATCTGTATATCACATGATGTTTGATGAAGTTGATGACATTGGTAGTCTTGACTTCAGATAAAGGTATGGCTTCTGCCCATTTCAAAAAGTAATCAGTTATAGCTAGTATAAACCGATGTCCTCTAGATGATGGTGGATTGATAGGACCAATGACATCTATGCCCCAAGCTTCAAAGGGCCATGATGCGGCAGTCGGGTGAAGGAACTAAGATGGTTGATGGAGGAAGTCTGCATGGATTTGACAGGCTCGACATTTTCTTGCATATTCAATGGCTTCTGATACCACAGTGGGCCAATAGTAGCCCATATGTCGGATACGATCATGTAATTTAAGACCGGGATTATGTGCACCACATAAACCATCATGAGCTTCCCGTAGTATTTGTTTTGCTTCATCTCTCGCAAGATAACGTAAGAGTTGACCATTAAATGTTCATCGATAAAGGGTCTTAGAAGTGTGATTGTAATAAAATCGGAGTGATCACCTACGGATTGTTATAGCTTCATTAGAATCTTCAAGTAAAATATCATGTACCACAAAGTCAATGAAAGGAGCTCTCCAGTCTTCACTAATGACATTGATTTCAGTTGAATTGCTGAACTCAATAGTTGAGTTATTCTCAATACAAAATAACTCTCTGTTAGTGATGACAATCATTTATTGGCTTTTCACTGGGATTGCTAATATAGCTGTCAGATTAGCCAATACATCAGCCTCCGTATTACATGCTCGACGTAGATGTTCAATTTAGAAGCCTTTGAATAATGTAGCCAACCTAACTGCTGCTTCATGATATAGGACGAGATCCTGGTGCCGAACTTCATACGTGCCCCTAACCTAATTGACGAATAGTTTAGAGTCTCCATATACTTCAAGATATTCAATATCCAATTGTTTAGCCAATTGGAGACCAATGAGTAGAGCGTTATATTCAGCCACGTTGTTGGAACTCGATTCGTCTAAAGAATAAGCTCTTTGAATAGCTAATCCTTCTGGCGATACAAGGACGATTCCAACTCCAGTGATAATGACATCTTTTGGTCCTATTCTGGATGCACCATCAAAAAATAGAGGCCAGGCAAGAATTTCTTCTGAAATCATGTTGAATTCCAAAGTTTCATTCGGAATCTCATCATGAGTTTAGACATTTCGAGAATTGGATGAGATGCTAGGAAGTCATCAAGGGCTTGACCCTTAAAAGACTTTTGAGGAACATAATCCATATCATATTGTGCTAATAATATGGCCCATGTAGCAATCCTGGAATTGAGTGTACTGGGCTTCTTCATCAAGATCCGGAGAGGGTTAACTCTAGAAATAACATGAATAGTTTGGCCGGTGATGCAATGTCTCGTCTTTTGAACAGCAAACATCATATCTAGACATTCTTTTTCTACTAGGCTGTATCAATGTTCAGATCCGATCATTGTACGACTGAGATAATATATAGCTTGCTCATGATCTTCTTTATTCTTCTGAGCTAGTAAGGCACCCAATGAATGATCCATTGCTCAAATATACATCAGGAAGGGTATTCCTGAGACTGGAGGTAGTAGAACTGGAGGGTTCATCAACTACCACTTTATGTCTTCAAATGCTTGCGGGCATTTTTCAGTCCAAATAAAAGATACACCTTTCTTCATGAGTTGAGTGAACGATTTACAGCGTCTAGAGAGATTTGAGATGAATCTCCTGATGTACGCAAGCCATCCCTGGAATCCTCGTAGCTCTTTTAGGTTGCGTGGAGGACGCATCTCTTAAATGGCTTTGATTTTCTCAGGGTCAACGTGTATACCTTTAGAGGTAATAACGAATCCAAAAAATTTCCCACTAGAGACTCCCAGGAATGACTTGATGGGATTCATCTTGAGTTGATATTGGCGCATTAGATCGAATATAGTTTTCAAGTCTTGGATGTGGTCTTCCTTTAGACAACTTTTGACAGCAATATCATCTACATAGCATTCAACTATCTTCCATAAATGATCACGAAAGATAGTACTCATAGCGCGCTGATAAGTTGCACCAGCATTTTTAAGACCAAACGGCATGATAGTATAATAGTAGACTCTGAGAGGAGTGTAAAAAGATGTATGTTTCTCATCTTCTGGATGCATCTTGATTTGATTATAACCTGAGAATCCATCAAAAAGAGACATTCATTCAAATTCGCAAGTATTGTCGATCATGACATCAGTGATCGAAAGAGAAAACTCATCCATGGGACAAGCATCGTTGAGATCTCTAAAGTCAATACAGACTCTGACCTTCCCTATTTTTTCATAACTGGGACAACATTGGCCACCCAGTCAGGATGTTGTTCTTCTTTGACAAAACCACAAGAGATAAGTTTTTTGACTTCAGTTTCAATGGCATCCATCATATCAGGTCAGAATCGATGCTGTTATTGTTTGACTGGCTTTGCATTGGACAAGATGTTGAGCCTGTGGGTAGCAATCTGAGGATCCAGTCCCGACATATCCTCATAATTCCAGGCGAAGACGTCAATATATTCTCGAATAAACTGAATGAATTCTTGTTTATCCGCTTTTGTGAGACTCTTGCTGATGAAGATAGGTCTTGGTGAGCCTTCATCTCCAACATCAATATTAATTAATTGATCTTCAGTAGGGGTTATTGTTGCTCAAAGCGAAGTTCCCATTGAGTGTACATCCTTTTGTGGCCACGGATTTACTTCGGTAGTTTCAGTAACATCATCATCGTCTTCTAAGAATTCAGCAGACACCATATTGAAAGATAGTGTCACCCGATGGACATGACCTACACTGGTATCAGAATCCCATAAAACAGAATCAGAAGAGTTAGATTGCTCTTCTTTATCGGATTCGGAGGCTTCTAGAGTCAGAATCGGTGAGGTATAACCCAATTTCCGCTTTGTTTTGCCGTAATATTGTTGTGACTTTCCTTTTAAAGCAGGGATACGAATAGGAGTTCGCCTTCCCTTACCTCCATTGAGACCAGCTTGAAAATTGTAGCCCATCTTTTGAATGATATCTTTTGATTGTTGACTATAACGAGATAGTTGAAGTCTTCCGTTATCGTGTTTTTCTTCCTCACTATCGGGCGTGATCTTATGGTCTGTTCCTTTATTAAAAAGTATAGGAAATTCATCTTTCTTCTTGGAAGGAACTAAGAAGAAGGAGTCTTGCACTGGTTCGATCAATACTTCGTCTTGAAGAGGTTGAAATGCTCCTATTGTAAGTGGTTCGAAGTTATCTAGCATTTCTAAGTAATATCGAGTATAATAGAAGACATCAGTATACTATAAAGGACATTCTTGGCTTTTACAGAAAGCTTAGTAAGGTTGATAACCAGAGGAGGAGAAGGAGAAGGAGGAGGTTTGTTATGATGAAGGTCGATAACAAGAGGCCGAGAAGAAGTGAGCTCCCTCTGTCCCATCTTTCCAACAGGAGCCTGTTTGTTATGAGAGGAAAGATGGATAGTCAATGGCTAAGAAGAAGATGGACGAGTAGTACGTCCTTTGACTGGGATTATGAGAACATCATCTGAGGTATCTCTCTGATCTTTCTCACTATCCATCGTCAGTACAACCTTCATGAACTCTTCCTTGTACATCCGAGAATCAGTACAATATGCATCAATGCCCCTGAAAGGATTTAGATCGGCTACTTGTCACGACCCGTACCCTAGAGTTAGGGCACGAAAACGTAACGACGCCCAGCCTACGCCGCAGTGTCGGTGGTAGAACACTGTCCTAGGTCTCATGTATCTAACAGTATAAGGCTAAACAGTTTATACTCCCCGAATGGGGGTAACATAGCAGATACAGATTCAATCACATCTAAGGTAGAGCATGATAAGGATAGATAAAACATGAAATCCAAAATAAATACAGGAGATAGAAGTCTAAGTGTCTAAGATACATGAACCCAGAAGTACATCTCAAAACTCAAATAAAGATACAGTAATCCCCAAAGTAAATACAACTCCAGACAAAATGAAATAACTACCTAAACAAACCCTACTGTGTCTCCTCTAGGCTAGCAGGCACCTCCAGGCTATCTGTAAAATTTATCAACAGGTCCAGTCAGGACTGGAGCGAGCACAGTACATCTCAACATATCATAGCAGGTTAGAAAACATATAACATGCAGTAAAATAAGATACAGGTACTAAGGAAAAAGTAGTATGTAAACAGGAGAGCTGTAATAGAAATATCTACTATACATAAAGAGCTAGCATGTGACTAGTGATTCAGAGTAAAACATGAACATGTAAATGGCCTGGGATGATTAAATGAAGACACTACGGAATGATTCAATAAAGATACGACTGGTGTATTATTCACATGTCCACTTCTACTCCCCCGTATCCCCAATCAATATACAAGGATCCAGCCAGGTTATGTTATGATACTATGTTCAGACCCCGAATGTGATAGACCCCGAAGGTAATAGACCCCGAAGGTAATGGACCCCGAAGGTAATAGACCCCGAAGGTGATACATAGTAGTCCCATAAATGGGATAGGGATTCCAGGATGACTCTGTGATCATAAGAGTATATGTCACAAGTGATCGAAGAATCAACGAAGCATAGTGATACGCCATGTAAGTGAAACGCACAAGCATAGAGTACCCGATGCTCCCTAAGGATAACATCTCAAGAAAAGATCCATATAGTACCAATCCTTGTGACCATCGTGACAGTACAAGTAAAGTAATCTACTGCAGGAAATAATTCTAAGCAGGATATGAAATGATCAGAGAATGTACTCGCCTCGATAACCTGAACAGCTGATAAGTATAGGAGGTCCCACTGAAGCCACAGAGTCCTATTTAAAGCAACACATGTTATAAGGGGTTCAAGTTGTAATAAATGAATCTCTATAATCAATCTACATTATTCTAGGTTCTTCTAAGTCAAAACAACTCTAGGTCGACTCCGGTCAACAATCTAGTCAAACTAGGTCAAGTGTTGACTTACAGTTGACTTTGGGTCAACTGGTCAACTCTGGTCAAATAGGGTAAATCTAATCTAATTATTAAAGTGTACTTCGTTATTTGTACGTCGAAACTTACGGCACGCAAATCGAGATAAGAGGATTATCGGTAAGTTTGATAATCTTATTATAGTGATCCACGTATCCAACTTGTCAATTTCAGCGATATGAGATCACTGGAATTGGCAGATCTCAGTTTCGTTGTACTAATCCCGAAATACGAACATTATATGAATTAATTATTAATTAATTATAAAAAGGTTAAACTCAAAGAAACTATCAACAAACATTGTCGGACGATGAAATAGACATTGCCAACGTGTCCAGAACGATCAAATTAGCTAGGATAGCCTACCCAATGGTCCAATTTGGACACAAGGGCAAAAAGGTAATTTCGGGTCAAAATGGTGTCCGTGTCGGAGCCGTTTTGCACCGAAAAACGTGCAAGAAAACAAGTCCATAAAATATAACAAATTATATGTCCACGCAACCAGAATGTCGATACGAACCCAACGGTATCTCCAGAATTGGATTCCGTTGACCCGATCTCATTTTGGCCCGTTGACCAGAACTTGGAATTCCGGTTTGCACGGAAATGCGTGCCGGAGCCAAAGTTCTCAAAACTCAGCAAACTACCTGTCAACGAGTCCAGAATGATGATACGAACTCAACGGTATCTCCGGAATTGGATTCCGATGATCCGATCTCAAAATGACCCGTTGACCCGGATATTGGTATCCGACTTACACCGAAATGCGTGCCAGACCCAATGTCCACCAAAACCTAGCAAATTATATGTCAACGAGTCCAGAATGACGATACGAACTCATCGATACATCCGGAATTGGATTCCGATGAGCCGGCATCAAAAAGTCCCGTTGACCCAGAATGTGGGACCCGCTTTGCACCAAAAAACGTGCCCAGGCCCACGTTCTCCAAATCTAACAAATTTTATATAAAAACATGCCAGAACGACGCCACAAGTCTAATGGTAGTGTCAGAAATGAAATCTGGAGTCCCGTGTTCAAAAATAGAATTTTACAAGTTGAAAATTACGAATTCGGACGACCAACTTTGGCGTCGAATTCAACCAATCAAACAAGCTCACAATGAAACGAAACTGAAGGGGTAGCAAGAGGGTTATATCAGCTTCGCACCGGAACTGGTAGTACGCCAAACGGAGCTGCGGTGGAGGAGATACAAGCTGACGAAGTTGGCCCCGCGAAACTGTCCAAATTTAATACAATTTAAACGGTCAACTTGGTGGCCGGTTTTCATGTATCAAACGATAAAATTAACGGACGAAAATTGACATGAGCGAAGGTGGATATACCGAGATTGCGACGGAGCAAAGAAATCACCGATCCAACGGTCGAATCTCCGGGAAAACGCGTGCGAAGTTGCTGCAACGGGGCGCCAAAACGAACTTGATTTCGCGCGCGTCACGACGGGACGTCGTGCAAAACGCACGAATCGCCTATACGTCGCGCTGGAGGAGGAGAGGCTGACCCAGGGGGGGTCGTCGGAGTTCGTGCACGGCGGGGGAGGCCGGCCACGGCGGCGGCGCACGGCGGCGTGGCCTGCGCGCGCGTGGCCAGCGCCGTTCCCGGCCAACTTCTGCGCGCAGCAGCTGCTGTCGCAGTGTCGCGCACGGCTGCGCGGCTGCGTGGCCTGGCCCGGCCGGCGAAGGCACACGGGGCAGCGCGGTGCACGGCAGCGGGGGACGGCGGCTGTGCGGTGGAGGTGGTGGTCGGTTTTCAGGAGAGGCTCGGGTGTTGGTGGTTATCTAATGTAGTGGAGATGGAGGAGGAAAAATGGAGGATGGGTGGCTCGGCCATGGCCGACCACGGCGAGGCCAGTGGCGAGGATGGCCGGCCAGGGGGCTCGGCCTGGGGAGGCTCGGGGATGGCTTGCTATGGCATTGCTGCTGTTGTTGTTGATGTTGATGTTGGTTTGTGTAGGAAAAAGAGTGGGGGAGAGAGAGAGAGAAAAAGGATAAGTTAATAAATGAGAGGGAGAGAGAGAATTGTTGTCCATTGGAGTTAGGGCCGGCTAGCAAACATTTGTTGGCTGATTTGAATGTAGAAAAAAAATTGTAGGGATGGGATTAATTTGAGGGAAATCAATGGCCATGATTAAATATAGGAAAACATAGGTTATCCTATTTAATTCAAGGAAAATTCCCATAAATAATAAAAATGGGTAGAATGAGTACCAATATTTTTCAAGGAAAAGAGGCTGCGGGTGGAATTTGTGAGTGTGGGGGAAATAAATGGTGATGATGGATTGAGGGAAAAATCAAGGGTAGAAATTAATTAGGGGGAAATGGATTTATTTGGGATTTAAAATCAATGGAGATTACACTCAATATTCGAAATAGAAAGGTAGGTATTGAATATTATTTTTTGGACACAGAGAAATGAGGGTGTCCCGATGGAGGGCAACACAAGGCTGGACTGGACTCGGTGGAGCCGGATTGAGTCAAAATCGGACATTGTGCGAAAATAGAATTAAAATTAGGTGTCGATGATCATGTGTAAATAAGTAGCACATGGGAATTCCAATAAATGGGACACAAGTGGCGGATGGATAGTAGGCTCAAAGTGGGCCATGTCCATAGTTGGGGCTGACAGGTTTTGGTCGACAGGGGACCCACAAATCAAGTTGGAAAATGAATGTGACGCCGTGGCGTGAAATAAAATCGGGTCACGCGTCGGGAAAGTTGTGCGAATCAAATGGAGCCCAAAATGACGTGTCTGAGTGAGACACAAAGGTCATGGGTGACGAGCGTCTCGAGTAGATCATCAATGAGGAGTTGGTTTCAAGAAACTGACTGGTCTGGCGCTCCCAATTTAAATGTCATGGTAACGCGCTGAAAATGATCAAGAAAAAGAGTGGAAAAATAAATAACAATCAATTGGTCTAAACCGACCCAAAGTTCAGCGAAGCAGAAAGAGCACAAGGTAACAAGTTTGGGTGGGACACCATATACCGTCATGAAGGTAATCGTGTCCACTCCAAAACTCGTGAAGAAGATTTCCAGAGTTGAACATCCCTGATACTCCAAATATCAAGGGCACGGAAAAGTACACTTAAGGAAAAATTAACAGAATAATTTATTTATCAAACCCAATCAAACAGGAAATTAAATAAAATGAAAAAAATCAGCCCGAAATTCAGGGTGCTAACATCCTACCCACTGTAGGTCCAAAAAATCAAACCGCGCCTAGGTTGGATTCAACTGATTGATCAGAACGCGCCTACAAACAAATGGCGCCTATTTCACCAACAAACTCAGAGCGCGCCTATTTCTTCATCACAGAGGCGCACTTCACAAACTGCGCTTAGCTGACGTGGAGTCATCATTACCCGACAAACACGAAGATCTAGGCGGCGCTATCATTCCTCTGATGGCGCGGCGCTCGAAGAAGATATGACAGCTGTCCAGGCGCTGTTTAATCAAACTGCGCCTACTTCCATCTGAACTCAGCAGACTGCGCCTATTTCCATCTGAACTCAGCAGATAGTGCCTACTTCCCTCTGAATTCAGCAGATAGCGCCTACTTCCATCCGAATTCAAGCGCACTTTGCAGATTGCGCCTACGTCTCAGTGAAGAAGGCGCAGTTCAATACAACATCAATTTAGAGCTTGCCACATGTCCCTGAAACAGGCGCGCTTTGACTAAATCAACGCCTAACTACCACTCTACATGTCCAACACGTGTATCACTAACTGTACACGACCAAGCGCATTTTAATCAAACAATGCCACGTGTCTAGAGCAGTTGGTGCACGTTCGTGATAATGGAGTGAAAACAGGCGCAGTTTGTCATACGTGCTCAAAACAGGCGCACTTCAATCAGGCGCTCTCCATAATAACTGCCCAAAACAGTTATTTCAGAACTCTATAAATAGAGTTTCGTTTCCATTCAATACATCACAGACAAGATCAAGAAAAATCAGAGTTTTCGTCCAAGTGCTGCTGCGTTCTTCAGAGATTCAAGTCTTCAAAGTTCACATCGTCCAAGGGATAAAGCGATCGTCATTCAGATCGGATTCCTATAGTTGTACTTTCCCAGAATTCTTGTAATATTCTTTACAAAGTTTGTGAAATAAAGATCATACTTTTGTTTTTGCAAACAAAATGGCGACTCTGCTGGGGACGACCTTTTCCTCTGATGAAAAGGTGACAACTCAATGTGACACAGCGTCTATCGGCTCGACGCAGAAGACTTTGGTCGTGAAAGTCGACCAAACGGCCTACGAAGCAATGATTAATGCACAAAGCACTCCTCGCCGCACTACGACTTCCGTCAAGAGCAAGACTCGCTCAGTGTGGGCTCCCAAGAACTCTGTTACTTCTCTAATGAAGGACACTGCCACTTCTTCGGCACAACCTGCTGTTTCTAAGACACCAGTGTCTATCTCTGGCAATCAGGCGCAGTCTGTTCTCTCTTTAGAGAAACAGGCGCAGTCTGCTGTCAAACCGTCTTTTGGCACAATTCATGTCAAAACAGCACAATCTCTGCCTGGCAATCAGGCGCAGTCTGTTCTCTCTTTAGGGAAACAGGCGCAGTCTGCCACCAAACCTTCTTCTGGCACAGTTTGTGCTAAATTGGCACAAGTCAAATCTTCTGCTGCTGCTGCCCTGACTAAACAGGCGCAGTCTACTCAGGCGCAGTCTACTCCGAATCACTTCAGAATCCAGAAATCCCAAACTGCTCAGACGCAGTTTGCTGAGGACAGTCCTTTGGCTGTTCCTTCTTCCATTCCATCAAAAGGAAAAGGCCCCTTGGTCTTCTTCCAATCTTCCCAAGCTCAAAACTTGAAAGATAACAGAGGGAAATGCTCTTTAGCTATCCCTTCATCTCAAAACAATAGGAAAGGTCCTTTGGCCTTTTCCAAGTCTTCTTCGGTTCTTATCAAGGAGGATCCAACTGATAGTGCTTCTGCACCTATTAGTACGAATATTCCCCTTAACAAGGGTTCTCGTACTAATCAGAGAGGTATTTTACCTACTCCCAAGGCAAATATTCAGGAATTGCCTAATTTGCGGATTTCACGATCCAAACAAGGCAAATTACAAGTTTCACAAACTGAGGTTCCCAGGGACGGTTTAAATGATTTACGGGCATATCTTAATAGAAAACCCCAATCAAAACCTACCTCTGTAAAACGCAAGCATGCTAAGATCAATTTGCCTCAGTATCAACCTTTTGAGGCAAGGAATCCTGACAATTACGCCAATCAGATGAGTACCTCTCTTTATACTCATGGAATCGAACGTTTACGAAATCGGAATCATGTTCCAAATGTCCTCTATGAGTATATCCCTGCTACTTCTTCTCATCCCGTTGTCTCTGATCTTCGGGATCATCTCAGGCAGAAACGGAATATCACCCCCAGTTCTCCCAAACAATCACAAGTTCATCATTGCAATCATCCTCACGAAGTGGTTATCAAATGTTGTTGCCAAACAACCAAACGTTCTGTCTTCGAGCGTCTGAATTTCCCTCATATCGATCAAAAGAGTGATGATGAAGAAGAGGTAATGTTTGCCTCCGTCAACATGACTTCCAGAGACTCTGGGGGTAGTAAATGCAAGCATGGAAAGATCCAGAGACCTAGCCAGCACTATCTTGACCGACTTAGAGAATCAGATGATGGTGTTTACCAGCATACTCGATCTCGAAGCCGAGAAACAATCGGTCAAAGGAATCTTCCTTACAGTGATCGGTCTACTTCTCATGATGGGGGTAATTCAGACTTTGCTATTGACAGTGATGCCTCTGAACAAACTGTGTCATCTGTCATGGCACGAGAAGTGACAGCATACGTCGTTGAAGAACAAGATGCTTCTGGTTCTAACAATCAGAATCAAAGGATTGTTGCACTAGAAGAACAATTGAAGACTATGGCCGAAATGATGGCTAAAATGCATGATGTTATTATGGCTCAGCACATTCCACCGGTCATAACTCCTGAACCATTGGTTTCTTCCACTCCTCAGAATCCTGGTCTGGGGGTACCACCTCCTCCAATCACCACAGTACCAGTTCAGGTTACTCTTAGCCAAACTGGTGCTGGGGGTGATGCTTACCATGTGGTTCCTCCTCCGGCTATTACCAATCAATCTAGCAATCCTTAATCTTCAGAGAATGCTAATGATGCTGTTGAACAATTACGGAATCAATTTGAAGCCTATACACAAAGAGAAGGCTTACAACGGTTGGGCATTAAACAACCCTATCCCGCCGAATGGAAGAAAATGCAGTTTCCGCCAAAATACAAATTCCCCACCATTATGCAGTTCGATGGCACTTCATCTCCCAATCAGTATATTAATCATTTTGAATTGATGACTGATCCTCTTCAGCCTAATGATGCCCTTCTTACTCGGGTATTCGTCAGTTGCTTAACTGGCGCTGCTTATGACTGGTACCGAAGTCTACCAGACGGATGTATCACTTCTTTTGCTGGTTTTAAACAGATGTTCCTTGAATGATTTTATGAAGGCATCAATGACATGACTATGTCAGCCCTCATTAAAATCAAACAAAGAAATAATGAGCCTGTTGAGCAATTTATTGAGAGGTTTCGTCGCGAAGCTCTCAAGATGCCAATGGGGACCCCATCTGCTGTCACCATTGACACTTGCAAGAATAATCTCTTGCCAATTGTTAGTATGTGGACAGGGGCAACTCAATTCCAAGACTGGCCTTCTTTCATTATCAATGCTAAAGCAGCAGAACTTAGCGCTGAAAAATTCAAGACATTGGGGGTTCACATGAATCCTGACCAAGGCGATCATGGCTCAAACTCTAACAACAATCGCCAGAATAATAATAGAAAAGGCAAAGATACATCTGCTCCTAAAGAAACTTTGGCCATTGATTTGAGAAGTAAAGAAGCACTGGCTGTCAATGTTGCTCAATCTGCACCTATTCCATCACAACAACCTCAAAGAGCACCACGTCCTAAAGAAGAATACTCTTTCGATGAAGATGACATCATGGGTATCTTTGAATGTCTTACAAAAAGCAACAAACTGCAATTACCCGACCCTAAAAGGCCGGAAGAGGTTGGTAAGACTGATCATCCTAAGTATTGTGTTTACCACAGATTTATCGGACATCCTACTCGAGCATGTTATGTGCTTAAAGGAAAAATACAAGAGATGATCAAATCTGGAGCAGTGACTCTTGAACAGGATGAAAAGACGGTGACGGCTAATGTCGTCTCTGTTCAGTTCGGCGAATTTCCACCAATGCAGATAGAAGATGGTGTAGTTCCCATTCCTCGAACCACTCTCGAGCTTGTAAACCTTCCACCTTTTCGAAATGAAGGACTAGTCCCTTTATCTACTTCTAAAGGGGAAATCATGTGGATTCATCCAGATCTGGTCTCAGATTTTGAATCTTCCGCCTCTTCTTCATCTAAACAAAAGAAAAATTCCAAAAGCAAGTTTAAAAGTTGTAATATGGTTTCTCTTGAACCATTAAATGAAGAAGAGATCTTATTAGGTACCAGGTCTGGTAAGCCCTATTTACGGGAATACTCAGAGAATCAGGAAGCTCCAACCTCATCTTCCACTCTTGACACGCCTCCTGAAATTCAACCCTCTTCATCTTCAACTAACCCAACTCCTCCTCCTGCTAAACCAGCAGTTACTGATAAAGGGAAACAACCAGCTCGTTTCGATAAAGCTCTCAAGAAATCCACTTCTCTCGGACTCGAGAAGCCGTATAACTTTGACATACTGGCTCAATTGGCCAATACTCCTGCCAGATTGTCAATATTCGAGCTCTTGCGCCTCTCTAAGGAAACTCGAGAGACGTTAAGTGAAGCTTTGTTGCAGGCAGAAAATTGTCTTGAAATTCTGAAGAAACCAGAGAAAGAGCCTCTCTCTTGTCTCCATTGTCATAGCGTGTTGGAATTAATTCCAAATATTACCTTCACGCAAGATGACATGCTCCTAGAAGATAATCGACATGATCGCCCTTTGTATTTCACAGGGTATGTTGATACCATGAAGGTTGATCGTATCCTGATAGATCCAGGTTCTGCACTCAGCATTATGCCTAAAACAATGTTGGATGCTTTGAAAATTCCTGTACGCAGTCTTACTGGTACAATCACTACTATTCTGGGGTTTAATCAAGGAAGAAGTGAACCTCTGGGCAAGATTCGCCTAAAATTCCAAATAGGCAATCTTCGTACAAAGGTAACCTTTTACATCATTGATAACCATGGTTGTTCCTACAATGCTCTTCTGGGAAGACCGTTCCTTCATGAACATAATATTGTGCCATCAACTCTTCATCAATGTTTCAAATATGTTGATGACAAAGGAGAAGTCCAAAAAGAAGTTGCTGATCTCTATCCTTTCAAGGGTGTCGAAGCATACTGCAACGATGCTCGCATGTACAAAGACGAGTTCATGAAAGTTGTCTTGGCTTTAGATATTGAAAAAGAGCAGGGAATTGAATCTCAAGACACTCTTGTAATTCCTGTTAAAGGGTGCGTCTCTCAACCCTCTTCTTCTGAACCACTAACCATCTATCTTCCTCCTAGCAAAAAGGAACAAGAACCAAAGTCACAGGATACTCTTGTGATTCCTGTCAAAGGGCGCGTCTCTAAGCCCTCACATGCTGAACCACTGGTCATTCGACTTCCTGCCAAGAAGACAACTTCTATGACTGACCAAGGAAAAAAGGAGCTCACTTCTTCTGAGCCACTTGTTATCGACCTTCGTCGTAACAAGCCTTCTCCTCTTCCTCCTCGTTCTTCTTCTCCCCCTCTTGTTATCAATTTGACTAAGCCTGCTAAGGTTAAAGGTCCTACTGTAAACACTGTTGTAAATATCAATAAAGATGCATCTCCTTTACAGTATACTGATGTGTTATATCATGATGAGTGTTATTTAAATCTGTTAGATAGGTTAAAGCCACTCACAATTGAAGTTGTACAATCCTATCAGACAGATGTATCATTGGAATCAACGGATAGTTCATACTTTATAGTTCCTGCTCGAAAAGCTGACGAAAGTCCAATAATCTTTATTAGAGGACCAGAACAAAAGTTTTCTTATACCGAAGATTGCAAACACGATGACACAGGACATTTACAACTCCGTCGTTACAGTACTCAGTCTAAAGAGATCATCCGTAAAATGGGATATGATTTCAAGAGTGGACTCAACTATGGAAGAGGGAGACGAACTCCTATTCATGTTACTAGCAAGAGGAATAAGCTCGGCCTTGGTTATATATTTACATTTCCTGCTATGGCTACAGCTCCTAAGATAATTGAAACTGATGATGATGAACGCACTGTTTCATCTGATACAGTTTCATGGGATTCTGATACTAGCATTGGTCACGTACATCGTATTGCCATATCCTCTAACATGGTCTCAGTTGAATTTCCAGATATCAACAACGATGCTACTGATGATGACTTCGAAGAAAGCCCTGAAACTGATCCTTGGGTACAAAATATGGACAATCAGTGGAAGCTCCGGTTTGAAAAACGAGAACCACCTACCGAAGATCAGCTAATCCAAATTGATGTAGGAGAAAACGGTATATCCCGTCCTATATTCATTAGTAAGAATCTCCCCGAAGATGATAAGCAGGAGTTGATTCATCTCATTCGCGAATATATTGACGTCTTTGCTTGGAGCTATGAAGACATGCCAGGTTTAGATCCCAAAATTGCTACGCACAAGTTGAATATATTACCTAATGCGAAACCTGTTAAACAACAACAACGGCGCTTCAAACCTGAAATGATGGATGCAATTGATGAAGAAGTTCGAAAACTCATCGCTTGTGGCTTTATTCGTGAAGAGCAACATCCAGACTGGGTTGCTAATGTTGTTCCAGTTTTGAAGAAGACTGGGAAAATCAGAGTCTGCATTGATTTTCGGGATCTGAACGACGCTTGTCCAAAGGATGAGTTTCCCCTCCCAATCACCGATGTCATGATTGACAATACCTGTGGGTTCGAGAGGTTATCTTTTATGGATGGATTCTCGGGATATAATCAAATCAAGATGAATCCTGACGATGAAAAGCATACTTCTTTTCGTACTCCTCGAGGAGTTTATTGCTACACTGTGATGCCATTTGGTCTCAAGAACGCCGGTGCAACTTATCAACGAGCCATGAGCACTATCTTTCGAGATCATTTAAGAAAGACTGTTGAATGCTATGTTGACGACATTGCTGTCAAAAGCCGTCTGAAAGAAGATCACATTCAAGACTTGAGAACTATCTTCAATCTTATGCGCCAACATCAACTCAAAATGAATCCCACCAAGTCATTCTTGGGTGTCTCTAATGGTAAATTTCTCGGTTTTGTTATTACCTCTAAAGGTATACACGTAGATCCTGAGAAGATCAAAGCCATTCAAGAGATGCGTCCTCCACGCAACCTAAAAGAGCTACGAGGATTTCAAGGTCGACTTGCGTACATCAGGAGATTCATTTCGAATTTATCTGGACGATGCAGACCGTTTACACAACTCATGAAGAAAGATGTATCTTTTGTTTGGACCGAAAAATGTCAACAAGCATTTGAGGACATAAAACAGTATCTTATGAACCCACCAGTCTTGGTGCCACCAATCTCCGGCATACCTTTCTTAATGTATGTCAGAGCAATGGATCATTCATTGGGTGCTTTACTTGCCCAAAAGAATAAAGAAGGACATGAACAGGCTATCTACTATCTCAGTCGTACTATGATCGGAGCCGAACATCGATATAGCATGGTTGAGAAAGAATGTTTAGCCTTAATGTTCGCTGTACAAAAGACAAGACACTATATAATTGGTCAAACAATCCATGTCATCTCCCGAATTAACCCTCTACGGGTGCTCATGAAGAAGCCCAATACTCTCAATTCAAGGCTGGCTACATGGGCTATCTTACTTGCCCAATACGACATGATTTATGTACCTCAAAAGTCAGTAAAAGGACAAGCCCTTGCTGACTTCTTAGCTGCTCATCCTGTTTCTGAGACTTCTAAACTCTACGACGAGATTCCTGATGAGACGCTTGAAATAAATCTGATCTCGGAAGAATTTCCCACATGGCGTCTATTCTTTGACGGAGCTTCCAGAATTGGACCAAATGGGATTATTATAGCAGGAGTTGGAATTGTGCTCGTTTCGCCAGAAGGATTAACTATTCAACGGGCTTATTCTTTGGATGAACCTTGTTCTAACAATGTTGCAGAGTATAATGCTTTGCTTATCGGCCTTCAACTGGCTAAACAATTAGACATACAATATCTTGAAGTATACGGTGATTCTAAACTGGTTGTTAACCAGGTTAGAGGAATATATGAAGTTCGTCATCAAGATTTGATTCCATATCATGAAGCAGCCATTGCTATGGCCATTTCCTTCAAAGCTTTCTACATTGAATACGTTCGTCGGGCTTACAACACTGAAGCAGATGCTCTAGCAAATCTTGCAGCAGTCTTGGCGATTCCTGTCCAAAGACAGCAGTTGGTTGTTATTTCCAACAGAGAGTTATTTTGTATTGAAAATAATCACAATATTGAGTTTAGTAATTCTGCTGAGGTCAATATCATCAATGAAGATTGGAGAACTCCTTTTATTGATTTTGCAGTCTATGGAATATTGCCTAAAGATTCTAAAGAAGCCACCAGCATTCGAAGACGATCTCTCCGTTTCTATTATAATCATACAACAAAAACTCTCTACCGACGAACTTATGATGGTCTACTATTACGTTGTCTTGCTGGTAATGAAGCAAAACAAATATTACGTGAAGCTCATGATGGTGTTTGTGGAGCGCATCAACCCGGTCCTAAATTGCAAGATCGTATTCGTCGTATGGGCTATTACTGGCCTTCTATGGTTTCCGATGCTATTGAATACGCAAAGAAATGCAGAGCATGTCAAATTCATGCGGATTTCATTCATCAACCATCAGAATATCTACATCCTACGGCTGCTTCTTGGCCTTTTGAAGCTTGGGGCATGGACATCATAGGTCCAATCAACCCTCCTTCTTCTAAAGGGCATCGGTTTATCCTGGCCATCACAGACTACTTCTCTAAGTGGGCTGAGGCTATACCTCTGGCTAAAGTCAAAACCAGCAGTGTCATCAACTTCATCAAACACCATGTGATATATAGGTTTGGTGTACCGCAGCGAATCATTCATGACAATGGACCTCAGTTCATTAGTCAAAAGTTCACTCGGTTCTGTGACGATCATCGCATCGACAATGTTGCTTCGACAGCCTATAACCCTGCAGCAAACGGTTTAGCTGAAGCTTTCAATAAAACCATTATCAAACTCCTTAAGAAGTTTGTCTCTACTAACAAACGGAATTGGAGTGAGAAGCTTGGCGAATGTTTATGGGCTTATCGCACTACAGTTCGCAACCCTACCGGCTGTACACCTTTCTCCTTGGTGTATGGTTGTGAAGCAGTTCTGCCACTAGAAATTCAAATCCCGTCTCTGTGGATAGCCATTGCCAATGAACTTACAACGGAGAACAACGATTTACTTCGATTGCAAGAGTTGGAGGCACTTGATGAAAAGAGGCTTTTGGCTCAACAGCACATTGAGTTATACCAGGCCCGTATCTCAAAAGCCTTTAATCGCAAAGTCAAAGTACGAGCATTTCAGAAAGGTGATTTGGTTCTTACAGTCAGACGTCCTATGACTATGACTCATATGAGTAAGGGCAAGTTTGATGCCAAATGGGAAGGTCCTTTTGTTGTAAATAAAGTATTTTCCAATGGTGCTTACCAGTTAACAGAGATGGATGGCAGAATAGCTATGATGCCTATCAATGGCAAATTTCTTAAGAAATACTATGTATAAATGTGTAAAGATTTCTTGATAGACAATGTAAATAAAATTTCTTTTTTATTTTCAAAGAAGATATTACATTACATTAAGGGAGATCACTATCATCCCTATCAAACTTAGGACGAGGGCCAAGCCCCTCTTTCTCACAAGCAAAATCAGCAAAGGAGTCGAAGACATCTTTGTCTGAACTCAGCAAGGATTTGAGGAAAGCTATCCTCTTTGCCTCTTCTTCCGCAGTCTTCCCCGGCTCTATCAGAAAGTTGAGGATATCTTGTGAAGGCTTTGGTGCAGAGGAGCCTTCGCCCACCTCCTTTTGATCCGGTAAGATTGAGTTGACGAGAGGCTTGGGTGCAGACGACCCTTCGCCCTTCTTCGTTCCAGCAGAAGGTTCCCCGGTGACGTTCTCGGCTTTCGGCACGATTTCAGTCTCCTTAGACATGTTGTTGGAAGACATCTTTCCTGTTGAAGGCAGTGATAAAATTCTTTCATGAGTCCTGTACTATTTATATTAGTCTACTGACTCTTCGTGAATCGAGGTGACTGTTCACCCCCCTTCGATGAATCTAAAGGTTCATTCATTAAAATCCCTAGCAGACATTTTTGATGAATCATTCATTCTGACGGTTTATTTTCAACCGTTCATCATATCATCATCGCCATTAAAAAAGAATTCATATCCATAATACCTTTGAGTTCTACATATTTTCTATTGCAACTTGTTACGTCTCTATTACCTCTGATTAAGTTGTCTATTGAAATAACAAATATTCGATATTTATATTTTGCCATGTCCACATTACCTCTGAGCAAGATATAAAGAATATAGTTATTTTCTATATCAAGAAAATATATCACGTCCTGTACCTCTGAATATGTTTTCTCATTTGCTTATCTCCTATAATAGGGTATGTAACAAGTAAATAGAATCATCCAAAATATCATTCCATTTCATTTAAAATAAGGTCCATTACAATTGGTCAAAACAAAGAAAGACATCACAAAAATTCATTTATTCAGAAGGCCGGGTACTGAGCTCTGCAACACGTCTTTTAAAAGCAGCTATCGTTTCATTTTGAGAGTTCAGAATCCTTTGTCTAATTTGATTCCTTGTTGACTCGAAGTCAAAGGGCTTTAGATTAGCAAAACGAGCATTCAGCTCTTCATGATGAGTCTTGGTATTAAGCTCCTTTTGACGCTCCAGTGCAACGAGGTGATCTGCAGTTTCTTTGTTTAAGAGAACCTTTTCTTCCCTTTTCCGCTTTGCCAGAGTCAGACGTTCTTGAAGCTTGGCAATTTCTTCGTCAATTTCTGCTATTTCAGCTTCATTGGTCTCCAGCTTCGAAGATGTTTCTTTAATCTGGGTTTCCATATCAGCAGTAAACTGAGCAAAGGCTGCCAAAAATGTTTCAAGATCTTTTTCCTTCTGTTCAGCTTCCCGAGCCAAAGCTTGACATTCTTCTTCAATTAGTGAATCTATATTCCCAGATGATAGATTCTTCATTGCAGTCTTCACTTCTTCAAGCTCATTGAGGATATGTTCCAGATAAATGGCCTGAGCTTCATCTCCGTGGTCACGAATCCCGTTGATCAAATATTTTACGGATTTCCTGACTTTGGAGAAAGGAATGTTCTCACTCTCCACCATCGGCTTGAGTGTTAAATAGAATGCGTTTGTATAAGATCTTATAACGATTCTATTTGCCTCAGAAGTGATGGGAGTTTCTGCTATCTCGGCTGGAGTAGCTTCAGTTGCGACAGATGGCGTCGTCAAAGCAATAATTTCAGAAGATCTTTCTTTTGGTATCTGGGTTATCTTTATTGGAGGAGCCGTAGTAGAGCTTGTAGCTGCTTTGACTGGTTCTTCTGCGAAATATCCTCATTAGCAAGTTTTATTTTACAAAATTGACAAAGTTAAAGCTTTACCTGATTGAGGCAATTCAATCTGGACTTGTGATGGCCCAGGTATAGGCATTTCTGTAGAACTCTCTTCTCTGGCAGGAGTCTCCAATGGAGCCATTTTTGAGCTAGTTACACTCCTTATTTGTTCTCCTGAAAGTTAACGTATTGCGTTAATTTTCTAAGAATGTTATGAAGTTCAGAATAATAAACTAGCAATTTACCAGTATCCATTGTTCGAGCAGGGGTGCCTATCACAGGAATAGTATATGTCACCATTGCTTGACTACTACCCGCCTCTGAACCGCCTGATAGGTGTACATTACCTTCAGCTATTAAAAAAAAGGGAATCAATATGCTACAAAAACAAATATCATTATTGATAACAATCTACAGGATTCAAGAAATTTAACCTGGATCAGGTATGTATGATGTATCCACCAATACTGTTACCTCCTGAGGAATTTGAGCTGGCATTTCTTCTGAGACTTCCTCTGCATGATTACTTCCCTCATCGGAAGTACTAAGTGAAGGCTGATCTTCTCTGGTAGGGGTATTCATAATATTGACATGTGCTTCCTTCAATGGTTCATTGTCAATGTTCTCAACATTCTCTTCATTCAATTTATGAGCGTCAGATGGCTCATTTGTATTTTCAGCTTCCGGATCAGTAACAGTCTCCTCAAGATATTCAGTGCATGCCTGTAATGCATCAATCATTTCGCTATCTGAATATATTGGATCATCGGCATAAGTTTGAAGATGATCTAACGTATTGACCGGAATAGTATTAGGTACTGTTTCTGGAAGCGCTTCAGGAAGAATCGCCAAAGTTGAAGGCTGGCCAATCACAGAAGATGCGTTTATTTCCATAACCTCTTTGCCAGAATGTGTTGGTTCTTCTGTAGTTAATGGTTCTGATCCAAAGATGGGAGTAGGGGAAGACATCATATGCCCAGCAACAGCACTAGCTAGGATGGATGCAGCACGAGACGGACTTAATAATCTTAATTTTCTACTAACTACTCTCTTTAAACTTGGCCTTCTTCGAAGAGGCACATCCGGACTTTCTTGGTCAGCAGAAATACCCTGTTGTTTCTGTAAAGACGTAGGAGTTATCTCTTCACTCCTTACAGATTCTTCTGCCAGTTGTCTCGATTGTGACCGAGTGGTAACTCCTTCAGGGAATTCTGCAGTGGTCTTCTTTTTCTTTGGGTCTGGAGAAGCAACAGGATTGTCACTTTTTCTTTTCTTCTTCTCCTTCATAGGAGATTTTGTTACTCGGAGAGAAATGTTTAAGGGTTCAGTAAACTCCTCAAGGAAGTTCATATCTCTGGAGATTTTAAAAGGTTCGTCAGCAGGTTCTTCGTCATTTGGATCTTTATAAAGAATGCTCGGCTTTCCTTTCTTGGCTCGTTTGTCAGAAGCGAAGCTATGTGCTAAATCAAAAGTCTCCACAAAGGTATTAGCCGAAGTGTAAAACCTTGAATAGGTGAATAACATTCGCGGTCCATGATTTGTATTCTCAGGCATTGAGAAAACGGCCCTCGTATTCTTAGCATTATAATAGTACCAAGCCCTGGCACCATCAATCAAATATCCTTTCCCTTGTAGGCATGTTGTGGCATTCCCTACATGGAATTGATCATAGCCGAATTGGCGTGCAAAACGGCTAGGCAAATATGGTTCAAGAATACATTCATCTTCAAATCGATGTACGAGGTGTGAGGGTCGAATCGACTTCAACCAATTGAATATAGCTGGATCTGTTGGTAGAGTATTCACTGAATCTAGGATATTAGCTGGCAATAACTCGTAGCCAGCTGGTGGATCAACACAATAAAAATCCCAGTTATCGCCGCGGTTCAATACTCGCCGGCAATCTATCAAGGAGGTGTGATTCCATCTACACCCTTCATACTTTCTTAAAAAGTTTCCTCCAATAGCTCTTTCGCCAGGGCTCATCAAAACTGGACAGTGGAGTAGAAGCCACCCAAATAAATAAGTATGGGCGATTTCAGTACGTGGAAAGCCATCTTTCTTATTATTTAGCATGCCGTCCACAAAGCAACGCAGACTATGATTAAGTCGACTTGTCATCGCCGATAAAATATCCATCCGATAACCGAACACTAGGCGGACTGCAGCAAAAAGAACACCTCTATGGAAGCGATCGACTGCACTTGCTCCAGGGACTACATACCTTCGTAGCCAAAAAGCAAGAAAGCCTGCCAGATGGGCTTTCTTAGACATACGTCTGTATCCCATCCTCATGAAACTTTCTATTTTATCTCCTATCTTGAGTGGAGGATAATCTTCATCATTTTTAACTATTATATCTTCTTGGCGAAACCTTGCCATCAACTCATTTATCTCTTCCTCCCTGAAACGTTGAAAGGTAAGCGGATCAACAGCTTTCTTCTCACTAATTTGTTTCTCTTCATCATCATGTTTGAGGAAAAGATAAGATATCCATTTAGTGAGATAGCAGGAGCCTGAGCTTTCAAAATAACAACAACAGATGTGATAGTGACATAACAGCTCATCAAAGATTTCTACCATTTCAGCATTTTCAGATTTCAACCTGTTTAATTCATCTTCAGTGGGAACATACTCCTCATAAGGAAAATTTCCCATAGGCAGCTTGGAGATATGATTCATCTCGTGAAGAGCGAAACCGATTTCTCCTTTTGGGGTCATGAAGGTTCCCGTCCTATAATTGTACCTTTCTATCAGTGAAAGGAATAGGTGTGGATTTGGAGGGAAGCCATGTACTGAAGAATAAACAGCTTCATACAGACTGATATTAAGAAGTTCTTCTTCATAATGTTCTAAAACCCAGTTGGCAATGCAGCTCCATCGTTTATAATCTGGGTTGACTAAACCTTGCATCCTCAAGGTGTTATCAGTATAATACCTACCTTTCCTAGCAAACTCATTTGCAAAAATTGGTATTCTCACTGGTAATAGACGAGATGAATTCTCGGGAGGGATACAACCTGGTTTCAAACCCCTGAGATGAGTTACGTAAATATCAGATGAACTATAAAAGATATCTCTGTTGTTCACCTTTTTATAACATATTTTGCCCACCCGAGCCTGCTGAACGGGAGTGATATCCCACGCCATTTGGCGGGGATAACTGGCAAACTCATATCTGGAAAGAGGTAAACTCCTAAGCATATCTGGCAAATATATAGTCTTTTCACCTTTCTTAAAAATCCTCTCTTCCACCCGCTGTTTTGGCTGAGATTCCCTGCCAAAGGCATCTCCAAACAAGAAGAGTGGTTTCTTGTGGATAGCTGCATCCTGTGACTGTAAGGGTTGGCCGTTCATCAAACACAGAAGAGTCTCATTATCCTGAGTAGTCAGAATTGCTCTTCGAGACTCTGGTAGTTCATAATGAGGGAATTTAACGTGTGACAAGTCCTCTTTGAATTCAGGTTCAGACATAGTTCCTTGGAAGATCTCGAAGTTGGGATCTTCCCTGATATCAACTGCAAAATAGAAAAGAGCAACATCACAACAAAGTTATCAGATTGCGCCTAGTTGACTGCTTAAAGACAGACTGCGCCTAATTTTTCAGCCAACTAGATTAAACTGCGCCTAATTCATGAATCTGGGCAGACTGCGCCTAGTTTTCTGTCAAATAAGGCAGATTATGCCTAGCTTTCATTCAACAACAAACAGCGCCTGTTTTTTATACAAAGCTTTATCCGATAGCGCCTAATTTTGTTACTAGGCGCGATCGAATAAACAGCGCCTGTTTTTCAGACAAAGCTTTATCCGATAGCGCCTAGCTTTGTTACTAGGCGCGATCGAACAAACAGAGCCTAATTTTCTAGGTGCTATTTGATGGAATGTTTAAACTTCATAAATATGAAGTTTAAAGAATCACCGAACCCTAGAAAGAGTTGGCGACTACAACTGAGCCCTAAGAAGAGCCAGTGTGCGTTCCTATAACCCACCATTAATGGCTGGATGTGCAGTTTCGTGTCGAGAGACACGAGTTTGTCCAGGCTCTCGTATTTGAAGAGAACCACGTGATTCGACTACGGGAGGCAGTGCGGTCTTCTTCGATTTCTTCGAAGATTCAATTGGTGCGGGCTCCTTTCCCTTATCAGCTCGTCGAGGCGCCATCGGAGTTGATTTGAAAAGCTTGTCGGAGGAGAAAGAAAATTAGAAAAGAAAACTCACTCTTGAAGACAATAAAGGGTTTACGAAGGATTTTGTGGGCTATTTATAGTTTTCGAACAGCTGCAATGAAACGCGCCTAAACAGATTGCGCCTATTCAGCCTGAAGATCCGTTCTCGCCTTAAATTGCGCAACTTCTTCAAATATCAAGCGCGGTTTGACTTGGTCATATGGAAATTCAAAGTATTTCGAACTTTTGAAAATTCAAAATTCGAAAACTTTGAACGGGGTCTTGTAGGTCCAAAAAATCAAACCGCGCCTAGGTTGGATTCAACTGATTGATCAGAACGCGCCTACAAACAAATGGCGCCTATTTCACCAACAAACTCAGAGCGCGCCTATTTCTTCATCACAGAGGCGCACTTCACAAACCGCGCTTAGCTGACGTGGAGTCATCATTACCCGACAAACACGAAGATCTAGGCGGCGCTATCATTCCTCTGATGGCGCGGCGCTCGAAGAAGATATGACAGCTGTCCAGGCGCTGTTTAATCAAACTGCGCCTACTTCCATCTGAACTCAGCAGACTGCGCCTATTTCCATCTGAACTCAGCAGATAGCGCCTACTTCCCTCTGAATTCAGCAGATAGCGCCTACTTCCATCCGAATTCAAGCGCACTTTGCAGATTGCGCCTACATCTCAGTGAAGAAGGCGCAGTTCAATACAACATCAATTTAGAGCTTGCCACGTGTCCCTGAAACAGGCGCGCTTTGACTAAATCAACGCCTAACTACCACTCTACATGTCCAACACGTGTCTCACTAACTGTACACGACCAAGCGCATTTTAATCAAACAATGCCACGTGTCTAGAGCAGTTGGTGCACGTTCGTGATAATGGAGTGAAAACAGGCGCAGTTTGTCATACGTGCTCAAAACAGGCGCACTTCAATCAGGTGCTCTCCAGAATAACTGCCCAAAACAGTTATTTCAGAACTCTATAAATAGAGTTTCGTTTCCATTCAACACATCACAGACAAGATCAAGAAAAATCAGAGTTTTCGTCCAAGTGCTGCTGCGTTCTTCAGAGATTCAAGTCTTCAAAGTTCACATCGTCCAAGGGATAAAGCGATCGTCATTCAGATCGGATTCCTATAGTTGTACTTTCCCAGAATTCTTGTAATATTCTTTACAAAGTTTGTGAAATAAAGATCATACTTTTGTTTTTGCAAACACCCACCTTATAGAAATTTCGTCCTCGAAATTAAAATGTCCCTACTCCCTCTAGGTCAAACCCCCACAATCAAAGTCCCAGAACTTAAATAAAACATACCATCAAAAAGAACAACGTCCAGGGTCTTGGCATACGGTGGTAGTGAAAGTCTCATCTAGGTATACTAGTCATGCTAACTGAATCGGTCATAGGGTATCAAAACACACAAGCAATCCAGAGTGCTAACTTAGAAAGGATACAGAAATAACAATCATCAAAACTGTAAGACAGCCTACCATCCTATGTGAAAACTGGTACTTATCATAAAAATAAAGAAAGTAACTACCAATTATTTTTTTTAAAAAGGTTTCAGAAAAAAAAATCAAAATCAAAGTTAAGAATGAAAGTCACTTGCATGAAAAATCTAATCACAATATATATTAAAAATATTTATTCTCGATACGATCTAAGTTGATCAAATTGGAAAAATCAAAATTAAGTACAACCAAGATATAATTATGATAAGAAAAGATAATCGAAGTCGATTTGGTCGTGATTAAGGAAACTAGGATTCAATGATGTTGAAAATCCTTTTTAGAGAAAAACAGGAAAAGATTTCATACGAAGTCAGTAAATCATCTCTCTCTAATACTATCAGTTTACCATTTGCTAATCATATTTCTCACAAATCCTAATATAAAATCAACCGTTAGATGTCTACCCTCAAAATTTTATAATCTTCAGTTATCTAAACTTTTACCTTGATCACCATAGACAAAATTTCAAACTTCTAAAATATTTTCCATGAGACATACCCCTCCTTTTTAGAAATCAATACTTATTTATTTAATCAAATTTTCAATTTCCTTCGCTTCGTTCTAAATTAGATCTGAAACATCTAAATCCAGTTTATAAAATCCTTGTACTTGTTTAAGTTAAGCCTCGTATTTATTCAACCCTAATACCACCAAGTCATACAAAATTTATTCTCGTTTTATAAATCAACCTTCATATTTCCTTCACGTTTATCTTTAAATATTATCTTTTTTAAATTCTACAATTTCTCCTAATCATCAAAGTAATTTCTATAATGTAAAATCCTTGCGTTCTCTTTGTCTCTAGTCACCCTCTCAAAATATCTGGTTCAACTTCGCATAATCATAGAAAACAATCAAATTCTCGTTTCCATCTCTAAATTTTACATAGCCTTGTAATAGTTCCCAAGAATCAATTACCAAGATTTCTAGTTCTCAAAAGTAGGTTGACCTCTGATATCCTCATTAGTTTTGAAATACATCCATGAATTACTCATAACCAAAATTTCTGCAATTGTTTCTAAATTAATAACATTTATCCCTCGATTTTATTTTAAACCTTTACCACATCTCCATTTCGAATTTTTCACATTTGACATCCAACATTTTAATTCCTACAAAATTATCACATGATAACCAACTACGTCATTTCCATACTAGATGATTTACGTCACTTCCTCAACATTTCTCAGGCAAAATGGTATGAAGGTTCAAGAGTTTTCAAGGTATCGTTAACAGAATTATATACGAGACAGGGAATTGATGTAATCATGATAGTTGTATATGACAAGGAATGATGAAAATAAAATATTGGCAGGAAAGAAAATGGTAGTAAAATCTGTGCTGCTTATCCGTTTTAAAAGAGGAAACCATTTTAAAATCCAGAGTTAAAATATCAAATAAAGTCTAGCAAAATCATCAATTCATTATATTAAGGAGAAATTCATAGGAGAAGTTACACAAGGTTTATGAAAATAGCTAAAGCTACTTCTAAGTTAAATAATGAGAAGCAAGCAAAACAAAACAATTAATAATTCCTTTTTTTTGAAGGGCTGAAGCAAGGTAGAGAAAACATGTTCAAAACATTTAAGGTACAAACTGATGATTATATGCGTCTATCCAAAATAATGGTACCCTAATCCTCGTCATACTAGTAAGCAAGGCTACGATAATCACAGAGTCCTCGACTTGGCACATACGTCTAGAATCGTGGTATTTAACATTTTCGTGGTGCCGCTAGCTTGGCTGCAAAAACCTTAAATTCCCACACCCGAGAAATATATCCAAGTCAGACTATATGTCCTCACCATGCTGACTAATGTGACCGTAGAGAACTAGATTTCCATAACTTAGATGACCTAGCCCATATAATTTCATCTTGCCAAAAATTAAATTAATCAATAATGAATACTCAAAAATCAAGTCAAATTTATTAACGAACATCAAAATTCAAAAACGAACAAGGATCCATCAAAATACAAACTCGGACGTTACCGCTAACATCAAGATTCAAAATTCAACAATCTTCATCAAAATCAATAAATACTAACTCAATTTCAATAATAATCCCTCAAAATCAAATTCAATAACAGAAAGTAAAGATAATCAAATCAAGGAAAAGAGTTTTCAAATCGAAGTTAAATAAGATTCTCCAGGATTGTCCCGGGAATCTCTCAAGGGTTCCTAACTGTGATTGAGTACCTTCAAAATATATCCTATTCCTAGTGCAGGCTGTAGTGGTACTCTAGTTCGAATACCACTACACTTTAGTCTAGACCTGCATGGGCCACCACTAAAAACGTGTCACGACCCGTACCCTAGAGTTAGGGCACGAGAACGTAACGACGCCCAGCCTACGCCGCAGTGTCGGCGGTAGAACGCTGTCCTAGGTCTCATGTATCTAACAGTATAAGGCTAAACAGTTTATACTCCCCGAATGGGGGTGACATAGCAGATACAGATTCAATCACATCTAAGGTAGAGCATGATAAGGATAGATAAAATATGAAATCCAAAATAAATACAAGAGATAGAAGTCTAAGTGTCTAAGATACATGAACCCAGAAGTACATTTCAAAACTCAAATAAAGATACAGTAATCCCCAAAGTAAATACAACTCCAGACAAAATAAAATAACTACCTAAACAAACCCTACTGTGTCTCCTCTAGGCTAGCAGGCACCTCCAGGCTATCTGTAAAATTTATCAACAGGTCCAGTCAGGACTGGAGCGAGCACAGTACATCTCAACATATCATAGCAGGTTAGAAAACATATAACATGCAGTAAAGTAAGATACAGGTACTGAGGAAAAAGTAGTATGTAAACAGGAGAGCTGTAATAGAAATATCTACTATACATAAAGAGCTAGCATGTGACTAGTGATTCAGAGTAAAACATGAACATGTAAATGGCCTGGGATGATTCAATGAAGACACTACGGAATGATTCAATGAAGATACTACTGGTGTATTATTCACATGTCCACTTCTACTCTCCCGTACCCCCAATCAATACACAAGGATCCAGCCAGGTTATGTTATGATACTATGTTCAGACCCCGAAGGTGATAGACCCCGAAGGTAATAGACCCCGAAGGTAATGGACCCCGAAGGTAATAGACCCCGAAGGTGATACATAGTAGTCCCATAAATGGGATAGGGATTCCAGGATGACTCTGTGATCATAAGAATATATGTCACAAGTGATCGAAGAATCAACGAAGCATAGTGATACGCCATGTAAGTGAAACACACAAGCATAGAGTACCCGATGCTCCCTAAGGATAACATCTCAAGAAAGGATCCATATAGTACCAATCCGTGTGACCATCGTGACAGTACAAGTAAAGTAATCTACTGCAGAAAATAATTCTAAGCAGGATATGAAATGATCAGAGAATGTACTCGCCTCGATAACCTGAACAGCTGATAAGTATAGGAGGTCCCACTGAAGCCACAGAGTCCTATTTAAAGCAACACAGGTTACAAGGGGTTCAAGTTGTAATAAATGAATCTCTATAATCAATCTACATTATTCTAGGTTCTTCTAAGTCAAAACAACTCTAGGTCGACTCCGGTCAATAATCTAGTCAAACTAGGTCAAGTGTTGACTTACAGTTGACTTTGGGTCAACTGGTCAACTCTGGTCAAACAGGGTAAATCTAATCTAATTATTAAAGTGTACTTCGTTATTTGTACGTCGAAACTTACGGCACGCAAATCGAGATAAAAGGATTATCGGTAAGGTTGATAATCTTATTATAGTGATCCACGTATCCAACTTGTCAATTTCAGCGATATGAGATCACTGGAATTGGCTGATCTCAGTTTCGTTGTACTAATCCCGAAATACGAACATTATATAAATTAATTATTAATTAATTATAAAAAGGTTAAACTCAAAGAAACTATCAACAAACATTGTCGGACGATAAAATAGACATTGCCAACGTGTCCAGAACGATCAAATTAGCTAGGATAGCCTACCCAACGGTCCAATTTGGACACAAGGGCAAAAAGGTAATTTCGGGTCAAAACGGTATCCGTGTCGGAGCCGTTTTGCACCAAAAAATGTGCAAGAAAACAAGTCCATAAAATATAACAAATTATATGTCCACGCAACCAGAATGTCGATACGAACCCAACGGTATCTCCAGAATTGGATTCCGTTGACCCGATCTCATTTTGGCCTGTTGACCATAACTTGGGATTCCGGTTTGCACGGAAATGCGTGCCGGAGCCAAAGTTCTCAAAACTCAGCAAACTACCTGTCAACGAGTCCAGAATGATGATACGAACTCAACGGTATCTCCGGAATTGGATTCCGATGATCCGATCTCAAAATGACCCGTTGGCCCGGATATTGGTATCCGACTTGCACCGAAATGCGTGCCAGACCCAATGTCCACCAAAACCTAGAAAATTATATGTCAACGAGTCCAGAATGACGATACGAACTCATCGGTACATCCGGAATTGGATTCCGATGAGCCGGCATCAAAAAGTCCCGTTGACCCAGAATGTGGGACCCGCTTTGCACCGAAAAATGTGCCCGGGCTCACGTTCTCCAAATCTAACAAGTTTTATATGAAAACATGCCAGAACGATGCCACAAGTCTAATGGTAGTGTCATAAATGAAATCTGGAGTCCCGTGTTCAAAAATGGAATTTTACAAGTTGGAAATTACGAATTCGGACGACCAACTTTGGCGTCGAATTCAACTAATCAAACAAGCTCACAATGAAACAAAACAGAAGGGGTAGTAAGAGGGTTATACCAGCTTCGCACCAGAACTGGTAACACGCCAAACGGAGCTGCGGTGGAGGAGATACAAGCTGACGAAGTTGGCCCCGCGAAACTGTCCAAATTTAATACAATTTAAACGGTCAACTTGGTGGCCGATTTTCATGTATCAAACGATAAAATTAACGGACAAAAATTGACATGAGCGAAGGTGGATATACCGAGATTGCGACGAAGCAAAGAAATCACCAATCCAACGATCGGATCTCCGAAAAAACGTGCACGAATTTGCTACGACGGGGCGCCAAAACGAACTTGATTTCGCGCGCGTCACGACGGGACGTCGTGCAAAACGCACGAATCGCCTATACGTCGTGCTGGAGGAGGAGAGGCTGACCCAGGGGGGGTCGCCGGAGATCGTGCACGGCGGGGGAGGCCAGCCACGGCGGCGGCGCACGGCGGCGTGGCCTGCGCGCGCGTGGCCAGCGCCGTTCCCGGCCAACTGCTGCGCGCAGCAGCTGCTGTCGCAGTGTCGCGCGCGGCTGCGCGGCTGCGTGGCCTGGCCCGGCCGGCGGAGGCACGGCAGGGCAGCGCGGTGCACGGCGGCGGGGGACGGCAGCTGTGCGGTGGAGGTGGTGGTCGGTTTTC
Organism: Iris pallida; assembly: GCA_029216955.1. Classification (NCBI taxonomy): domain Eukaryota; kingdom Viridiplantae; phylum Streptophyta; class Magnoliopsida; order Asparagales; family Iridaceae; genus Iris; species Iris pallida. The sequence goes on along the minus strand of JANAVB010016197.1, from coordinate 25,077,356 downwards.
AGGAGAGGCTCGGGTGTTGGTGGTTATCTAATGGAGTGGAGATGGAGGAGGAAAAATGGAGGATGGGTGGCTCGGCCATGGCCGACCACGGCGAGGCCAGTGGCGAGGATGGCCGGCCAGGGGGCTCGGCCTGGGGAGGCTCGGGGATGGCTTGCCATGGCATTGCTGCTGTTGTTGTTGTTGTTGATGTTGATGTTGGTTTGTGTAGGAAAAAGAGTGGGGGAGAGAGAGAGAGAAAAAGGATAAGTTAATAAATGAGAGGGAGAGAGAGAATTGTTGTCCATTGGAGTTAGGGCCGGCTAGCAAACATTTGTTGGCTGATTTGAATGTAGAAAAAAATTGTAGGGATAGGATTAATTTGAGGGAAATCAATGGCCATGATTAAATATAGGAAAACATAGGTTATCCTATTTAATTCAAGGAAAATTCCCATAAATAATAAAAATGGGTAGAATGAGTACCAATATTTTTCAAGGAAAAGTAGCTGAGGGTGGAATTTGTGAGTGTGGGGGAAATAAATGGTGATGATGGATTGAGGGAAAAATCAAGGGTGGAAATTAATTAGGGGAAATGGATTTATTTGGGATTTAAAATCAATGGAGATTACACTCAATATTCGAAATAGAAAGGTAGGTATTAAATATTATTTTTTGGACACAGAGAAATGAGGGTGTCCCGATGGAGGGCAACACAAGGCTGGACTGGACTCGGTGGAGCCGAATTGAGTCAAAATTGGAAATTGTGCGAAAATAGAATTAAAATTAGGTGTCGATGATCATGTGTAAATAAGTAGCACATGGGAATTCCAATAAATGGGACACAAGTGGCGGACGGATAGTAGGCTCAAAGTGGGCCATGTCCATAGTTGGGGCTGACAGGTTTTGGTCGACAGGGGACCCACAAATCAAGTTGGAAAATGAATGTGACGCCGTGGCGTGAAATAAAATCGGGTCATGCGTCGGAAAAGTTGTGCGAATCAAATGGAGCCCAAAATGACGTGTCTGAGTGAGACACAAAGGTCATGGGTGACGAGCATCTCGAGTAGATCATCAATGAGGAGTTGGTTTCAAGAAACTGACTGGTCTGGCGCTCCCAATTTAATTGTCATGGTAACGCGCTGAAAATGATCAAGAAAAAGAGTAGAAAAATAAATAACAATCAATTGGTCTAAATCGACCCAAAGTTCAGCGAAGCAGAAAGAGCACAAGGTAACAAGTTTGGGTGGGACACCATATACCGTCATGAAGGTAATCGTGTCCACTCCAAAACTCGTGAAGAAGATTTCCAGAGTTGAACATCCCTGATACTCCAAATATCAAGGGCACGGGAAAGTACACTTAAGGAAAAATTAACAGAATAATTTATTTATCAAAACCAATCAAACAGGAAATTAAATAAAATAAAAAAAATCAGCCCGAAATTCAGGGTGCTAACACTACTTCCTTCTGGACTTCCCCATTGACGTCCACATATTTGAAGCATTGGTGGAGAGTGGACGGTACAATGTTATGTTCATGTAAAAATAGTCTTTCCAGCAAAGCATTATAGGAGCCATGATTATCGATCACATAGAAGGTAACCTTTGTACGAAGATTGCCGATTTGAACTTCCAGGCGAATCTTCCCCCGGTGTTCACTTCTTCCAGAATTAAATCCCAAGATTGTTGTGATAGTTGTTGAAAGATTATGTACAGGAATCTTTAATGCACGGCATGATGTTGAGTGCAGACCCAGTGTCGATCAAGATGCGATCAACTTTCATGGTATCGACATATCCCGGAAAGTATAGGGGTCGGTCATGACGATTATCTTCCAGCAGCATATCATCTTATGTAAAGGTAATGTTGGGCATCAGCTCCATCACACTATGAAAATGAAAGCAGGTTACAGGCTCCTGCTCTGGCTTCTTAAGGAGTGTTAGACAAGTATCAGCTTGCATCAAAGCTTCATTCAATATTTTTCGAGTTTCCTTCGAGAGACGCAGTAGCTCAAAAATTGATAACCTTGCCGGGATATTAGCCAGCTGAGCTAGTATATCAAAGTTATACGGCTTTTCGAGTCCCAGAGCTAGAGTATTCTGTAATACTTTATCGAAGCGAACAAGCTACTTTCCTTTGTCAGCTGACGTCGGTTTGGAAGGAGTTGGTTCTACTGGAGGTGATAAAACCGATAGAACATTGAAAGCAGGAGAAGATGATGCTGAAGAAGCCACCGAAGCTAGAGCATGGCTCTCTTGACCTTCTAAATAATCTCTCAGGTAAAGTCTCCCAAACCTGGTACCAGTTAAGGCTTCTTCTTCGGATACAGGTTCGAAGGACACCATATTACAACTCTTTGTTCGAATCTTGCTTTTGGAAGGCTTCTTTTGGCAAGATGAAGAGTCTATCCAGAAACCCAAACTAATACGAGATTGCTTGTGTGAAAGGCCTAAAGAAAGAGGTACATGAGGTCCTTTTCCATGATTCATGTCGGGAGCTTTTTGTAGATCACATCCTATCTTCTTCATGAGTTCGCCAGATTGTTGACTATATATGGAAGGCTGGTTGGTAATTGGCTTCTAGCTTTGGCAGCATTATCTCAGAAGAAAACGAAAAAGAAGAATCTGCCGCCGAGGTGAAAGTAGCAGTTAAAGGTGGAGGACAATGTTCACCCAATGAAGTCATGTAACATGACTTGTATTTGGCTGCTTTCTTGGACTTTATGGATGAAAAAGATGCTTCAAAGCCAGCCACTAAATCAGGATGGATCCATATAATTTCTTCCTTATCAGTAGACAAAGGAACAAGACCATCAATTCGTGCAGGTGGAAGATTAACAATCTCTAAAGTGGTTCTTGGGATGGGAACGACGCCGTCCTGCACAAGTTGAGCAGAAAAATCGTCAAACTGTAGAGAGACGATGTTAGCCATTATAGTCTTTTCATCTTATTGGAGAGTGATTGCACCAGAATTAACCATCTCCTAGATCTTACCTTTAAGCATGTAGGATGCTCGAGTCGTGTGTCCAATAAACCTGTGGTAAACACAATATTTAGGGTTGTCAGTTTTACCTACTTCTTCTGGCTATTTTGCATCTGGCAGTTGAAGTTTATTGCTCTTGATCAGACAATCAAAGATGCTCATGACATCATCTTCATCAAAGGAGTATTCTTCTTTCGGATGTGGTGCTCTCTGTGGTGGTGCCGCTGGAGTAGATGTTGATTGACCTATATTGACGGCTAAATTTTTTTTGCCTTTGACGTTGATACCCAAAGTCTCTTTACCCTTGCGGTTGTTCTGATGACCACCATTATTTGATATAGCATGTTCATCTCTGTCAAGATTAGGCATCTGAATACCTAATTGTTTGAACTTATCAGCACTTTCTTCTGCCGCTTTAATATTCACTATGAATGAAGGCCATCCTGGAACTGCATCGATCCAGTCCACATGCTAATTATAGGCAACAGGTTTGATTTGCAAGTGTCTATAGTCAAAGGATCTGGAGTTCCGAGAGGCATTTTGAGTGCCTCACGGCGGAATCGTTCAATGAACCGTTCGGTTGTTTTATTATGTCGTTGTTTAATTTTAATGAGAGCAGACATAGTCTTGTCATTTGTTTCCTCATAAAATCGTTCCAGGAACATTTGTTTGAATCTAGAGAAAGAGGTTATACAACCATCTGGTAAACTGCGGTACCAGTCGTAAGTTGTACCTACTAAACATCTGACGAACACCCTAGTGAGTAGAGCGTCATTTGGCTGTAGTTGATCAATCATTACCTCAAAGTGATAAAGGTACTGACTTGGAGATGTGCTACCATCAAACAACATAAGAGTAGCGAGTTTATATTTGGGAGGAAATTGAACTTTCTTCTACTCTATAGGATAAGGCTGCTTGATCCCAAGCTTCTATAAGCCGTCTTTCTGCTTGAAGGCTTCAAATTGAGTATGTAAAAGTTCTACGGCTTCATTAGTATCTCCCAATGATTGTGGAGCAGTAGACTGATTTGATATGTTTGGAGGAGGTATTACATAATAAATACCAATTCCAGCACCAGATTGACTTGGAATAGTTTGTACTGGTATAAAAGTGGTGTGAGAAGACTGTACCCCTAAACCAACCAGATATAACGGAAGCTGATATCGTTGCAGGTTCTTGGATCGGAATCAGATTCACAACCGGTGGAACTGTATGTTGTGTCATAATCACAGCATACATGCCTGTCATTATCTCAACCATGCTCTTCAAACTAGCCTCTAAAACAACAATCCTTTGCTCTTGACTGTTAGAACTGGAAGGATCTTGTTCTTCTGTGATGACATAAGCAGTCACTTCTCTAGCTATCGAAGACGAACTAATAGAAAAGATGGTCCATTCAGAACTTTCACTATCGGCATCAAAGTCATATAAGGAACTACCCCCAGGATAAGTGATAGGGATATCCTTTTGACTGAAGGCATCTTGGTTGGAATCAGGAAGATTTCTTTGATCGATTGTTTCTTGGTCGGAAGGAAGATTCCTTTAACCGATTCTTTTTTGGTCGGAAGGAAGATTCCTTTGATCGATTGTGTCTCGGCTTCTTGATCCTCTACCAAAATTTATCGCTTTAGCGATGGCCGTATCCGTCGCCCAGTCGTTGGTAAATGTTAATACCGACGGATGGTCGACCAATTTTGGTCCAAAACATCCGTCGGAAAAAGTCTCGTCGCTAAAAATAATCCGTCGCCAAGTTGTCGTCCAGCGACGATTTTGCGACCGATTTCCGTCAAAGCACGTATCAGAAAGTTAATGATACATCGCCTTAGCGACGGCCGTATCCGTCGCTAAATGGTCGGTAATTGCGTATTAGAGAGTATCTGATATGCAATATCTGTCGCTAATCCTTCGTTAAATGGTAGGTAAACGCGTATCAGAGAGTGTCTGATACGCAATCTCCGTCGCTAACTCGTCGCTTGTAGTCGCTACGGTTGAATGGCGTAGCGACAGAATAGCGACAGTACATCCGTCGACCCGGTTCTGTGAATCTTTCATATTTCTAGAACCGTGGCGACGGATATTCCGCCGCTACTCTGTCGGGATTAGTCGCTAATCTGTCGCCGACCAGTCACAGATTTGGTGACAGATTATCCGTTGCCAAACTTTTATCGACTACTAACGACGGCCTACCGACGGAATATCCGTCGATCCATTTTTGTGATTTTTTTATATTTCCAGAACCTTGCCGACGGATTGTCCGTCGGTGAGTAGTCGCCATCCGTCGCTAACTTGGAATAGTTCCAATTAGCGACGGATATTTCGTCGGTTGGTATTCACGACTCCGTCGCTAACTGGGATTTTTTTGAATTTTTTTTTGCATAAAATAGAGCATTCCCTATTCACACAAAATCCACCAACAAAAATAACACAAATTATCCAAATATTCAACATTGTCTAATATACAATCCCAAACATCCACCAACATAAATAAAATAGATCATTCCCAAACATCCACTAACACAAACCAATATAAATAATACACCAATCATTTAAAATAGTCAACATTATCCAATATTTCAAATTGTCCACACAAAACACCCAAATATTCGATATTTAAACAGTTTTTAAAATATTCGAATATAAACATCAAGGAGAAGGAGGAGTTGGATCATCCGATGGTGCTGGTACTCCCTACTGCGCCGGATGCATGTACACTTCCACCAGGTATGGCGGCAATCCCTCTAAGACATGGTCTGAAAGTTTGCGTAGCTGCTCTGGCGACATCAGGTCGAGAAGGGCCGTCACAGCAGGAGGCGGTACGATAGGGACAACAGGGTCAAAAAAGAGACGCCCGACGGAAAAAGGACCGGCAGCACCAGTAGACGGACCGGGAGTAGACGGACCGGAAGCAGTAGAAGGATGCGAAAAGTACGTGGACAACTGCGCCCGCAAGTTCGACACCATCTCGTTCAGATGCGCATGCTGGGACCTCACATCATCGTCTGTCGGGGCTGCAGAAGGAGGCGGAGGAGGTAGAAATCTCGAAATCTCTGCGTACAACGGCGCCAGGGAGCCGACTCCGTATAGGTTCCCTTTCTTAAAGCCGCCGATGGTATCTACGAACATGTCGTCGTAGCGAGCGGCCGTAGAAGATGGCGTCCCGACGAGCATCATTTTGCCGACATCCTCGGCAGCAGATGGTGCAAACACCAGAATCCTTGGTACTGAAGCTGTCATTGACATATTCGACATTTATAGCATTCTGAGTTGCCTTAAACTTGAAGCCATTAACGACATAGCCTGGCGAAGTCTTTGCGTGCTTCTTCGGTCCCAATTCCAAATAACGAATACTCTCATTTGTGAGTGTTGTTTCAGGTAATAAAACCTATAAACAAATATTGATAATTTAAATATTTCAAATGCATATATTTTAACGGTAGTCGCATAAATTATTATTTTAGTTACTTACGTATTTGCGAAACTAGGACGGACAGGTACAATCAACCTCTCTTTGAAGTCCTTCATCGGTAATATCGGGTGTCCTCATTTTGAATTCATCTCTAAATACACTATTAGAGAGAATAAGAATAAGTGTAGTCAGTTACTTCACCAAATTAGAGATTATAACGAGTGTAAGTGTAGTCACTTACTTCTCCAAATCTCTTACTTCTTGTATGTCACAATTTATGACAAGACATATCGGTGAGCGGCATCATACTCGTCGTCAGTCAACCATCGTTTCTTACTAGCCCTAATAGGCTTGCCCTTTATATTGAATATACCTCCATCCTCAACGTCCTCGTCATTCCTTTGAGGTCTATTTCGACTTGTCTTAACATGAGTATCGAAATAAATGGAGCAGAAGTTTGATACCTCCTCGATAAGATATGCTTCGCATATCGAAGCCTCTATATGAGCCTTGTTGCCAACTTTTTTCTTTAGATGGTGTAGGTATCTAGAGAGACAAATTATCTTGAGAATTAACAATAAAATGCAACTTAAATTATATCGATTTTTATGTACCTTTCAAATGGGTACATCTATCGATAATGAACAGATGGACCTTTCACATGGCCGAATAGCTAGGATTCGTATCGGCCTTATCTGATGGACCTTTCACATCCATTGATTTTTATGTACCTTTCACATAGCCGTATAGCTAGGATTCATATTGGCCTTATCTGATACTGCCGATACGCCGATACCTATCGAATATGGACGATACCGAATCGATAAGGCCAATACGAATCCTAGCTATACGGCCGATACATATCGGATAGGACGATACCAATTCGCTAAGACCAATACCAACCGATACGGTTGATACTTATAAGTACCTACAGTCGAGGAGGTTGACCCGCTGGTACATCTATGTACGATCAACGAAGTAACGATCCATTGTAAATTGGATGTGAAAATCTGTATCGTAAGACAAACTAAACATAATTAGTTCGATACCGATACCGATACCGATACCGATTCCGATACTCAATTAAATAGTCTGATACCGATACCGATTGGTGGTGGGACGAGCCATAATCCGCTGACGGAGGCTTCTCCGTCAAAGGATTCTGGCTCATTCTACCAACTAAATTTTGGTTTTGGTTTCGGTTTTGGTTTCGGTTTTGGTTTTGGTTTCGGTTTGGGTTTTGGTTTCGGTTTTGGTTTTGGTTTTGGTTTCGATTTTGGTTTCGGTTCCGGTTTTGGTTTCGGTTTAGATTATTCGATTTTGGTTTTGGTTTTGGTTTTGGTTTTGGTTTTGATTTTGGTATTGGTTTCGGTTTTGATTATTCGGTTTTGGTTTTGGTTTTGGTTTGGTTTTGGTTTTGATTATTCGGTTTTGGTTTGGTCTTGGTTTTCGTTTCGGTATTGGTTTTGGTTTCGATTTTGAATATACTAAATTCGGTTTGGTTTCGGTTTTAAATATACTAAATTTTATTATTCGGTTTCGGTTTTGGTCCAAAGTTTATATATACTCCTATAAAATATATATATATATATATATATATATATATATATATGTGTGTGTGTGTGTGTGTGTGTGTGTGTGTGTGTGTGTGTGTGTGTGAATATATATATATATATATATATATATATATATATATATATATATATGTGTGTGTGTGTGTGTGTGTGTGTGTGTGTGTGTGTGTGTGTGTAATATATATATATATATATATATATATATATATATATATGTGTGTGTGTGTGTGTGTGTGTGTGTGTGTGTGTATAAAAAAGAAATGTGTGTGTGTGTGTGTGTGTGTGTGTGTGTGTGTGTGTGTGCGTGTGATGAATATATATATGTGTGTGTGTGTGTGTGTGTGTGTGTATGTGTGTGTGTGTTCCGACCCCCACCCCCGCCACCGTCGACCCCAACACCTACCCTCGACCCCAATCCGATGCACTATCCGCCCCACACCCCCCCCCCCCCGCGACCCCCACTCCCACCACCGCCGACCCCGGCGCCCCCGACCCCCGCCCCCCCCCCCACACCCCCCCTCCCGCTGCCTTCCCCGCCGCCCCGCGAGCACCACTCCTACCGCCGCCGACCCCCACCCCACCACACCCCCGGCCCCCCTCCGACCCCCTCCCCCCCCCCCGCGGCCTCCGCCACCTTCGGGCCCCCTCCGCCCCCCTCCCCCCGGCCACCCCCGCGGCCTCCATCCCCCCCTCCCACGGCCTCCCACCATAGCCGACCACCCCCCTCCCCACGGTTCCCCTCCGCCCCCTCCCCCCCCCTCCGCAGGCTACCTTCGCCCCCCCACCCCCGCGGCCTCCGTCCCCCCTCCCCCCGAGGCCTCCCACCACAGCCAACCACCTACCCTCCACCACAACTCCCCTTCGCCCCCCCAACGTCGGCTACCTCCGCCCCCCTCCCCCCCTCCCCGCCGCCCACAACCACTATACGAGAGAGAGAGAGAGTACCTTTGAGAGAGAGCTCCAAGAGAGAGAGGAGAGAGAAATATTTTGGTTCGAATGAAATTCCCTCCCCCCTTCCGTCGGTTCAATTTAAGTTAGGGCTGGCTATTTAACGACGGATTGTCGACGGATATATCCGTCGCTACGTAGTCGTATAATTTTTATATATTTTCCCGCCAGCTGAGTGACTACGTAGCGACGGCTACGTTTTCCGTCGCTAAAACTCGTCAGCTAGGCGACGGATGATCCGTCGCTACGTAGTCGCCCAATTTCCCATGATTTTTTAAATATTTTCCTACGTAAATATTGACTAAGGAGTGACTAACTAGCTACGGCTACATTGTCCGTCGCTATTTCGCCGACGCCTTACCGACGGGTTTGCGATAACTTTTCACCCTTAAAATTAAAAAAAAATTGCCTGTGATTAGACGGTAAACCGTCAGTATATAGTCGGGAGTCGGTCGCTAGTAGCGACGGACTTAATCCGTCGTTAATAGGCCGTCGCTAAAGCGATAAATTTTGGTAGTGATCTGGTACATTGGTATACTCCTTCGCCGGATTCACGAATCCGATCTAAGTACTATTAACTGGGATTGCGGGATGCATTGCATCTCAGATGCTTTCCACCCCTAGTGCTTCGAGACGCCATGTTGACAGAGGCATACAACAATTCGTCGTCATCCACTATCATTGATTGAGGAACCTGAGAGTAGTTCAGACGGTCGAAGACAGACCGTTTAGCTGATTGACAACAGCATTTGATAACTACCTCATGGTGATGATTACAATGATGTTCTTGTGGCTGCATTACAGATGGATGAGACGGATTTGTGATCTTCCGCTTCTGTTTAAGAAGTTCACGGAGATCGGTTACAGCAACAGGATGAGAAGAAGTCAGAGGAACATATTCTTTAATGATGTTAGGAACATGATTCCGATTCTTGAGATGTCCAGTTCCCTGAGTATACAAGGAAGTGCTAAGTTGATTAGCATATGTAAGAGGGTTCTTGACTTTAGAAGTCTGTCTTTGGCGCAAGTTAACCATTGGCACATGCTGCTTATGTCTTGTTGAAGTTGATACTAGCTGGCGCCTGTTTAGAGAGGTGCGCAAGTTAGAAAGATGTGGCACTTGTATATCTGTTTGAGATACTAGCAGTTTGTGTTTCTTAGATCTTGAGATGCACAGGTTTGAAAGATCCTGAATTGTATTTTTGGGAGTAGGCAAAATCCCATTTTGTGTTGCGCAACCTGTTTCTGTGCGTTTGGCCTAGCACAGTTGGGAGATAGAAAGTTCAGTTTGGATAGAACTCACTTTTTTAGTAGAGATTTGATTGTTTCTGTCAAGAAGAATAAGCTTTCTAGTACTCCCAGCATTGATCATTGCTTCGTAGGCAGTTTGGTCGACTTGAACGACCAAAGTCTTCTGGGTCTTGTCGATCGATGCGGTATCACATTGAGTTGTCTCTTTCTCGTTGGAGGAGAAAGTCGTCCCCAGCAGAGTCGTCATTTTGTTTACAAAAATAAAAGTTTTATTACAAACTAAGAAAAGAGTACAATATTATAATTAATTTCTGGAGAAGTACAACTATAGGAATCTGATCAGAAGACGATCACTTTATCCCTTGGACGATGTGATATCGAAGACACAAGCCTCTGGAAGATGCAACAATACTTTGTCAGTATATTATGATCATTAGTAATGCTTTAGAACTGATTTGAAACTCTATTTATAGAGTTCTGAAAAAACTGTTTTCTGAGTTGCGCGTACTTCAGGTTGCGCGCCTTCTATCCAGTTGCGCGAACGGCCATTTGAACTGCTGGAAAAGTGTGGTATCATTTGAGTGAGATGCACGTGGTCGTGGGCAGTGTAGTGGACATGTTCTTCGAGATTAGTGGCATGCGCGCCACATCATCTTGCTTCTGGACATAAAATTTGATCAAGTGGCGTCAACTAGCTAGGTTGCGTGTGGGCGAAACTCAACAACTGGCGCCTTTGACTAGGTCTTCTGTACTGTATAGATTAATTCGCATGCCACTTGACAACTTGTGCGGACCAGCTGTCAGTATTAATGACATGCTGACAAAATCTTCTCGAGCGCCACATTGCGCGGGATTCTAATGGATTTTCTTCGATTTTTGTGCTGTCAGAGCTGTCAGTAATGATGAAAGCCATTACAGCTTCTTGACGAGACTTGCTACGTGGCGCCGCGCACCTTGGCTTTGGCATAACCTGAGACTGGCGCAACCTAATGATCTGGCGCCACTTGATGATGGCACACTTTAATGAGTGGCGCCCCTTGATTTTTAGCTTCTACAATATATATATATATATATATATATATATATATATATATATATATATATATATATATATATATATGTGTGTGTGTGTGTGTGTGTGTGTGTCTACACATTTTACGAAGAGGGAGGGGCCACTTGTCATACATAGTGGGTATCAAAAACTTTGATACCCCCTTCTCTATCAAAGTTTTTTCCTTCCCAACCGGGTATTATGACCATGTTGTCCAATATTAGGGTGGCAACAAGCCACCAAGCACATGGGTCGTTACACCCTAAATTCTCGCTCTGTGGAGAGGCAATAAGTGAAGTGACTTAAAATCCTATATCAATTTAGTATATAGCGGTGTTAATGAGTAAAGCCTGCTACGACACTGATTTATAAGTGCGCAACCACTATGCGGAAGGGGGTTAGCAGTGTTTTACAGCGTAGGGAGTGGAAACCAGAGTTACATGAGAAGACAAGATTGTATGGGCACAAAATATGTGAGGTCCTCTTTGCTACTAGTGGACGGGCAGATGAATGGATCTGGGACCACTCTAGCAGTAGTAATTTTGATAATAAGGGCGTGTATGAGCTAGAGTGGACACATTCTCCTCCTTCTGCAGAGGCGGATTTCATTTGGGTTAATTAAGGGCTTGACTAGCAAAATGCCAATGTGCATGTACAAGTTACTTATTCGAAGATTGCTTGCTTATGATAGACTTGCGAGGTTCAGAGTCCACACAGGCGTTCAGGGGTGCATTTTATGTCGAAGTAGCAACGAGTCTGTGAGACATATCTTCTTCAATTGTGTGAAAACTAGGGGGATTTGGCTTGTTCAAGCTATAAAACTGGATGTGAGCAGTAGATCAAGGAGCCAGGGATTTGGAAGCAGTGATGGGGATAATCAAAACGATGAAGCATAAGGTCCCAAGATGGTTTAATAAGGCAGGTGGACTTGTTGCTACTGTCTGGCATGTCTAGAAGGTACAAAATAGACACATTTTGAGGGCCTTCATACCATAGAAATAGAAATTACTAATAATATAGATTTTGATGTAATGGTGTTGATGTCTAAAAAGGACACCCCCATAAATAAATGAAGGATGTAAGTTGTTTTTTTTCTCAATATAATTACTAATAATATATATATATATATATATATATATATATATATATATATATATATATATATATATATATATATATATATATATATATATATATGCCCCTTCTTATATGGGAGAGTTTTTACGGAAAAGTTACTGGACTTTAAGAACATCATATGTTTATCTTCAAAATTTATTTCTCTTTAAAAAAATGTAAATATTTTTTAAAAAAAATCTATATCTAGCTAAAAAGAATAAAAAAATAAATCTATCTATATTTAAAAAAACAAAAAATAAATCTATCTCTATTTTTATAACTTATAAAAATAGAGATAATTTTTTTTAAGTCCTATTCATCGATTTATTAATTTTAATATTAAAATTAATGTTAATTTTAATTTTATATTAATGTTAAGGTTAATATTATATCATTATTAATGTTAAGTTAATTTTTTAACATTAATGTTAATATTAATGTTAATGATAAAGTTAATATTAAAATTAATGTTAATTTTAGTGTTAATATTAATTTTAATTTTAGTGTTACTTTTACTGTTAATTTTACTATTAGAACTAAAATTAAAATTAACACTAAAATTAGAATTAATGTTAACATTAAAATTAACATTAATTTGTATATCAACATTAACATTAATATTAACATTAAACATTAATAATGATATAATATTAACGTTAACATTAATATAAAATTAAAATCAACATTAATATTAAAATTAATAAATCGATGAATTGGACTTAAAAAAAATCTATCTCTACTTTGATATGTTATAAAAATAGATATAGATTTTGTTTTTGTTTTTAAATATAGATAGATTTTTTATTTTTAAGATAGATATAGATTTGTTTTTTAAAAGAAAGATTTATATTTTTTTAAAGAGAAAGAACATGAAGTTAATATTAACATTAACATTAACTTTAAAATTAACATTAACAATAACATTAACATTGAAAAATTTAGCATCAACATTAGTGCTATTATTAATATTAAACATAACATTAAAATTAAAATTAATTTTCTTAAATATAGATTTATTTTTAAAGATAGATTTATTTTTAAGGATAGATTTTTTTTTTCTAGATTTGTTTTCATTTTTAGATTTTTTTAAAATAATTCTATCTCTATTTTAAAAAAAAACATATCTATCTATCTCTATTTTTATAAAATAAATATATCTCTATTTTAAAACATAAATAGATGGATATGATTCGTTTTTTAAGATAGAGATAGATTTATTTATTTTTAAAGAGAGATTTAAATTTTGTTTAAAGAGAGAAATTTTGAACATAAACATAGGTATGTTCCCTCTTTTCCCGTGTGTCTATATATATATATATATATATATATATATATATATATATATATATATATATATATATATATATATATATATATATATATATATATATATATATATATATATATCATCCATCTAAATAAATTTAAAAATTTAAAACAATAACTAAACAACTACCTAAATACTCCAATGATTATTTAAAAAAAAAACTTAACTAAGTATTTAACTATCTAATATGATTTATTTATAATTAAATAATTCTAACTCAAGTGGTCAAGGTAGGAATTATTTTTTTTGGTTGTTTGAGTTCAATTCATAAAAAATATAATATTTTATAATAAATTTATATTTAATTTTTGTTAATATTTTTCGTACGTGTTGCACGTGCACATTACTAATATATATAAGTTGGCTTTGAAACAACTCAAATTTGAGTCATCTACGCGTTGGTAAATCCTCACGGAAGATAATAATTTTAAAAGTAACTTTCTCTATTTTCTTCTGTATAATACAATACCCTCTCTTTTTCATATATATCCATAATAAATTATAATTAAAATATAAGCAAATTATCTATAACAAATCATAATTAAAATATAAACAAATATAATCTTAATTCAAATATAATTAAACAATTTTTCTACAATATGAGACAAGAAAAAAATTACGCATGTGAATTTACTACTCTACATAAGGCTAGGGCTATATATGGATGTTATTTTCACTACTTTGGACAAGAATCAATTTAGCCGAATATCATAGTTTGCACATCAAATTAAAAGTTCATTTTGTTAGTCAAGAGGCTAGTTTCACACAATGGTATAATTGTTTATAGTCTGGTTGTAATGATGGGCAAGATCGAATTTGGACATAGATTGATACAAGACCATGTTAAAGTTCGTGGCTATACACTAAACTCTTGAATTGTCTTGAAAGTTGAGGATCATATATTTATGGTTTATTTGCAAGTGGATACCCTCGACTAGTTCAGTTTTTCAGCTTGATATCCTAAATTTTTTACTCAACAACTTGATACTACAAACTATTAAATATTTTCAAATGCATACCCTAAGAGCATCTCCAGCCCTACTGTCTTGTTAAGTGTTGTGAGTCTTAGGTGGCTCCTATGTGGCATGAGCCACAAGACAATGTCTTGTTTATGTGGCAAAATTATATCTCAAAAGACAATGAGATAGAAAAACTATTTCCAATGCAAAAGTATTGAGGAGACAATAAAAATTATTTTTTCCAACTTTCAAGGCAACTTTTAAGACAGCTACTCATCTTCTTTCTTTTTTCTAATATTTTTTATTCATAATTGATGACATGTAAGAGAAGACATTGTCAAGTGCATTGTCTAGAACAAGACAATCAATTTCACAATGTCTTCTTTAATTTTTGCCACATAAGTTTCACAATTGACTTGACAATTGCATTGGAGAAGAACTTTTGAATAAAATTTTGTCATTCCTATGTGGCAACAACTTTTTTCCAAAGTCACAATAGGGTTGGAGATGCTAAAAAAAAAAACCGAAAATCCAAAACTTTTGAATTGTCTTCAAAGTTGAGATTATATATATATATATATATATATTTTTTTTTTGAGAATATATATATATATATATATATATATATATATATATATATATATATATATATATATATATATATATATATAATTGCAAGTAAATATTCTGTACTACAGTTACTAGCATACATGCACGTGCCTTGCACGTAGTTTAACTTTTTTTTATTAACTTAAGAAGACAACTTAGGAAGACTAAAAGACGATCTTCTTAATTACTAAGTAGTTCTTATTAAAATTAATGAACCATTTTAATTAGTATAAATATGCAAGGGTATTTTTGGATTTTTACGGTGAAGTCTAACTTTTGACATTATATATACTAGCATATGTGCACGTGCCTTGCACGTATTTTAACATTTCTTAATTAGTTTAGGAAAACTCTTTAGGAAGGCCAAAGGGTAGTCTTCCTAATTACTAAGTTGTCCTTATTAAAATTAATGAACAATTTTTAATTAGTATAAGTATGTAAGGGTATTTTCGGAATTCAACAGTTTCACCATCTAAGTTTTCCTATTATATAGTAGAATATATATATATATATATATATATATATATATATATATATATATATATATATATATATAATTGCAAGTAAATATTCTGCAATACTGTTCTTTGGCAACTAAATATTCTAATGCTTAAAAAAAACTTTAGAAACTTAAAATTCTGATCTTTCCCAAGTTTTTGCACGTAAGTAAATATCATGAAGTTTAAGTGTTTTTTTTTTTTTTTTTTTTTTTTTTTTTTTGAAAATCTTGTTCTCAAAAGGATTAAAATTAAAGCTGAGGATATTTAGTTGCTAATTTTCAAAACTAAGGAAATTTGGTTGCCATAGTTCAGGTATATTTTCAGTTGTAACTAAGCCTTTATATTATTTCAATAAATAGGAATGTGTTACGTGCAATAGGTGCCTTTGCTGACACCTCTGAAGCTTATCAACAAATTGTTAGTCCCGGGGTTTAATCAAAGATGGTAGACTCGATGTCGAGATCAGAGGTTCAACAAACGTTCACCTTCTGATTATTCTCGAGATCCAAGAGGAACACTATAATATAAATCTGATTACAAAAGCAACAATAATCAGAAAGTAAATCTCACGTTCTTCCTCGCAATCGCAGTTGCTGACGGACAGAACTGAGTTCAGAAAATAAATCTCACGTTCTTCCTTGCAATCGCAGTTGCAGACGGGCAGAACTGAGTTACAACTCAGATGAAGGAGAAGAAAGAAGAAGAGGAAAGGTTCTTGCTGGGGTGATTAAGATCACCGTTGCTCAAAGCAAGATTGGCCCAACACGATCTGCTTCCAGGAACCAGCAAGTTCACGAAGAACTTCTGGAACGCTCGTAAGTCAAAATTTGAGACTTGAACGGACTTCCTGGACTTTACAGACTCCCTTAACTCTCTTCTTGGTGCATCTTTCAAAGGAGGCTAATGGGCTCTATTTATAGAGTGGAGTTGAGACTTCACCTCTTCTCCTATCCGATGTGGGACTAAAATACCAATACTCAAAAATAGAGTTTGATATTTTAGATCATCCCACAATCAGCATAGAAGTGTGTCAGTCCACGCCTACCCCCCGAACACTCCCGTACATGCACGAGACATCCTGGAGTCCGTGTCCGAGTCCGCACAACAAAAATCAACTTGCATCCTTGTTGGATTTAATCATTTTTCCTTCTTGAAAAATACTTCCACATGGCACAAACTTGTGCCCACTACACCTCATGTGCACACCTCAACACAAGCAATGCATTATATTGAGATACTCATCATTTGGTATAGCCGATGTGGGACTATCTTTTCTAGTCCAAAGGAAAAAACACAAACAATCCCCCGCATATCTTAATATATGGGTTGAGCGTTTCCCACAGTGACTGCCCATCATACATTAGGAGAGATGTCGCTACGACTTGAATCTTCCCGCATAGGTTAAATAACAGCATGATACAAGAATGGACTAAGCCTTGAATTCTGTACCATAACTGCAATTCTTCCTACTCACATAATGACATCAACTGTTCTTCTAGCTGCACATTGAAGGCCTTGTGCCAGCCTGGTTTCAGTGTATAATTTTTTGGGCGTCTACAAGTTTACCCTGAAGAGACGGCCTGATATCTCTGTCCATACACTATAGGTGAGTTCTTTATAAAGAGTCATGACAGAAGCATTGCGCTTCTTTACGGTGCTACGTCGCTATGACATGGCTTAAAGCCGAGGCTTTACCCCACCTGGGTACCTCATCGTAGTGTCATACTACTGTAGCATGAGGTCACAGGCCTCTTTGTAGTGCCAAACTACCCAGCATGAAGCCTTGCGCTTCCGTGTGGTGTTACGCCGCTATGACATGGCTCACAAAGCCGAGGCTTTACCCTACCTGGTACCTCTTCGTGGTGTCATGCCACTGTAATATGAGGACATCGTCCTCTTTGTAGTGCTATCTACCTCTTTTTATTACGATTATTATACAGCATTAGGCTACATGCCTATTTGCGGTGCTACTCCGCTGTGACTTGGCTTGCAAAGTCGAGGCATTATCCCTACCTGGGAACCTCATGGTGGAGTCACCCCACTGTAGCATGGAGTTACACTCCTTATAGTGCTGCGCTACCGTGCTTCCTGTAAAGCACTCCAGGCATTCACTCTGCCTGAGAACTCATTAAGGCATTTAAGCCAACCTTTCCACAGGATCCGTTTTTCGCAGAAAACAACAGTAGACAACAGTGGTTGTAGGTCCATAATCTCTCCATATCACAGAGGACAAGTACCCACCGTTCCTGATATTCTTCTGGTTAATAGTCCTCCCTTGAACCAAAAGCTAGATGCCTAGTAGATTTCTCTTTGAACTAATAGCATAAAACTTTATGGTAGGATTGTAATAACACAATATCAGAATGCCTTCAAGCCTATTTTACAAGCTGTGTCATCGACCAGCTGGCGCTTGAGGCCCTTGGTGAACGGATCCGCCAGGTTCTCCTGACTCCGAACATTAATCACTGCAATAACACCCCTCTTGATGAGATCGTGTATTGTCCTGTGCTTCAACTGCACAGTCCTCTTCTTTCCGTTGAAGAGGTCATTTGATGCCACCGTCGCAGTCGCCTGATTGTCGCAGTATATCGGTATCGCCGGTATTTGCGTCCCAACCACTGGAAGATCATACATGAGCTCCCAAAGCCATTCTGCTTCCTCCGCTGCTGTATCAAGTGCAAAGAACTCAGATTCTATGGATGACCGCGAGAGCATAGTCTGCTTCTTCGATTTCTACGATATAGCAGCTCCACCTATTATGAAAATGTATCCACCTGTGGACCTCTCGCTCTCCACTTCTGAGCACCAACTGGCATCACTGAAGCCTTCCACTACCGGCAGATCTTCGCTGTAGTGCAGTGCATATGTCTGAGTCTTCTTGAGATATCTTATAACCCGCTTCACAGCTTTCCAGTGCTCAACGCCTGGATTGCTAGTGAATCGACTCAACATTCCTACAGCGAAAGCTATGTCAGGCCTATTGGCAGTAGTAGCGTAGATTAAACTCCCGATGACGCTAGCATACTCCAACTGCCTGACGCTTTCCTTCGAGTTTGGCTCCAGCTTCTGATCACCCCGGTACGGCATATCAATTAAAGGAAGATCATGATACCCGTATCGAGTGAGCATCTTCTCAATGTAATGAGATTATGACAGCACTAATCCAGTGTCTGTTCGGATGATCTTGAGTCCCAAGATAACATCAACATCCCCCAAGTCCTTTATACTGAACTTCGTCGTGAGGAACTTCTTTGTCTCCGTGACACAGCTTATATCCGTACCTACGATTAGCATGTCATCCACGTATAGACAAACGATGACTCCTCTTCCGTCAGCAAACTTCGTATAGACGCACTTGTCTGTTTCACTGACCCTGTAGCCATTTGACCTTATGACTTTGTCAAACTTCTCATGCCACATTTTGGGAGCTTGCTTTAAACCGTACAGAGATTTTACCAACTTGCAGACTTTGTCTTCAAGACCTTTGACGAAAAACTCTTCTGGTTGTTGCATGTAGATCTCTTCGGTCAGCTCGTCATTCAGGAATGCCGTTTTTATATCCATCTGATGTATTACCATCTTATGCATCGCTGTGAGAGCAATCAACATTCTGATGGTGGTCATCCGGGCTACTGGAGCATACGTGTCAAAGTAGTCGACCCCTGCTTCTGAGAAAACCCCTTTGCCACTAGCCTGGCCTTCAACTTGTCAATGGTTCCATTAGCTTTCTTCTTCTTCTTGAACATCCACTTGCATCCGATAGGTTTTGCTCCTTCAGGTCGATCAACCAAAACCCAAGTGTTATTGGAGGTGATTGATTCAATTTTATTGTCTATCGCCTCCTTCCAGAAAACAGCATCTCTGGTCTTCATTGGCTCATCATAGGTAAGCGGATCTACTTCCACATGATAGGTGATGAAGCCATCTCCGAAGTTCTTCGGCCTCCTCGCTCGCTTCGACAACGGCTCAACGAGTTCTGGTTCAATCGTTGTCTCCTCAGTAACAACTTCATCTTGGACAACTGGCTCATTAAAGATCTTAGTCACCTTTGCACCTTCATCATTCTCCGGAATATCCGTTAGAAAAATGTTCTTGTACCTTACAAACTTGTCTTCAAAATATTCAGCATCGCGAGATTCGATGATATGACTTGACTCAATATCAAGAAATCTTCGAACATCACTCTTCTTCGCATACCCCAAGAAGATCGTCTTCGTAGTCCTTGTCCCCAACTTCCGAATCTTCAGATCTTGGAGCTTCACATAAGCCAGATACCCCCACACTCGAATGACATTCAAGTTAGGTCTGACTTTGAACCAGAGTTCATGAGGAGTTACGTCCGAAGTTGCATACGGCACTCTATTTATAATAAAAGTGGCCGTCAATGCAGCTTCTCCCCAGTAGCATTTAGGAAGACCCGCAGTTAGCAGCATTGAGTTCATTATTTCTGTCAACGTTCTGTTCTTCCTCTCCGCTACACCGTTAGATTGAGGAGAATACGGAGCAGTAGTCTCGTTTATGATTCCATGTTCTTTGCAGTACAATGTGAATTCATGAGACCGATACTCTCCGCCTCGATCACTTCTTAGCCTCTTGAGTTGTAGATCGGTTTAACGTTCAGCTTCAGCCCTGAAGTCTCTGAACTACTCGAATGCTGCATCCTTCTACTTGAGAAGTCATGCGAACGAGCACTTCGAGCTGGCCTCTGTGGGGAATAGATAAAAGTTACAGATATCTGAGTGTACTAACTCCAGATGATCAGTACTTTAGTTCAATCGTCTGAGCAGCTTCCCAACAGTCTTGTATCTACATAGACCTTAAACTTCTCCACCTCTTTACCCCCATATTCCGAAGATAAGGTCCCGGTAGGATAGCTTGAGTCTGCTTCTATCATAGAACAACTCTTAGTCCATTCAATGAGGTGACTTCATCGCCATCAACAGAAGTTCGAACATTCCTTCAGCACCGAACATCTTTTCGAAGCATGTTCCTCGCCAAGAAATTACCATCTGGCTAGTACGAATGTCCATCTTTTAAGTTTGTATCAAATAACAGACTTTCTGAGATCAGATCTCCGAAAAAACTCTTGTACGTGCAACACGCATTCCAGTATCCTTATCGGTGGTTAATAACCACTATCTCGATCTTCATAACTTCTGCTAGATATATGTTCACCATCGAGACCTTCGTCATAACACGGCTCGTCATTGGTGAACAGCTCCTTTGAGAGCACACGTGTTTATATGCACTAGTGTCAGACCACTAGTCAGCTACCACGCTAGATAACTCAACCTGTGCAACAATAGCAACATAAAAATAACCAAGTTTAGCTATACCTGCTATTTTGGTTTGGGCTTGGATTTGCATTCACTCTTATAGTGGCCCTTCTTGCCACAGTTGAAGCAAGTCACGTGGGACTTGGACTTCTGTTGCTTGAATGAAGGACCCTTCACTTTCAGATTAGTGGAGTCCTTTATGATGAGAAGCCACCTACTTCCCCTTGAACTCTATTGTCTGCACCAAATTGGCCTTAGCCAGTTGGTTGGACAGAGAGTCCATCTTTTGTTGAGATCGCATTTCGTCCTCAACGTGGATCTCTTGTAGAAGATCTTCCAGGCTAATGTCCAGCTTCTTCCGATGCATTCTAGCATAGAAGTTGCTCCAACCAGCAAAAAGTTTCGAGACTATCCCTCCAATGACAAACTTGTTGACGAGGGGCATCTTCTCGTTATCTAACTTTTGACGCAACTTCAGGAATTCCTTCACTTGAGGTAGCATCACCATCTCGTCTTCGAAGAGCTACTTGTGGTACTTCTCGACGATGAAGATTTTGGACATGTTCTCATAATCTTCATATAGCTTACCCAAAGAATTCCAGATCTCATTGGCATTCACCTTCTTGGAATATGACTCTGCCAGAGAGTCTTCCATAGAATTGAGAATCAGCAGTTTACAGATGCTGTTTTCTCTCTTCCATTTGCTCTGCTTGACGAGTGCAGCAGCAATAGCATCGGCAGTTCCTCCTTCTGGAATCGTCGGTTCATCCTCAATCAACACATGGTCTACATCCACGAGTTGTAGATTAAGGGTGACCTTCCTCTTCCAGAATTGGAAATGTTCTCCGTCGAATTTCTCCAACTTGTTAAAGCTGGTATCGATGAGAGAAGCACGAGAGTTTTCCATCTACAAGGATCTTGCTTTGAGATTGTTAGTCCCGGGGCTTGATCAAAGATGGTAGACTCGATGTCGAGATCAGAGGTTCAACAAACGTTCACCTTCTGATTATTCTCGAGATCCAAGAGGAACACTATAATATAAATATGATTACAAAAGCAACAATAATCAGAAAGTAAATCTCACGTTCTTCCTCACAATCGCAGTTGCTGACGGACAAAACTGAGTTCAGAAAATAAATCTCACGTTCTTCCTTGCAATCGCAGTTGCAGACGGACAGAACTGAGTTACAACTCAGATGAAGGAGAAGAAAGAAGAAGAGGAAAGGTTCTTGCTGGGGTGATTAAGATCACCGTTGCTCAAAGCAAGATTCGCCCCACCACGATCTGCTTCCAGGAACCAACAAGTTCACGAAGAACTTCTGGAACGCTCGTAAGTCAAAATTTGAGACTTGAACGGGCTTCCTGGACTTTACAGACTCCCTTAACTCTCTTCTTGGTGCATCTTTCAAAGGAGGCCAAGGGGCTCTATTTATAGAGTGGAGTTGAGACTTCACCTCTTCTCCTATCCGATGTGGGACTAAAATACCAATACTCAAAAATAGAGTTTGATATTTTAGATCATCCCACAATCAGCACAACAAAAATTAACTTGCATCCTTGTTGGATTTAATCTTTTTTTCTTCTAGGAAAATACTCCCACATGGCACAAACTTGTGCCCACTACACCTCATGTGCACACCTCAACACAAGCAATGCATTATATTGAGATACTCACCATTTAGTGTAGCCGATGTGGGACTATCTTTTCTAGTCCAAAGGCAAAAATACCAACACAAATATTATTTGATATGGAAAGAAAAAGCACCCATAGTTAAGTTGTGTGGTAAGAAAACCACCTCGATCTTCTAGTTGTAAAGAACATACCTATACCTCTGCCAACAAAGAACTATATATTCCATCTAGGAACAAGCAAGTACACGCTAGAACTTCATAAAAATCAACAAAACAAGTACAAGGGAGTTTCTCCATTGTAGCATATGAATCTTACCATCTTTTTATAGTTTATGACAGGGCTAATTATTCTACATTATCCCAATATTAAGTGTATGTTTAGTGTTTGCCGATCGCGGCAAACCTGTCGCCATCAACCAACACTGCACGAACCGGGTCAAACGATGGACCACATATATCGTGGCATGGACCACGCTGCGAGAATGGCTAGGGCTAGCCTCACGGTGGTCCTGTTAACTGCTAGATCTCTGGGGTTCCGATTTCTGATTGTGGTCCATATGTTGTAGTTTAATGACACTTATGTAGATACCTAAGTTCTAATGCTTCTAAAACCTTCTTACAGTCCCAATTTCTCAACTTTCAGAGCTTTGCATTAATTCTTTCAGAAAGTGATGCAATGCGCGGCAAACTGATGTAAAAGAATGAAAAGAAAAATAGTTATCACAACTTGTGGTCCTAATTTTACTTTCTAATCAATATCATTTTGTTCTATGATAGATACAGGTAAGCAACCGGATAGGTACATATAAGTAGCGCTTAGTGAAAATATGACAGATGTCTGTGACATGTGTCCAAGTTAAGGGCTGAAGAATTGTAATGGAATAGTTTGACGATAATGGGAGAATTACTTGTGCAAAGAAGAATAGCATGTGTTGCTAGAAGGTGATAAGATTATTGCAGCAGTTAATGATATGGTAATCAGTAGTCTAATTTTACACTAAAAAAACATCAACACATATTGAAGGATTATGTTGCTAAACATAAATAACGATGGAAAATCGACAAAAAAAATTGTGGAACGACTTAATGTCACTGATCGATATCCGTCACGAAGACGTCGCAGTGTCGACAGAACAACGATGAATATAGCGACGAACTTCCGACATATATGTCTGTCACTAGGTCTGCTACGAAGCTAGTGACGTAAATGATGACGTTAGGATAAATTTGTGAATCAGATACAATTTATTCTAATAGCGACGAATAGTTTCCGTCAATGCTTCGTCATCGATAGTCAGTATTATGTCCCTAGTTAGTCGCTAAGGTTAATTTTTCCAGTATTCCATCATCGATCTGTCGTTCGTCCGTTGTCATTTCGTCTGTATTACGTCATTAGTCGGTCGCAAAAGATAAAATAAATTCATATTTCATTGTTGATCTGTCGTTCGTCCGTCGTCATTCCGTCGGTAATGCGTCGCTTGTACGTCGCTACATAAGTATTTTTTTTTTCCGTTTTAAACAAACATTATATACACAACATATTATAGATGATAACACAACACAGGACCAAGAATACTTACAATACAAAATCAAAATAACAAAAAAGTAGCACAAAATCAAAATAGTAACATAATATAACATGTAGAAAGTAATTTGTCCATCATAATAATAACATTTATACAATACAGAGTTAATACAACAAAGTACAATGTCAATAAGGACAAAAAACCAAATACGTCACACAAAATCACCCTATAGGTGGTAGTGGCAGGTACTGCAGGTTGCGCAAAAACTGTTGGTGCTCTTGCTCCTTGACATGAAGAGAGCTTGCTCTCAACATGCTTTGTAAAGTTTAGTCCCACATTGGAAAAGCACCATGAGTTATCTCAACATATATATGAGTATGTGTTGTTGGGATATGCACATGGGGTGGTGACCCTAAGGAGGGAACCATGTGGATGATTTTACTAAGAGGAAAATGATTAATTCCAACAAGGACGTAAGTTGATTTTTGTTGTGCGGGTTCGGACTCGACACGGACTCCAGGTTGTCTCGTGCATGCACGGGAGTGTTCGGGGGGAAGGCGTGGGCTAGCACTCGACTATATTGATTGTGGGATGATGTAAAACATGAAACTCTATTTTAGAGTATTGGTGTTTTAGTCCCACATCGGATATGAGAGATGGTGAGGTCTCACTCCACTCTATAAATAGAGTCCCCTTGCCTCCTTTTCAAGATGCACCAAAGAAGAGAGTTAAGGGAGTCCGTAAAGTTCAGGAAGCCCGTTCAAGTCACAAATATTGACTGACGAGCGTTCCAAAAGTTCTCTTGAACTTGCTGGTTCCTGAAAGCGGATCGTATAGAGGCGAATCTTGCTTTGAGCGACGGTATTTTTACACCCCAGCAGATTTAATCCTCATCTTCTTCTTCTTCTTCTGTTTCTCTGTAACTCGTTCTTCAGGTTTTAAGGCACCTACTGAGTAGGGAGGCCTAACTTTGTTCTTGAGATCTATCTCATTCGTGGCACCTACTGTATAGGCTTGCTAAACTCCTCATTTCTAGCACCTACTGTGTAGGCTTGCTAAACTCCTCATTTGTGGCATCTACTATGTAGGCTTGCTGAACTCCTGTTTTCCATCTATATCTACGTCTCAGGACTAACAAAAACTCCATCATAAATGTAGTCACATGTCCTCCAAAATGACATGAGCAAGAGGAGTAGGAGGAGCAGCATGAGTCGCCGAAGGAGCAACAACATGAGTAGCTAGAGGAGCAGCATGAGTACCAGTAGGAGGAACAATAGGAGTAATGGGATAAGCAGAAGGAGTGGTACCATTAAAAACAAGAAGAGCAAGCATTCTCTCATAAATAACTCTCTTCTACCTCTGAAGATCATACATCATAGTGGATATATGCTCCATACTAAGGATGCTAGTAGTAGGAGGAGGAGGATGCGGAGGATCAGTAGCTGACCGTACAAGTTGAGTAGCTATGGAGTATAGTGACCAATGCGACACCAATGACCCAGTACCGTACATGCTACCGCTCTTCCCTCTCCAACAACTTGTACCCACAAAATGTTCCTTCCAGTAGAAGTACGTAGCTAATTAGTGTCAGACAGCGCACCCCCAAATGGCCTGAGTAGATTCGCCCTCGTCGGCCGCGATAATCCCCAATTGACAGATAGATGGACCTGAGAAGATTCGAGCGATGGGAAATTCTCATCCAAGCTAGTCTATGAGCAGATTCGCCCTTGTCGGCCGCTTGTTGATTGGGCGGAGATTGTGTGGGTCAGGGGTGCCCCAATTAAAATGAAGTTATGTCTATACAAAGCTATCCGGGATAGGCTACTAACTAGAGACAGGTTGGCTAGGTTTTGAGAATCGGTTCCTAGTCCAGAGTGTGTGTTATGTGGCAGAGAAAGCGAATCGCGTGATCACCTCTTCTTCCAATGTCATGTATCCGGGTTTATTTGGCAACATTGCAGGACCAAAAATGGAAGCAATCGAGCAGTCAAGAAGGGGATGTCAGCCATCCTAGAGGAGATTTCGGGATGCAAAAGCCAGGGCCTTGGGGCATATAACAAAGCTAGAATCAGGCTCCTCTGTACAGTATAGCACATATGGAGGGAAAGAAACAGACGAATCTTTTAAGGTGATAGGATGTCCTTGAATGGCATTATAAATAACATGGAGACTAATGTTACTGTAATAGGGGGCTAGTTGATATGGGAGTAGAGTAACCATCAGATGTAAAGCTTTGTATGATGTATTAGTTCCTTTTAATAAAGTACCCATTCTTCAATATATACATAAATTAAAAATATCACTTTAATTATACAATCTGTCGATAATGCCAAGCGATATATGATCGGGATCGATCCACCCATGTGGAGACCAGCCTTACCATAATTTGCCTTAGCCTTGTTCGACTTAGCCTTGCACTTAGAAGTAACCATCTCCTCCTGCATCTTCTGCTAGAATTCCTCCTTATCAAATCCTTACATCCATTTTCAGGACGTGTCAACAAAACCTGGTCATTGATCATATCCCTCAGCCTTTTCTAGCAACTAACTTATAGAACTTCATGATCTCCGACACTTTGTGATCCATCCACAAGTAGTTCTTCTACAAATTAAAATAGAAAATCACAAATAAGAAAGTATTTAACTAATTTAATAGAATGAAATATTATAACATATACTTATACTAAACATACCCTCAATATATCAAGCCAAGTAAACATCTATGATATTGGTATAGACATGAAATTTAAATAAGGTCCATGAAAGTGGTCTCACGTGATATCTCCAAGATCATTACCAGGTCTAAGGGGGGAGAACCTGAAAATAAAAAAATAATTACAAATAGAAACAAATAAATCCTAAGTTAATATATGAGTTAACAATAAAATTAATTTTTGTTTACTTATGTCGCTCCATCAGACTATAGCTCGGTACGTCTCTCCCTAGCATGCCTCTCTGATGGACTAGAAGAACCCAAAAAACTTGGACGATGGACATACACTCCACTGTCCAAATATCATGTTGAAATATGGATTAGCTTTAGTAGGAACAGTATGAGGAATAACAGTGGGTGTAGATGCAGAGGTAAGAGAAGATGGGAGTTCCTCCCATCAACGACGAAGTAAGCTGCAAGGACAAACCATTATTAGTCATAATGATGTCGTCCTTAGTATCTTTTTCGAGCTCTGCATCTAAAGTGGTGGGGGAAGGTCAAGATGGGCCTCCTTGGAGACAGGATAATTCACAATCTTGGGACATCAAAGGTAGATTTATAGGATAATATAAATAATAGTGTCATGTTACTAATAATAATGGTGTCTTGATAAATAATAGTATCATGATACTAACTTAATATTCTAATGTAAGTCATAAATCTTACTAATCGAGTTCATTTTTGCCCTCTTCTTGATTTTCAACTACATCTTCGTCTTTCGAATCATTTTCATTTGTAATCTACTTTTTTATTTTTATTTTTATCTTCATCTCCGAAATCTTATTCCCCGTCTGATACCTCCATATTATCCTCTTTCTATATATGAGATAAATCCTTTATAATAATGCGAACCTCATCATCAATTATAGCTTGCTCTAGAGTAAATTCAACCTCCATATCAACGACGGTCAAATTTATATATGCAACTTGAGGGATGACCACCTCGTGCTCCTAGTATGCTAATTCTCCGACATTATAAGTCTTTCTAGCATTAGCCTTACATATAGTCGAATAACTTCGAGTATCGTATCATCGATTAGGATAACTTGTGAAGTATACTAGAACTGTTTGACTTGCTAACATAAAAGGTTCGAATCCTCCATATATTTTTCTTTGTCATATATTGACAAATCCAAATTGTTTGTCAATTTTTCATCCTTGCTTAGGTGTTGTTCAAACCAATCACATTTAAACATTACAATATTTGTATCAAAAGATCCAACAAATGGTATTCTATCTCTATAACATATCTTAGTACACCATAATAATCAAGTGTTGGATCGATATCTTAGACTAAGCTCCTCACACAAACCCCAGAACCCTTTGTGTAATTGCCCTCTTCATCGACAAACAAGTAATTGATAGGCTTATCAGTTTTCTATACTTAAAGCAATTAATGATATATCCATTCCAAATACTTTGCCTTCTTACTTGGTCCGATGGCTAATGCTTGAAGCTCTTCATTCTGTAGCTTGATTCCTAGATGAAAAACCTGGAACAACACATATCGTAGGCTTATTAGATTTGATTTTTTGGATAGCGTCAACCAAACATTTCTAGACTCCGTAGTAAAATTTGGATGATAACGGTCAAAATGCTTCTATGCTCCATTGGAAGGGTGAGATAATTCTCCCTTCATCCTTCGCCTGTTCCTTTGCTATATGTCATGCCATGTTTTGTGCGATATTTTTCGACATATATCTCCTCGACAACCTCTTTGTGACCAACAATAACTACATGTACCAGTAGGGACACACATTTAGCTTATCTGGTTGACTTTCCGTAGCCCCGAATTGGCTTGTATCTGCCCGCATGGCAGAAAGTACATTTTTCTTTGTCATTGTTCTTCTTATAGTACAACATGCAACAGTTGTGACAATAATCAACCTTTTATAGCCTAATCCGAGTGTCGCGATCATCATCTTCGACTTGCAGAAGTTTTTGGGCAAGTCCTTTAATACTTTCGACAACAACTCTCTAACAAGGTAGATAATCTAGTTGTAGTATTCTTGAGATAAGTTAAAATTACACTTAAAGTTCAACAATTGCATACCACCAACATGACAGAATGAGTATCAAAACCACAGCCGGGTATATCATGGCATCGACATCCTTGAACATAACATAGAACGCTTTTGCATAAGGATTCGGATCCTTCAGATCTAAACTTGGTCCGTCTACAACAAATACCTTTTCTTGTGTCAGGTTTTATTGCAGATGTTCGAACTGGCCTCTGGAGTAGTGGACTCTCTGACCTCCAAATCAAAGAAGCTCTAATAATATTGGAACAAAGGTTCTCCTTGAGCAGTCCACTCCTTAGAGTTCTCCATGAAACCCTTTAGCTAGAGACGATATCCATCTCTTTGAATGGTCTATTATGACATTTGACACAAGGACACTTGATGAGCCTGCATCCACGAAATCAGGTTGGCTACTGGCATATTTGAGAAATTTCTCAAGGTCGGCCTTAACATCATTTATTCATATCAACAATTTTTCTTTCATGTCGCCAATAGTACATTCATGTGCAGTCAACTAAGTATCAACTAATTTCTTTCATTGTTAGATGATTCTATATTATATATATTCAAAAAAAAGATACCAAAATTATGATTTGTCGACCAAAAGATCAACTCATTGGTTTGATGCTATCGTAATTCGGTCTCTACTTCTGACTTAGTACCTAATTTAAACACACGTCAAATTTTCTAATTATGGATTTCTATTTACGTATTTCCTCGTTCGATGCCTCCATTTGGTGCTTATAGTGTTGGGGTTTTGGCCTTTGTTTAGAAACTTTAGTCCCACATCGGCTAGGCCAAAGGAGTTGTATCTCTATATAATAGCTATGCTAGTTTAGAGATGCACATGTGGTGTGGAGGTGCACATGGATGTGCCATGTGGAGTTATTTTTTTAATAGAAAAAAGGCTAAATCAATAATTAAAAGCATTCATGCTTTTTGCTCTTGGAAAATTTATTTCCATGGGAGCTAAGCCCCGTAGGGGCTTAGCGACTCGGACTCGGACTCGCACTCGGGCTCATTGGCTGATGAGGCGTAATGTGGCATTTTGTTGGCACACTTTGCACTTAGAACGTCAGCATCATCGCTAGGTGCATAGTGCGCTTAAGTTGTGCTCGTTGCGCGAGCCACTTGTGCGGCCAGGCATGCTGCCAGGTTGCGCGACCAGGTTGTGCAGGCAAGGTACGCTGCTAGGTGCGCTGCCAGGTTGCGCGGCCTAGGTTGTTCGACCAACTGCGCGCCTAGTTGCACGCAGTTGTGCGGGTGGCACAAGGTTCGCAGGGCGCGTAGCTGGCGTAAGTGGCTTAGTACGCTTACTGCGTACGGTGTACAAGGCACGCGGGGTGCGCGAGTGGCGCAACTTGCTTCAGATCATGCCTGAGCATGATCTGAGCGGTTACTGCACGTTCGGAGTGGTTATTACCATGTCCCGAATATTGTGCTAACCTGGCAGTTGCTACTCGGGCCTTTAAAAGGTCTCTTCTCTCTCACAGACAGAATACACAGAGCATATACAGAGAGTTATAAAAGTTTATAAGTGTTTCTTAACACAAGTAAACAGAAGTCTTGAGAGAGAATAAAAGTGTTGTACCAGCGTTGCTTTTGCACGGGAGTTCGTGTACGATCCGAGGAGTAAGAAGAGCAGAAGTGTTCCAAAGTTCTCCGACGAACTTGCTGGTTCCTGGAAGTTATTCGTGTGGGGCGAATATAGCTTTGAGCAATGGTGATTATTCACCCCAGCAGGATATTCATCCATCAATCGCCTGCCATCTTCTTCGCTGCTGTGGATTACGAAATCTTTTTAGATTCTCATAATATCATATGCTGCTATAACAAGATCTTCTTAGATCTTTGTTAAACTTGCGCAACCTTCCTAGAAGTGTTGCGTTGGAACATTGATTTTATAATTGTTTCATCTTCTCAGTTTTCCATCGAAAAATTGTGTCCCGGCACTAACAATCTCAAAGCTATATTGCTACGATGGAAAACTTTAATGCTTCACTCCTTAATACTGACTTTTGTAAGTTAGAAAAGTTTAATGGTGAGCATTATCAAGTCTGGAAAAGGATGGTTTATCTCACTCTTCAACTCAGAGACATTGATCACGTGCTTCTTGAAGAGGAACCTACTGTTCCAGATAATGGGTCTGCTGTCGCAATCACTGCGGTTACTAAACTTTAGGCAAAGTAGAGAAGGGAGAATAGTATTTGTAGGCTGCTTATCCTGAATGCTATGGAGGATTCCCTAGCAGAATCCTACGGTAAGAAACCTATTGCCAGACATATGGGAGTCTCTGGAGAAACTGTACGAAGAAGACAAGAACAGGAGCAAGATATTTGTGGTTAAAAAAATATCACAAATGGCTCTTTGAGGACAAGAAGTCCATGCTGCCACAGGTAAAGGAATTCTTGAAGCTGCGACAGAAGTTGGAAGACGAGGCGATGCCCCTTTTCGACAAGTTTATTGTTGGAGGGATTGTCTCAAAGCTCCCTGCTGGGTGGAGTAAGTTCTATGCAAACATGCATAGGAAGAACCTTGAGATCAGCCTTGAAGATCTCTTGCAGGAAATCTATGTTGAGGACCAGATGAGGGCTCAACTAAAGGTGGACGCACTGTCCAAGCAATTGGCTAACGCCAATCTGGTTTATACCAAGGAACCAAGGGGAAAGCATATGACTTCCCACAGTAAGAAGAAGGACCCTAACAATCTGAACGTGAAAGGGACTTTCTTCAAGCCAAAGAAGGCAAAGTCTCAGATGCCTTGCTTCAAGTGTGGCAAGAAGGGCCACTTCAAGAATGAATGCAAAGCAAAGACCAAGCAATCAGAGCAAGGAGAGCCTAGTAAGGTATCTATGATCACTGACGTTGTTGCTATAATTGCGCAGGTTGATGCGGTAGGGACTGACTCTGACTGGTGGGTAGACACTCGAGCGACCTGCCATGTCTTCTCCAGCAAGGATTGGTTCACCACCTACACACCTACTTCTGAAGTGGTTATGGTGGCGAACCAGTTACAAGCTGAAGTGCTCGGGATTGGGACGGTGGTATTGAAGCTGACTTCTGGCAAGTCTCTGATGTTTTAAGACGTGAAGCACGTACCTGCTATCGCCAAGAACCTGATCTCAGGAGGCCTACTCTGCAATGCAGGCCTCAGGATGGACATCAATACTGGCCAGATGGTGATCTCTATTAAGAAAACATATTTCGGGAAAGCTTTTTATACCGAAGGAATGTTCAAAATTTAGCTTGTAAATCAGTCCAATATAATTAATGTAATTAATAAAATCACTACTTCTGTTTATACTCTTGAGTTGTGACATAAACGGCTAGGACATGTTCATTATAATAGAATAAACAGAATGTCTAGTCTAGGGCGGCTTATCTCCAAGTGTGGGGGTAAGGTAGAGAAATGTGAAGTTTGTGTTCAAACAAAGATCACAAGGAAACCCTTTCCTCGGATTAACTGAAGTACAGATATTCTCGAGTTGGTATACTCCGATATCTGTGACTTCAAACAATTCTCTACAAAGATCGGGATGAAGTATTTCATAACTTTCATCGATGACTTCTCAGAGTATGCGTTTGTCTACTTGCTGAAGGCTAAAGACGAAGCATTCGAGAAGTTAAAGGAGTTCAGAGCCGAAGCTGAGCGGCAGACTGGACAACAACTCAAAAGAATAAGAAGTGATCGAGGTGGGGAGTACAGGTCTCATGAATTCGTATCATTCTGTAGAGAACATAGAATTCTCAATGAGACTACGGCTCCGTACTCTCCTCAATCAAACAAAATAGCAGAGAGAAAGAACAGAACATTAACAGAAATGATTAACTCAATGATGTTGACTGCTGGTCTTCCTAAGTGCTACTGGGGAGAAGCTGCATTGACGGCCACTTTCATTTTAAATAGAGTGCCTCATGCAACTTCAGACGTTACTCCTCATGAACTCTAGTTCAAGGTCAGACCTAACTTGAATGTCATTCGAGTGTATGGGTGTCTGGCATATGTCAAGCTTCCAGATCTGAAGATTCAGAAGCTTGGGACAAAGACTGCTAAGACGATCTTCTTAGGGTATGCCGAGAAGAGTGATGCTCGGAGATTTTTTGATATTGAGTCAAATCATATCATTGAATCTCGTGATGCAGAATATTTTAAAGACAAAGTTGCAAGGCAAAAGAATATTATTCTTTCGGATGTACCGGAGAACAATGAGGGTCCACAGGAAACTGAAGTCTTCAATGAGAATGTGGTCCAAGAAGATGTTGTTGTTGAAACAACGATTGAACCAGAACAAGCTGAGCCGTCAGCTAATTGTGTGAGGAGGCCGAAGGACTTCAGAAGTGACATTGTTACCTATCATGTGGAAGCAGATCCGCTTACCTGTGATGAGGCGATGAAGACCAGAGACGCAGTTTTCTGAAAAGAGGCGATTGAAAATCAAATTGATTCCATCACCTCAAATAACACTTGGGTATTGGTTGATCTTCCTGTAGGAGCAAAATCCATCGGATGCAAATGGATCTTCAAGAAGAAGATAAAAGCAGACGAAACTATTGACAAGTTCAAGGCTAGGTTGGTAGCCAAGGGGTTTTCTCAGAAGCAGAAGAATGACTACTTTGATACGTATGCTCCAGTAGCCCGGATGACCACCATCAGAATGTTGATTGCTCTCGCAGTAATACATAAGATGGTGATACATCAGATGGATGTGAAAATGGCTTTTCTAAATGGCGAGCTGACCGAAGATATTTACATACAACAGCCAGAGGGAATTGTCGTCAAAGGTCTTGAAGATAAAGTCTGCAAGTTAGTAAAATCTTTGTACGGTCTTAAACAGGCTTCCTAGATGTGGCATGAAAAATTTAACAAAGTTATAAGGTCAAATGGCTACATGGTCAGTGAGACGGACAAGTATGTTTACACAAAATTCGCTGATGGACGAGGTGTGATTGTTTGTCTGTACGTGGACGACATGCTTATCCTAGGTACGGATATGGGTTGTGTCACGGAGACAAAGAAATTCATCTTAAGCAAGTTCAGTATGAAGGACTTAGGGGAAGCTGATGTTATCTTAGGGATCAAGATCATCCGGATAGACACTAGACTAGCGTTGTCACAGTCTTATTATATTGAAAAAATAATCACTCGTTATGGGTATCGGGAGTTTCCAGGAATCGATACGCCGTACAGGTGTGATATGAAGCTGAAGCCTAATTCAGAAGAAAGCGTCAGGCAGCTGGAGTATGCAAGCATAATCAGAAGTTTGATGTATGCTACTACTGCCACAAGGCCTAACATAGCTTTCGCCGTGGAAATGCTGAGTCATTTCACGAGCAACCCAGGTGTTGAACACTGGAAAGCTGTAAAACGAGTTATGAGATATCTCAAGATGACTCAGACATATGCACTGTACTACAGCAGAGATCCACCGGTAGTGGAAGGCTTCAGTGATGCCAGCTGGTGCTCAGAGGTGGAGAGCGAGAGGTCCACAGGTGGATTTATTTTTACTATGGGTGGAGTTGCTATATCGTGGAAGTCGAAGAAACAGACTATCCTCTCATGGTCGTCCATGGAATCTGAGTTCTTTGCACTTGATACCGCAGCCGAGGAAGCAGAATGGCTTCGGAAGCTTATGTATGATCTTCCAGTGGTTAGGGCACAAATATCAACAATATCGATATACTGGCGACAACCAGGCGACTACGGCGGTGGCATCAAATGACCTCTTCAACGGAAAGAAGAGGACTGTGCGGTTGAAGCACAGGGCAGTACACGATCTTATCAAGAGAGGTGTTATTGCAGTGATTGATGTTCGGAGTCAGGAGAACCTGGCGGATCCGTTCACCAAGGGCCTCAAGCGCCAGCTGGTTGATGACACAGCTTGTAAAATGGGCTTGAAGGCATTCTGATATCGTATTATTGTATTCCTACCATAAAGTTTTATGCTAATAGTTCAAAGAGAAATCTACTAGGCATCTAGCTTTTAGTTCAAGGAAGGACCACTAATCGGAAGAATATCAGAAACGGTGGGTACATGTTCTATTGGGCATGGAGATGTTACGGACCTACAACCTCTGTTGTCTACTATGGTTTTCTGCAAAAAACAGATCCTGTGGGAAGGTTGGCTTAAATGCCTTAATGAGTTCTCAGGCAGAGTGAATGCATGGTGTGTTTTACAGGAAGTACGGTAGAACAGCACTACAAGGAGTGAAACTCCATGCTACTGTAGGGACACTCCACCATGAGGTTCACAGACTTGGGGTAATGCCTCGGCTTTGCTAGCCAAGTCACAGTGGCGTAGCACCGTAGATAGGCAGTTAGCCTAATGTTGTATGTTAAAGTAAAGAGAGGGGTAGTCAGCACTACAAAGAGGAGGAGTTCCTCATGTTACAGTGGCACGACACCACAATGAGGTACCCAGTTAGGGATAAATCCTCGGCCTTGCAAGCCATGTCGTTGCGGCGTAATGCCGCAAGGGAGCCTAAGGCTTCATGCTGGGTAGTTT
This sequence comes from Iris pallida, assembly GCA_029216955.1. NCBI lineage: Eukaryota > Viridiplantae > Streptophyta > Magnoliopsida > Asparagales > Iridaceae > Iris > Iris pallida. Next base: position 25,041,986 of record JANAVB010016197.1, on the reverse strand, counting down.
GGCACTACAAAGAGGCGGTTGCCTCATGCTACAGTAGTATGACACTACGATGAGGTTTCCGATACGGGATAAGGCTTCAGCTTTAATCCATGTCATAGCGGCGTAGCACCGCAAGGGAAACGCAAAGCGCTTCATGCCATATCTCTTTATAATGAACTCACCTATAGTGTATGGACAAAGAGATATCAGGCCGTCTCTTGAGGGTAAACTTGTAGACGCCCAAAATTATACACTGAAACCAGGCTGGCACAGGGCCTTTAATGTGTAGCCAGAAGCACATGTAACTACATTATGTGAGTGGGAAGAATTTTAGCTATGATGCAAAATTCAAGGCTTAGTCCATTCTTGTATTATAGTCTGTTGTTTGACCCATGCAGGAAGATTCAAGTCGTCAGCGACATCTCTCCTAATACATGATAGACAGTTACTATGGGTAACACTTATACCCATATATAGAGATATGTGAGGATTATTGGGATTTTGGCCTTTATTTAGAAACTTTAGTCCCACATCGGCTAGGCCAAAGGAGTTGTATCTCTATATATTAGCTATGCTAGTTTAGAGATGCATATGTGGTGTGGAGGTGCACATGGGTGTGCCATGTGGGATTATTTTTCTAATGGAAAAAGGCTAAATCAATAATTAAAAGCATTCATGCTTTTTGCTCTTGGGAAATTTATTTCCATGGGAGCTAAGCCCCATAGGGGCTTAGCAACTCGGACTCGAGCTCATGGGCTCATGAGGCGTAATGTGGCATTTTGTTAGGGCACTTTGCACTTAGCACGTCATCATCGTCGTTAGGCGCATAGTACGCTTAAGTTGCGCTCGTTGCGTGAGCCACTTGCGCGGACAGGCGCACTGTCAGGTTGAGCGGGCCAGGTGAACTGCTAGGTTGCGGGGCCCAGGTTGCTCGACCAGGTACGCACCCAGTGGCAGGCTCAGCTGCGCGCTCAGTTGCGCAGTTGTGCGGGTGGCGCAGGGTACGTAGGGCACGCAGGTGGCACAAGTGGCTCAGAGCACGTACTGCACGGGGTTTGCAAGGCGCGAGAGGTGCGCGAGTGGCGCAACTTGCTTTAGATCGTGCCTGAGCATGATCTGAGCGGTTACTGCACATTCGGAGTGGTTATTACCACGTCCGGAATGTTGTGCTAACCGGGCAGTTGCTACTCGGGCCTATAAAAGGTCTCTTCTCTCTCACAGACAGAATACACAGAGCATGTACAGAGAGTTACGAAAGTTTACAAGTATTTCTTAACACAAGTAATAGAGGCTGTTAGAGAGAAGAGAAGCTTTGCACTAGCGTTGCTTTTGCACGGGAGTCCGTGTACGATCCGAAGAGTCAGAAGAGCAGAAGTGTGCCAAAGTTCTCCGACGAACATGTTGGTTCCTGGAAGCTATTCGTGTGGGGCAAATATAGCTTTGAGCAATGGTGATCATTCACCCCAGCAAGCCATCTTCCACCTTTCGCCTGTCATCTTCTTCGCTGCTGTGGATTACAAAATCTTTTTAGATTCTCGTAATATCATATGCTGCTGTAACGAGGTCTTCTTAGATCTTCGTTAAACTTGTGCAACCTTCCTAGAAGTGTTGTGCCCCGGCACTAACATATAGTGCTATCTAGCTCCAATTTTATGAAGTTTATGTCAGGCCTATAACAAAGAAAATTAGATACAACTCCTATCTTGCAGAACATGAACAATGTGTTACTTATTCTCAAATGTGTTTTACACACAATAATAAGTTCCCTTCTGTTAGCTTCTAGATTAGCAAAAAGATGTTCAATTATGGTACATATTGTTAGATTATATTTGTAACTAATGTAAATATGGCCCATAAGCCTAATCGTGTAGACACTATATATATTGTAAACAACCCTCATCAATGAGAACAAGGTATTATTATTTTTTACATGGTATCAGAGCCTCCCGAAAAATCCTAGCCGTCAGACTTCCGAAAAACCTTAGCCGCCAGACTCTACATCTTCCTTCCCCTCCCGGCTCCGACTACGCCGTCCGTCCGACAACGACGACTGCTCCGCTCCTGTCCGCCCGGCTCCGACTGAGCCATCCGTCCGGCTCCGACTGAGCCGTACACCCGTCCCCGAAGACTGCTCCGCTCGGCTCGTACGCCCGATCCGCACTGGCCGGGCCCGCTGACTGCTCCATGTCTGCCCGGTGCCGACTGCTCCGGCCCTATCCGCCCGACGCTGTCCGCCGACTGCTCCGTTCGGCTCCGACCCAGTCCACGCTAGCGCCTGACCGCGGCACTCCGCCGCCGACCCCGTCTGTGCCAGCGCCTGACCGCGGCACTCCGCCGCCGACCCCGTCTGTGCCAGCGCCTGACCGCGGCACTCCGCCGCCGACCCCGTCGGCACGCGGCCAATTCGCCGCCGACCCCTACGCGCCAGATCCGGCACTCCGATAGCGGCCGATTCGCCGCCGGCCCCGTCCATAAGAGGCCGATTCGTCGTTCGTTCGACCGATCCGTCGAAGTTGTACTTCATTTTGTACACCCGACATCGGCCCGATCCGTCAGAGTTATACTTTATTTTGTATACCCGACATCGATGATGGCTGATGATACTGCGTCCAGCTACTCCATTGTGACTGGGGTGGCGGTGCACATACCCCAAATTATCCTAATCCGAAGGATCTATATTTTCTGAGTTTTGCTGATCAACCAGGAAATATCATTACTCCTATTATTTTCCGTGGACCGAACTATGCTGAGTGATCTCGGTCGATACGTCTCTCCCTGATCTCTAGGTGAAAGATCACTTTTCTGGAAGGTACTGAAATCAAACCTGTTAATGATGCTAGTAAATTGCTTGATTGGAGATGTATGCAAGCGCTATTGGTTCAATGGGTTCTTAATACCATTGATCCGTCTCTGAAGAAATCTTTGCCATACTTTGAGGAGGTTTATCCATTGTGAAACTTGTTGGAGAAAAGATTTGTTGTTAGCAATGGCACTCGGAAGCAACAAATTAAGGTGGCTTTGGCTAAATGTAAACAAACGGCTTCGATGTCGGTGGAAACCTACTTTAGAAATTTGCAGTCTTTGTGGGATGAACAATCTGCTTATTTCCCATTGCCTACTTGTACATGTGGTGAACTTGCTGTAAAGTTGCAGGCTATGAGGGATGAAGACCACTTTCAGGACTTTATGTATGGGTTGAATGCTGAGTTGTATGGTCATACCCGATCTAATCTTCTAGCTCAGGATCCTCAGCCAAGTTTAGATCGGGCATACCAGGCAGTCCGTGAGGAGGAGGATATACGAAAATCTCAGGTCCAATCTGCTGCTGAGGAGGTGTTGGCACTGGCTATCAAGACTTCACCTCGTCTTTCTACTACTTCTAATAGTAGAACCTTAGATTCTAGGGACAAATCAGGTATGATCTATACTCATTGCAAGAAAACAGGTCATGATATTGCAACTTGCTTTGCCAAGATTGGCTATCCAGAGTGGTAGAAGACTCGTCCTCGGCGTGAGGGCGGACGTGGTGCTGGTGGTGGCAGAGGCCCGGCACCACAGCAGAGACGTGATGGGGGACGCGGTGCTGGTGGCGTAGGCGTAGGGGTTGTTCATCATGTCGCCGCTGCTGGTCATGGTGTCTCTGCTGGTCTTGCTGGGAGTTCGACGGATATAATGCATGGAGGGTATCCTTCACCACTCTCAGGTGAACAATGGCAGAAACTGATGAGCTTGCTGGGTAACGACAATCCTTCCAACCTTGGTTCTTCAAACTCTGATCGTCTGATGGGTAAGATTTCTTCTGTCACTTGGATATTCGATACTGGGGCTACTCTTCATGCGACAGGTTCTCATGATTGTTTAGTTGATTGCTTTGAGGGCCCTGTCTGTCCTGTGATTTTACCTGATGGGAGCACTATTGAGGCTGTTCTGAGAGGCAAAGTATTTTTGACTGCTTTATTGGTGTTGACGGATGTTCTTTATGTTCCGACATTGACTTGTAATTTGATCGCTGTCTCACAATTGATTGGTACCAGAAATTGTGATATGTTATTTACTCCTGATTTGTGTTTTGTTCAGGACCGAAGTACGAAGATGGTGATTGGAGTAGGTGAACAAAGGGGTGGACTTTACTTCCTGGGGGAGGTTCTAGCTTCTTTGGCTTCGGTGATCCTAGCATGCAGAGAGAGTGATTCTGAGGTTTGGCAAAGTAGACTGGGGCATCCTTCAGATAAAGTAATGCAGACTTTACCTTTTCTCTCTGGTAATAGTGTGTTTTATCATAAGGCTTGTGATATTTGTCATCAAGCTAAACAGACTCGTGATGCTTTTCCTGATAGTAGTAGTCGTGCTTTGAGATGCTTTGAACTTATACACTGTGATCTGTGGGGACCATATCGTGTTCCATCATCTAATGGGGCACGATATTTTTTGACTTTGGTGGATGATTTTTCTAGAGCTGTTTGGGTTATTTTATTGAAGGATATGTGTGCTGTTTATTCTATGTTTCTTAAATTCATTGCTATGGTGAAGCATCAGTTTGGGGCTGATATACATCGTGTGCGGAGTGACAATGGCACTGAATTTAATTGTTTACGAGATTATTTTTCATCTCGAGGTATATTGTTCCAAACATCCTGTGTTGGGACACCTCAACAGAATAGAAGGGTGGAAAGAAAATATCGACATATTTTAAATATAGCCAGGGTATTGAGATTTCAGGGTTCTCTTTCTGTGGATTTTTGGGAGGAATGTGTTCTGGGTGCATGTTATTTGATAAATAGAACACCTTCTAGTATCTTGCATTTTAAGTCTCCTTATGAAGTTTTATATTGTTCGGCTCCTTCGTATGATCATCTACGTATTTTTGGTTGTCTGTGCTATACGTATGATTTGAAATTCCAACATGATAAATTTGCTAGCAGGAGTAGAAAATGTATCTTTATTGGATATCCACTTGATAAAAAGGGATGAAAACTGTATGATTTAGAGACTGGTGAATTTTTTGTCTCCCGTGATGTTACTTTTTATGAAAAAGAATTTCCTGGGAGTGGCTCTGCTAGCGAGATGTCTTCTGCAACACGTTATACATCTGTTGAGGTGCCAGGAGATGATATAGAGGCTTTTGGGATGGTGCCGGCTACGGTTGCTGAGGTCGGAGTGGTTGCTGGCGGCTCAGCACCGAGTGGCGAGGATGCACAGGTAGCTGCAGAAGTATTGACAAGAGAGTCCGCTGGGGGTGATACGGATACTACTGATGATACAGGGGATACAGTATTGCCAGAGGTGCCCGACGAGGTAGTATTGGGAAGAGGAATGAGAAAGAAATCACAGCCAGTGCAATTACAGGATTTTGTGACGAATGCTGTTCGAAGTAAAAGTCCCCCTCTTCACCATAGTTCATCTGTTTCCGTCACTTCCTCAGGTAATTCGTATCCTCTAACACAATTTCTAAGTTATGACATATTTACTGCTGGACACAGAGATTTTCTTGCAGCTATTACTGCAGGTGTTGAGCCTACTTCATATCGCCAGGCCTTACGAGATTCAGGCTGGCGCGCGGCTATACAAATTGAAATACAGTCTCTGGAAGATAATGGGACATGGAGTCTTGTCGATTTTCCTCCTGGGAAGAAAGTATTGGGAAGTAGATAGATGTACAAAATAAAGTACAAATCCGACGACAGTATTGAGCGCTTAAAGGCACGGCTGGTTATGTTCGGTAATCATCAGGTTGAGGGGATCGACTATTCAGAGACATTTGCCCCGGTAGCTAAAATGCCTACAGTTACGGTGTTCTTGGCTGTTGCAGCTGTGAGAGGCTGGACTTTGCACCAGATGGATGTGCACAATGCTTTTCTTCATGGAGATCTGACAGAAGAAGTTTATATGAAGTTGTCGCCAGGTTTTTTGCATAGTGAACCCAACAAAGTGTGTCGCCTACGTAAGTCTCTATATGGATTGAAACAGGCATCACGTTGTTGGTTTGCTAAGCTTGCTGCTTCTCTGATATCCTACGGATTTATTCAATCTTATTCCGATTATTCCCTTTTCTCTCTTTTTAAAGGGAAGGTAGAGTTGTATGTTTTGATCTACGTGGATGATATGATTGTGTCTGGTAATGACTCAGGTGCTTTAGATGCTTTCAAAAAGTACCTTAGTTCTTGCTTTCACATGAAGGACCTTGGTGTGTTGAAATACTTTCTTGGCATAGAGGTGGCCCGGAGTGCAGAAGGAATTTCCTTGTGTCAAAGAAAGTATTCTTTGGACATCATTTCATAATGCGGCTTGATGGGGTCTCGACCTGCTGGCTTTCCCATGGAGCCCAATCACAAGCTGGCAGAATCGACTAGTCCAAAGATGGCGGATACAGAGACTTATCGGAGCCTGGTTGGGAGGTTGATTTATCTATCATTTACTCGCCCTGACTTAGCCTATGTTGTGCATATCTTGTCTCAATTCTTACAGGAGCCTCGACAAGATTATTGGCATACTGCTTTGAGAGTTGTCAGATATCTCAAACATGCACCGGGACAGGGTATTCTTTTGAAAGCTGATTGTGATCTCCGTCTTTCTGGTTGGTGTGATTCCGACTGGGCCAGTTGTCCCTTGACTCGCCGCTCTGTTACAGGCTGGTTGGTGTTTCTGGGGGGGGTCTCCTATTTCTTGGAAGACCAAGAAGCAACCAACTATTTTCCGATCTTCCGCTGAAGCTGAATACCGATCTCTTGCTGCGCTTGTTTGTGAGTTGAAATGGTTGAAGGAGTTATTGGTGTGTTTGGGCGTTCTCCAGGAGTCTGCTATGTCGGTGTATTATGACAGTCAGTCAGCCCTGCACCTGGCTCAGAACCCGGTATTTCATAAGCGCAGTAAGCATATTGAGGTGGATTTGCATTTTGTTCGCGATGCTATTAGAGATGGCACCGTAATAGCCTCGCATGTTCCTACTTCTTCACAACTGGCTGACATCTTCACTAAACCCCTTGGAAAGCATGTGTTTGATTCTTTACTTTTCAAGTTGGGCATTTGTGACTTGCATGCTCCAACTTGAGGGGGGGTGTTAGATTATATTTGTAACTAATGTAAATATGGCCCATAAGCCCAATCGTGTAGACACTATATATATTGTAAACAGCCCTCATCAATGAGAACAAGGCATTATTATTTCTTACACATATATTCAAAATAATTTCAGTATTGTTCAAAGCTTTTCCTAATTCTAATTTCTACGCCCAAGGGGATAAATTCCAAACACTATTCAAGACTATGCTTTCTGAACATGATGTTTCGTAGATGCGCTTATAAGTGCATAAGTAATAAAAACGACAAGTATAGAAACAAGATATGGATATTGGAATGCTAAGTAATCGATTCTTGAATCTAGCACAGAACAACAAATGTTATACGACAATTTGTTCTAATTTTTCTATCACTAGAATACCAAGTCATACAACATAAGCTCACAATTATGGGTATATACAAAAATTGATCACCTTCACTACCTGGACTCTTACTATGTGATGCGCCAAAGAAAATTTATTAACACTAGTACCAAGAATTCATTGTGGTAAGAACTCATTTGGTTCTTATAATCCTAATACTTGAAGGAAAAATTCTATGAAGGGAAGGCCAAAAACTGTGATAATGGATTTCTTCTATTGTCCTATATATCCCAACTTTTCAATCTCGGCAAATTATTCCCAAACACGGAACTTGTGATCATCAGTGAATAGGAGAGAACATCAAAATAAATATTCTTTTTTACTTCTGCTAAACCCAAACCATAATGACTGGCTGCAGCACTATTCCCACCATACCATCAGTTAGGCTTAGGGTACTAAGACCGGCCACACAATTTTACAGTGTAGTATAATAATCAAAATGGCCTATATTGCAAGAAGCCCAATAAGTGTAAAATTAACACAGGAAATTTATAACATCTAAATTTTTTAGGAATATAATAAATTAAAAATTTTACGGTTATAGATCTCACAATAAGGCGGAAGAGACGATGATCTCTGAGAGGCGGAGGAGACGATGGGCTCTAAGAGGCGACGGCTAGTTGTTGTGGGACTCGTCGTCATGTGGGTCAGAAGGAGGAAGAGGGGGGTCGGGAGGAGAGCACAGGGTTTGATCCGAGGGAGGAGTGTTTGCCATTGATTGTAAAAGTGCAGAACAATTTTATAGGAGAACTGAACTTAGACTCACAATACAAACTCGCTCGTACAAAAAATCCTACGAATGAAAACCTAGGTACAACAATCTAAGTACGATTGTTTATTTTTGATTCTGGGGGTGACGATAGAGGCTCGGGAAAGCGACGATAGCTCTGCCTTACTCCTTGGACGATCGGACGTAGCCTTGACTCTGATAAAGAAATGCTCTCGGGATGTGTGGAAAGACTCTTCTGTGCGTACCTTTGTCTTTCTGTGTGTCCAGCCGGGTGGAGAGAGTCTCTTTCTCTCTGGAATTCTTCTCCTCTTTTCTCCAGGGTTTACAAGAGAATGACACCTTGCTATTTATAGAAGTGGGGGTGTAATCATTAGGGTTTGCAATGATTGCCCCTTGAAAAGTCGGCGGCCAATAATCTAGACCATTAATCTTGATTGTATCACATCTGGGCAGTTAATTCTTGATTGCGCCAAATCTTTATGGGCAATTAATGCTGATTGCAATGAATCTTCATAATTTGTCATGACAAGCTCGGATCTCCCGCCACGTGTTTAATTTGCTTAATTACAACAAATCTGATTTGATCCGAGTAATTATAATGATTATAACAAATCTAGGTTGTTATGATTTGCTAGCAGCCATGACTCCGAGGGGATAAGACTGCCACGTGTCTCAACTGTCATGAGGATTGCCACGTGTCTCAACTATCCTGAGAACCGCCATGTGTCTCAACTGTTGTGAGTGGGACGTCCTGACAGAGCCGCATGAATGCATTCTCTAAATGAACCACTTATGGGTGGCCCCCACACTCTTAGCCGCATGAAGGTAGCAGCAGCATGAGGGTGACAGCCGCATAGGAGTGGCAGCCGCGTGAGGATGACAGCCTCGTGAAGGAGACAGCAGCATGAAGGAGGCAACCGCATGAAGGTGGCAGCCGCATGAAGAGAGCAACCGCATAGGGGTGACAGCCGCATAGGAAGCTTTGGACTTGGCAGGTCATGCCAGCTATAAAAGATTTTTTTTCCCTAGGAGCATGCCATCATGTCAGAGCTATCTTTTCAGCTTTATGTCAAAGCTGTCACTTCGCCTTTCTGTCAGAGCTGCCGTCAGGGCATTTAATGAAGCAGTTGCTTTATGGCCAGCTGTAGAGGCGGACTGCTTTGGGCCACGTGGCTCCTTCCTGAGCCGCATGGAGCTATTCGAGCCGCATGAGGCTTTAAAGGACATTTGTACTGCATGAATGTCTAACGGATTCCTGAGCCACATGAGGCTCTTTCTATCTGAGCCGCATAGGCTTTTCTTGTTATTTTCTATGCTTCTACAAGACCCCCTTCAAAGTTTTCAATTTGAAAAATTGAAATACTTTGAATAAGAAGCATGGCTATGTAAATTATTCTGGCCGCATAGGATGTTCTAGCCGCATGGGCTTCTTAGCCGCATGGACCTCCTAGCCGCATGGACTTTCTAGTCGCATGGACTGTCTGGCCGCATAGACTCCCTGCCACGTGTACGTCTCCTGCCACGTGTGCGTCTCATTAATTGCTCTTGATTTACTTTGGATTTAAAGCCGCCTTTCGGGGCAGGATCCCAGGGGTCGGTTTTAAATATCCGGATTTTCCTCGATGACCGAAGAGTCAGTTTTGTTTTTATGCAGCAAGCGGATCGAAGCGTCCCCCCTCCTTCTGACTATAAATATGAGCATTTTTGGTCAGAGAGACTTCTTTACTTTCTTCTGTCTTTAACTCTTCTTGCCATAAGTTGCTGCCTTCGTCTTCCTTCTCCGCTCATCAATCAACAATGGCCCCCAAGTCTTCCAAAGCCGCGACGAAGGGTAAGGGAGTGGCTTCTTCGTCAGCCACGGCGCCTGAAGTTTACCCCGACGTTCATCCCACCATTACTGGCAAGGGTTTAGGAATATCGTATACTTCGAAACCCTAACAAAGACGGCTCTATTGCATGCTTTATGCACAAGCTTTTAATGTGTCCCTCGTCTTCATCGAACTGTTCAAATTGTATGGGCCGCATGTATGTCCCATGTCCGAGCCGCATGGGAGTATACCCCATGTCCGATCCGCATGGGAGTTTGTCTAGTAGCCGTATAGACACTTCACAAACTGAACCGCGTAATGACCCGTCGAACAGAACCGCATAAGTCCCTCTGAATCGATCCGCATGAATCCCCCTCAAACAGGACCGCATACGCTCATCTGGACTGGGCCGCATGAGGCTCTGGCCATCTTCTAACTTTTTTCTTTTTATCTTTGATTCTTGAAGCATCCTTGCCGAAGGCTAAGATTATTGTGAAGGAAGAGCTGATGCCTCCTCTCAAACAAGAGTCATCACTTGTTAAGGAGGAGGTAATACCAAAAACGGAGGAACAGAAAGGAGAGCTGGCGCTTATTGAAGTTGCTGTAAAGGAGGAGCCCCAGTCTGATGGCGGTAGTATTGGGAGTTCTGACCCTCCTGCTCCGGACGAGGATCTTGCTCAAGTAGATCCTTCATATGAGAAATGGTTGAGGGATTGGTATATGCGCCCCCGCAATTAGGATTTGTAGGCTCTCATAAATGTCTGTCTTTTGTCTTGATATTTCTGTCTGTCTTTAGCTGCAGTTTGTGTTTTACTTCTTTTGGACATCAATGTAATCTTCTTCCTTCTTGTCTGAATAAAATAATAGAGAACTTTTCTGGCTTGCTCATAAGATGTAGTCATGTGAATGTAACTGATTTTGAATGAACATAATACATTCGCTTTATTCTTTGCTTGTAGTAGCTGCCCCAATAGGAGACTTTTTGTGGACCTATTATCCTTGGCGTACCCTGGTTCTAGATACGAATAATACGTTGGGAGGGACCAACATACTTACTCAGAGGTAATGAGGACGTGGTAAATATGAGGGTTTCTTCGATGGAGCCTTCCCACTTGGAAGGGACCAACATACCCTGGTTCCAGATACGGATAATAAGTTGTGAGTCATAACCATCGGTCTTCGAACTGCGAGAACGAGATCGCCCATCTGATTTTAACCTTCTTGTTGAAGGTTCCAGAGATACGTGCTTGGTACAGCTCGATTCGTTGTTGAGCTAATAGGCGCTTCACATCTAGGGCCTCCAACTCTTGTAGTTGGCGATGGTGATTATCATCTGTCGTCAATCGGTAGGTGAGAGCGACACGGAGTGAGGGGATTTGAGTCTCCAGTAGGAGAATTGCCTCACTTCTGTATACCAGAGAGAATGGTGTGTTCCTGGTGGCAGTCCGCACTGTAGTACGGTACGCCCATTAGCATTCGTCGAGCTTTTCATTCCAGTCGTGTTTGTTTGATGACACAAACTTCTTGAGAAGCTTGATGATTGTTTTGTTGAATGCTTCAGCCAAACCATTAGCCGTCGGGTTGTATGGTGTTGAAGCAATATTCTGGATTCGGTGTTTATCGCAAAACCGATAGAAGGCGTGGCTTGCGAACTGCGGACCATTTTCATGGATGATCCTTCGGGGCAGTCCATAGTGGTAGATAACGTGATGTTTGAGGAAGCTGATCACGTTTGAAGTCTTCACTTCTGCCAGCGGAATAGCCTCCGCCCATTTGGAGGAATAATCTGTGATTGCGAGTATGAAGCGATGTCCTCGCAATGAAGGCGGAGTGATCGGACCAATGATGTCCATTCCCCATGCTTCGAATGGCCAGGATGCCACCGTCGGATGTAGGAACTCGGATGGCTGGTGGATGAAATCTGCGTGGACTTGACAGGCTTTGTACTTTCTTGCATAGTCTATCGCATCGGCAACCATCGTGGGCCAGTAGTAGCCCATTCAGCAAAGGCGATCTTGTAGTTTTGGGCCAGGCTGATGGGCCCCACAGATGCTATCATGAGCTTCACGCACGGGTTCTTTGGCTTCTGTATTTGACAGACACTGAAGCAGTAATCCATCGTATGATCGCCGATACAGCATTTTCGTCTCTGTATCGTAGAAGAATCTGAGGGAACGTCTTCTGATAGAAGTGGCTTCCTTCGGATTCTCTGGCAGGATGTCGTAGACTACGAAGTCGATGAATGGTTGTCTCCAGTCTGGTGCTTCGTCGACTGTCAGAGCGGAGTAACTCTCAACATATTGAACATTGTCCTTAGGACAGACCAACTCACGGCCTATGATGTCAACAAGATGATGAGCATGATTCGGTACTGCTAAGGAAGCGGCAAGGCCTGCTAGGGCATCGGCTTCAATGTTCTGGAGCCTGGGAACATGTTCTATGAAGAACCCTTCTAAGGATGAGATGATGTCAATCGCTATTTGGTGATAGGGGATCATGTCTTCATGATGCACCTCGTATGAGCCTCGGATCTGATTAACGATTAGCTGCGAATCGCCGTATGCTTCAAGATACTCTACCCCCAGCTCCTTTGCAAGTCGAAGGCCAATGACCAAAGCATTGTACTCGGCCACATTGTTTGAGCAGGACTCCGTGAGGGAGTAAGCCCGATTGATCATCAGCCCGGAAGGAGAAATTAGCACCACTCCGACTCCAGCGACGATGTTGCCCTTGGGCCCCATTCTGGAAGCACCATCAAAGAACATTCGCCATACGGCATCATGAGAGGCCACATTTGAATTGGCGACCTCATCTGGAATCTCTTCGTCTATTCAGGTTGACTCCGATCCTGGATAAGCTGCTAAAAAGTCTGCCAGAGCTTGACCTTCAACAGCCTTCTGCGAGGCGAAGATCATGTGGTAGGGAGAGAATAAAATTGCCCAGGTAGCGAGGCGAGAGCTGAGTGCACCTGGCTTGGTCATTAGAACCCTGAGGGGGTTGACTCTTGATACGACATGGATGGTTTGTCCCGTGACGTAGTATCGCATCTTCTGAATGGCGAAAATTAGAGCAAGGCACACCTTTTCTACGACAGTATATCGGTGTTCCGGCCCCATCATCATTCGGCTGAGCCTGCTCGTGGCCTACATCATTGTTTTGCGCAAGCAGAGCGCCGAAAGAATGTTCCATCGCTCTTACGTAGAGCAGGAAGGGTCTTCCAGCAACCGGGGCTACAGGACTGGAGGGTTCGTCAGATATTCTTTGATACTGTCGAAGGCGCGCTGGCATTCTTCATCCCATACAAATGAAACGCCCTTCTTCATGAGGTGGGTGAATGGTTGACATCGTCCGAAAAGGTTAGAGATAAACCTCCTGATGTAGGCCAGCCTCCCTTGAAGGCCTCGGAGTTCACGGAGATTTCTCGGGGGACCTATCTCCAAGATTGCCTTCGTCTTCTCAGGGTCTATGTGGATACCCTGGGAAGTAATGATGAAACCCAAGAACTGCCCGCTAGATACGCCCAAGAAGGATTTTGTGGGATTCATCTTCAAATTGTGCGCTCGTATCAGGTCGAAAACTGTCCTCAGATCATGCAGATGATCTTTCTTAGAGCGGCTTTTGACGGCGATGTCGTCGACGTAGCATTCTACTGTCTTGCGCAGGTGGTCTATGAAGATAATGCTCATAGCTCTTTGATAGGTGGCGCTAGCATTCTTTAAACCGAAAGGCATGACTGTGTAGCAGTATGTACCAATTGGTGTTCGGAATGATGTATGCTTTTCGTCATCAGGGAATATCTTGATTTGGTTGTACCCCGAGAAACCATCCATGAATGACATACGCTCAGAGCCGCAGGTGTTGTCAATCATGATGTCTGTGATAGGGAGGGAGAATTCATCCTAAGGACACGCCTCATTCAGATTGCGAAATTCGATGCAGATTCGAATCTTTCCATTTTTCTTGAGGACTGGTACTATGTTGGCGACCCAGTCTGGATGCTGTTCCTCGCAGATGAAGCTGCTGGCTATCAGTTTGTTGACCTCAGCTTCAATGGCATTCATGACGTCAGGACGGAACCATCGCTGCTGTTGTTTGACTGGTTTTGCGTCCGGACGAATGTTGAGTTTGTGAAGTGCAACCTCGGAGTTCAGTCCTGGCATATCTTCGTAGCTCCAGGCGAACACGTCGATGTATTCTCTGACGAGTTGCAGTAGCGATTCTCGCTCTTCGTCTGTCAGATTCTTGCTGACGAAGATGGGCTTTGGAGAAGACTCATCACCGAGATCGATTTGCACAACCTCATCCTCGGTGGACGGCTCCCTTTGTTTTTATCGTTTCTCCCATTACGCATCTAGTTGTTGTACCCACGGCTCTAACTCAAGAAGTTCAGGAATGTCTTCATCTTCTTCGTAGGCGTCGGCCAATGCCATATTGACGGACAAGATTTGCCTGAATATGTCCCCGATGCCGACATCTGAATCGAAAGTAGGTGATCCGGTTGAGTGTGAATGCCAGTCGCATTCCTCGTATGAGCTTTCAGGGGTCGTTACCGGTGTAACATAACCTAGCCCACATCTGGTCTTGTTGTAGTAATCTCGTAGTTTCCTAGCCGGTACCGACAATTGTAAGGGTAATCGCCGTCCAGTACCGTAGTTCAAGCCTAGTGTAGTTTCCAGATCATACCCTAATTTTTGCATGAGGTACTTGGATTGGGAACTATACAGATAAAGGGGTAGTCTTCCGGTGTCGGGTTCGAGATCAACTTCTTCTATCTTGAAGGCTTGTGGATCATTGTTTCGGCCAAAGATGATTGGATGATCCTCTTCCTCGATTATGCGGTAAGCATCTTCCACTGGAGTAAGTTGGTTTGCGGTGTAGACATTTGTTACCTGTGTGTGCAGGTGGGTGCCTATACCGTGTTCCATAGCATACATTGTACAAAGCTTATTAAGCTCGAAATAATTCAAAGATAGCCCTTTATTGATGAAGTAAGGTATCTTTTCCAGTGAGATTACATCATCTGCGGATGGAACATCAGTGTGAGCAGCCACATACTTGGCCAGCTCTGGCTCTTCTTCAACCACCCCCTGTGTCAATGAGGACTGAGAGGATGACTTGGACAGCTTTAATCATCAAGGGCTCCATGGATGGAGCAGAACATGGAGTCGTTGGCGTACTAGCAACCCCCAGTTTGGTGCTCGGAGCTAGGCGGGAAGTTGTTGGTTGGCTAGTAATCCCCGGTCTAACGCTCGGCTGCCGATTCGTTCTGGGAAGACGAATCATCATCGGCTTGATATAGGGATTGAGCTCCTCTATTTGTTGCTGGCTAGCTCTAGGCAACCTGATTGTCAGTGGCTCTGTCGTGGGTCTTGGCGCTTGGCCAGACCTTGGCAATCGGATTATCATCTGCCCCTCTTGTATAGAGAGGCTGATTGCATCCTTACGCAGAGTGGCTGCAAGTGGTGCAGTCCTGCCAGGTTTGCGGGCTTGAAGGTGGATTGTCAAAGGTTCTTCCAATCCAATTGCCGCCTCAGTTTGAGCTTGAATATCTCCTTCGGCAAGGTGTCTTTTCGACTTCTCGTACAAGCATGAGTCAGAGTAATAGGATTTGACCCCTTTAAATGGATCAATATCAGCAAATTCTATCCTCACGAAGCCATACTTATCGACGTACTTGAAGCATTGGTGCAGTGTGGAAGGCACGATCATATAATCATGTATCCAAGGACGCCCCAGGTGAATATTATAGGAAGTGTCCGTATCTATAACATAACAGGTCACTTCTGACTGAAGGTCGCCGATTTGGCACTTCAAGCGAATTTTCCTGATCGAATAGCTTTTGCCTGAATTGAAACCGCTGATGGTGGTACTTGTCGGCATCAGGCGATGCATTGGGATACGCAGATGGTGTAGCATGCTCTTCGGGATGATGCTTATAGAAGAACCGGGATCAATATGCATTCGATCCACCTTGATATCGCCAATGTACCCAGTATAATGCAGAGGGCAATCGTGCAGGTTGGTCTTGATAAGCATATCCTGCGGAATGAAGACAATGTTGGGCATTGCACCCGTGCAAGCGCTGTCTTGAAGATCTGCAGGCGAGCTCTCCCCAGTGAGATTGGACTGAGCCAGATATGCGTCGGCATTCTGGAGTGCCTCGCTCAGTGCGACACGAACATCTTTCGAGAGTCTTAGGAGCTCGTATAGTGAGAATTTGGTCGGTGTGTTGGCCAATTGTGCCAAGATGTCAAAGTTGTAGGGCCTCTCCAGCCCATGAGGCATCTCTCTTTGGAGCGGTTTGTCAAAGCGAGTCTCCTTCGGCCTAGGCTTGTCGGTCGTTGAAGGCAGAGAAGGTCCTGGAGCATCAACAGCTGTTGGCCGATGATCTTCAGCCGAGTTACCCGGTGGAGGTTGGGTTTGTGCGCCGGATCGGGTAACAACAGCAGTAACTTCTTCGACCTCTGTCGAGGTTGTACGGCATGATTTGACTTTTCCACTCTTTTTTTTGCTGGTGGAGGGTGGTACGGACTGAGTCACTTCAGGTACCAGGTCCGGATGGACCCACATGACCTCCCCTCGTGATATGGTAAGGGGTACTAGACCAGTAGCCTGGTCTCGAGGAGGTGGTAGGTTAGCGACCTCCATCTTTGCTCTGGGGACGGGCACTACTCCATCTTAAGTCTTTGTCGGAGGGAAGCTGCCGAATTGTACTGACACCATATTGGCTGCCACGGTCACCTCTTCGAAATTAATGGCCAGGGCCTTAGAATCGATAAGATGCTGGATGTATCACTTCAGTTGGTAGCAGTCTTGTGTAGCATGGTGGATGTAGCATTGGTAGTGGCAGTACTTGGGGATCTCCATCTCTGCAGGACGAGGTTCACGCCTTGGAGGAGGAAGCTGAATCCGACCTCCTTGTATGAGTATGTCCAAGATGGGCTTGACATGGCCATCATCGAAGGAGTAGGTCATCTGAGGCCACTGCTTTTCTGCCGGCTTTAATTCGGGTTTTGGGGCTGTGTTGGCCACCATAGCCTGTTTGCCCTTGTTGTCTCGATTGTTGGAGGGGTTACCACTATTGTTGCTGTTGGTGCTAGGGCGTTTGCCCTTGTCCTCTCCTTCTGAGACGTGCAATCGCAACTGGCGAGCATTCTTCAATTTGTCTTCTGCGCTAGTGGTGCTGATAATGAAAGTCTTCCAATCCTTAAACTGACTTTCGCCCATCCATAGGCTGATCGTGGAAAGCAGCCTCTTTTGACAAATTTCAATCAAGGAGGAATCAGGGTTACCGGAAGGCAACTTCATCGCGGTTTGACGAAACCGCTCGATATAGTTCCTTGTCAGCTCCTTTTCTCCCTGGACAACGTCCATGAGGGTGGACATTGTTATGTCTTATCGTACTTCGTAGAACCTCTCCAGGAACATACGTTTGAAGCCGGTAAAAGAATAGATGCAGTTGTCCGACAAGTTGCGGTACCAGTCGAAGGCGACCCCTTCCAATGCTCTAATGAACAGCCGCGTAAAGATGGCATCATCATGAGGCAGATGGTCGGTTGTGACTTCAAAGTAGGTGATGTACCTTCTTGCAGATGTCTTCCTATCATACGGATTGATATTGAACGGTTTATATCTTGGTGGGAAGGGAACATCTCTCCACGCAGCAGGATACGGTTGTCGCATCCTGAGGTCTTGGCAGTTTTCTCGGGCGTGGAACATGGCCCGGAGCTCCTGGACCTCTTTTCTTGCTTCCCTGGCCTCGTCTGCAGCGGTGGGAGCCGATATTTCAGGAGGATTATCACCCGGGTTTGGTGCAGCTAAGTTCGAGTCCGCATTGACCGCGGGTCTCACGTTTGTTTGGCCAAGTGTTCTTCCTTGCAGAGTTGGAAGGGCCGCTTTGGTCTCGTCTATGGACTTAACCAAGGTATGCAGTATGGCCTCAAGAGTGTCGATGCGTTGGCGATCACTGGGACCATCTTGGTTGCTGTCCGTCATGAATACCGTCCTTACATGAGGAGAGATGGAAGGAACGGTGGAGGATATGCCATCTGAGTCATACCCTTGTACAGAGAAATCGTCAAGGTACGTGGGAATGTTCTCCTCTAGTTCGGACTCAGAAGGAGTGGTACCCCCAGCTTCAGAGCTTGCCTCATCTTGAAAGTTGTGGACGTTCTCGGGGGCGTCGGGATCCACTACATCTGTTGGGTTAGCCGTTTTCCCTAGATTATCTTCTTGGAACACCAGATTGCCGTGGATATTTGGGGGAGTGCTACCCCCGGCTCCAGTGCCTCCCAGAGATGTGGACGACGAATCTCCAAGTGTGGCAAATTTCGTCTTTGAGCGGGTACCTTAGTAAACCCCTCCTGTAACGGTGGTAGACAACCGCTTAGAAGAGAGTTTCTTGGTTACGCCGGTCGAGATTTTCGGACTGGAGACATTTGTTTTCTTTCCTCTACAGCTGCCAGGAATCTTCAGATCAGAATTGCAGGAGGCGACGAGAAGCGCCTCGTCTTCTGAGCTTGGGTGTTGCAGCCGTTGGAAGACGGACCGCCGATCTTCTTGTACTGTCGTCTTATTGCAGCAACAGTTGACAATGACTTGGGTGCATTGATGTCCCTTACAGGACTCTCTGCGCACCAAGTCTTCGTCTCTTTTCTTACGTTTGTGAGGAATCACGTTGCGCAAGTCACCCATTTTGTGGGCCTGGGAGTTCTGAGTACACGAGTGTGTTGGCATCCTGCCTGCTCCTAGATGTGGGGGTAGTCCGAGTACTTGCCCCTGGCCATTGTTGGGAGATTCTTGATAACTATCCCGTTTGTTGGTCGCCGGGGGCTGGACACAGGTAGTTCTGTACAACTTTCCATCAGGGGCCCGTGTAATAGTAAGCGGGATGCCCTGATAGTCAGAAGTTGGGACGGCCGACTGAGCTCGACGAGCCCGTGCTGACCGAAACTTCTTCCCTTTGGCACCCGAGAGTGCATAATAGGAAGAGTCCATGTTGGCCACAACAGAGCCTGGCATATACTCCAGAGAGCCTCCAAGGTCAGGACCGCATGAGAGGCGGTCAAAGACTGACCGTGAGCCGCATGGGATAGATAGTATGTGGCTGGGATCGGTGGCCGTGCAGGCTGTCTGCATGTGGTTGTCTTTTATGGCCGCATAAACCTTCTGTATGCGGCTAGTAGCGGTGGCCGCATGAACCTTCGGAATGCAGCTGGAAGTCGTGACCGTACAGGCTGCCTACATACGGCTAGCGGTTTTGGCCGCATGGGCTTTCTGCATGCGGCTGACTTCTGTGGCCGCATGAGTCTTCTTCATGCGGCTGGCGGTTGCGGCCGCATGAGCCTTCTTCATGCGGCTGGCATCCTTATGCGGCTTGGACCGCATAGAGTTCCTCTTTGCCCCTGCAAGTCCAGCATCTTAGTGTTTTCTTCTGCTAGACTTGGGGACAACAGAGTCCTTTATGACCTGAAGTGGGGCCACATGAGAGTTTTCTTTGCCATTTTGAGCAAAAGAGAGTACTTCTTTGAGAGTTTAGGGAGGAACGAATGATTTAGGCCTCCACTTCCTGCGGGCCTTCTTTGTGCGGGCTCGCCGCTGGACCGGGCCTGCGCTCCCGTCGGAGAGCATTTTTTTAAATGCCTGTTGGTCGAACCGGGCGACCAGCATTTGTTGAGTGAAGCCAAGTTTGGCTGCGTCTGATTGCGTCACCAATCCCTCAGCCATGGAGAAGTTACTCTCGAGCAGAGTCGCCATCGTATTTGCCATTGATTGTAAAAGTACCGAACAATTTTATAGGAGGACTGAACTTAGACTCACAATACAAATCCGCTCGTACAAAGAAAGCCTAGGAATGAAAACCTAGGTACAGCAATCTAAGTACGATTGTTTATTTTTGAGTCTGAGGGGTGACGATAGAGGCTCGGGAAAGCGATGGCAGCTCTGCCTTACTCCTTGGACGATTAGATGTAGCCTTGACTCTGATGAAGAAATGCTCTCGGGATGTGTGGGAAGACTCTTCTGTGCGTGCCTATGTCTCTCTGTGTGTCCAGCCGGGTGGAGAGAGTCTCTTTCTCTCTGGAATTATCCTCCTCTTTTTCTCCAGGTTTTGCAAGGGAATGGCACCTTGCTATTTATAGAAGTGGGGTGTGATCATTAGGGTTTGCAATGATTGCCTCCTTGAAAAGTCGGCGGCCAATAATCTAGACCATTAATCTTGATTGCATCATATCTGGGCAGTTAATTCTTGATTGCGCCAAATCCGTATGGGCAATTAATGCTGATTGCAATGAATCTTCATAATTTGTCATAACAAGCTCGGATCTCCCGCCACGTGTTCAATTTACTTAATTACAACAAATCTGATTTGATCCGAGTAATTATGATGATTATAACAAATCTAGGTTGTTATGATTTGCTAGCAGCCATAACTCTGAGGGGATAAAACTGCCACGTGTCTCAACTGTCATGAGGATCGCCACGTGTCTCAACTATCCTGAGGACCGCCATGTGTCTCAACTGTCGTGAGTGGGACGTCCTGACAGAGCCGTATGAATGCATTCTCTAAATGAACCGCATATGGGTAGCCCCCACACTCCTAGCTGCATGAAGGTAGCAGCCGCATGAGGGTGACAGCCGCATAGGAGTGGCAGCCGCGTGAGGATGGCAGCCTCGTGAAGGAGACAGCCGCATGAAGGAGGCAGCCGCATGAAGGTGGCAGCCGCATGAAGGTGGCAGCCGCGTGAAGGAGGCAGCCGCATGAAGAGAGAAACCGCATGAAGAGAGCAACCGCATGAAGAGAGCAACCGCATAGGGGTAACAGCCACATAGGAATGGCAGCCGCATAGGGAGCTTTGGACTTGGCGGGTCATGCCAGCTATAAAAGATTTTCTTTTTTTCCCTAGGAGCATGCCATCATATTGTCAGAGCTATCTTTTCAGCTTTATGTCAAAGCTGTCACTTCGTCTTTCTGTCATAACTGCCGTCAGGACATTTAATGAAGCAGTTGCTTTATGGCCAGCTGTAGAGGCGGACTGCTTTGCGCCACGTGGCTCCTTCCTGAGCCGCATGGAGCTATCCGAGCCGTATGAGGCTTGAAAGGACTTTTGAACCGCATGAATGTATAACGGATTCCTGAGCCGCATGAGGCTCTTTCTATCTGAGCCGCATGGGCTTTTTTTGTTATTTTCCATGCTTCTACAAGGAAGAGAAGGGAATTTTTTTTGTGTTCTGGCAATTTTATGTTTGGTAGCGATGGAATTGTTGCGTCCCTATGTATATCTTGACGCCTTAGCGATTGGTTTTTTTTTCAGAATAAGATATATGTCGCCTTTAAGTCGCAGGTCCATCGCTACTCAGCTATGGATCATATTCTGTTTTTGACGTTAGTTGCTATCTTGATCAATTATTGTAGTGATTAGTAGTTTTCAGAATGTTAAGAACGAGAGCCAACTAAAATCAGTTAGAATCCAGGCTAAAAGAGTTATAATCCAAAGGCGTCATACTAATTTCGCTCATCATTAGAGTAAGATAGATCAATAAATACAGCTTCTTCAGATGCCATCCTACATTAACTTGATCATACAAATGCAAAGGGAGCTCACTACACTTAGATAAACTTAACTGCATTATCATGGAATCTCACCACTTCTCACATTAGAATGTTGTCGGTTCCATATCGTGTTAGTCCCGGGGTATAATTTTTTCGATGGAAAACAGATTTATGCAACACTTCGAAGAAGGTGCACGATAGAGATCCCGGAGGATTCTGAGAGACAAACTCATATGTAGCACTTCGAATGAGGTACAAATGAATTCGTAGCAGCAACAGTAAAAATTCCATAAACAGTTTCTGATTAGATCAAAACTGTACTCGTTCAGAACGAGTTGCAAGTGGATGAACAGAAGAATAAAGAAGATGGAATGAGAGAACGGCCTGCAGGGGTGAATGATCACTGACGTTCAAAGCTTGATTCGCCCCGACACTAGCTTCCAGGAATCAGCAAGTTCAGAAAAAAAAACTTATGGAACACTCTGCTCTTCTGACTCCTCGGACAACACTGATCTCTCTGTCTATGTTCCTCTCTTCTCTATTCTAGATTTTAGAAATGACTTGTAGAATGAACCACATACGAATGAGAGAGAACAGAGGAACATATATACTGCCTATCCAGTAACCGCCCAGTCTATGAAACTTACGGGACGTGCCCATTAAATGAGGAACCATTTCGTAACTGTTCAGTTCGTAGATAGGCACGTTTGCGCTAATTGGTGCACAGTGCGCCATTTGTGCCAATTGTGCACAACGTGCGCACTCGAGCTCAATCGTGCACACGTACAGCACTGCACCAACTGTGCACAGCACGTACTGTGCGCCAACTGCGTACTGTGCGCCAACTGCGCACAGCACGTACTGTACGCCAACTAGCAGCTCCATCAGGTCGTGCCAACTGGCGTGCCATCAGGCAACGCCACCTGGTCGTGCCATCTGGCCGCGTAATCGGGCCACACGAATGGGCGTACAATGTCACGACCCGTACCCTAGAGTAAGGGCACGAGACGTGGGTACGTCCAGCCTATGCCGCAGTATCGGCGGTAGAATGCTATCCTAGGTCAACATCTAACAATATAAAGGTACATGTACAGTATATACACTCCGAATGGAGGTGACATAGCAATACAGTCTCAATCACATCTAAGGTAGAGCATGATAAAAGATAGATAGATAGATAGATAGATAGATAGATAAGAACAGAATGAAATCCACAGAGAATACAATCCAGATAAGTCTAAGTGTCTAAATAAATACATATCCCAAATAACATCTCAGAATCTCAATACAGTAATCCAGAAAAGATAATGAAGAACATCCTAATCTAGGGGAGTGTCATCCACTGCTAGTGGGTCCTGCTGCTGGTCCAGGTCACAGCAATCCTCTAGGGTCGTACATAATAAGTAGGGCAGAACGCCTCAGCCTCGTCCTCTATAATATTTTCAACAGGTCCAGTCAGGACAGGAGCGAGCAAAATACATCTCAACAAATCATAACAGGTCAGGAAATATAAACATGCTAGAGAGTAAGAACAGGAAACTGAAAGAATAATCATGATGAAAAAGGAAGACTGTAAGTAAATAGCTGTAATATATAGAGAACTATCAGTGACTAGTGATTCAGAGCACAAGATGGTTATATAAACGGCACGATGTTGCACACGAGTAATCTAAAGAGGTTGCACACGAGTAATCTACTGGATTGATTACATAACCACTTCTACTCCCCCGCCCCATTCAATACACAAGGATCTAGCCAAGTTATGTTATTGCACACGAAGTATAGTCGCACACGAAGATCATGTGAGCACATGAGTATACACGTTTCACACGATTTGCACACGAAAAGCACGAACACAAGGAGTACACGATGCTCACGATAAAGTACACGAACACGAAATATCCGATGTATCCGCTAAGGGGATAACATCGTACGACAAGATCCATATAGTACTAATCCATGTTTCCAACGTGTCAGCATCATGTAAAGTAATCTAAAGCAGGAAATATACTCCTAAGCAGGATATGAAATGATCAGAGAATGTACTCGCCTGTATCCTGAGTATCTGATGAGTATCTACTGTCCGAGGAGTGGTGTCTGTCTTCTATAGAATAGTACAAGTCACTATAAGTCTAAAATGATATAACAGACTGCTACAATGCATCTACATAAAGTTTGGGGTCAAACTGGACTAAAGTCAACTCTCGGTCAACTCTAGTCAACTAGACTAGTCAAACTAGGTCAAACCTAAGCCAAACAAGTCTCACTATGCCTAACCAGCCTATTCTAGCAAGCACACACCATTTCTAGACCATACAAGTCAACTACACCCTTAACTGGCATTCAAGCCATACCCATAGGCAATGAGCCATAGGCTAAAGGCCCATAGGCAATGTAACCTATAGTCCAATCACATATTCACATATACACATATATTAATATATCTAAATTAATATAATAACACATATTATAATATATAGGCTACCTATAATATATGCATCACACATGGATATATATATATACATATATACATATGCATATACATAGAAGGATAGGTAGAAGGCAATCATGTACTTGTGTACATGTGTGTTAGCATGTTGCATGTGTTTCCTGTGTGTGTGAAAGTGAGGGTGTCATGAGAGTGTGATATAGGGTGTCAATGTAATTTAGAGTGTGTGTGAGTGTGTTGAGAGTTCAGGAACATGTGTGTGATACAAGGGTATGTGTGTATATAAGGAATAGGAAACAGTGAACCATACACAAAGTGTTATATAGTGTAGTGAGTGCCATATAGAAAACAGTGTACTTGTGTAAACCTGTGAACAGTGGAGTGAAACATAGGAAAACAGGATTTGGGAAAAGTAGAGTGTGTGTTCAGGGATTGCAATGACAGTAAGGCAAGTTGGCATTGTCATGTGAAATTAACCAAAGTGTCATATGTGAAAATCACATTGACAGTTCTAATAAGGAACTAGTTGATAGTTAATCAACGAAATCAATTGACAGTTCAATAGGAAAATCAAGACAGTTTTTAAAAGGAAAGGAAAAACAATTCGACAGCTTATAGGTGAATCAAAATGGTAGTTATAACTAGAACCCAATGGCAGTGTCAAACAGGGATTTAAATGCTCAAACAAAATAGTGAATCAATTTTCAGTATTAATAGGAAAATAAATCATTCAACTAATGTATCAGTCAATACATACAGCCCAATCCCATTGTCTAATTTCCATTCCATGACATAAAGCCTAATCTATCATGTAAAACCTGTCTAACAGGTATCAATACATATGTAGGATCAATCATGTCCATTTAAAAACATCATTTAATCAATTTAAGAAAGGAAATCAAATCTCAGGAATCAAGAACTGGACTGCGTATCAGTCCTACCTTAACAGCCCAATCCACATGCTCGAAATCCCATTAATGATCTAAAAACTTAATCTATCTTGTAAAATCAAACTAACATGAAATAATACACATGTCCAAGAATTAAAATGATAATTTATTCATCAATTAAACAGTTAAAACTGGAATGAACACAGTGAATTAACAGAACTGGACTGCGTGGAATAGGTCAGTCTCGTGCACGTGTTCCTTGGGCTCGTGCACCCGACACGACACGACACAAATCCCGTGCTTGTGTCCCAGTGTCGAGGGGGTCTAGGTCTAGGATGTGGATACCCTAAATTGGGTCCACGACATGTGTGTGTGTGACACGACACGTGTATCAGTAGCCAAAATCGGCTGAACCGATACAGTAAAATATCAGTGCACACACGAATACGTATCCAATACGACACGAGGACTCGTGCAACTTGGAGAGCCTCGTGTCACTGTCCGCCCCAATGTGTGTGTCAAAAATCTCGTGTCCAAGTGGCGTGTCCAACGAGTATTTGCCCCCGAGTAGCAGGGAACTGCTACGCGTGCGGGAACGCATGTGTTCGCGTGTCCAATCCGACACGACACGATGCAATAATCACCTCAGACAACCAAAAACCAACAAGCAAGACCAAACCCTAATTTTCTATTTAAACACAATCAGAAAATATGAACGAAATGCCCACTGTGGTATTTCGTCGAACACTTGGTAGGCCCACTGATACGTGTCCGATACAGACACGTATCGGACACGAAACCTAGCAAAACCTATACCAACGGTTAGAGGACTCCTAGGGCTTCCTATTTATGCCTAGAAACTGAAATTTTATGGAGGGAATGGGAAGTTACCTAGGTGTGTCAAATTGCTCAAAAAGCTCCAAAGAGGGGTGTTCTTCTTGCTATCCAAACTTCACCAAATTGTTCCTCCACTGAATTTCTTTACCATGGACAGAAAGTATACAGGGATGAGATCCTAATGCAAGAAGTTTGAAGGAAAAAAGAGTTGAAATGGAAAAGATATGGATTGGTGAAGATTGGGATTTACCTCTTTTTCCAACTTGCTAATTTCCTAAAGGAGGCTAGCCCTAGATGGAAGAGGCATTAAATAGGGTGTGGAACCCAAGGTGGCCGGCCATGTATTTAGGGCTAGGGTTAGGGTTTCATTAGTTGGGCTATGGGCCTCTATGGGCCTTAAGTCATAAGCCATGGTTTATGAAGTCACAAGTCCTTAATCCAACCTATTCAATATTCCTATTTCCCTAATTTAATTCTAATGACTAGGATATGTTTAACTTAAGTTAAACTAGGGTTTCATAATCTAACCAAGTGGTCATGGCTAGGGTTAGCTTCTAGGTCAGTCTCCAAAGTCACAATGAGTCAAAGTCAAGAATAGCACTAAATTAAAATATACCAAAAATCACTTAAATTCCAATAATTCTAATTAAGACAATATAATTCCAAATAATTTCCAAAAATTCAAAAATGACCAAAATACCCTCAAGCTGGAAATGTGGTAGTGATAAATCTACCCCCCTTAAAATAATTTCGTCCTCGAAATTAAAATGGTCGTACCTCTTCTAGAGTCTTGTCCACAACAATCATGGTCTCAGAACTTACCTAAATCATACAATTTAAAAGAATGGCATACAGGGTCATACGGTGGCAGTTGAAATTGCCATCTAGGTATACTAGTCATGCTAAACCAAAACGGTCATAGGGTATCAAAACATACAAGCAATCTGGGGTGCTAAACTGAAAAAAAATTATAGAAACAAAAAATTATCAAGGCTATAAGGTAGTCTACCATCCTATATAAAAACTGGTAATTATCAAAAATAAAATAAAGATAATTAGTAATTATCTATAAAGGGGTACTATTCAAAAAAAATTCAAAATCAAAAGTTTAAAGAACGAAAGTCAATAGCATTGAAATCCAATCACAATATATATTAAAAAATTTAGTCTCGATACGATCTAAGTTGATCAATTCTGGGAAATCAAGATTTGGGCAATATGGAGGACAAGGTCATCGAAGTCTGAGCATGAGCATACAAGGATGGAGATTCAGGTCACAATTAAATTTAATTCAATTGAGTACGACCCAAGATATTAATATGATAGGAAAGGATGATCAAAGTCGATGGGTCGTGATTAAGGGAGCTAGGATTCAATGATATTGAAAACTTTTAAGGGTGATTCAAATATATGGAATAAGTCAAATTCTCATTTTAAAGGAAAAACAAGAGAAAAGATTTCATAGGAAAGTCAAGTTAATCATATGTCTCTGATTTCATTAAGTTCACCTGGTCATAATTTTCCAATCGTATCTTTATCTCACAAGTTATGATATAAAAATTCAACATTATATGCCCACCACCAAGATTTTATAACCTTCAGTCATCTAAACCTGTACCATGATCACCATAGACAAAATTCTAAATTTCTAAAATATTTCTCATGAAGCATACCCCTCTTATTTAGGAATCAACACTTATTCATTTAATCAAATTTCCAAATTCTTTTACCTCGTCCTAATTTAGATCTGAAACTTCTAAATCCAGTTTATGAAATCCTTGAACTTGTTTAAATTAAGTCTCGTATTTACTCAACTCTAATATCACTATGTCATACAAAATTTATTCTTATTTATAGATCAACCTTCATATTTTCTTCAACGTTCACCTTCAAATATTATCCCTTTTGAATTCTACAATTTTCCTCCAATCATCTAAAAATAATTCATATAACTTAAAATCCTTGTGTTCTCTCTGTCTCTAGTCACCCTCTTACAATATCTAGTTCAATTTCGTATAATCATTGAATACAATTAAATTCTCATTTCTATTACTAAATTTCTACATGGCCTTAGAGTAAAAGTTCCCATGAATCAAAAACCAAGATTTTCCAAGTTCTCAAAACTAGATTGACCTTGAATATCCTCATTAGTTTTGAAATACATCCAGGAATTATTCATAACCAAAATTTTCTGTGATTGTTTCTAAATTGATAACATTTATCTCTCGATTTTATTCTAAACCTTTGCCACATCCCCATCTCAAATTTTCATATTTGACATCCAACATTTTGATTCCTACAAAATCATCATATGATAACCAATCACGTCATTTTTGAACTAGATGATTTATGTCACTTCCTCAACATTTCTCAGGTAAAATGATATGAAGATTCAAGGGTTTCAAAGTATAGCTGACATAATTAGATACGAGACAGGGAATTGATGTAATCAGGACAGTTATGTAAGACAAGAATAATGGTAATAAAATATTGGCAAGAAGAGAAATGATAACAGAATCTGTTATGTTTATCTATTTAAAAGAAGGAACCATTTTGAAACCATAGCTATAATATCAAATCCAATATAAGGTCTAGCAAAATCATCGATTCATTGTATTAAGAAGAAATTCATAGCAAGAAGTTACACAAGGTTTATAATAACAGCTAAAGCTACTCATTCTCCTAAGTTAAATAATGAGAAGCAAAACAAAAAAATAATAATTCTTTTTTTTTTGAAAGACTGAAACAAAAGTAGAGAAAACATGTTCAAAAGCATTTAAGGTACAATCTGATAATCATATGCGTCTATCCAAAATCATGGTACTCTAAATTCTCGTCATACTAGTAAGCAAGGCTACGATAATCACAAAGTCCTCGACTAAGGTACATACCTCTAGAATTATGGTATTTAAAATTTTTGCATTGCCACATGCTTGACAGCGAAAACCTTAAATTCCCACACCCGAAAAATATGTCCAAAATCTGACTATATGTCCTCACTATGCCAGCTAACATGACTATCGAAGATTCTAGATCCCATAACTGAGGTGACCTAGCCCATATGATTTATCTTGGCAGAAAACTAAATCGACAATGAATACCAAGAATCAGATTTATCTACGAACAAGAACGATAAGCAAGATCTGTCGGAACTGAATTTTGAGATGGTTAAAATATGGCAAGGAACAAAATTGAGATGGACAGAACCTGCGATAAGCTCTTCTACTGCCTGTGTACTCTCAGCTGCCATAGCGTAAGCTCACCCCTGCTGGCCTCCTCCAGCCTGATGTTGTGCGAATCTCTGCGGCTGAGTCTGAAAGGGTAATCCCTCCTGCTGGCTCACCGGAGCCCTCGCTCCTGCTCCTAAGTCATTGTTGTCTGGCTCCTGGGACACTCCTGTCACGACCCGCACCCACTGTTATGGTACGAAAACGTAACAACGCCCAGCCTACGCCGCAGTGTCGGCGGTAGAACGCTGTCCTAGGTCAATCATCTATCAATACCAAGTACCTGTACAGTTTATACTCTCCGAATGGAGGTGACATATCAATATTCATCTCAATCACATCTAGGGTAGAAGAACGAAGGACAGATAGATAGATAGTAACTCAAGAGAACAGTATCATAGATGAATAAGTCTAAGTGTCTAGTACAACATAATATCCAGAACTGTCAACTCATAATACAAAAAGTCTAAGAGTCTATACATCCCCACATCTCAAAATACAACTCAGAATATGAGACAAAAGTAAATATAGAAGGGACTGCCTAGACTAAACTGGTCTAGACTACTGGAACAACATCCTCAGCTGCAGGTGGATCCTGCTGGGGGTCCACAACATAAGTATCATCTAGTCCTGCTCCATAATAGGTAGACACCAGGGCCTCCTCCTCATCCTCTGTAATATTTTCAACAGGTCCAATCAGGACGGAAACGAGCACAATACATCTCACGCAGTGCATAGTATGATAGGAGATATAAAGCATGCAATAGAGTAAAATACAGGAACTGCTGAAGGAAGATACATGTAGCAAAAGAGATAGTTGTAAAGGAAATATCTACTGTATATAGAGAACTAGCAGTGTCTAGTGAGTCAGAGTAAAATATAGACATGTGAAATAGCATAGGAGATTCATGACTACAGCTAGAAGTGATTCATGACTACAGCTACTGGGGTAATATCCACATGACTATTTCCACTCCCCCATCCCCAATCAATACACAAGGATCCATTCAGGTTATGTTAAGATTCGTGATAAGCCCATAATTGGGTGATACGTGAGTGATTCATGAAGATTCATGGAGGCTCGGTGATCATGAGAGTACATGAGTCACTAGCTGATACATAAAGATACATGAAAATAGAAGCATGAGATACATGATGTAAGTGAAACACACATGACAAAAGTACCTGATGCTCCCGAGGGGGATAACATCTCATGAAAAGATCCATATAGTACCAATCCGTGATAACAATCGTGTCAGCATCAAGTAAAGTAAGCTAGAGCAAGAATATAAATCCTGGCAAATATGAAACGGTCAGAGAATGTACTCGCCTGCTGTATGAATGTCTGTAGAGAATATGATGTCTGAGGAGAGGTGTCTGGCTCCTGATCAGAGCAACACAAGTCACAATGTGTTCTAAATAGTAAAAATGAAGTCTACTATGCATACTACATGATTCTAGGTCAATTCGGTCAAAAGTCAACTCTTGGTCAACTCTAAAGTCAAACTAGTCAAAGTTAGGTCAACACTAGTCAAAGTTAGGTCAACACTAGTCAACTAGTTAGGGTTTTAGTCAAACTAGTCAAACTAGTTGTTTTAGGTCATTCCTAGCCAATTCTAGGTTAACTAGGTCAACTTTGACCTAAGGTTGACTTTGGTCAACCCTTAGTCAACAAGGGTCAACAAGTTGGGTTTTAGTCCATTAGGGTTAGCCCCAAACCATAGGCTAATAATCTTGGCCATAGGCTAGTGTTTAGGTTTCTATATAAACCTATACTAGAAGTCATACTATATATATATATATATATATCTATATATATAGACATACACTATCTATCTACTACCCAATACCAATATGTAATACTCTATATAATACAACCCACACTCACATATATATATACATAATACCATGTATAATCTAATACAATATATATATATATATATATATATATATATATCAATATATATATATATATACATATATATATATATATAACTTATATATATTACATATATATATAGAGAGGGAAGAGAGAGAGGGATATAAAGTGAGAGAGAGAATTAGAGAGATGGGAAAGAGAGAGAGGGGGTGACTGAACAGCAAGGGGGGGGTGTCCTTGGGTTGCTTCCAAGCTAAGGAACATTGACTTCTAGGTAAAGGTAGTTTAGATCTTTAGGTTTTCAAGAAAATATCACAAAAGATAATATCTAGATATTTTCCCTACTTTAACTAACATGTAAATATCTAACCCCTTAGTTTCTAGGTTAGTAACTAATCTCTAGATTAGGCTAAACTAGCTTAGGGACTAACATGTCACTAATCAATAATTAAACAATAATAAAAACACATGGATCTAAATAATTCCAAATAATTTCTAGAAAATTACCAAAATACCCTTTAGGCTAAAATCACTAAATGATATTCTAAGCCTATGGTCAAGTTCTCATGGTCATGGCAACTTCTAGGTTAGAGAAAACTAGGGTTTACACTAAGGTATACTAACCAAAATCACAAAGTCATAAGTCATGACTTAGCATGACTTGAAGATGGTTCAAATCACACTAATAATCATCAAAAATCATACCATGACTAAAATATCACTAATAAATAATAAAAATAATAAATTTTCAAAAATCCCCAATTTCAGAAAACAGGGTGTTACAAGTCTACCCACCTTAAAATAATTTCGTCCTCGAAATTTAGATGGTCGTACTCCTCCTAGGTCAAACCTCCAACAATCAGGGACGAAGCCACTACCTAGGCAACATACAAGGTCAACAAGCCAAATAGGGGTAGTAGACCTATACTGGGTCATGTCCAAAAATTGGCTGGCAGTTTCAGGTCATAAGGTGTCCTGAATTCAAATCGAAGCCAAAAGTAACTCCATGGGGTAAATCAGGATGGAGTCTTGGGTTAGGAAAATCGTACTAAGCAAATGAAGCATATGATGGTATGCCTAAGTGGGACACTAAGGTCATGGGCGTAGTATGTCATGTCTAGGTCACGTATGTGAAATTAGTTTTGAGAAAACAACTAGTCTGGTGCTCCAAATTTTAAAAGTCACGGTAATGTGTCTACGGTGATCATAATTTAGAGTGGGAAGGGTCTATGGCCAAATTTTAACCAGAATTTGTGATGCAATAGTGGTACCAGGGGGACAGGTTAAATGGGAAAGTCTGTGGTCTTATCTGGGTGCACTAGTCATTCTAGATCAAGACTGTTCCTATGGTATCAAAACGTACAAGCAATCTAAGGTGTCCAAATTGGGAATGTAAGGAAACAACAATCATCAAGGCTATAGGCCGTCTACCATCCTATATGAAAATGGGTCATTAACAAGTGAGAAATCATTAAAGTTACTATTCCATAAAGTAGAAAAAGAAAATTGAAAAATTTAGGCACAACAATCACAAATAGATTTTAGTCTTGGCACGATCTAAGTTGATCAATTTCAGGATAAATCGAGATTTGGGCAAGATGGAAAATCAATGAAATCAAGTACGAGCATCCAATGATGAAAATTCAGGTCATGATAAATTTTAATTCAACTGGATATGAATACGAGGTTCATAGACGATAAAAATAATTTCAAGGAGAATTATCAAGGCTGTTGCGGATAAGATTTTAGGGCAAGTTAAATTATATCTCCATCCACGTAGATTAATATATGAAAAGGCAAACCAAAACGTAATAGGTTGATCAGACCATCATGTACCGGTTCTGATTAGACAATATGTTAGTGGGTGGCCACCCAATAAAATATGTCATAACCAAGCTCGAAAAGGATAAGCTCGTAAAACTTAAGGATAAATTTATAGCATAAGATATAAGTAAGGGTGGAAATGATGAAAGAAGATACATAGTCCAAGATTCTTAACCAATCGGGTCAAGCATTCAAGGTAAGGTACAAGGTTAAGTATTTGAGGGTTCAAGCAGAACACCATCACATGCCAGGTCGAAAGAATTGAGCCAAGGTGGATCTCTAATTGAAATAAAAATTAATTTAGTATCAGGGTAGAGGTTATAGTTTAGCCATTTGACCAGAAAATCATATCAAGAAATAGAGTACAGGGAGACGGATTTTAGTAGGACATGGAATACCTACATGAAGGTAGGCTAGTCTAGGTTTTATATGTGAAGTTTGTTGGGAGGTAACAGCTAGTGTTTATACTCTGAATATCTAAGTCACGGTAAAGGACGTCCAATGATCTAGAATAGAAAGTGGTAGTTCGAGACGTGACAAATTGATGCAAAAATTGAAGAGGATCAAATTAACCCATGAAATAAAATTAATCAGGAGTCCAGTAAATAATTTAGGAACACAGTCCTAGGGATAGATAGGCTACTAGATGAATATAGTTAGGGTTCGACCAATCAAGGTCAAGGTTAGAAGGTCTTAATGAGTCTTTATTTGAGGAAAAGTCGAGTAAGTCAGGTTTGGGATACAGTCACATAGATTGGTAGAAAGAGTTTAAGCAAGATGCAAAATAGAGAGGACAGTTCATTTTAATGAAAGGCAATTAGCAAGAGGATTAGATGGCAAGAAACAGATAAGAGTTTTCTCATAATTGTGATTGAGTACCCAAAAAAATAAAAGATATTAATCTAACACTAAGAAATTAAAATCAACAACTACAAAATTTTTAAAATCATCAACTAATACCAGGATTCAAAGTTCTACAGTGAATCCTCCAAAGTCAAATTCAATCAAGGGAAAAGGAGTTTAAATCGAAATTTCAAATAAGATTCTCAAGGGTCATCCCAGGAATCTCTCAAAGTATCCTAGCAGTGATTGAGTATCCACTCTCTCTAAGCCTATTTCTCAAATCCTATCGCAGGCTGTAGTGATACTCTAGTTCGAATACCACTACATAAACTTGAGACCTGCATGGGCCACCACTAAAAACGTGTCACGACCCGCACCCACTGTTAGGGTACGAGAACGTAACAACGCCCAGCCTACGCCGCAGTGTCGGCAGTAGAACGCTGTCCTAGGTCAATCATCTATCAATACCAAGTACCTGTACAGTTTATACTCTCCGAATGGAGGTGACATATCAATATTCATCTCAATCACATCTAGGGTAGAAGAACGAAGGACAGATAGATAGATAGTAACTCAAGAGAACAGTATCATAGATGAATAAGTCTAAGTGTCTAGTACAACATAATATCCAGAACTGTCAACTCATAATACAAAAAGTCTAAGAGTCTATACATCCCCACATCTCAAAATACAACTCAGAATATGAGACAAAAGTAAATATAGAAGGGACTGCCTAGACTAAACTGGTCTAGACTACTGGAACAACATCCTCAGCTGCAGGTGGATCCTGCTGGGGGTCCACAACATAAGTATCATCTAGTCCTGCTCCATAATAGGTAGACACCAGGGCCTCCTCCTCATCCTCTGTAATATTTTCAACAGGTCCAATCAGGACGGGAACGAGCACAATACATCTCACGCAGTGCATAGTATGATAGGAGATATAAAGCATGCAATAGAGTAAAATACAGGAACTGCTGAAGGAAGATACATGTAGCAAAAGAGATAGCTGTAAAGGAAATATCTACTGTATATAGAGAACTAGCAGTGTCTAGTGAGTCAGAGTAAAATATAGACATGTGAAATAGCATAGGAGATTCATGACTACAGCTAGAAGTGATTCATGACTACAGCTACTGGGGTAATATCCACATGACTATTTCCACTCCCCCATCCCCAATCAATACACAAGGATCCATTCAGGTTATGTTAAGATTCGTGATAAGCCCATAATTGGGTGATACGTGAGTGATTCATGAAGATTCATGGAGGCTCGGTGATCATGAGAGTACATGAGTCACTAGCTGATACATGAAGATACATAAAAATAGAAGCATGATATACATGATGTAAGTGAAACACACATGACAAAAGTACCTGATGCTCCCGAGGGGGATAACATCTCATGAAAAGATCCATATAGTACCAATCCGTGATAACAATCGTGTCAGCATCAAGTAAAGTAAGCTAGAGCAAGAATATAAATCCTGGCAAATATGAAACGGTCAGAGAATGTACTCGCCTGCTGTATGAATGTCTGTAGAGAATATGATGTCTGAGGAGAGGTGTCTGGCTCCTGATCAGAGCAACACAAGTCACAATGTGTTCTAAATAGTAAAAATGAAGTCTACTATGCATACTACATGATTCTAGGTCAATTCGGTCAAAAGTCAACTCTTGGTCAACTCTAAAGTCAAACTAGTCAAAGTTAGGTCAACACTAGTCAAAGTTAGGTCAACACTAGTCAACTAGTTAGGGTTTTAGTCAAACTAGTCAAACTAGTTGTTTTAGGTCATTCCTAGCCAATTCTAGGTTAACTAGGTCAACTTTGACCTAAGGTTGACTTTGGTCAACCCTTAGTCAACAAGGGTCAACAAGTTGGGTTTTAGTCCATTAGGGTTAGCCCCAAACCATAGGCTAATAATCTTGGCCATAGGCTAGTGTTTAGGTTTCTATATAAACCTATACTAGAAGTCATACTATATATATATATATATATCTATATATATAGACATACACTATCTATCTACTACCCAATACCAATATGTAATACTCTATATAATACAACCCACACTCACATATATATATACATAATACCATGTATAATCTAATACAATATATATATATATATATATCAATATATATATATACATATTTATATATATAACTTATATATATTACATATATATATAGAGAGGGAAGAGAGAGAGGGATATAAAGTGAGAGAGAGAATTAGAGAGATGGGAAAGAGAGAGAGGGGGTGACTGAACAGCAAGGGGGGGGTGTCCTTGGGTTGCTTCCAAGCTAAGGAACATTGACTTCTAGGTAAAGGTAGTTTAGATCTTTAGGTTTTCAAGAAAATATCACAAAAGATAATATCTAGATATTTTCCCTACTTTAACTAACATGTAAATATCTAACCCCTTAGTTTCTAGGTTAGTAACTAATCTCTAGATTAGGCTAAACTAGGTTAGGGACTAACATGTCACTAATCAATAATTAAACAATAATAAAAACACATGGATCTAAATAATTCTAAATAATTTCTAGAAAATTACCAAAATACCCTTTAGGCTAAAAATCACTAAATGATATTCTAAGCCTATGGTCAAGTTCTCATGGTCATGGCAACTTCTAGGTTAGAGAAAACTAGGGTTTACACTAAGGTATACTAACCAAAATCACAAAGTCATAAGTCATGACTTAGCATGACTTGAAGATGGTTCAAATCACACTAATAATCATCAAAAATCATACCATGACTAAAATATCACTAATAAATAATAAAAATAATAAATTTTCAAAAATCCCCAATTTCAGAAAACAGGGTGTTACAACTCCCTACACCGATGCTCCGCTGAACCACAAAGTAAACACCTGCCAAGCCTCATCCTGCAGTCGTTCCACCCATGGCCTGCCTTCTTGCAGAAGTTGCACCTAGCATCCTGCTGCTGTCTGGATACATGGTAGAAATATGTACGTTCCTGACCCTGAAGGTGCTGCTGAACAGGCCTCTGCTGATACTGATGCTGAATCTGGCGTCCCAGTGGCTGAGCAGCCACCAGCTCTACTATCGCCCTGACCAACTGGTGGGTATCGTGTATGCTCTATCGGAGATCAGCAGACTGACTCTACTGCATCTGCTGTTGAGTCTCCAAGAATTGCTAGAAAAGGGTAAACATCTGAGCCACTGCCCCTAAAGGTAACTGCTGCTGGAATGTATCCGGAATGACGGGGGAATACCTCCGGACAGGTGGAGGTACACTCCCAAAAGC
The DNA here is from genome assembly GCA_029216955.1 of Iris pallida. Taxonomy (NCBI): domain Eukaryota; kingdom Viridiplantae; phylum Streptophyta; class Magnoliopsida; order Asparagales; family Iridaceae; genus Iris; species Iris pallida. Next base: position 25,005,255 of record JANAVB010016197.1, on the reverse strand, counting down.
TGTAGACGCTCCTATATGAGCAGAAACAGGAGGTGCTGTGGTCCCAGCGTCCTCAATCGGGCGAGGGGTTGTAGACCTCTCACCAGCGTCTGATGGGCCAGAGCGATGCGATCGTGTCTCAACCATCTTGGAGACACAGATCAAATAAGAACCAATTACTGAGAATGAGTGGAGATATCGAAGGAGGACAGTTAAAAATTTAAGGGAAGACGATAAGTAACAAATTTAGATAAAAGGAATCTGATAAGGAGTTTTTCCTTATGTGATTGAGTACCCTCAAAAATATCCTAATCCTACTGCAGGCTATAGTGATACTTTAGTTCGAATACCACTACATAAACTCGACCTGCGTGGGACACTACTAAAAATGTGTCACGACCCGCACCCTAGAGTAAGGGCATGAGATATGGGTACGTCCAGCCTACGCTGCAGTGTCGGCGGTAGAACGATGTCCTAAGTCAACATATAACAATATAAAGGTACATGTACAGTATATACACTCCGAATGGAGGTGACATAGCAATACAGTCTCATTCACATCTAAGGTAGAGCATGATAAAAAGATAGATAGATAGATAGATAGATAAGAACAGAATAAAATCTACAGAGAATACAATCCAGATAAGTCTAAGTGACTAAATAAATACATATCCCAAATAACATCTCAAAATATCAATACAGTAATCCATAAAAGATAATGAAGAACATCCTAATCTAGGGGAGTGTCATCCACTGCTAGTGGGTCCTGCTGCTGGTCCAGGTCACAGCAATCCTCTAGGGTCACACGTAATAAGTAGGACAGAACGCCTTAGCCTCTTCCTCTGTAATATTTTCAACAGGTCCAGTCAGGACAGGAGCGAGCACAGTATATCTCAACAAATCATAACAGGTCAGGAAATATAAACATGCTAGAGAGTAAGATACAGGAAACTAAAAGAATAATCATGATAAAAAGGAAGACTGTAAGTAAACAGCTATAATATATAGAGAACTATCAGTGACTAGTGATTCAGAGCACAAGATGGTTATGTAAACGGCATGATGTTGCACACGAGTAATCTAAAGAGGTTGCACACGAGTAATCTACTGGATTGATTACATAACCACTTCAACTCCCCCGCCCCAATCAATACACAAGGATCTATCCAAGTTATGTTATTGCACACGAAGTATAGTCGCACACGAAGATCATATGAGCACATGAGTATACACGATTTCACACGATTTGCACACGAAAAGTACGAACACAAGGAGTACACGATGCTCATGATAAAGTACACGAATACGAAATACCCGATGTATCCGCTAAGGGGATAACATTGTACGACAAGATCCATATAGTACTAATCCGTGTTTCCAACGTGTCAGTATCATGTAAAGTAATCTAAAGCAGGAAATATACTCCTAAGCAGGATATGAAATGATCAGAGAATATACTCGCCTGTATCCTGAGTATCTGATGAGTATCTACTGTCCGAGGAGTGGTGTCTATCTCCTATAGAATAGTACAAGTCACTATAAGTCTAAAATGATATAACAGACTGCTACAATGCATCTACATAAAGTTTGGGGTCAAACTGGACTAAAGTCAACTCTCGGTCAACTCTAGTCAACTAGACAAGTCAAACTAGGTCAAACCTAAGCCAAACAAGTCTCACTATGCCTAACCAGCCTATTCCAGCAAGCACACACCATTTCTAGACCATACAAGTTAACTACACCCTTAACTGGCATTCAAGCCATACCCATAGGCAATGAGCCATAGGCTATAGGCCCATAGGCAATGTTACCTATAGTTCAATCACATATTCACATATACACATATATTAATATATCTAAATTAATATAATAACACACATTATAATATATAGGCTACCTATAATATATGCATCACATATGGATATATATATATATATATATATATATATATATATATATATTTTTTTTTATATATATATATATATATATATATATATATATATATATATATATATATATATATATATATAAATATAAAAAAATATATATATATATATATATATATTTATATATATATATATATATATATATATATATATATATATATATATATATATATATATATATATATATAAAATATATATATATATATTTTTTTTTTATATAAATATATATATATATATATATAAAATATATATATATATATATATATATATATATATATATATATATATATATATATACATATATATAAAATATACACACATATGTATATAATATATATATATATATATATATATATATATATATATATATATATATATATATATATATATATATATATATATACATATACATATGCAAAAAAAATATATATATATATATTATATATATATATATATATATATATATATATATATATATATACATATACATATGCATATACATAGAAGGATAGGTAGAAGGCAATCATGTGCTTGTGTACATGTGTGTTAGCATGTGGCATGTGTTTCCTGTGTGTGTGTGAGGGTGTCATGAGAGTGTGATATAGGGTGTCAATGTAATTTAGAGTGTGTGTGAGTGTGTTGAGAGTTCAGGAACATGTGTGTGATACAAGGGTATGTGTGTATATGAGGAATAGGAAACAGTGAACCATACACAGAGTGTTATATAGTGTAGTGAGTGCCATATAGAAAATAGTGTACTTGTGTCAACATGTGAACAATGGAGTGAAACATAGGAAAAGAGGAATTGGGAAAAGTAGAGTGTGTGTTCAGGGATTGCAATGACAGTAAGGCAAGTTGGCATTGTCATGTGAAATTAACCAAAGTGTCATATGTGAAAATCACATTGACTGTTCTAATAAGGAACTAATTGATAGTTAATCAATGAAATCAATTGACAGTTCAACAGGAAAATCAAGACAGTTTTTAAAAGGAAAGGAAAAACAATTCGACAGCTTATAGGTGAATCAAAATGGTAGTTATAACTAGAACCCAATGGCAGTGTCAAACAGGGATTTAAATGCTCAAACAAAATAGTGAATCAATTTTCAGTATTAATAGGAAAATAAATCATTCAACTAATGTATCAGTCAATACATACAGCCCAATCCCATTGTCTAATTTCCATTCCATGACATAAAGCCTAATCTATCATATAAAACCTATCTAACATGTATCAATACATATGTAGGATCAATCATGTCCATTTAAAAACATCATTTAATCAATTTAAGAAAGGAAATCAAATCTCAGGAATCAAGAACTGGACTGCGTATCAGTCCTACCGTAACAGCCCAATCCACATGCTCAAAATCCCAGTAATGATCCAAAAACTTAATCTATCTTGTAAAATCAAACTAACATAAAATAATACACATGTCCAGGAATTAAAATGATAATTTATTCATTAATTAAACAGTTAAAACTGGAATGAACATAGTAAATTAACAGAACTGGACTGCGTGGAATAGGTCAGTCTCGTGTACGTGTTCCTTGGGCTCGTGCACCCGACACGACACGACACAAACCTCGTGCTTGTGTCCCAGTGTCGAGGGGGTCTAGGTCTAGGATATGGACACCCTGAATTGGGTCCACGACACGTGTGTGTGTGACACGACACGTGTATCAGTAGCCAAAATTGGCTGAACCGATACAGTAAAATATCAGTGCACACACGAATACGTATCCAATACGACACGAGGACTCGTGCAACTTAGAGAGCCTTGTGTCAGTGTCCGCCCTAACGTGTGTGTCAAAAATCTCGTGTCCAAGTGGCGTGTCCAACGAGTATTTGCCCCCGAGTAGCAGGAGACTGCTACGCGTGCGGGAACGCGTGTATTCGCGTGTCCAATCCGACACGACACGATGCAATAATCACCTCAGACAACCAAAAACCAACAAGCAAGACCAAACCCTAATTTTCTATTTAAACACAATCAGAAAATATGAACAAAATGCCCACTGTGGCATTTCGTCGAACACTTGGTATGTCCACTGATACGTGTTTGATACAGACACGTATCAGACACAAAACCTAGCAAAACCTATACCAACAGTTAGAGGACTCCTAGGGCTTCCTATTCATGCCTAGAAACTGAAATTTTAGGGAGGGAATGGAAAGTTACTTAGGTGTGTCAAATTGCTCAAAAAGCTCCAAAGAGGGGTGTTCTTCTTGCTATCCAAACTTCACCAAATTGTTCCTCCACTGAATTTCTTCACCATGGACAGAATGTATACAGGGATGAGATCCTAATACAAGAAGTTTGAAGGAAAAAGGAGTTAAAATGGAAAAGATATGGATTGGGGAAGATTGGGATTTACCTTTTTTTCCAACTTACTAATTTCCTAAAGGAGGCTAGTCCTAGAAGGAAGAGGCATTAAATAGGGGATGGAACCCAAGGTGGCCGACCATGTATGTAGGGCTAGGGTTAGGGTTTCATTAGTTGGGCTATGGGCCTCTATGGGCCTTAAGTCATAAGCCATGGTTTATGAAGTCACAAGTCATTAATCCAACCTATTCAATATTCCTATTTCCCCAATTTAATTCTAATGACTAGGATATGTTTAACTTAAGTTAAACTAGGATTTCATAATCTAACCAATTGGTCATGGCTAGGGTTAGCTTCTAGGTCAGTCTCCAAAGTCACCAAGAGTCAAAGTCAAGAATAGCACTAAATTAAAATATACCAAAAATTATTTAAATTCCAATAATTCTAATTAATACAATATAATTCCAAATAATTTCCAAAAATTAAAAAATGACCAAAATACCCTAAAGCTGGAAATTTGGTAGTGACACACGATCGGCTGCGCAGAGGCTCGTGCAACGAGCGCAACTTAAGTGCATGCACACCGTTGTGCCAATTGCGCACAACGCGCACTTTGCGCCAACTGCGCCAACTGGCAGTGCCATCAGGTCGCACTAACTGTTGCGCCATCGGGCAGCTCTACCTGGCTGTGCCAATTGGTCGTGCCATCTGGCCGTACGATCGACTGCATAGAGGCTCGTGCAACGAGCGCAACTTAAGCGCACTATGTGCCTGGCGACAATGCTGACGTGATATATACAAAATGCCACATTACTCCTCATGAGTCTGACTCCGAGTCCAAGTCCGAGTCTGAGTTCAAGTCTGAGTCGCTAAGACCCTACGGGACTTAGCTCCAAAGGAATAAATTTTAAGAGCAAAAAGAATTAATGCTTTAATATGGAGTCTTATCCTTACCTCCTCGTAGAATTACCCACATGGTTTCCTCCTTAGGGTCACCACCCCATGTGCATATCTCAATAACACACCAAGTATATATTAAGATACATTTCATGATGCTTTTCCAATGTGGAACTAAATACTAGGCATGTATTGAGAGGAAGCTCTCTCTACATGTCAAAGAAAAGCTCCAACAATCTCCCACATATTTCGATATATGGCTTTGAGTATTCCCCACAGTAACTGTCCATCATGTATTAGGATATATGTCACTGACGACTTGAATCTTCCTGCATGGGTCAAACAACATACTATAATACAAGAATGGACTAGGCCTTAAATTCTGCACCATAGTTGTAATTCTTCCCACTCACATAATATAGTCACATGTGCTTCTGGTTGCACATTAAAGGCCCTGTGCCAGCCTGATTTCAGTATATTATTTTCGGCGTCTACAAGTTTACCCTCAAGAGACGGCATGCTATCTCTGTCCAATATACTATAGGTGAGTTATTTATTAAAGATACATGGTATGAAGCCTTGCGCTTTCCTTGCGGTGCTACGTCGCTATGACATGGCTTAAACCTGAGGCATTACCCCTATCTGGGAACCTCATATATCGCAGTGTCATACTACTGTAGTATGAGGTCACAAGCCTCTTTGTAGTGCCAAACTACCCAGCATGAAGCCTTGCGCTTCCATGCGGTGTTATGCCACAACGATATGGCTTTCGAGGCTGAGGCTTTACCCCAATCTGGGTACCTCATTGTGGTATCGTGCCACTGAAACATGAGGACATCCTCCCCTTTGTAGTGTTGTCTACAACTCTTTAATTTTATCATACAACATTAGGCTACCTGCCTATTTGTGGTACTACGCTGCTGTGACTTGGCTTGCAAAGTCGATACATTATCCCTAACTGGGAACCTCATGGTGGAGTTATCCCACTGTAGCATAGAGTTATACTCCTTGTAGTGCCGTGCTACCGTGCTTTCTATAAAGCACACTAGGCATTCACTCTGCCTGAGAACTTATTAAGGCGTTTAACCCATACTCATCACATGATCCATTTTTCGCAGAAAATATATAGTAGACAACAGTGGTTGTAGGTTCGTATCCTTTCCACGCCATAGAGGGCATGTACCCACTATTTCTGATATTTTCTAGTTAGTGGTCCTTCCTTGAACCAAAAGCTAGATGCCTAGTAGATTTCTCTTTGAACTAATAGCATAAAATTTTATAGTAGGATTACAATAACACAATATCATAATACCTTTAAGACTATTTTATAAGCTGTGTCATCGACCAACTAGCGCTTGAGGCCCTTTGTAAACGGATCCGCCAGGTTCTCCTGACTATGAACATCAATCACTGCAATGACCCCTCTTTTGATGGGATCGTGCACTGCCATGTGCTTTAACCGTATAGCTCTCTTCTTCCCATTGAAGAGAGAATTTGATACTACTGCCGTAGTCGCCTAGTTGTCGCAGTATATCGGAATCGTCGGTATTTGTGTCCTAACTACAGGAAGATCATACATGAGCTTTCGAAGCCATTCTGCTTCTTCCGCTGCAGTATCAAGTGCAAAGAACTCAAATTACATGGAGGAACGAGAGATCATAGTCTGCTTCTTCGATTTCCACGATATAGCAGCTCCACCCAGTAAAAATGATTCCACATGTGGAACTTTCGCTCTCCAACTCTGAGCACCAGCTGGCATCACTGAAGCCTTCTACTACTGGTGGATCTCTACTATAGTGCAGTGCATATGTCTGAGTGTTCTTGAGATATCTCATTACCCGTTTCACAACTTTCCAGTGCTCAATACCTGGGTTGTTCATGAACCGACTCAGCATTCCCACGGCCAAAGCTATGTCATGTCTTGTGGCAGTAGTAGCATACATCAAACTCCCGATGACGCTTGCATACTCCAGCTGTCTGACGCTTTCCATCGAATTAGGCTTCAGCTTTATATCACTCCTGTAAGGTGTATCGATCTCTGGAAGATCCTGATACCCATAGCGTGTGAACATCTTCTCAATAGAATGAGAGTGTGACAACGCTAGTCCAATTTCCGTCCGGATGATCTTGATCCCCAAGATCATGTTAGCTTCCTCCAAGTCCTTCATACTGAACTTAGTCGAGATGAACTTCTTTCTCTCCGTGACACGGTCCATATCCATACCTAGGATCAGCATGTCGTCCACGTACAGACAAACGATTGTACCTCTTCCATCAGCGAACTTTGTGTAAACATACTTGTCCGTCTCGCTGACTCTGTAGCTATTTTGGCCTTATAACCTTGTCAAACTTCTCATGCCACATCTTGGGAGCCTGTTTAAGACCGTGCAAGGATTTCACCAACTTGCAGACTTTGTCTTCAAGACCCTTGACGACAAATCTCTCTGGCTATTGTATGTAAATCTATTCGATCATCTCGCTACTCAGAAAAGTTGTTTTTACATCCATATGATGTATCACCAACTTATGTATCGCTGTAAGAGCAATTAATATTCTAATGGTAGCCATTCAGGCTACTGGAGCATACGTATCGAAGTAGTCGATCTCCTACTTCTGAAAACATCCCTTGGCGACTAGCCTAGCCTTAAAATTGTCAATAGTTCTATCTGCTTTCATCTTCTTCTTAAAGATCTATTTGCATCTGATGGATTTTGCTCCTTCAGGAAGATCAACCAACACCCAAGGGTTATTAGAGGTGATTAAATCAATTTTATTGTCTATCACCTCTTTCTAGAAAGTAGCATCTCTGGTCTTCATCGCCTCATCATAGGTATGCAGATCTGTTTCCACATGATAGGTGACAAGGTCATTTTCGAAGTCCTTCGGCCTTCTCACTGGCTTAGTTGACGGCTCAGTGAGTTCTGGTTCAATAGTTGTTTTGACAACTTCTTCTTTGACTATGTTCATATTGGAATGACATTCAAGTTAGGTCTGACTTTGAACCAGAGTTCATGGGAAGTAACGTCCGAATTTGCATGCTGCTCTCTATTCAGAATAAAAGTGGCCGTCAATGCAGCCTCTCTCCAGTATCATTTTATAAGACTCACAGTCAACAACATTGAATTTATTATTTCTATCAACATTCTATTCTTCTTTTTGGCTACTCCGTTAGATTGAGGAGAATACGGAGCAATAGTCTCGTTGATAATTCCATGTTCTTTGCAGAACGATGTGAATACATGAGACCGATACTCTCCGTCTCGATCACTTCTTATTCTCTTGAGTTGTTATTCAGTTTGCCGTTCAGCCTCGGCCCTGAACTCTTTGAACTTCTCGAATGCTTCGTCTTTAGCCTTGAGCAAGTAGACGAACGCGTATTTTGAGAAGTCATCAATGAAGGTTATGAATTACTTCATCCCAACTTTTGTAGAGAATTGTTTGAAGTTACAGATATCGGAGTGTACCAACTCCAGAAGATCCGTGCTTCGATTAACCCGAGGAAAGAATTTTATTGTAATCTTTGTCTGAGCACATACTTCACATTTCTATACCTTACCCCCATATTTGGAGATAAGTCCTAGACTAGACATTCAGTTTATTCTTTTATAATGAACATGTCCTAGTCTATTATGTCACAACTTAAGAATATAATCAGAATGAGTGATTGCATTAATAACATTAGACTGATTTACAAGCTGAATTTTAAACATTCTTTCGGTATAAAACGTTTTCCCGAAGTATGTTCCTTTTATGGACATCACCGTCTGGCCAGCATTGATGTCCATCCTTAGGCCTGCGTTACAGAGTAGGCCTCCAGAGATTAGATTTTTTGCGATAGCAGGTACATGCTTCACACCTTGAAGCGTCAGAGAGTTCCCTAAAGTCAGCTTCAATACCATCGTCCCGATCCCTTGCACTTCAGCTTGTGCTTGGTTCACCACCAAAACAACTTCATAAGTTTGTGTGTATGTGGTGAACCATTCCTTGCTTGAGCAGACATGGCAGGTGGCACCAGTGTCTACCCACCAGTCAAAGTCAACCCCCACCGCAGTGACCTGAGCAATCATGGCAATAATGTCAGTGATCATTGAAAGCTTACTAGGCTCATCTTACTCTGATTGCTTGGGCTTGGATTTGCATTCGCTCTTGAAGTGGTCCTTCTTGCCACATTTGAAGCAAGCCAAATGGGACTTTGGCTTCTGTTGTTTGAAAGAAGTCCCCTTCACTTTCAGATTATTGGGATCCTTCTTCTTGTTGTGGAAAGTCGTCTGCTTTCCCTTGGATTCCTTGGTGTGGGCCAAATTGGCGTTAGCCATCTGTTTGGACAGAGCGTCCACCTTCAGTTGAGCCCTCATCTGGTCCTCAACGTAAATTTTTTGTAGGAGATTTTCCAAACTGATCTCCAATTTCTTCCTATGCATGTTTGCATAGAACTTGCTCCAACCAGCGGAGAGCTTGGAGACGATCCCTCCAATAACGAACTTGTCATTAAGAGGCATCCCCTCATCTTCCAACTTTTGATGCAGCTTCAGGAATTCCTTCACCTGAGACACCATCGTCTTTTCGTCTTCAAAGAGCCACTTGTGATATTTTTCAACCACAAATATCTTGCTCATGTTCTTTTCATCTTCGTACAGTTTCTCCAGAGACTCCCATATCTCTCTGGCAATAACTTTCTTAGAATATGATTCCGCCAGGGAGTCCTCCATAGCATTTAGAATTAGAAGCCTATATAGGCTATTCTCCCTTCTCCATTTGGTCTGACTTTTAGTAGCAGCAGTAATTGCGACTGCAGATCCAATTTCTGTAATGGTTGGTTCTTCCTCAGTTAGCACATGATCAACTTCTACAAGCTGAAGATTGAGGCTAATCTTGCTCTTCCAGACTTAATAGTGCTCTCCATCAAATTTTTCTAACTTGTTAAAGTTATGATCGATGAGTGAAGTACGAAAGTTTTCCATCTTGGGAAATCAAGCACTGAGATTGTTAGTCCCGGGGCATAATTTTTCTGATGGAAAACAGATTTATGCAACACTTCGAATAAGGTGCACGATAGAGATCCCGAAGAATTCTGAGAGACAAACTCAAATGTAGCACTTCGAAGAAGGTGCAAATGAATTCGTAGCAGTAACAATAAAAATTTCACAAACAGTTTCTGATTAAATCTGAACTGTAATCGTTCAGAACGAGTTGCAAGTGGATGAACAGAAGAATAAAGAAGACGGAATGAGAGAACGGCCTACTGGGGTGAATGATCATCGGTGCTCAAAGCTTGATTCGCCCCCACACGAACAGCTTCTAGAAACTAGCAAGTTCAGAAAAGAACTTATGAAAACTCTGCTTTTCTGACTCCTCGGACAGCGCTGAACTCTCTGTCTATGTTCCTCTCTTCTCTGCTCTCTGGATTTTAAAAATTACTTGTAGAATGAACCACATACGAATGAGAGAGAACAGAGGAACATATATACTGCCTATCCAGTAATCGCCCAGTCTATGAAACGTACGGGACGTGTCCGTGAAATGAGAAACCGTTTCGTAACTGTTCAGTTCGTGGATAGACACGTTTGCGCTAATTGGTGCACAACGCGCGCCATGACGATGCTGACGTGCAAAGTGCAAAGTGTGCCAACAAAACGCTACTTTACGCCTCATGAGCCCGAGTCCGAGTCGCTACGGGGCTTAGCTCCAAAGGAATAAATTTCAAGAGCAAAAAACATTAATGCTTTAATATGGAGTCTTATCCTTACCTCCTAGTAAAATTACCCACATGACTCCCTCCTTAGGGTCACCAGCCCACGTGCATATCTCAATAACACACCAAGTATATATTGAGAGACACTTCATGATGCTTTTCCAATATGGGACTAAATACTAGGCATGTATTGAGAGTAAGCTCTCTCTACATGTCAAAGAAAAGCTCCAACATATCGAGTATAAGAAAACTCCATAAAAGAGTCAACCAAGTTTTAATTATGATCAACTGTCAACCTCACTATATGGAGTTTCAATATTTGTGCCAAACTTCTAACCAATGTAGTAATGAGCACGAGAGGGACACATGACATAAAGCATGGAACGCGGAATAAGTATTGAAGTTCAGAAAACAATGACAACTTGTAAAACAGTGTGAAAGGCTGACTTTCTTGCAAATGAGAAATCTAGCACAAGCTGCACAACATCCATGTTTTTTTTTTCTTGGTCCGACTTTAGGTGGCTCAATCATAGAAGGAACCATAGAGTTCAAGTGGAGAATCGTTTGCCCGTCTCTATCAGACTCCTCCTCACCCTTCTCTTGGCATGATCAGGAAAGGATGCTTTCCACCAGCAAAGGCTGAATTGATACCCTTAGAACTTAACTTTCGGTGTATTGCTAGCATATTGGACTTCCACCATCAGTTTGTTTCCCAGACTGTGAGAAAACTTTGATACAAAAGACCCCAAAATCTCAGTTCGTAGAATATGTGGACATAAAATTTGAGAACCGGTCCACTTGTCATACAAAAAAATATTAAAATTTTGATACTTCCTTCTCTATTTTACTCCCCAAACTGTTGAAACCGATAGATCTTCCAAATATTAGGTATTGATTGGACTTCCACCTGTGGAAATCACTTGATGCATGCTTGATAGAAGTACAAACTAAAACTAACCTCCAAATTAGGTTTTCAGCATTGTCATCTGCGTGTGGCAAAAAAGAATAATTTGTATATTAGTGATGGTACGTAGCTTTTAGTAATAGTGGATTTTATGATGTGATGCGCGTGGTTAGATGACCATAGATTAAGATTTGCTCGACAGGAGTGTTTAAATGCCATCATTAAGGCTGATGATGATTGTGTGCTCCAGGTTTCACACAGTGTACGGCATTTCTAGAAGACGTGAAGAAATCTTGCTTGTGTAGGAAAGCAGAGTATCACTTTCTGGTTTTATAAAAGAAAAGACTTATTAGCAGTTGGGTATTTGACAAGATTGTGACGCTTATTATAAGCTTTTATCCTGCCATACGACTGGTTAGTACATAATATTAGTGGTGAAGAATTAGGTCCGAACTATAATTTCCACTAAGCACTTGTTTGGTTGGAGGAAAAAAGAAAATTGATTCTTTATTTTATTTTTTCTTCAATTACAATGAAATTTTTTTCGGTATTTGAAAAAGTCAAGAAAGTTGGGAGAGCTAGCGAATCCTTAGAGAAGGAAAATTTAGGTTGGTGAAATGAACCATTTTTTCTCCTATTTTTCTTTCTCTTGGAAATCAATTTTCTTTTCTCCTCATTTCCTTTGACATCAAAACATAATAAATGAATGACTTTTCTTTTGCAAGGCTCCGATTTTGCGAACAAAACTTGGCATAGATGAACTTGTCATTGGGATTTGGGGCTTATTCTCATATCTTAGCGATGAAATTCTAGAAGGAAATGAATATTATATCAATACTCTATTTGACAGTTTGCTCCATTTAGTAGGAAGTTTATCACTAGTAGTTTGTTTGGAATTCGGTCTGATTTGAGGTGGATTTGAAGTCTGGAGCATCCATACAGTGAAGCGATCGCGGTTCGATCAAAGTCAATCCTAGCGAAAAAGCAGGGAACAAGAATTCCAAATTTTCCATCATCAAAAGTGAGTCAAAATCGGAATTTGGTCAAGGCAGTTTGATGTGAGCTTTTTGTTTTTTGATTAATTTTGAATGGTCCATACATATTGGGCTGACTTATTTGTTGGGCGCATGCAGAAGCGTTTGCCAACCCACATGATCAAAACTAACTTTCGTCTAACGGACACCAAGCACAAGATGAAGACAAGTGTATGGCGGTGACGTACGTCACTGTTTGCCATGAAATATAAAAGAGCAGAACAATTATCGGAGGACTGGACTTTTACTTCACAATACAAACTCGCTTGTACAAAGAAAGCCTAGGGACGAAAACCTAGGTACAACAATCTAAGTACAATTGTTTATTTTAGATTCTGGGGGGTGACGATAGAGGCTCGGGAAAGCGACGGCAGCTCTGCCTTACTCCTTGGACGATCGGATGCAGCCTTGGCTCGGGAAAGATCTGCTTGGCGTTGAAGAAATGCTCTCTTTTCTCTCTCTCTTTTTCTCTCCAAGTGTTCTGGTGCTCTGATCTTCGAAAAAAGGGTCTCATCTTTTTCTTTTTTTTTTTGCAAGGGAATGGCACCTTGCTATTTATAGGAGTGGGATCCAATCATTTAGGGTTTGCAATGATTGCCTCCTTGATATGTCGGCGGCTAAGCCTCACTGAATCTGGACCGTTTATCTTGAATATAAGAGATTTAAGCAATTAATGTGATTGCATCAAATCTTTTGTGGGTAATTAATGATGATTGACATAAATCCTTCTGATTTGTCATGCCAATCTCAGATTTTCCGCCACGTGTCATTGATTTGCTTGAATGCACATGATCTGATTTGATCCCAATATTTTATTAGGATTTGTTGATGGATTTCGATCGATTTGATGCCACGTGTCCCACTATCATGCCACGTGTCTTAACTGCGAGCCCCTGCGGAAATCTGAACCGTATGAGGATTGCTCCCCATTGAGCCGCGTAAGGCCGACCACGTGTCAAGGCTGCTTGGGAGTGGCCCTTGAACATTTGAACCGCATGGTGATGATCGGGCCGCATGAGTGTAGGCGACCGCATAATGGATGGCTTCTTAGTGAGCCGCATGAAGATGGTCTTAGTGAGCTGCATGGGGTAGTCTCTGCTTGAGCCGCATAAGACAGCTTCGGCCTGAGCCGCATGGGACAGCTTCGGCCTGAGCCGTATGGGGTGGTCTTTGCTCGAGCCGCATGCGACTGTCCACGTGTCAAGGCCGCCTGACAGTTTTTTGATCTCGGGGGATCGTGTCAGAGATTTCCTTCGTTTCCCTAGGAGTCTGCCATTATGAGGGAGTCATAATTGTATCTTTGTGTCAGAACTGTCACATTGTCAGAGCTGTCAGCCGTCAAGGCATTTAATACAGTAAAGGACAAAGGGAAGAGCTGTTGCGGGCCACGTGGCTCCTCTCTGAGTCGCATGGAATTTATCCGAGCCACATAGACGCTTGAGCCGCATGGATCCTTGAGCCGCATGAGCTCTCTGAGCCGCATGGGGCTCCCTGGCCGCATGGATCTTTCTTTAATCTTTTCCATGCTTCTACAGTCACCTGGACAAATCCAAACCTTTAATAACTCAGATAAAATTACAAGATTGACATAACTCACGTTGAACCCTTTGCCCTAATAGGTTCAACTCCCTCACCACTCTCAAAAAAAAATAGAAGATTACAATTGAGATCACTCACCAACCTGTAGTAATCTCCCTAACCGAAGTTGACTTCTCGATTAGATCTTCTTCTTCCTTCTGTCTTGGATGGCGAAGTCCTAAGATCAAAGTACGAACTTTCTTTTAGATTTTCTTGTGGACGAGCACCCCAAATCTCCACTTTGTGATGTGCTTTGTGCCTCCACCCTCACACCATATATATAGGATGAGAAATTCATATTCTAGTCATAATAGGATTTTCTAAATAAGAATAAAATAGGAGTCCTATTATGCCAAAAATATTCCACCAATATCCTATTTTAAATCATAATAGGATTTTCTAAAATAAGAATCATATTATATCTAAAATAGCACAACACCAGTTATGGACATCCAAATCTAATCTAATCAAATATTTAACTAGATTTGGATTCCACAAATATGTTGTTACAAAATCTAGGCTGGATTCCAACAATATTCCCCCATGAGTTCTCAACTAGACTCTATGCCTGTCGACCCACAACAGAATAACTGCTCCCCCATGCCACTGATCTTCGATCCCCCGAGTTGCTTTGCATCTTCCTTCGTCTCCAGCTCCTCGACCGTCACGTTGATGCTAGTTGCCATGCGTAGCACCTCCTGCACCACTGGGAATGACATGACCAAGACTAAAGTTCCTGACGATCAGCCTCACCATAAGTCTCAGTCATCTGTCCCCGACTTCCGTCTTCCACTGGAAAGTGTTAATTTTCTGACGAGCTTCTTCACCCTTGGTTGGCCCAACCAAGTGGACAGTGCGGTTCTTCCGAGATTCGAACTCCAGAACCTATCTACGTTCGTGTCCGAACTTGAAGCTTCCACATACACATGTGTCCTCGAGCAAAACACCACTCACTGTTCATGTCGTCGATGATCCACAGCTCCCCCTGAACTATGTGAATGATGATGTTCCCACCTCAGATTGAGTTTGCTGTAAACCTAGATCTCCTCCATGGCTTCGAACTGCTGAAATTGATGTCGCTCCGTGAAGCTTTGGCAAACCACCTATCGCCAAAACTGGATTCATAGAGCAACCCCCACCTGGAGATCGACCAGCTGTCATGGGACTGACAGACTAACCCTCAATCTTTGACTCATCACCATCTGTCGCTTTGTCTAGACGAACCGAATCCTCTGTATCCCTCATAACATCTTGAAGTCCCTCCTCAACATGTTTTCGACGATCCATCTTCTGTCGAACACACCTCGAGCCTCCATTCGGTGTCTGTGGCCGGCATGTACAGCTCAGCGGCTTGAGCATGTACATGCCATAACACAAATCTCTCCGAGGAAGCTGTTGGGAACCCTTCTCAAGCATCCAATATTTGCTTCCAAACAGACTGCGACAGCCATCATCTGCCAGCCTTCCTACTGAAACCAAGTTGTAGCGCAAACTCGGTACATGTCGCACACCCCTGAGGACGAGCTTCTCACCAAACTCTATTGTCAAGTGCACATTACCGACGCCTACAACAGCAGCCTTCCCCTTGTCGTCCATCTTCACACGTCCAAACCTTCCTCCACGGTATGACGTAAATATTCTCTTATGTGGAGTGGCATGGTATGACGCCCCGTGTCCATGAACCAATCACTAATAAAATATTGGTATTTAACGACGAAAATATTCGTCGCTAAACTCGACTTTTTTGTCGCTAAACTTGACTTTTTCGTCGCTAAATACATTTATCGACGAATTACCGACGGAAAAGGAATGTCGATAGCTATAACGTCGCTATAAAAAATTCGTCGGTAAACCGTCGCCATAGCGACAGATTACCAACAAAATTGCCGACCAAAAATAGCGACGGATTAGCAACGATATAAACCATCGACAACCTCGGCGACGCCTTAGCGATGGATTACCGACATAGCTTTGTGAGCAAAAAAAAATAAATTTTCAAGAAGCTTAGCAACAAAAATTTTCATCGCTGACTCGTCTGATACTTTTTGGTATTAGACAGAACGTTAGTGGTGGAAATTTTTGTCGCTAATTCGTCGGTAGTCCGTCACTAGCCTGTAAATATTCCAGATATGCGTCGCTATTTCGTCACTGGTTAGTCGCTAAGTTTCTCATTATTGCCAGACTAAATTGTTCCATCTTTGCTCAAACCTCTCAATATATATATACAATTATAATCAAATGATATACAGTAAATACAACTCCAATATATACACAAATTAACCCAGCACCAATATATACATTAAATTGAACTCCAATAAATATCCAAACCAGCTCAATCCATACAAACTTGTCCAGCAGTCGCAGTATAGTACATATACACAAATTTGTTCAATAATACATAAACTCTCAAAAGTTCATACAAACTCATCGATCAAATACAACCAAAAATCATGCAAAAATTAAACTGATGGTAGAGGAGGTGGAGAAGGTAGCGAAGGTAGCGAAGGCAGAGTCGGCTGTCCGTATGCATATATCTGCCCCAGGACCAAAGTGATGATCCACTGTATGTCCTGGACAAGAACATGTGCAAGAGTCGACGGCATGACAAGAGGCGTTGTGGTTGTCGGAGGAGCCAGTATAGTAGGCGCTGTGGTCGAAGGAGAAGTCATTGCCGGAGCCGCTGAGGTCGAAGCTGGAGTCGGTGCGGTGGTAGCAAGAATCAGACCTCCTGTGTTTAGAACTCCGGTCACCTGGGTCATATTACCCTGTAGGGCCACCAAAATATGTGTAATCATCCTTAAAGTGTAGGTTCTGGCAGTATCATCCGTCTGTGTATCTACAGGTGGAGGTGGAGGTGGAAGCGGAGGCCGAGGCGGAGGTGGAGGTGGAGATAAAGGAGCTCTGGAATAAATGGACGGCTGGGATGCCAACGATCCGGTACCATACACGTTGCCCCCTTTTTCCTCTACCGACAGCTTGTATCCACAAGTCGTTCCTCACAGCCGACATCGTTGGCTGACTAGTCCCAGCTCTCCCCTCGGCAGCCCCCCCAGCAGCAGTCCCTCCCCCACCGACTCGACTCTCTAAAGTCTCATACGTCGCCTATATTTATAATATATGTGATTAAATTTAGAGTTAATATTCATATTTTAGTTACTATTAAGTATTGTTATGGTTAGGGTCTCTTTGATTTATAATGCTACTTAGGGTTATGATTTAGAGTAAATATTCATATTAGAGATATGACTAACTATTTTGGTAAACTAAATATAATTAAGTACGCAAAGACAAAGAAGAAATGTAATTAGATATAGGACTCGAAAAACTTACATAGGCTTTGGTCGCCCGATCATCTACGAGCTTCCCATCCTTCTTTCGCTTATGAGTACGCTCAAAAACTTTAGGAAAGTCGATGACGTTCGGGTCTCCGCCTGCCCTGGCGACCTCCTCGCTCTGTAAGAATTAAACATCAATTTATAACTAAACATTAAATTTAAACTATTAAAGAAATAACAAATAAGAATACTCACCAACCGTCGATAATGCTCTAAAATTGGAAGGATCCACCCGTGTGGTGACCACCCTTAGCACGGGCAGCCTTTGCCTTCTCACACTTGGCCTTATAGGCCGAATTGTCCATCTTCTTCTTCATCGCTTCCTAGAATTCCTCCTTCAACCACTCCTTGCGAAGAGCACTATTTAGTGTAGCCAACGCCTTCTGGTCGTTGACCATATCCCTTAACCTCTTGCTGGCGACGGACTTGTAGCACTTTCGGATCGCCTAATGTCTGTGCGCCGGCCACCAGTACAACTTCTGCAAATAAGAACAAATAAAAACAAATGAGCAAATATTTAAGAAATATTGTAAACAATGACGGTATTATTTAGGCATACCCCAAACATTTTGAGCCAAATAAATCGTCTATCAAGTGGGATGTCCCCAAAGTTCAGATAGGGACCATGGAATTGACGACGCATTAAGTCGCCCAAATCTCTACTAGCCTGGAGCAGAAAGAACCTGTAATTAACAAAACAATGTACCATTAGAAAATAAATAAAGTATGAATAAATGTGTATAATAACAATTATATACTTACGTCGCTCCATCCGCTCATAGCTCTAGAAGAGTGATGTTGGTTGGCCGCTCTGGTAGAGTAGGAGGATCTGAAAATCTGGGTCGACGTATGTATACTCCACGGTCCACCAAAAGGCTAAGATATGGATTCGCCCCAGTAAGAGCGACAGGTGTAGTCTCCAGCGTAGAAGACGGGACACCAGCACCGGTAGGAGTAGATGCTGAAGGAATATCAGGTCTAGCTCCGCCAACCGATGAACGAGTGAACGTCGAAGATAAGCCATCCTCCTTATCAACCAAATCGTCCTCGCTAACTCCTCTATGATCTGCAACTGGAGTACTAGGAGGAGCAGGAGGGCGGGACTCAGATCCCCGACGTCGTGTACGGCCTCGACCGCCATATACAAATCTGAAAGAAATAAAAAAAATGGTATGATGATACAAATAATCAATAAAAATCTAATAGAAATTTAAAAAAGGTGTGTTGATACAAATAATCAATGCTAATCTAATAAAAGTAAAAAATAGTGTGATGATACTCATAAGTAGGTAATACGTACTAATCTTCTTCATCTTCTTCGTATTTCGAATCTTCTTCATCTTCATCTTCTTCATTTTCACTATCACTTCCACTTTCACCTTCATCTTTAAATTCTTCTTCCTCATCTGATACGTCCATTTTAGACTCCTCCTTTACATGAGGTAAGTCCTCTATGTCAAGCTCTTCGTCAACTATATCATCCTCTACAGTAACGTCAACCTCCATATCGTCAAAGTCGGCTAAACTCATATATGTTGGTTGAGGCATGACTACCTCATCCTCTTGGTATACTTGATCTCCAATATTATATGTATTTCTTGCTTTAGTTTTGCATACAACCCACCAATCATGAGTAGTGCGACGTCGACTAGGATCACTCGTGTAGTACACTTGGACCATTTGACTAGCCAACACAAATAGTTTGAAACCTACAGATCTTTTACTGTGTTTATATCAATAAATCCAAATTGTTTGTCAATTCTCCATCCTTGCTTGGTTGTTGTGTCGAACCAATCACATTTAAAAGCACTATTTTGGTATCAAAAGAATAATCCAGCTCTACAATATCTCTTAGAACACCTGTCACGACCCGCACCCTAGAGTAAGGAAACGAGAAGTGGGTACGGCCAGCCTACGCCGCAGTGTCAGCGGTAGAACGTTGTCCTAGGTCACAACATCTAACAATATAAGGTACCTGTACAGTATATACACTCCGAGTGGAGGTGACAATACAGAATATAGTCTCAATCACAACTAAGGCAGAAATAGTACGATATCATAGATGAAATCTCAAAGGAAGATACAAACAAAAAGGGAAATAAGTCTAAGTGTCTAAACGACACAATAAAAAAACATAGTACAACTCAAATCCCAATGACAACATAAGAAAGATAAAGCCTAACTAAACTAGTCTAGGCAGTAGGGTGATGTCATCAGCTAGAGCTGGGTCCTCCTGAGAGTCCAGCTCGCAAGTGTCGTCTAGGGATGCTCCATAGTACGTAGAACAGAAATCCTCGGCGTCATCTGTAATATTTTCAACAGGTCCAGTCAGGACAGGAACGAGCACAATATATCTTATACAATTCATATCATGGCAGGAAGGTAAAAACATACAGAAGAGTAAGATACATGAACTGTAAGAAGATGTATATGAAAACAAGAGAGATATTTGTAAACTGGAAATATATACATAATAAGTAAGAACTGTAAGTGACTAGTGATTCAGAGCACAAGACGGTTATGTAAACAGCACGATGTTGCACACGAGTAATCTAGAGAGGTTCACACGATTTGGATTGATCACATAACCATTTCTACTCCCCCGTCCCCAATCAATACACAAGGATCCAGTCAAGTTATGCGATTGCATACGAAGTACAGTTGCACACGAGGATCATGTGGGCACATGAGAGTATACGATTTCACACGATTCACACGATTTGCACACGAATAACACGAACACAAGGAGTACACGATGCCCATAATAAAGTACACGAACATGAAATACCCGATGTATCCGCTAAGGGGATAACATCGCACGACAAGATCCATATAGTACTAATCCGTGATAACAAGTGTCAGTATCAAGTAAAGTAATCTAGAGCATGAATGTAGGTCCTAACAAGTATAAAAAGATCAGAGAATGTACTCGCATGAGATCCGAATTTCCCTGAGAAAAAATAAAGTCCGAAGCGAGGTAACTGAGTCCTATTTAGAGCAACACAAGTCATGATGTATACAAGGGAATTATAATTGAAGAATACAATGCATCTACATGTTTCTAGGTCAGTCTAGACCAAAGTCAACTCTTGGTCAACTCTTGTCAACTCTAAAAGTCAACTCTAGTCAAATTAGGTCAAACAAGTTAGGGTTTGGTAAATCTTGGTCAACTAGTCTAATATAGGCTTAGTAAGTCAAATTTAGGTTTAACAAGTCAATTCTAGGTATATACACATAGCCTAGGCAACTAACTACACTCTAGGCCTATACAAGCCAACCACACACCTTAACTGGCATCCATGCCATACACACAGGGTATGAGCCATAGGCTAGTCACACATAGTCCATTCCACACATTTCACATTCAACTATATCTAATTTAATATAATAACACACATGTGCATATATTAATAATATATTTAGTTTATATAAATAATCACATTAGACATAGGTCACATTATAATATATATCATGTATAGATATGTATATATATACACTTATATATATATACATAGAGTGATAGGGAGAGACACATGTATTTGTGTCCTAGGTGTACATGTAACATGTGGGTGTGTGTATAGAAAAGGAAACTGAAATCAGTGAGTGTATGAGCATAGTGTCAATGACAGTGATGTGTAATAGGTTAGGAGATGTGTGTATATGGTGTTGACAGAAATCAAGAGTGTCACATGTGTGTGTATACAGGGTAACAGTAGGGTGTGTAATAAATGAAATCAATGAATTAAATTTAGAGCAGCTTTGTGTATTATGTAAACTGGAAAAAGTTGTCAGGCTTAGATGATGGAATCTTAGTTCTTCATTTGAGTCTCAGAAATTAGTGCAATGTGAAATCAGTGAAGTGTAGCAGTGTGTGTGATGTAGTGAACTGAAATTAATAAATGGGAAATCAGTTGACAGCATATAGCAATTAGGGAAAGGGGTGCACAAACTCAGGTTTTACAATGGTAATCTAATGTTTAAAATCCAACATCTCAGTTTACTTAACATTCCAGTCTCAGGAATTCAAATTCAGCACTCAAACATGGCAATATCAGTTCAAACCATTCTCAAAAATTTCCCAAGTGTACACAGGTTTAACTTATCCACAGTTAATGAACCTTAATCAACATTTTATTTTCAGTTTTCTATTGAATCTCAGAAATCACATGTGAACTCAGGTTCACTACTTGATTGAAAACTTAATTATTAATATTTATAAAACTGGAAAATCTCAGGAACCATATTCATATATTTACATTACTGATAGTTCAATATCAAAACTGGAAATCAGTGAACACCACAACCCAATTCAAAAATCCCCATTTTCAACATCAAAACCATAACCAACTCATTACTCAATCAACATGGACATTAATCATCTAATTCTCCAGAAATCTTAGTAAATTTCACTACTGTCAGTTCACATCAAAAACAAAAAAACTGGCAAAATACTGATACTTAAAAACCCAAGTTCGAAACCTAATTTAAACCAAACGAAATTGAACAACAGTCATATAGGTTCATTCCCCATATGATCTCGTGTCTAGGGTGTGTCATTCGTGTCCACTAGAGTGGACACGAAGTGTCCAAGACAAGAGAAACTGGGTTCAAAATTCTGGTAGTGCACAGTTCGTGCACAGGCTCGTGCAGCCATGTCCTGATGAATTGGACACGACACAGAGCCTAGGACACCTCGTTACACTAACCTAGGTAGCCTACCTATAGGACTACACATTAGGCTAGATAACACGTGTCCAAGTCGTGTCAGTGTCCGATACGGAAGTCGTATCAGTGAAGAATGTCCACACGCACTGTGATAGTGCAAAACGTGTGCATGTGGAATTGCGTGTCCAATACGACACGAGACGACTCAAGACTCAAGGGGTGTGATGTCAGTCACTGCCCCTTGGTCTGTGCCAAGTGGCAGGCCGCCACGTGGCGTGTCGTGTCCACAGTGACACTCAGGTAGCAGGGCACTGCTACCGTGCCTGCGTGCGTGTATGCGTGTCTGTTTTGGACACGAAAAACACAATTTCTTCGACTTAGTCACATGAATTATTGTTATATATATAATAACCTAATTTTCTGTTTATTTAGTTTCTGAAATTAACACAATTAATTTCTCACAAGCATTTCATCGAACACTTAGTTAAAATCATTGATACGTGTTCGATACGGATACGAAATGGACACTACCTAGCACCAAACTATTCCTACATCTAGGGTATACCTATATGCATGCATCTATGGAAATAAAACATAATTTTAGAAAGGTTTCATGGGATTTACCTATTGAGATTGAATCTCAATGAAAAAGGGTAATGATAAGGTTTCTTCTTGAACTCCAATTCAGCAAAGCACTTCAAACCCTAGCTAGCAAGCCCCTACTAGCTTCTACTATGGTAGAGGGTGATGTTGTAATTGATTAGAACCAATTTGGGCTTGATTTGGATATTAGGGAAGAAAATTTGGGGAGGAACTATTAGGGTTCTAAGGAGGTGTAAAAAGAGGCAAAGGTTTTTGTTAATGATGTTTTACAGGAAGGGGGGATCAATTGTGGCTGCCATTAGATGGATTAGGGTTAGGTTTTCGGTCTAGATGAGTGGCTAGGAGTTGTCCACCCAATTCTAGGCCTTCCTATTGTTTCAACTTGTCATAGGCTACCTTTATTACAAATATCTTAAGAGTTAATATCTTACCTATAAATATTTAGATATTAATAATCATGACATTACTAAGTTAACCTAATCAATCAAGGCTAATCTAGATTAGGCTAAGTTTCTTGGTCAAGTCTCAACTTAACAATTAGCACATATTTAATTAATAAAAATTCAAAATCACCAAAAAGTCAAAATGACCAAAATACCCTCAAACCTAAAATGTGGTAGTGACAAGTCTACCCTCCTTAAAGGAATTTCGTCCTCGAAATTGAAGGGCAAAACTAAACTGATGAGAAGAATAGAAAATCATACCTCAAGGTCCAAAAAGATAAGGGTATCGCTCGCGCATTTCATCCTCCCGCTCCCAGGTAGACTCTCCTGGAGAATGATGTCTCCACGCGACGCGAACCAAGGATATCGTCTGGTTCCTCAGTACCTTCTCTCTTCGATCCAGAATCTCCACAGGCTGCTCTGGATAGCTAAGAGTATGTCCCACCTCGATCTCCGAATGATCGAGTACATGGCTAGGGTCTGCCACGTACCGTCTCAACTGCGATACGTGAAATATGTTGTGGACTCCCACTAAAGCAGGTGGCAAATCTAGCCTATAAGCCACGTCACCGACTCTTCCGCTGATAACGAAAGGTCCGATGAAGCGCGGGCTAAGCTTCCCACCTCCACCAAAGCGTATGGTACCACGTGTTGGAGATATCCTCAGAAAAACCAGATCTCCAACCTAATCACAAACAAGGTCTCAATTAACTACAATAATCAAACACGATCATAAAATCACAAAACAACAATCCTACTTCTAATCCTATCTCTAAGCTATACCTCGAACTCCAGCGGTCTATGGTGGCTATCGGCCCAATGCCGATGTCTGTCCTGCGCCACCCGAAGTCGATCTCTGATGAGCTTCACCTTCTCAGCTGCATCCACAACCATCTCAGGACCCAATAAAGCTTGCTCTCCGACGTCATTCCAAGGCAAGGGTGTACGATATCTACGCCCGTACAGTGCCTCGAACGGTGACATCTCAATGTTGGCCTGAAAACTGTTGTTGTATGCAAACTCCACTAAGTGCAGGTGATCCTCCCAGGATCCTCCGAAGTCCAAAACACAAGTCCGCAGCATGTCCTCGAGTGTCTGGATAGTCCTCTCTGACTGCCCGTTCGTCTGGGAGTGGTATGCAGTACTAAACTTGAGCTGAGTGCCCAAACTAGTCTGCAGACTCCTCCAGAAATGGGAAGTAAAGCGGCTATCCCGATCCGAGACAATGCTCACCGGAACTCCATGAATCCTGACGATCTGCCGCATGTACATCTCCGCTAGCCTCTCTGTAGATGTACCCACCTTGAATGGCAAAAAGTGGGCCAATTTGGTCAACCTGTCAACGATGACCCAAATTGCGTCTTTCCCTCCTGGTGTACGCGGCAATTCCGAAACGAAGTCCATCGTGATGTGTTCCCACTTCCACTCTGGAATGGGCAACGGCTGCAACAAACCTCCTGGCCTATGCCTCTCTGCCTTCACCAGCTGGCAGACCAAAACATCTAGCGACAAAGCGTGCTACCTCCCGCTTCATCCCACACTACCAAACATGCTCCCTCATAACCCTATACATCTTGTTTGCACCTGGATGCATAGAGTACTGAGAACGGTGGGCCTCCTACATGACCTGCTCCCGAAGCTCTCTACTGGGCACACACAGTCTGGAACCGTGCCTCAATGTGCCATCCTCTGCAATGGTGAACTCCTCATCCACCAACCCTGCTCGAGCCTGCTCTCGGATGCACCGTAGAGCAACATCGTCGAACTGAGTCGACTTGATCCTCTCAATCAAGTCCGACTGAATCTGCAGACCCCACATCTGTATCTCCACTCCTGGAACTAGCACCTCGATCTCCAGGCTCTCTAGATCTGCTAGTAAGTGATGATCTACCGTCAAACATATGGCTGTCGGATATCTGCTCAAAGCATCGGCAACCACGTTGGCCTTCCCTGGATGATACTGCAGTACAATGTCGAAGTCCTTCATCAACTCCAACCATCTACACTGCCTCATATTGAGCTCCTTCTGTGTAAACACATACTTCAAGCTCTTGTGGTCTGTGAAGATCTCTACACGCTCTCCGTATAAATAGTGTTTCCACAACTTCAAAGCAAAAATAACTGCCGGCAACTCTAAATCGTGGGTAGGGTATTTCTTCTCATGCGGACGTAACTGCCTGGAAGCATAGGCAATCACCTTCCCATGCTGCTGCAAGACACAACCCAAACCCTTCCCTGAGGTGTCACTGTAGATAGTGAACCCGCCTGATCCTGATGGCAAGGTCAGAATCGGAGCTGTCGTCAACCGCTTCTTCAACTCATCAAAAGCGACCAGACACTCCTCTGACCAGATATACTGTGTGTCCTTCCGGGTCAGCCTAGTCAATGGCTCTGCAACCCGGAAGAAATCCTGAACGAACCTCCTGTAGTAGCCAGCCAATCCCAGGAAGCTCCTAATCTCCGCAACTGAAGTCGAGCTAGTATCTCTGCTAGTCAAAATATTTCCTCGATATGCTCGATCCAGTCATCGGTATATAAGATCCCTTCTGTGCCGCGAAAGTCCCGCGGACGCATCTTCTGAAAGTCCTGGATCCCTGGTGTCCTCGGCTGATATGGCTGCATCTGGTCTGCCTGCGATTGCACGATAACTCTCTCCACAGTCGTCAAGGCAAGCTGATGGGCATTCTCTATGCCCTGCTGGAAATGAGACGTCTGTCGCTGCTGAGACTCCACCATCTTCTGAAGGAATTCAAACAACTTCCCCGCGTCAACTGATTTGGAAGGTGGCTGCTGATGCTGCCGAGGGATATCAGGAATGACGGGGGAAAGTCTCTGAACAGGTGGAGGTGCACCTCCAAATGCAGCAGAAATGCCAACCTGAGTCGGCACAAAATGAGCTGCGGTCTCGTGGCCCTGATGATCAGGACGAGAGGTGACCGACCTCTCGATAGTATCCCCCGGACCGGAGCGATGGGATCGTGTCTCCATAACCATCCTGAAGACAGATCAAAACGAAATAATTACTGAGAATGAAGCGAAAAATCAAAGGAGGACAGTTTATTTATTCAAAGGAAAACATTTAATCAACAAGAATTTAGATGGCAAATATTGGATCGGAGTTTTCCTAATGTGATTGAGTACCTCAAAAACTATACCCTATCCTACTGCAGGCTGTAGTGATACTCTAGTTCGAATACCACTACAATCTGACCTGCATGGGCCACCACTAAAAATGTGTCACGACCCACACCCTAGAGTAAGGGCACGAGAAGTGGGTACGTCCAGCCTACGCCGCAGTGTCGGCAGTAGAACGATGTCCTAGGTCACAACATCTAACAATATAAGATACCTGTACAGTATATACACTCCGAGTAGAGGTGACAATACAGAATACAGTCTCAATCACAACTAAGGCATAAATAGTACGATATCATAGCTGAAATCTCAAAGGAAGATACAACAGAAAAGAAAATAAGTGTAAGTGTCTAAACGACACAATAACAAAACATAGTACAACTCAAATCCCAATGACAACATAAGTAAGATAAAGCCTAACTAAACTAGTCTAGGTAGTAGGGGTGATGTCATCAGCTAGAGCTGGGTCCTCCTGAGAGTCCAGCTCGCAAGTGTCGTCTAGGGCTGCTCCATAGTACGTAGGACAGAAATCCTCGGCGTCATCTGTAATATTTTCAACATATCCAGTCAGGACAGGAACGAGCACAATACATCTCATGCAATTCATATCATGGCAGGAAGGTAAAAACATACAGAAGAGTAAGATACATGAACTGTAAGAAGATGTACATGAAAACAAGAGAGATATTTATAAACTGGAAATATACATGATAAGTAAGGACTGTAAGTGACTAGTGATTCAGAGCACAAGACGGTTATATAAACAGCACGATGTTGCACACGAGTAATCTAGAGAGGTTCACACGATTTGGATTGATCACATAACCACTTCTACTCCCCCGTCCCCAATCAATACACAAGGATCCAGTCAAGTTATGTTATTGCACACGAAGTATAGTTGCACACGAGGATCATGTGGGCACATGAGAGTATACGATTTCATACGATTCACACGATTTGCACACGAATAATACGAACACAAGGAGTACACGATACCCATGATAAAGTACACGAACATGAAATACCCTGTATCCACCAAGGGGATAACATCGCACGACAAGATCCATATAGTACTCATCCATGATAACAAGTGACAGTATCAAGTAAAGTAATCTAGAGCATGAATGTAGGTCCTAACAAGTACGAAAAGATCAGAGAATGTACTCGTCTGAGATCCGAATGTCCCTGAGAAAAAATAAAGTCCGAAGCGAGGTAACTGAGTCCTATTTAGAGCAACACAAGTCATGATGTATACAAGGGAATTATAATTGAAGAATACAATGCATCTACATGTTTCTAGGTCAGTCTGGACCAAAGTCAACTCTTG
The DNA here is from genome assembly GCA_029216955.1 of Iris pallida. Classification (NCBI taxonomy): domain Eukaryota; kingdom Viridiplantae; phylum Streptophyta; class Magnoliopsida; order Asparagales; family Iridaceae; genus Iris; species Iris pallida. Next base: position 24,977,390 of record JANAVB010016197.1, on the reverse strand, counting down.
GTCAACTCTTGTCAACTCTAAAAGTCAACTTTAGTCAAATTAGGTCAAACTAGTTAGGGTTTGGTAAATCTTGGTCAACTAGTCTAATCTAGGCTTAGTAAGTCAAATTTAGGTTTAACAAGTCAATTCTAGGTATATACACATAGCCTAGGCAACTAACTACACTCTAGGCCTATACAAGCCAACCACACACCTTAACTGGCATCCATGCCATACACACAGGCTATGAGCCATAGGCTAGTCACACATAGTCCATTCCACACTATATCTAATTTAATATAATAACACACATGTGCATATATTAATATATATTTAGTTTATATAAATAATCACATTAGACATAGGTCACATTAATATATATCACATATAGATATGTATTTTTTTTACATATCTATATCACATAGATATGTATATATACACTTATATATATATATATATATATATATATATATATATATATATATATATAGTGATAGGGAAGACACATGTATTTGTGTCCTAGGTGTACATGTAACATGTGGGTCTGTGTGTAGAAAAGGAAACTGAAATCAGTGAGTGTATGAGCATAGTGTCAATGACAGTGATGTGTAATAGGTTAGGAAATGTGTGTATGGTGTTGACAGAAATCAAAGAGTGTCACATGTGTGTGTATACATGGTAACAGTAGGGTGTGTAAAATGAAATCAATGAATTAAATTTAGAGCAGCTTTGTGTATTATGTAAACTGAAAAAAGTTGTCAGGCTTAGATGATGGAATCTTAGTTCTTCATTTGAGTCTCAGAAATTAGTGCAATGTGAAATCAGTGAAGTGTAGCAGTGTGTGTGATGTAGTGAACTAAAATTAATAAATAGGAAATCAGTTGACAGCATGTAGCAATTAGGGAAAGGGGTGCACAAACTCAGGTTTTACAATAGTAATCTAATGTTTAAAATCCAACATCTCAGTTTACTTAACATTCCAGTCTCAGGAATTCAAATTTAGCTCTCAAACATGGCAATATCAGCTCAAACCATTCTCAGAAATTTCCCAAGTGTACACAGGTTTAACTTATCCACAGTTAATAAACCTTAATCAACATTTCATTTTCAGTTTTCTATTGAATCTCAGAAATTGTGAACTCAGGTTCACTACTTGATTGAAAACTCAGTTATTAATATTTGTAAAACTGGAAAATCTCAGGAACCATATTCATATATTTACATTACTGATAGTTCAATATCAAAACTGGAAATCAGTGAACACCACAACCCAATTCGAAAATCCCCATTTTCAACATCAAAACCATAACCAACTCATTACTCAATCAACATGGACATTAATCATCTAATTCTCCGAAAATCTTAGTAAATTACACTACTGTCAGTTCACATCAAAAACTCAAAACTGGCAAAACACTGATACTTAAAAACCCAAGTTCGAAACCTAATTTAAACCAAACGAAATTGAACAACAGTCGTATAGGTTCTTTCCCCATATGATCTCGTGTCTAGGGTGTGTCATTCGTGTCCACTAGAGTGGACACGAAGTGTCCAAGGCAAGAGAAACTGGGTTCGAAATTCTGGTAGTGCACAGTTCGTACACAGGCTCGTGCAGCCATGTCCTGATGAATTGGACACGACACAGAGCCTAGGACACCTCTTGCATACTAACCTAGGTAGCCTACCTATAGGACTACACATTAGGCTAGATAACACGTATCTAAGTCGTGTCAGTGTCCGATACGGAAGCTGTATCAGTAGAGAATTTCCACATGCACTGTGACAGTACAAAATGCGTACACGTGGAATTGCGTGTCCAATACGACACGAGACGACTCAAGACTCAAGGGGTGTGATGTCAGTCACTGCCCCTTGGTCTGTGCCAAGTGGCAGGCCGCCACGTGGCGTGTCGTGTCCACAGTGACACTCGGGTAGCAGGGCACTGCTACCGTGCCTGCGTGCGTGTATGCGTGTCCGTTTTGGACATAAAAAACACAATTTCTTCGACTCAGTCACATGAATTATTGTTATATATAATAACCTAATTTTTTGTTTATTTTGTTTTTGAAATTAACACAATTAATTTCTCACAAGCATTTTATCGAACACTTAGTTAAAATCATTGATACGTGTCCGATACGGACACGAAATGGACACTACTACTAGCACCAAACTATTCCTACAGCTAGGGTATACCTATATGCATGCATCTATGGAAATAAAACATAATTTTAGAAGGGTTTCATGGGATTTACCTATTGAGATTGAATCTCAATGAAAAAGGGTAATGATGAGGTTTCTTCTTGAACTCCAATTCACCAAAGCACTTCAAACCCTAGCTAGCAAGCCCCTACTAGTTTCTACTATGGTAGAGGGTGATGTTGCAATTGATTAGAACCAATTTGGGCTTGATTTGGATATTAGGGAAGGAAATTTGGGGAGGAACTATTAGGGTTCTAAGAAGTTATAAAAAGAGACAAAGGTTTTTGTTAAGGATATTTTTTAGGAAGGGGGGATCAATTGTGGCTGCCATTAGATGGATTAGGGTTAGGTTTTAGGTCTACATGAGTGGCTAGGAGTTGTACACCCAATTCTAGGCCTTCCTATTGGTTCAACTTGTCATAGGCTACCTTTATACAAATATCTTAAGAGTTAATATCTTACCTATAAATATCTAGATATTAATAATCATGACATGACTAAGTTAACCTAATCAATCAAGGCTAATCTAGATTAGGCTAAGTTTCTAGGTCAAGTCTCAACTTAACAATTAGCACATATTTTAATGAAAATTCAAAATCACCAAAATGTCAAAATGACCAAAATACCCTCAAACCTAAAATGTGGTAGTGACAACACCAAATAGTCAAATTCTAGATCGGTATCGTAGACTGAACCCCTTACACAAATTCCAAAATTCTTTGTGTAATTAGCCTCCTCATCGACAAATGAGTGATTGATAGGCTTATCAGTGGTTCTAAATTTTAAGCCATTGATGGTATATCCATCCCAAAATTTTGCCCTATTACTTGGTCCGATAGCTAGTGCTCGAAGTCTTTCGTCGGTCAATTGTGTACCAAGACGAAAAACCTAAAACATTACATATCATAACGTCATTAGGACAAAACTCTTTCATCGTTCAATTGAATTTAGAATAGTTAAATGATTTTAATCCTTACATAATATGGAACTACGATAAAAAATTTCTGTCGACCTCTCTAGCAAGATCATCATCATCAATGCTAGGTCTCTCCATTTTTATCTCAGCTCTAAAAATACTATGATAATAACGAGAAAAGTTAGAGAACTTTTTACAAGTATATAGCAAAATTGGATTATGTAGCAAAATTATGTACTTCTCTATATCTTTCATCTCCTCCATACCACTATTTAGGCAGGTATACTGATGAGCGGCTTCAAACTCATCATCCTCCAACCACCGTAACTTAGAAGCACTTGTAGGCTAACCACCAATATTGAAGATAGTGCAGATTCAACTATTCGGTGCATCGACCTCACCTTCATCATTTCTTGGTACACTATTCCAGTTTGTCCTGACATGAGTATCAAAGTAGATTGAGCTAAAGTTTGAGACCTCTTCAATATATATAGAACCCTGGAGGTTGAATAGGAAAATAAAATAATTTAAACATAAGAAGCAATATTCTTCAAATAAAGAGATAGAGTAAGAAGATCAAACACGCGATGTATCCTGGTATCCTCGCTAGAGGCAATCCAGTCTCGGAACTCTTTCCTGCTTAAATCCACTATTTAGTAAAATAGTACACACGAGTTTGGATCTGAAGAACTTGCCAACTTCAACACGAGTTTGGATCCGAAGAACTCGCCAACTTCTTACACATGAGTTTTCTTACGAAGGCTCGCCAACTTCAAAACGAAAGGAAGAGAACTTATTGATCTTCTAACACTTGAAGATCGAAAAATACAACTCTTGAATACTCTAGCACTTTGGAAATGGATGACAATTAAAAGCTTGGGTAGAGTATTCATGGAGGAGCTCTTGGTTGTTTGGAAAATTTATGGCTTAAGTGGATGAACCTTCATGAGAGAGAAGGCTTCCATTTATAAAGAAACCAAGAGTAGGTAGCATTTAATGCTCCTGGATACAGTCCAGCCAGCATACCGTCGGTATGGACCGGCATGCCGTCGGTATGTCGTTCTGAACAGTAACGGTCATAATTATATCCGTTGGAAGCATTTAATGCTAGCAATTAATGCTAGTATTCGTTCATTCAAAAATCAAATTTGTCAACCGGTATACCGTCGGTATGCCGCGGTATACCGATGTTTGTCACAAAACATTTTGTGATAGACAGAACGGTATACCGTCGGTATGCCGATGTTTGTCACAGAACGTTTTATGGCTCACAAAATGGTATGCCGTAGTATACCGTCGGTATTCCGATATTTCTCACAGAACGTTTTTGAGGCAAACAAAACGGTATACCGTCGGTATGCCGAAGCATACCGTCGGTATGCCGGGCATACCGTCGTTATGTCGACATTTGTCACAGAACGTTTTGTGGCCAATAAAACGGTATACCGTCGGTATACCGTAGTATATCGTCGGTATGCCGTTCTTTAAGATATTGATTTTTGCCTGAAGAGTTAGAAAGCTTTTAGTTTTGTCATCCAACCTTAAGTGTTTACAGAAAGACCTAGACCTTATACAGACTCGAAATCTTGAAGGGTTGAGAGTCGTCTTCCAAGGAACGCCGGTCTTTGTTTCAGTCTTCAAGGCTTTGATGACTAGTCTTGAATGGACAGACTTTATGTAGTAGAGCTTCTGAAATGATATCAATCTGAAAACAAAGAAAACTAGACTACGAAGATGCTGTTAAGGTTATCAAAATAAACTGTGCCAACAATCTCCCCCATTTTGATAATTGACAAAATAGAGAGATAGCATCTTCAGGGAGTGACTCCCCCGTAGGTAGACAACTCCCCCTCAATACATTTTCTCCCCCTTTGTCACTTAGTCAAAGATGGGAAATAAAAGAAATATAGCATTTAAAAGGAAACACAGTATCATAGACAAAAGCATGCTTATATAGATAAAAGTAGGGAATTGGGTACATGCTTGACATTTCATAAAACACTACATAAGACCTGATAAAAACTCTCCTCCATGAGAGTTAGCAAGACAATAAGAAGACATATAAGTAATCCCCGTAGGACTGCACACAATAAGCCAACAAAAATACTGGTCCCCGAAGGACCTCAAAAGATGCACTAAAAAGACAACCATTATTCGACACCACCAACACAAGGAAGCCACAACCTAGTCATCAGCCGGATCATCGTCCCCATCCTGAGCCCGACGAAAAGCTCCAAAAGGATCCATGCCGTCCGGGTACATGAATCAGTAGGCATTGGGATCAGAGAAGCGGGAGGCTTGGTACATAGGATCCTGAAGATTGAGATCCAGATATGCATCCCGGTCCTGGAGAGTACGCTGAATGAAGTAGGCCTGGTCATGGAACGGCTCTGGATAAGGGTCCCGAGGCCACGAGAATTGGCCCGCATCTGCTCCTCTGCCTGAGCCATGCGCATGTCAAAATGCTGATAGGTCAGCGGTATGAAGCACCCGGATTCAGGAGGAGTAGATGTGGGCACGACAGGAGCAGTGGCCTACGGCTCTTGGGAGGAGGAGGCACGAGATGTGGTGCCACCAAGGATGGAACGAGAAAGAGCAAGGTAGGATGGGACGCCGTCCGACTAACAGAGGGATAGATCCACGCCCTTCGCTTCCAAGATGAGGGTGATGAAGGAGTCATAGTAGAGAGACTGCTTCCCCGCGGGCAGGACACCAAAAAAGGCATTGAGAAGAGTCTTGGGGAAGGACCAAGACCTTTCGAATAGAGATAGTACATACAAACCAGGGCATCAGCGGTGATGGCATCGTAGTTACCGTCCTTGGGGTAGATGGTGTGGCAGACGATCCGATGGAGCTCGTAATAGAACGGCTCCAACTGCGAGAAAAGGGCCGGATGGCCGAAGGATTGGGTCCCTTGCAGATGATTGCGCAGAACTCGTCAAAGGAGACCTCGGTCGTAGGATAGAAAGCAGCCAAGGCCGGCAGAGCATCGCCTTTGTCAGGGACTCCAAGAATGCCAGCGATGTCGCGAGCCGTCAGGCGAAAGTGGCGATCGTTCACCATCGTCTCAATGGCACCGTTCTGGAAGTCAGGAACTATGTTGCAGTAGAACAAGCGCACCGCAGCGGGGTAGACAGGCACCTGACACCGAAGGAGAGTAGAGAGACCGACCTCCTCAAAGAGAGAGAGATGGCCGGAAAAAATATTCCAGTTGATGGCGCGGCCTTTGTAGACGTTGTAAAACTCCTAAATTTCTACTATTTTTTGTACTAATTTTTTATTTATTTTGTATTTGTACGTCGCGTAGTTGTATTGTACGTTGCGCATGAAATTTGATTTTCGTAATTGCTCGACGAGTGCGAATATGTGCGAGCATACATATTTTTTTGAAAAATATTTTTCTATTTTATAGTTTCAAAATAATATATATAATAATTATTTTAGCTATCATACCAAAATTTCTAAGTTTATGATTTTATTTATGAAAAGCCTTTCATTTATACAGTTATAATAATAATAATATTCTTATAAAATGGTATACTAGAAAAGTATATTTATGTAAATATTATTTGTGCATATATATATATATTTCATAATTATTTATTAGTTTATTTTTTAATAATAATGTAATTTTCATGGATTTATTTAAATAGTTAAATTAATATCTATATTTGAAATTTGATTTATTTTATTTGATTTTAAACTAAAAGATAGAATTTAATTATATTTAAATTGATTTGGATTTGCATTTAAAATTATTGAATTAAATTGAATTATCTAATTAGGTTTAAATAAATCCTAATCTATATCCAACTGGCAATTTTTACCTCCTATATAAGGAGAGGTACTCATCCACATTATTTCCTCCACAAATTTCCACCATAAAAGTGAGTGCATCGTGTCGGTGTACATTCCTTCCCGTGTCTGCCGTGACGGGCTCGAGTCCGACCCCGGGTGTCTTCCAATATGTCAAAATTTGATACAAATATATCAACCCCTTCGTGTCCGACATGTCGGACACAAACCCCCGACACGAACCAAAATTTCTATAGACCTAAACCTAACCAGACCATCCCCCGGCTGCCCATCTCTTCCTCGCCTCGACTATCATCACAGCGACCTAATCTCACCTCACCCGACCCCCTGACTTCTACAAACCCCTACCGCTTATCGATGTCACCACCAACAGTATAACTCCACCACCGCCACGGTGACCCCCGGCCAGCGATGACGTGGCCAGCCGCCACCGATAAAACCCCCTCTCATCTCCGCCACCATCACCTTCACCACGCCCATTCCGGCACCCTGAGTCCCGGACCAAACAATCACCACCGCCACCGTCATCGCGTCCATCCCGATCGCTGTCACCTACACCGCCACCAAGTCATCACCACCACCGTCACTGCCATCGGCCACTCCGGCCGACCTCCCTATCTCGTGTACCACCCGACCAATACCACCCAAACAACCATCGCCACCACGGCCATCGCCGGCGCCACCACCAAAAGCTACCAAAAACCCTAAATTAAACACATCACTACCACCAGCACTTACCAAATCCGTGCGGCCGCTGCCTCCCTCTGGTGCCGCGAGTCCGGCCGTCCTCCACCGTACACCGCTTTCATGATCTGGCTGTGCGTCGATCCTCCGCTGTGGTGAGTCGACGACCGGGTCCTCCTTCTTGCAGCGCCGGAGCACCACAGCCAGAGTCGTCCCACCCTCCGCGGCCGACGACTCCGCCCCCTTCTTCCCTCTTTTTCTCTCGCCCTCCGCTCTTTCGCGCTCTTCCTCCTTCTCCGGCCGCCGTACGAGCGCCGCCTCCCAGTGCCTCCTTGTCGTCATGCCTCCAGTCTCCGAGCCCTTCCTATCGACTGCTGCCCCCGACCGCCTAAGCCTCTGCGCGCCGAGCCAGCCCCCGAACCTCCTCTCCGTGCCTCCGGCTCCGTCGCACTCCGCCCCACCTTGCCGACCCCAGCGACGATCCCTCTCTCGAGCTCCTTCCCTCCTCTCCCCCTCTCTAAATCTTTTTATCTCTCTATCTTAGTTTTCTGTATAAAGAATTGGTTCTCCTGAGAACCACATTATATTGCTTTGATTTTATTATTTTATTTATTTATTTTTGTTAATATATTATTATTATTATTATTATTATTATTATTATTATTATTATTATCATTGGAGTAAAAATAGTATAGTGATTATGTATATAAATTTTTATGATATACTTTGTAAAGCAATATATAAATTTTGGGGACTTAACCCTACATATTTCAAATTAGGTTCTTAGCCCTAAACTATTTTATAGATTTTTAAGGTATTTATCTATAAATATTTTGGCTCATAAAAATATTTTTAAATAATGTTGCAGATTTTCTATTTATTAATTAAGAAATAGTTTATGACTTATAAATTATAATGTAGCCTAAAACGATTTTCTTTTCTAGATTTTCAAGGTAGTTATCTAAAAATATATATATTCTTCTATCTAAAGTCGTATTTTTCAAACTTAGAGTTTTTGCCGAAAATACGATTTTCTTGACTTTAAGTATTTCTAAGTTTTTTCCTACAAATATTTAGACTCATAAAAACTAATTTTAGGAATTATAAATATTTTCTAAAATTTGTATATATAATATTTATACATTATTTCTTTGATTTTTCTCCTATCCGTAACCAATCTTTCTATCCCTTGCCAATTTTTTCCTTCCACCTATGACCCTAACTAATTTGATCCTTCTGGACCGAATAGAACTGTCCGTGCACCCTCAGTGGTCACCATGTGTAGTTGTTACCCGAAGTCGCAGTTCGTGCCACATTGATCATTGCAGCACCTTGCATACTACCAGGCAAGACACCTTGCCATTTGTAGTTTATTTATTTTAGCTCATATTTCATGCATTATTCATTATTTTTTTATGCAAATAAACTGTGATACATGGCATAACTTGTTAGAACTTATTGTTCAGTTATATTTCCTGCTATGTATTATTTTCTTACACATTAAACATAGATTTAAGGGACCACCTTGTGTGTTGTATTCATTGGCCTTGACACGTCGTACCACGAAGTTGTGTGTCGCATATAGAACCGGACGTGCGTGATTGGCTGGCCACCAGTATGTACAAGCCGTGCGATAGGATTAACCGCTAATAGAATTGCATGCTAGTTTGACTTAGCGGTTATAGAGGTTTATTGTTGTGGATACAACATAGTAGGCATTGGACGGGAAGGACAATTCCTTAGCGTATGGGCTTCGATGCACTTTCCCTTGTGACCCGGAAGCTCCGTTGGAGATACGAGGTTGATAACCATGATTACTGACGGCCACTGACGTTCTGCAGAACGTTATGCTCTTATTGATTGGGCCTCTGGTGCCCCAAGGGGGACTATGTCGATCCCATTTCAGCCATAGCCCATGCGAAGAAAGGATTGTTCTTAACTACATTTCACTTAGAACGGTTAGGCTACCTTATCCGTTAGGTACGAGTACTTTTGGTTTGGGTACTTGTATCTGACTGTGGCTTGGAACAATAACTTGTTGCAGACTAGTTTGCCACATCTTGTCCTTGTTTGGTTGTAGGTGTGACTTACTACTTCGATGAGAAGGTATTGATCATTATCGGGGTCCGGATACCATATTGGATTCATAGCATGGAAAGATACGTCACCGTGAATTAGTTTACCATCTTCTGTCCTTATTTAGTTGGAGAGATGGTAAGCTAGTTCAATTGGTCTGTATTGGACCATGTTATAATTCAATTGACTTATTTATTTGAGCAATATTTATTCAGTTTATATGGCATGATATTATGTGTCTTGTTACGTCCCTCTGAGGACCTGGTTATCTCTCCAGGTGTGCTCTTGTCTTTCGCAGGTATTCTAACTCTAGCCGTGATCCTCTCTATTTCTTCGAGGTTGATTGCACTTGGATCGTCTTCGCTTCGCTCGCCAAAATCATTCTTTTGTATATCATGTATTTCTTTTCATAGTTGGTAGTAGATTTGTCTCCGCCCAACTACATGTACCAATGATAATTCATAGTTAATTATATGATATCTTTTATTCTTATATTTTGTGGATGAGATTAGTTAGTTATGGTTTACTGTATTTTACAGCTTATGTATTCATACGAGGCCCATGTACTTTGTATGTATACAGCTGGCATGTTTACGTTCCTACCCTACGTATTTGGGACTGGGGCGTTACATGTTTTTGTGGTGGCCCATGTAGGTCAAGATAAATTATTTGGTTACTTTACCGTACCAAGCAAGCCTGCGTATAGGATTAGAGTCTAGGATCTCATCCACATACTTGACCTCTTTTCTAGGTTTTATCTACCGTTTGACTCATTGATTTGCATCTTGTTTGATTCCTTCTATCATTATTCTCTCCCCTTCGTGCTTGCTAGAGGTTAGGAAGGTGACCCTACTAGTTAGACGTTTTTCTTGTCCCAAAACACATTAGTTTAATTTTTTAAGTTGGGTAGAATGCCTTATGGCCTAGCAATCCCTTTGTCCTTGTGACCTATATGAGCAAGTTTACTTAGATTCTAGAATTTAGAGGACCCTAACCCATTTAGCCAACCAAGGACTTGGACAAGAAGACTATAGGACGAATGTATAGAGACCAACATAGGATATAACTTAGAGTCTTATGGAGTTTGAACTAATTCTACTTTATTTCAATCTTAATCTCACGTGCCTATATTTTTACTATCTAGACTAATGATGCTAATGTAGCCTAGTTTTTGCAAGCTAAATTCTTTATCAAGCTTGTTCTTGACATATGTATATTGGAGGTCTCCACTAACGTATGTCTACTCAGAACCGGTGCATGATGGTCTGATCCACCTAGTGCACTTTGGTTCGCTTTTATCTATCGTTCTACGTGGATGGGGACATAGCAAAACTTGCCCTCTAGAGTCCCATCCGCGACTGCCTTAGCAACTCCTTTTGAATTATTCGGTCGCCTTTGAACCACGTATTCTTATTCGATAACGCCTCCTTCGAACTCTATATTGCTTTCGCCTTCACCTATTTTAGAAGGACAAAGGCGTTGTGCTAGAACTTTCTCTAGCCTTCCAATCGATTAGGACCAGTACCACTCAAAGTTGCTATACCTTCGTCCTAAACTGCTCGTTCTTTTCCTCGGCCCTATATTTACTATTACAACCTCCTAATCACTTAAGTTAGGAGTGAATCTAATCGTTCTCCTAATCGTGCCCTCAACCTACTCTCAAGAAACCATACCTTTAATGTCTCTAATTTTTTTTCTTGTTACCATAATATTCTTTATTGCCTGTTAATCTTGTTTTAACCTTAACCCTTATTCATTTTCCTTCTTGCGCTAACCCATGATTATCCTCGCCATTATTGAAATTGCGATTTTCTAATGCATGTTTTGTTGAACGTTATGAATGATTGTTCCTCATCAATACCCCCTTGTGCCTTCTCACCCCTACAAATTCTTAATTTCGAGGACGAAATTCTTTTAATTTGAGTAGGATGTAAAACCCCTAAATTTCTACTAGTTTTTTAGTACTGATTTTTTTATTGATTTTGTATTTGTACGTCGCGTAGTTGCATTGTACGTTGCGCACGAAATTTATTTTTTGTAATTGCTCGACGAGTGCGAATATGTGCGAGCATACATATTTTTTTGAAAAATATTTTTCTATTTTATTTCAAAATAATATATATAATAATTATTTTAGCTATCGTACCAAAATTTCCAAGTTTATGATTTTATTTACGAAAAGCCTTTCATTTATACAGTTATAATAATAAATGATATTCTTATAAAATGGTATACTAGAAAAGTATATTTATGTAAATATTATTTGTGCATACATATATTTCATAATTATTTATGTTTATTTTTAAATAATAATGTAATTTTTGAAATTATTATTATTAGTATTTCTGGAAAACATATTTTGAAATTATTATGGCAATTTAAATCTTGATTTGATTTTATGGATTTATTTAAATAGTTAAATTAATATCTATATTTGAAATTTGATTTATCTTATTTGATTTTAAACTAAAAGATGGAATTTAATTAGATTTAAATTGATTTGGATTTGGATTTGAAATTATTGAATTATCTAATTGGGTTTAAATAATCCTAATCCATATCCAACTGGAAATTGCACACCTCCTATATAAGGAGAGGTACTCATCCACATTATTTTCTCCATAAATTTCTACCACAAAAGTGAGTGCATCGTGTGGTGTCATTCCTTTCCGTGTCTGCCGTGACGGCCTCGGGTCCAACCCCGGGTGTCTTCCAATATGTCAAAATTTGATACAAATACATCAACCCCTTCGTGTCCGACATGCCGGACATAAACCCCCGACACGAACCAAAATTTCCATAAACCTAAACCTAAACCGGCCATCCCCGGTTGCCCATCTGTTCCTCGCCTCGACTATCATCACAGCCACCTATTCTCACCTCACCCGACCCCCTGACTTCCACAAACCCCTACCGCTCATCGATGTCACCACCAACAGTATAACCCCACCACCACCGCGGTGACCCCCGACCAACGACGACGTGGCCAGCCGCCACCGACAAAACCCCCACTCGTCTCCTCCACCATCATCTTCACCACGCCCATCCCGGCACTCGTGAGTCCCGGGCCAAACAATTACCACCGCCACCGTCATCGCGACCATCCCGACCGCTGTCACCTACACCGCCACCGCCACCGCCAGTCATCACCACCACTGTCAATGCCATCGGCCACTCCGGCCGACCTTCCTATCCCGTGCACCACCCGACCAACACCACCCAAACCACCATCGCCACCACGGCCATCGCCGGTGCCACTACCAAAAGCCACCAAAAACCCTAAATTAAATACATCACCACCACCAGCACTTACCAAATCCGTGCAGCTGCCGCCACCCTCTGGTGCCACGAGCCCGGCCGTCCTCCACCGCACCCCGCTTTTCCAGATCTGGCCGCGCGCCGATCCTCCGCTGTGGCGAGTTGACGACCGGGTCCTCCTCCCTGCAGCGCCGGAGCACCACAGCGAGAGCCGCCCCACCCTCCTCCGCGGCCGGCGACTCCGCCCCCTTCTTTTCTCTTCTTCTTGCCCTCCGATCTTTCGCGCTCTTCCTCCTTCTCTGGCCACCGTACGAGCGCCGCCTCCCAGTGCCTCCTCGTCGTCGTGCCTCCACTCTCCGAGCCCTTCCTATCGACTGCTGCCCCGACCGCCTAAGCCTCGCGCGCCGAGCCCAGCCCCCGAACCTCATCTCCGTGCCTCCGGCTCCGCCACACTCCGTCCCACCTTGCCGACCCCAGCCGACGAGATCACTCTCCAGAGCTCCTTCCTCTCCTCTCCCCCTTTCGAAATCTCTTTCTCTCTCTATCTTCGTTTTCTGTATAAAGAATTGGTTCTCCTGAGAACCACATTACATTGCTTTGATTTTATTTTTTATTTTTTATTTTTTTGTTAACTATTATTATTATTATTATTATTATTATTATATTATTATTATTATTTATTATTATTGTTATCATTATTGGAGTAAAAACAGTATAGTGATTATGTATATAAATTTTTATGATATACTTTGTAAAGCAATATATAAAATTTTGGGGACTTAACCCTACATATAATTTCAAATTAGGTTCTTAGCCCTAAACTAATTTATAGATTTTCAAGGTATTTATCTATAAATATTTTGGCTCATAAAAATATTTTTAAATAATACAGATTTTCTATTTAATTGAGAAATAGTTTATGACTTATAAATTATAATGTAGCCTAAAACGATTTTCTTTTCTAGATTTTCAAGGTAGTTATCTAGAAATATATACATTCTTCTATCTAAAGTCGTATTTTTACAAACTTAGAGTTTTTTCCGAAAACGATTTTCTTGACTTTAAGTATTTTTAAGTATTTTTCCTATAAATATTTAGACTCATAAAAACTAATTTTTAGGAATTATAAATATTTTTTAAAATTCGTATATATAATATCTATCCATTATTTCTTTGATTTTTCTCCTGTCCGTAACCAATTTCTATCCCTTGCCAATCTTTCCTTCCACCTATTGACCCTAACTAATTTGACCCTTCTGGACCCAATAGAACTGTCTTTGCCACCCTCAGAGGTCACCATGTGTAGTTGTTACCCGAAGTCGTAGTTCGTGCCACATTGATCATTGCAGCATCATGCATACTACCAGGCAAGACACCTTGCCATTTGCTGTTTTTATTTTAGCTCATATTTTATGCATTATTCATTTTCTTTATGCAAAATAAACTATGATACATGGCATAACCTGTTAGAACTTACTGTCCAGTTATATTTCCTGCTATGTATTATTTTCTTACACATTATACCTAGATTTAAGGGACCACCTTGTGTGTTGCATTCATTGGCCTTGACACGTCGTACCACGAAGTTGTGTATCGCATGTAAAACACGGACATGCGTAATTGGCTGGCCACCAGTATGTACAAGCCGTGCGATAGGATTAACCGCTAATAGAATTGCATGCTAGTTTGACTTAGCGGTTATAGAGGTTTACTGTGGTGGATACAACTACTACAACAAATATGGCCTATAATAGCATGCGCAGAACGCTATAAAAGCCTTCTATAGTGTATTTCGTTCACTATAATTGCCCCCGCTATAGTATGTGAACGCTTGTGAATGCTATAACTTTATAGCGTTCTTGAATGCTGTAGATGGATTATAGCGTTCGTGAATGCTGTGCATTGTTTATAGCGTTTGTGAATGCCGTGAATGCTTTATAGCGTTCTTGAATGTTGTAGATGGTTTGATTTATTATAGCATTCGTCGTATGCTACCGTGACAGCAGCCAACAGTTTTGGAATGCTATTGCATTTAGACGTTTTGAATGCTATAAATTTGCTATATAATTTCATATCTGAATAACCTGTTCTGTATCACATACAATTAACCATAGAAATTCATGCTGAATCGCAATTTTGATTTCAACAATTTCAATCGCAACTTCCATTTTGATCAATCAAGATGTAGAAAAGGTTTGCCAAAATATGAACATTTTTCATTAAAACATTCAAGATTTACAAAAGTAGTTGTCATTAAAACATTCAAGATGTACAAAAAGTTGTTGTACGCCTAGTAGTCCAAAATAATAAAAAATGTCTGTAGGCCAAAATGCAGTTCGATCGTCTCTTTCCTTCTAGATATCCACAACCATCAAAAATTTACACGCCAACCTACACAAAATTGAAAAGAAAACACATTATATTAAAAAAATACACTACACCAAAGCATCTACATTCTAACGGTCTAAACATGTTACAAAAATTAATTCTAATGGGTAAATTATGTGAGTATATAGGCGTGGATAATTTCTAACTACCATTCTAACGGACATGTCCGTTAGTATTTCAACTGTTCTAACGGCTATAGCCATTAGTAATTATTTTTCTACCATGCATATAAATATATGTAGATAAGAATTCTAACGGGCTAGCTATGACCGTTAGTATATTTTTAAAATATGAAGAAAAAAATGTTAGAATATAATACTAACAGGATTAGGACGTTAGTATATTTTAAAAATGGGAAAAAAATAATTTTAGAATTACTAACAATGAGAGTAATTAAAATTATTTGTTTTTCCTATATTTCAGTAAAAATGTGTACTTGCCTCACAACTTGTACCTGGTTGCTCCAGTATGATATTAAAGTTGTTCCACTTCAAAAAAACTCTCATGCATGCTAAGGGTTTAGAGAAAATTTATGTATGACTCAACATATACGTTTTCATACATAATGCAAACTAACATGCATGGATGCATATATGAGAGAACTAAGATTGGAGTGCTCATATTTCTCTTGTGCTCTAAGATTTCCAATTTGGCAAAAAAGGGATAGTTGAGAATGAAATCAGCATGTAAGGATGCGTTGAAACTTTAATCTTCAGTTGTCCACGACATAAATACCAGTATATTATTTTATTAAGCATGAAAGGTAGCATGGAGACCAAGAAGAATGGAAATGTGAAATATATTATCAAAACTACCTCTACATGAGAAGGAGGGTCTTGACCTCTAGCCACTCTCTGAAGGCATGAAAACTGAAACACATTCATCCAAACATTGATTTCATAAGTGCAACGATACACATTCATCAAAGCAAATTCAAATATTAGACATAATTAAACTGGTTAAAAAGAAGAAGCGAATAACTGGATAATTAACACCAAAACAAGGCATAACAGCAGTAGCAATATCCAACATATCCATAACTGAGTAGACCTAAAGGTTTTTTGCCATGCCGGTGGGCTTATGCAACAAAGGCGCACCCCCACCACGTTCCTCTAGAACCAGAAAAAATTCAAAATGAAGAGCTAAACTTATACGCTTTGCTATTCGAAATTGCACTCATTTATAAGACATTAAGCCAGAGAGGTACAAGGAAAGACATTGTCAGTAATGTTAGTTCGCATAATAACATATTGTAGTTTATTCGATGTCCACAACTATGATATCCCAACTCATTCAACAGTAAATAGCTTATGATTTTAATAAGTGGGAAACATTTTCAATTTCACATCATGCAAAACTAAGCCACGTGCAAAATATGTGTATTCATGCATTCTAAGAACAGATTTTCATATAGAACAATTGAAATTAAAATTGTAAAAACAAAAGGCCAGCTTGTCTTTTGTACTTATCTAGACACTATTTTCAGGTGAGCATAAAGACTTAAGTTTATAATCGTTACTTAGATAGCAGTTAATAATAGAATTGGCATAAAATCGTCTGTACTAGGATACCTCAGAGAAAATTGCTGATATTGTCTTCTGATCAACATTCCATATGATCGGTGTCATCTGGTTCTGTTGCACATCATTCGGTGCCAATGACATAGCTATGATATTAGATGAAAGAAGATATCCTCCAAAGCTTGCAACTCCAAAACCAACGTCCATGACTGTGCCAAGCCTTCCCTCATTGTTTAAAATACTGTCGGTGAAGTTGAGCATCTGTAGATTGAAAAGGCAAACGAGTATTTCCATTTGTCGGGCCTACTTTGAATCCAGAAAAAAAAGAGAAGATGTAAGAGATTATGGGAAACAAAGGTAGCTCATTTTCCTTATCCGCATAATTCCATTTGGTAAATGAGTTGTTGAAAAGTCCTAAAGAGACTCATTTGTCAACCAAAAGTTAGCCTAGGAGCAATTATCAACCAAAACTTACTCTCGCAAGTGAGGCTATATATTTATCAGCTCCATAATGGAAATGAGTGCCTACCTGGAAATTTAATATTTTTGCCTGCATCAATCATCCAGTTCTGGTCAGACTTCTCATGTGCAAGGTGTGTGTGTGGTATTTTGCTTTCCAAACTTCATCTCGACTTTTTGGCCACTTTATAGGCACCTACAAACAGAAGCACCAATATACTCGGCATAAGAACATGTCATATTTGCTTGTACCAATATAATCCAACATTCAGAGCAGATCGTAAGTAACACAAGCATGTAGAGAATGTTAAAACATGAAGAGCCTCTATAAACATTTTCTAGTTTCATTTTTCCATAAAAGGACACAACAGCTGGTCCTGAACTCGCATAGTAGTAGACAAGCTGATAAAGAAGAATATGCTTTAACATCTGCAAATAGAACTAGTGTGGTTCTGATGGTTGTTTTGCATGATGTTATATTGAATTTCTCAAAGAATTTTATCTGTTTTTCATCAAATTTAGGAACGATACCTCACAAAAGTATTGTTTCCCAGTTCTGTACCATAAAATGTAGAGTATTGGTCCTCTGAGACCAACACAACCCTGAAACCATAAAATGCCCAGTTCTGTACCATATAATACCTG
This sequence comes from Iris pallida, assembly GCA_029216955.1. Taxonomy (NCBI): domain Eukaryota; kingdom Viridiplantae; phylum Streptophyta; class Magnoliopsida; order Asparagales; family Iridaceae; genus Iris; species Iris pallida. The sequence continues at coordinate 24,959,447 of JANAVB010016197.1, read as the reverse complement.
TAAGGAGTAACATTTCATATAAACAACCACTTCACTTTTGAAGCAACATTTCATCAATATTAGATTATCTAAAACTCATATCGTTTATATACAAATAAAGCATACAAATTGAATATATTAACGAAAAGTCTCAGTTTGTTTACATGGTATAGGATCCAGGTATCATGCATACTCTTCAGTGTTCAGTATCAAAAGGAGAGGGAAAAATAACCATCACAGATTCCTTCCTTTCTCGGATCTTGAATTAAAAGGAAAGGAAAAAAGGCTTTCTAAAGTTAGAAATAAGGGTAAATTATAACTTAGATGCATAAGCCTTAACATGAATAGCACAATTGGTCGAACGAGGCCTAAAAGATATTCCTACAAGATATTCCTACAAGATATTCTAACAGAATACATAAAAATTTGCATACTAGAATTCCTGGAAAGGCAATTAAGATAGCAAATTCCTCTTGATACTGTCTATGCAGATGAATTTATCAAGATTACACAGTGTGTAACGTGATGTATTAGTTGGACTAGTCAAACTTGAGAAAACAACAAAAACATGAGTTTTTCTGTGTGAAAATTATATATATACTCTTGACCCATAAGATAACTAGTAAAGAACTCCACTGATAATGTATTAAATACTATACTTCCAGGAACCGAGTAGCATACTGTTGTAATTCTAATAGTATCACATCACTTGTTGCTGCGTGTATATGATACAAGAGCCTGCAAAAAAGGATATCACAACTTTGTCATAAGCAACGATTGGAGAAGATGGCGGTTCATATACTAAGGAAACAAAGGTAGATTGGAAGAAACAGCCTCAATCCCCTTAAAAATGGAAAGCCCCTTGTGTCACCTTTATGAAAGTTAGCTTCTACCTTCTGCAGCCACCAAAGTGTCAAACCCGTTAACATTGGACTCGTGTGATTCACACGTCACTTAGATAGAGAAAGAGGAGAAAAAGGACATGATTAGTATTAGAGTTTGAAGAAGTACGTGGTAACAATGACTACAATTGATGGGTGGCGGTGTTGAAAGTTAGCTTCTACCTTCTGCAGCCACCAAAGTGTCAAACCCGTTAACATTGGACTCGTGTGATTCACACGTGACTTAGATAGAGAAAGAGGAGAAAAAGGACATGATTAGTATTAGAGTTTGAAGAAGTAGGTGGTAACAATGACTACAATTGATGGGTGGCGGTGTTGACTATCAATTTATAGGAGGGATAAGGAAGAAGATTGGAATCGGTAGAAACTTACATTAGAATCATATCATTTCAAAAATGTTACGGAATCATTTGCAATCTTAGAAGCTTCCTAAATTATATAATTTAATAAAATTATTTAGGTCATCCCTTTCGAGAGTATGACGTAGGCACCTCATTAGTAGTTCGAGGGACAACTCAAGACCTAACGTGTCCCTAACTTTCATAAAGATAACATCATAACAACGAGGGAGTTTTGTTTATTTTGCAAACCTTGAGGGGATCATGTGCGTCACACCCATAATTAAATTATTAAATAAAATATAACCAATTTGACTGATTTTGTATAGAAAAGACCATTTATTCATGAGACCTTGTAATATTTCAAGATACAATGAAGAAAATATAATAACCCCACGAGTCATAATCATTTAAGTAGAACTTAGTTATGTCAATACACTGGTACTTGACTTAGTCTTGGTCAAGTTATCAACAAAGTTCTTTAACTTCAAGAAGGGCCAAGTAATCAATAAATATCCAATTTTCTTCAGCATTTGATGTATAATTTGACTATCTAGTTGGTGTTTTGTATATGCTTGCCATGTCTATATGACATAAAATATTTTTCCCACATTTAAATCACTACTTATAATTGCATGATGCCCCTACTTGATGTCTAGGGTATACTCTGAAATCTAAATTTGATACTTTCTTGAGTAAACATTTTTAGGAGTTTGTTAGAAGCAAACATGACCATTACTATACCTTGTATGATTTCGTAGTTATAAAAAATTGAATTTTCTGCATGACCCTTACTTTTTAATCATATCCAACTAGGAAACACGAAGGTCGACACTCCAAAGATCGTTGCCATGTCATGTCATACTGGAGACATATTATCATGATATGGATCCAAAATACACTAGGAGACACCAAAATAGGTATCTCGTCCATTTCGCCGTATAAATATGGTTTGGGTTGAATTCATGTATAACAACAAAGATCATCATTAAGAACACTCCAAATAAATTACTTGGAGTGGATGCACTTACCAACCAACTATTACTCAGTCGTAATGACCTTTGGAAGGCTTCTAAACAATGTTTCTCACACCAAATATTAGATTAAATCCTCGATTTCTTTATAAAAGTTCTAAGCACGTGTCAATTGATTATGACGTTGCCAGATTGGCCATTACCCAGTGAACTATGATAAAAAAAATCAATTAATAACCAAAAAAGTGCTTTGTGCACTAAACACTCCTAGATTAAACTTTTACTTTCTTAGTTCAAGCACAATATTTTACCTCAAATTGGAATTTTGAAAAAGTAATTTCTCTAATAGACATTCCACTCAGACCCAATCAGGAAGAATCGACCGTCAAACACCCAAAAACTCTCCTAAAATTGTAGTTTCCTTACAGATAGAAAATAAAGCGAGCAAATCCCAAATACTATTATCTTAAATCCCTTTTTTCCAAATAAAATTACGAGCACATAAAAATTCTGGCATTATACAGTAAATTAACTTGTCTAGGACTATGACAAAAGTAATCAATCAATCACCAAAAAAAGTACTTTTTGCACCAAACGCCTCCTAGAATAAACATTTAGTTTCTATATTCACTTCATACATGGCTAGGTTTTTGTTCAAACACAATATTTTTTTACTCGAAACTCGATTTCATATAATAATTTTCATAAATCGAGAAGAATCTGCCGCTAAATAAGCATAAAACCTCTAAACATTATATTTTTCGTAGAGAGAAGAGATAAATCGAGCAAACCCTATCCAAATGAGAACTTTAAGCGAAGTAGCAGTGAGAATTAGGGGATTAGAGAGCAATACCGACGACGGAGATTGGGGAAAAGTCGAAGAACCCTAGAAAAATATAGAGAGAGAATGTCCCCTTTGCTGTGACCGCCAACTTAGAGAGGGAGAGTAGAAAAGAGAAAGGGAAATGGGAGAATAAGAGAGAGAGAGACAGAATAGGAGAATAAAAGAGGGAGGTTGCTGTGACCGCCAACTTAGAGAGGGAAAGCAAAATTTTTATCCCCAAATTTTTTGGCCCCAAATTTTGTGGAGAGCTTGGTCTGGCCGGCAAAAAATTGGCAAAAACTAGCTGTTGTAGACAATTTTTTAAGAGAAAAAATCAATAGATGAATTATAGATTCTACAGCATTCAGAAAAAGCTATAGATAGATATTTTTATAACATTGCAGAAAGAACCTATTGTTGATAATATTCTATAGCAGAGACACTTGAACGCTATAGAAAAACTGCTATTGTAGGCCCTATTTGTTGTAGTGAACATAGTAGGCATTGGGCGGGAAGGACAATTCTTTAGCGTATGGGCTTCGATGCACTTTCCCTTGTGACCCGGAAGCTCCGCTGGAGATACGGGGTTGATGACCCATGATTACTGACGGCCACTGACGTTCTGCAGAACGTTATGCTCTTATTGATTGGCCCTCTGGTGCCCCAAGGGGGGACTATGCCGATCCTATTTCAGCCAGGGCCCATGCGAAGGAAGGATTGTTCTTAACTACATTTTACTTAGAACGGTTAGGCTACCTTATCCGTTAGGTACGAGTACTTTTGGTTTGGGTACTTGTATCTGACTGTGGCTTGGAACAATAACTTATTGCGGACTAGTTTGCCACATCTTGTCCTTGTTTGGTTGTAGGTGTGACTTACTACTTCGATGAGAAGGTATTGATCATTGTCGGAGTCCGGATACCATATTGGATTCATAGCATGGAAAGATACGTCACCGTGAATTAGTTTACCATCTCCTGTCCTTGTTTAGTTGGGGAGATGGTAAGCTAGTTCAATAGGTGTGTATTGGACCATGTTATAATTCAATTGACTTATTTATTTGAGCAATATTTATTCAATTTATATGACATGATATTATGTGTCTTGTTACGTCCCTCTGAGGACCTGGTTATCTCTTCAGGTGTGTGCTCTTGTCTTTCGCAGGTATTCTAACTCTAGCCGTGATCCTCTCTATTTCTTCGAGGATGATTGTACTTGGATCGTCTTCGCTTCGCTCGCCAAAATTATTTTTGTATATCATGTATTTCTTTTCATAGTTGGTAGTAGATTTGTCTCTGCCCAACTACATGTACCAATGACAATTCATAGTTAATTATATGATATCTTTTATTCTTATATTTTGTGGATGAGATTAGTTAGTTATGGTTTACTATATTTACAGCTTATGTATTCATACGAGGCCCATGTACTTCGTATATATCAGCTGGCATGTTTACGTTCCTAGTCCTACGTATTTTAGGACTAGGGCATTACAGACATTGTGGTTCACGAAATGCTGGAACCACGCGTCGGCAGCCAAGGCAAAAGTGAAGGTCTTCTGGTCATAGCCATGGGGGAAAGGCACGGACGTGAATGGATTGGCAGCGGTGGAAGAGAGAGGATGCTTGTGGGTGGCCATGGAAGAATGGAAGGAGTTTGAAGGAGACTAGATGAAGGTGAAGAGGAGGAAGAAGAAGATGGGGGTTATAAAGGATGTTGACACAAAGTCACAGTCAACCAAATATTGATAACATTGACTAAATAATACTTGTAATAATTCAATACGACACACGACGACTACATCCAGCTCAAGTCAGACGATAGCTCAGTTTTTGCAATGCAAGTCATTTTTGAGTCTGTATTTTATAAACTTATTAAGTCTAGACTGATGTAAGCTGAGTTATGATGAGCTCTTGAGACTTAACCTATAACCTACCCAAAATTCATAAGCTCCACACATCCAAATAAGCCCATTGGACCATAAGACCTATTATGTGCTCTGGAGACGGAGTTCGGGCCGAACTCTGCCTCCACACAGAGTTCGGGCCGAACTCTGTCCCCTAAAAATCAGCACCCTAATTTTTAGGGCTGGTTGCTAGTTGTCCAACGGCCAAATATTTGAAAATTTCTACCAGAATTCTGGCCGAATTCTGACTAGTATCCTATAAATAGGCCATGAATTCTCTCATTTTCATTCATCAAATCTTCTCTTCTCTTCTCTCTAAAGCTCAATATAAGCCATACCCTTCTTCATCTACTAGCCACAAGCTCCCTAAGCCTCAAGTGCTCAGCATCTCTCAGTTAGGAGTTTGTACAAGAGTTCATGAAGTCGCTTGGAAAATTCCAAGCATCGCCACTGCGATCTTTTGTAAGAAGTTGACGTGCTCTTCTGAAGAAAAGGTACGGGGTTTTACTACTATTTCACAAATAGTGGATTTAATCCTGAGCTAGAGTTCTCAGGCCTGGACTAGTCCTCCACAAGGGAAACCAGGTTAAAATCGGCTGTGTTTGCGTATGCTTTCTTGCTCCTTATTTATTTTCACATTTACTCTGATTAATTTTAGCTTGTGAAAGAGTTTAATTTTTAATTGACTATTATCGCTATAAACTCTATTCACCCCCCTCTAGAGTTGCCATCTGTTCTTCAATTGGTATCAGAGCTCTGTTCTCCCTACAAGGACTAACATCCTAGAGCTGATCCATGGCAACCACACAATCCTTGATTTCCAATCACGGTGAAGAGCAGTCCACTCATAGGCCTCTCCTATTTGATGGAACTAACTACACATATTAGAAAACAAGGATGAGCTTTTATCTCAAGTCACTAGACTTTGACCTGTGGACTATCGTCACTGACGGTTACAAAAGCCCGCTAGGATAGTTGTCAATGGTGATCTCGTTGCGAAATCATATGACAAATATTCTGACGAAGAGAGAAGAAACAGGCAAGTCTAGACGCGAGAGCTATTAATGCTTTATTCTGTGCTATAGACAGGAATGAGTTCAACAGGGTCTCTACATCCACCACCTCTCACGAAGTATGGAGACTTCTAGAAGTGACACATGAAGGAACCACCCAAGTCAAGGAATCAAATATAAGCCGTCTCACTCAAGAATATGAGGCTTTCAAGATGAAGCCAAATGAGACGATCACGCAAATGATCACAAGATTCCTCGACATCATCAATCCCCTGTCTTCGCTTGGCAAGCAATATTCAAATCACGAGAAGATTCGCAAGCTACTTAGGGGGCTACCAAAGATTTGGAACCCTAAGGTGACAGCCATCATAGAAGGAAATGATCTCAGAACCATATCCATGGAGAACTTGATGGGAAAGCTGATGACTCATGAGCTTGACCTCAAGGACTTCGAAGAGCCTGCTCCTAAGGCTAAGGAGATCGCCCTCAAAGCTCACCGACGGAGGGCTGACCCCGATGAGACGGATGACGACAACTCGGAAGGTGATGATCAAGCTCTCCTTGTCCGCAACTTCAAGAAGTTCCTTCACTTCAACCGAAGAAAGAAGGAACCACAAGAAGACGACGAAGAAGAGCCAACCTGCTACGGTTGCAAGAAGACGGGACATGTCCGGAAAGACTGTCCATACTTAAAGAAGAGCAGCCGTTATAAGAAACCATACAAGAAGACTTCCTCAAACACTACAACAAATATGGCCTACAATAGCATGCGCAAAACGCTATAGAAAGCCTTCTATAGCATATTTTGTCTGCTATAATTGCCCACGCTATAGTATGTCAAGACATGTGAACGCTATAACATTATAGGGTTCTTGAATGCTGTAGATGGATTATAGCTTTCGTGTATGCTGTTGATGGTGTATAGCGTTTCTGAATGCTGTGAATGCTTTATAGCGTTCTAGAATGCTGTAGATGGTTTATAGCGTTCGTGAGTGCTGTGGATTATTTATAGCATTTGTGAATGCTGTGGATCCTTTATAGCGTTTAATGAATTGATAGTTCATGAACGCTATAGATGGTTTGATTTATTATAGCGTTCGTCATATGCTATCGTGATAACGGCCATTATATGTTTTGAGTGCTATAAATCTGCTACAGAATTTATATTTCATAACCTCTTTTGTATCACATACAAATAACCATAAAAATTCATGCTAAATCGGAAGTTTGATTTCAACAATTTCAATCGCAACTTCCATCTCGATCAATCAAGATATAGGAAAGGTTTGCCAAAATATGAACATGTTTCATTAAAAGATTCAAGATGTACAAAAAGTAGTTATCATTAAAACATTCAAGATGTCCAAAAAGTAGTTGTACGCCAACATAACCACTCCATTTAAAATATCTATAATCCAAAATAAACCATTCCATTTACAAATATTTGTAGGCCAAAAAATAGCTCCATCGCCTCTTTCCTTCTAGCTATCCACAACCATCAAAAATTTATACGCCAACCTACACAAAATTGAGAAGAACACATTATTATCTAAAATAAGATAGAAACATTTGACACCATGAAATGAACTAAGAGTGTTACCAAACAGCTTTTACTGCTACTTCTCAAAGAATACGCAAAAACAGCCCTGATAAGCAGTAGTAAACCATATTAGTTTATGTTTTATTTCTGGAGGTAACTATTGGTGAAGAGACGTGTGTTTCACAGGCAAATTAGTTTCTTTAAACGTAAATTACCTATTTATCCATACACATATCTTTTAGGATTAATATTGTGTATATTCAAGAAAGGCAAAATTGTAAAAAAATTGAGGCCGGCGTCAAAATGTTCTCTCTCTATAGTAAGGATAGATGCTACAATAGACATTAGTCCAAAATCTCATTCATTCATAAATTAGCAATGAAGTTCTGATTACAACTTTATTTATGGACTTTGGGTACTGGAAATTTTTAAAGGACTACCTAAAGAAAGTGAACCTGATAAACAAACTAAACTGTGACTCAGCTAAACTTTGACCTAAATAGATTAAAATAGTCCCAACTGTATATAAACAAATTAAACTTAAATAAACATGAGCTAACTAATATGAAACTTGACGATACCACGATCCACGCATGTCGACGAGAAATGGATCTCCATCACTTTACTGTGGATGTGTAGGTGTATATTGAGCGTATGATGGTGTTAGGATCAATGCCATGTTGGGTGTTAATTGTGGAAGGTTGTGACACGCTGAGAAACTAGAAAGGAGAGTAAGTTTGGAGGAAAGGCTAACAAAGAGAACAGTCTACATTTTAAAATCCAATTGAATTCCAACTAAACTTATTACATGAACAATAGTGATGGAAGAATATGATGGGCTACTCACATAGTCACATTATCACTAGCTATGAAGTGCATCACTAGAAAGGCATCTGCTTAAGCTGCTACCATCCTCAAGAAATAAAGAAGCTATTGGTACTAACCTGAAATAATAAGCAAGAAAAATTGACATTACCACAAATGTACATATACTCAATATGAAAAAAATGTATTATTCAACAACCTTATTTATAAATATAGCAAAATTGACTTAAGTTAAACATTCATTACTTACTTAATTACCCGAGTCTCTTCAAAATTAATATACTTGCGTGGATGGTATGATTATAAATATTAAACTAGAGGGAAGAGATGACTACTTTGTTCAATTATCCCCAAAGAATTTACTCAAGTAGCTTTCAACAGTTAAATTTTAACAATGACATTATGAATTGCAATTAAATAGAAGAAAAAAATTGATTGGTGGAAGAGAAATAAATGAGGGTTTGAGCACCTCAAAATAGTATGCCAAGTTGATGGTGTCCTATTCCAACACCCTACACTTACAGATCCCTACATATGCATAGCTAGTTAAGCCATTGTCTCGATCTTATAGAACTCTAATTACAGATTTAGAAAGAGACTTCCACTTCTCTCCACCAACTTTCCCAAACTATGTATTTAAAAAACCTATCGAGCAAAACCATAGTTTGAGGATAATGAGTGTCTTAGTTCTTGAATATATCAAGTCAAGACATATCGAGTCAGAGAGAGGCTAATAAAAACAACCACATTATCACTAAAGCTAACTAGATGTAATAGATAGAAAATACATACAATTCTAACGGAAAGAGAAGGATCCTCCACCAACAGAGTTAGCTTTACACCTAGCGAAAGACACCAACAGAGAACCTTACGGAGGTGAGTTGGCCCTTACGGAAGTAATAAAAACATAAATTGTGATCTAATGAGGATAACTGTGATCTATTGAATAGAAGATCTACCTCAATTTAATATTATAGTAATTAGCACATTTAAATATATTCTAAAACATGACCAGAAATAAAATGTACACATATTGCATTAAATATGTTTCATGAATGTCTTAACAGTAAGGAAAGAGATTAAAATATAGGCAGTTCATTTGTTAGTAGTTTACAAAGTTATGATAAGACTACATAAGCACCTTCATTCTAAGGCATTGTTTGGGTGCAGAATTGTGGAATTAGCTAATTCCTGAGAGAACATCTGGAAAGAATTGGGATGGCAAAGCGACAAAAATTAGAATGAAAAAGTTAATAATGCGATTGTGATTGCTTAAGTTTCTTCCTTTACCTATGAAATACTCTTATTACTTGGGTGCTTGCAACACTCCGTTCGATCTAGGTCATCTGCCCGATCTCCTGTCATCCGTTTCATCAAGTCCCTGATCCTTGCATTTAGGGGCTGCTTTGGATCTTTGTACTTGAGATACTCTGCTTCCCCGGTCGATGCTAAGAGCGAGGACAACAAGAACAAAAGAGGTAGAACAGGCATTCGAGATCTCGCCATATGTTCCTACACACACACCAAGCAAAAAATGTTCAGAGAGTACTCTTCACTAACCAGTTCTTATACATGACAATCATGCAGTTGCGGAATTAAACTATATCATCCCTATCGGTGATTCGCATGGACCAGTATAATCAAGTGATCTGTAGGTAAGATTTCAAAGCAAATGGTCATCAAACATTTTCTTTACAACTATACGTGGTAGCCACTTTAATTACTTGGGATATATTGTCATATATCACACATTTTGTTTTTGTATTACGTTAATACTGGATTTAGCAAAGAAGTTCAGAGTAACACAAAATATTTTATACAAATTATCTTAAATAACCCAGGGATAAAAATTAAAAAGAATTTATTGGTGTTCTGAGCAAATAAATGATGAATTGACAAGGAAATTCAGATCTCCCAGCGTACCAAACGAGGCCTAAGAAACATCAGTTCTGCATTTGATGGCTTCCAGTCTCTCCATTTTTTTGATAAAATTAGCAACCATTGTCAAACCTTCTATCATTATGACACTTTCTGGACGGAACTGCACTCCCGATATAAATTAGAAAGAAAGAAAAATATAAATATGAGGAATGTTTTTATATAATCATAGCACATATTTCCAACTATATTTAATAATCTAGATTATAGAGGTGGAACGTGTTGGGTTTATGGAAGGCAAAATACAGCTCACAAATTAAAGTTGTACTGAAGAATCACAAAACCCTTTTAGTGGCAAGAAGTTGGTAACATTTCCAAATACTAGAACAAAAGCCTCTAGAAAGGATAATGTTAGTCTCACCTACTTCAGGATGCAAGTGAAAGCATTCTAATTAGTTTAACCAACTCTAGGCTGCAAGTACGCTACAATATCTGTGTATGTATTTTGTTTCATGTGTTAGTCTAGTGTTTCTATATGTGGTCTGTCGTAAAACCTTGAACTGTAGATACACCACCCCCAACCCCTAAATTGTTGTGTGAAACAAATTTGACAAATGTTCATGATGCACAACGATACATATTTGCAATAACTATAGTGCTTAATGTTAGATACATAACTAGGGGCATGTTTACAGTATTTATGTTAAGGCACTACATTAGCTACAAGTAAGAGGTTATATGTTTGATGATAACTCTAGTGACCTCATATACTGGTATTTTGTACTACTTTGAGTTTGGGTGATTGAACTGTAAAGGAATTTAACTAAATAACCTTCACTGTAAGTTGCAATAAGCTAGGAAGTAGAAAACTTTTTATTGAATTAAATTTCCCATGTAGAAATATAATTTCAAATTCTAGGAAACAAATTAACATAAATTATTCTGGTTTATGAAATATTAGTGTAGGATATTTTTGTGATCTTTCTATGAGTTGATAGGATTCATGGAATTAAAAATCATAGAATTGAAAAATATGCCTGAGACGGTACCTAAAGTAGACGGGTTACTCGATGACGATAGCTCATAATCCATAATCCACGAGAACTCATCCGAGCAATATCAACATGAACAAAGCAAACACCAAAAAGATTAAACTTTGAGCATTAATACAAACATTTGGAACACACAGAAAAGTTGATGGTGTGTCAAATATAAACAAATGAAACAAAAGAAGATTTAAAAATGAGCTAGGCGTTAATTCAAACACCTGGAAAGCATACAAATTGGAGGGCCTTGAAGGGGATGGGCGGTGCGGCGACAAGTCGAGGAGGGAGGTCGTAACGATGCAACATAATACGCTGTGGTAAAAGAAATTTGCCAAGGATCCATGACAAACTCGTCAGTCTCAATGAAAAAACTAAAAAATGCCACAATTGAATACAATCCATTACATACCTCAATATCCAGCAAAACATGGAAGCTTCCTTGGCCATTCATCTGTAATTAGGGAAAATTATGAAAATAATGGAATAAATTACGGCAAATCTTGTCGCTGATGGTGGAGGCCTTATCCCCGGTGATGGATGATCTACGGCGGGAGGAAATGACACGCGAGGGAGGCTGGGGGAAGGGGTACGTATGCGGCAGCTCTGCAACTCCTGCTATTGTCGGCTTCGTTCGCCGACGAGAAGAAGACCAGAGCCTTGGCTGTCGGTGGAGAAGAAAAATATGAGGTGGAGGAGGAGAAGATGAGGAGAGGAGAAGGAGTGGGTTTTGATGGAGGGGGAAATTTTTTTCGTTCAGTTTGAAAGACAATGAGTGAAATAGTTTAGGATGCATTTGATTGCAAGTTTGAAAATATCTGAAAAATAAATTAATATCACGAATTATTTTACTAGAAAATTTATTTTATGGAATTTTAAAATTTTCTTATGAAAAATTTAATTTGGATGTTTGTTTGTCATTATTTTTCAAGAAAAATGATAATTTTATATGGAAAATATTTTTTTTGGTTGGACCAGTTTCATTTTCCACCATTCTAGAAAAAAATAGAAAATGAGATTTTTTTTGGAAAATAATTCCATGTAAAATATAAGCTACAAACACTGTAATTGGTGGAACAATTGTGATAGAAATATTTTCCTTGGAAAAAAGATCAATCAAACACAACCTTAGTGAATTTTTTTGGAACCCTTTATGACGTTTGTATAATAAACTGTTTTTTTGTATATAAAAGTGTTATAATACGCCAAATACTCATCAAAATATTATATTAGGAGGTGTTTTCAAAAAATTTATAACAATTATATATATATAAAATGTTATAATATTGTTTTTAAAATGGTTATAAAACGATCTTTTTCTTGTAGTGATTTGCCATTTTTATGTAGTGATTAGCAAACTATAAACATGTATTTTCCCACATAGGTTCATGTCGTCGAACATATAGTGTCTTTTTGTGACATGTACCATTCATGTTGCTGAACATATAGTGTCTTTCTGCGACATGTACTATTCATGTCACTAAAAATATAGTATTTTTTACGACATATATCACGTGTCGCAGAACATATAGTGCCTTTCCGTGACATACGGATGTCGCGATATGTAGATAATTTTCGACGGGACTGGTATTTTTGTTTTCCTCCAGGGAAATTTTTGTGGATTCTGCGACATACTAGAACTCATATCGCCAATACATGTAAAAAAAAGCTTTTAGAGACATAAAAGATCCTATGTCGCTAAAACATGTTGCTAAAAATGCAATTTCTTGTAGTGGTTTGTGTGTGAGAAGTGAGGGAGGAAGAGAGAGAGATTGGGAAAAATACTATAAACGGCTGAGAGGGGCTGGGCGCCAAAATAAAAAATTGGGGGGGAGAAATAATTTTTGTAATGACTAAATATGCTATAGTCTCTAAAGACTAGTTTGGGCGATTAATTTATTTTTGTCGTTCCAGATTTTGTGGCCTAAAGCCTCTTTTTGTAGTGTTATGGGAATTTTTTTAGGGCCGATAGTTATACGTCGAAGAAGGAATATTAGGGGGTTTAGGCTATGGGTTTTGTAAATGTTGGACGCGAATTTTATAAATTGTATGCTTTCACGCCAATATGCTAGTCTTTTTTTTTATCATGTAAAATAAAAATCTACACTGCTTCTCCTAAGATTCGAACATGAGATCTACTTTGACAAACAAATATAAGAATAGATAAATGTTATAGATTCTACAGCATTCAGAAAATGCTATATAAATATTTTTATAGCACTGCAGAAAGAACGCTATTGTTGAACATTCTATAGCGGGGACAATTAAACGCTATAGAAAAACTGCTATTGTTGGTCATATTTGTTATAGTGAAAGAAATATGCCAACACAAGCATTTGGCATGAAAGCGAAGCTAGCGACTCCGAGGAAGAAAAGGACTCTCCTCAAGACACGGCAAATGTGTGCCTAATGGCAACGTCCGACGGTATCAAACAAAACTCTTGATGACTTCACTTTTGATGAACTTGGCGATGCTTTTCCCGATTTACTTGATGATCATAAAAAGGTCATTGGTAAATATAAACATGCCAAGGAAAAGATCAAAAGTCATGAAGTCGAAATTCAAAGACTTTCTTTACTGCTTGATAACATTAGAGACACTTCACCCACGGATGTCACAAATGAGGTATCTAAGCTTAAAATAAGCTTACATGATGCCGAAGCACTCATTGAACAACAAACACAAGTCACAACACTCAACACGGAGCTTGCAGAAGAAAAGAGTGGACACAAGATTTCTATTACTAAGATATATGGTTTGAATGCTAAGATTACTGAACTGCAGGCTGTCTCTAAGAAATTAGAGACTAAATTGGGAAAACAGGTTGCTCAACCTCAAACCCAATCACATGAGACACACACAAGCATGACACTTCTCATAATAGTCACCCACGTCATCCACCTGCAGCACGAAATCATGCATACATATACACACACTTTCACAAAGCACACAAACCACATGCACGTAGAAATAACTCTCACATGTTACACAATCATCATGCTACACATAGATACAACCATCACAATGTTGCACAAAAACACAATCACCATCACTCTACATATAGACATCATCACCATGCTATTCCATATAGACAATATCACCTTGCCGCTCCACATCACTCTTTATATAGTCATCATCACCATGCTAACTCTACATATCATCATACTCCTATCACTCTACTTATAGACATCATCAGCATGCTCCTAATATAAATAGAAATGCTAGATGTACTTATTGTGGTTTACATGGACATTTCACCACAATGTAGAATTATAAGATTAGTAGATAGAAAGATATATGCATGGTTTCCGAAAACTAACTTTTCAGGACCCTCAAGAACTTGGGTACCAAAGGTCACATCTACTCTTGATGTGGACCCTCCCTCCTCAACTAAGAGTAAGTGGATTCTCGATAGTGGATGCTCGCAGCATATGACGGGAGACGCAAATCTTTTCGCATCACTATCGATGAAGAGAGAAGGATATGTATCCTTCGGCAGCAACCTAAAAGGTTATTATAGGTAATGGTATTATTGGTCATCCTCCCTCTCCCGTAATAAAGGATGTCTGCCTAGTGACCGAGTTAAAGTATAACCTGCTCAGCATTAGTCATCTTGCTGACCATGGATATGACATTAACTTTGGACAAAATAAATGCCTTATTTATGATAGGTCAACGGGAGACATTGCTTTTGAAGGGTAAGAGAGGATAATATTTATATTTTCTATTTGTCTAGAGATACTAACAATGCAGGTAGATGCCTATATGCTCATAAGGATAAAAGATTACTATGGCACCAGCGTCTTGGTCATGCCAACATGGATACTATATCTAGGCTATCGACTAAGAAGCTAGTTAGAGGCTTGCCCGATATCACATTCAAAAAGGACACGGTATGTGCCGAATGTGAATTGAATAAGGCAACCAAGTCCTCATTTCATTCATTAACTCTGTAAGTACTACTAGACCCTTGCAACTACTCTATATGGATTTATTTGGCCCTAGTAGAGTAGCCAGTCTTGGTAAAAAACTCTATGCCTTTGTTATTGTTGATGACTTTTCTAGATTTACTTGGGTTTTCTTTCTTACAAATAAAAGTGAAGTTATTTCCGCTTTCAAGATTTTTGTTAAGAAAGTTCAAAACGAAAAAGGCTACATGATTACTCGAATCTGAAGTGATCATGGAGGTGAATTCAAAAATTCTGATTTTGAAAAGTTTTGTGATTATAATGGTTTTGATCATGAGTTTTCTTGTCCAAGAACTCCTCAACAAATGGTGTTGTGGAGCGGAAGAGTAGGACTCTTGGCAATATAGCTAGAGTCATGTTGAACAAGTTTTCACTTCCGAAATACTTTTGGGCTGAAGCTGTCAGTACAGCATGCCACATTTTAAATAGGGTGCTTATTCGTCCTATTACGAAGAAAACACCCTATGAGCTTTGGTTTGGGAGAACCCCAAATGTTTTTTATTTTAGAGTTTTGGTTGTAGATGCTTTATCCTTAACACCAAAGACAACTTAGGCAAATTGATGCCAAAGCTGACGATGGTATTTTTCTTGGCTATGCTGCCAAGAGCAAGGGATATAGAGTGTTTAACAAATGCTCATTAATTGTGGAAGAGTCTACAATGTGACTTTTGATGAAGATAACAGTGCAACAGCTATCTTCTGATGATGTTGAGCCATCAACTTCTACTCCAATGAATACCACAACCGAAACCAATTCTCTGGAGGGCTTGCCAAAGAAATTCTCTTTCAAGCCGTCTCATCCAGAAAATTTGGTAATAGGTAAGGTTTCATGTGGGTAACTACTAGATCATCATTAAGAGACTCTATTGCTAGCACTGCCTTTATTTCACAAATTGAGCCAAAAAATATTTTAGAAGCTTTCAATGATGAATTTTGGATTTCTACTATGCAAGAGGAACTCAACTAGTTCGAGAGGAGCCAAGTATGGGAACTCGTTCCTAGACCGGCTAATCACTCGATTATTGGTACTAAATGGGTTTTTAGAAACAAAGTGAATGAAGATGGTTCAGTCACACGCAACAAAGCTCGTCTAGTAGCCCAAGGATACAACCAAGAGGAAGGTATCGACTACGATGAGACGTATGCTCCTGTTGCTAGATTGGAATCCATTCGGATGCTTTGTGCATTTACAAATTTTCAAAATTTCAAATTATTTCAAATGGATGTTAAAGTGCTTTCTTGAATGGATTTATTAAGGAGGAAGTTTATGTTAAACAACCCCCTGGCTTTGAAAATCATAAATTTCTCGACCATGTGTTCAAGCTAAAGAAAGCGCTATACAGCCTCAAACAAGCCCCCAGAGCTTGGTATGAACGGCATAGCAATTTCTTGCTTGAGAAAGGTTTTTCAAAAGGGAAAATTGACACCACACTTTTCATAAAATCTTTTAAAGACACTATTCTTTTAGTACAAATATACGTAGATGATATTATTTGGCTCTACTGATGAAACCCTCTGTCAAGATTTTGCCAAGTGTATGCAGACCGAGTTTAAGATGAGCTGATGGGGGAGCTCAACTACTTTCTTGGACTGCAAGTGAAACAAATGTCAAATGGAACTTTCATCTGTCAGTCGAAGTATACAAAGGACATGCTGAAAAAATTTGACCTTGACAACGTCAAACCAATCAGTACTCCAATGGCTACTACAACTAAACTTGAACCAGATGAAAGCGGCAAATCCGTAGATCAACGTAAGTATCGAGGTATGATAGGCAGTCTACTCTATCTTACTGCTAGTCACCCTGATATTATGTTTAGCGTTTGCCTGTGTGCTAGATATCAAGCAAATCCTAAGGAATCACACATGACTGCTGTTAAGCGTATCTTTCGATACCTTAAGGGTACGGTTACAGTGGGCCTATGGTATCCTAAGTCAACATCATTTGACCTTATTGGTTACTCTGATGCTGATTTTGCCGGATGCAAGGTCGACCGTAAAAGTACGAGTGGCACGTATCATTTATTAGGAAAGGCTTTAGTCTCTTGGTTTAGCAAGAAGCAGAATTCTGTCGCACTATCCACAACAGAAGCTGAATACATCGCAGCTGGGCGTTGTTGTGCACAAATTCTGTGGATGAAGCAAACCCTTGAAGACTACAACTTATCTTTCATGCACATTCCAATCTTTTGTAACAATACTAGTGCTATAAATCTGACTAAGAACCCCATTTGTCACTCACGCACGAAGCACATTGAAATTCGTCATCACTTTTTGCGTGATCATCAGCAAAATGGCACGATTAACTTAGAATTTATTGACACTGATCATCAGTTAGCAGACTTCTTTACCAAACCATTATCCGAAGAGCGCTTCAATTTTCTTTGTCGTAAACTTGGAATTTTGGATGAAGCTGTTATAAATTAAAATAAACCTGCATAAATATCGAGTATGTCGTAATTCTTATGATGAACTTGCTATGGGTACAAGCCGAAAGGGTCCTTCTGACAACAAGGCATAAAAGCCTAAGCGACACGGTGCACTAGTCCTCAGGACTACCGCTAGCTGGGATCCGGCCCCTGCAGCTAACCCATGGCAGCTTCAAAATATTGAATTATGATCTAATTCCTTGTTTATTACACGGTTCATTTTTATTTATCACATGCTGAAATACTATTTTTTCAACTTCACCTTGCTACTTCGAGTTCACTATCTGTTATTCTTTGTTTATCACTTGGATCTTTTCTTGTATTTATACTCACGTTCATTTTGGTCTTTCTAACTTAACCAATTTTTCTTCATATCAGCCTGATTCCTATTCTGTGACCAGAATCCGGAATTCAGGCCGAACTCTGCCCTTACCAGAGTTCGGGCCAAATTCGGCCTGACTGTTCCAGAACCGGGAACAGTCTCAGCCGCTGATCTTATTTTGATCCAATGGCCATTATTTGCTCCGACCAATTGGAACCCTTCACATATTTTCGGATTCTCCTCCTTCTTCTCCTCCATTGCCACCTTTTCACTTCTCAAACACCTTTTTCTCAAAACCCTAACCCTAATTTCTCCCTTCTAGAGCTCATCTCTTCCCCAAACTCAAGGAGAAGGCCTCTTTTTCAATTCTCCTTCATTGTTCCTCACTACTTTGAGGTATAATTCCATACTTTTCTATATCTCAATTTCTGTCATTATCTTTATTGTGTTATGGCTCCACGTTTGTTCAACCGTGGAAAGAGACTTCGGACCGAGGAAGCATCCTCGTCGAATGCTCCTCCTCGCGTTGAACCGCCCGTTGTACCACCCGTTGCACCGGCCGTTGAACAACAACCACCTATCCATCCGTTGTTCAATCCTCCACGTCCACATGACCCAAACACTTTTGACGACCGAATATTTGTATCACTCGATGCATCAAATGCTTGGTTTAGTGATTTTCGGACACGTCCGGTGTTTGGGGACACCCTATCAACTTTACTATTTTCTCTCAATATGATGCACTTTTTATGACCTTTGCCTTGATGAACTTGTCACCACAAATTCGGTCATTTATCGTAGTGCTATTCAAATATTCTACTGCAACCTAACCCATGATGATACACACATTTTCTCACGGGTTGCGAGAATTGACATCTCGTTTGATGATTTTGATTTGGCCGAACACCTTGAACTCCAAGAGCCAAACTCATGGGAAAAGCTTGTTGAAGCTAGATCGTTTCAATTTCCCGATGGGATTTTACTTGAAAGCTTCAAGAACGATTTGTGTACCCCGAACACACGTCCTCATAAGCTTTTGGCAAAATATCTCAATCCCTATTTCTATGAACTTCATCGGATTTTTCAACACCATTCTACCCAAAGCGGGTTCCACCGATGAAGTCACTTATTTTGAAATCTCGGCTTTATATCATCTCCACTTTTATGTACCATTTAATCTTCCATGTACCATGATGGACTGGATGATTAATTGTAGGAAGAAACCAATATCTTTGGTTTATGCATTATATCTTCCTATGATCTTCCGTGCGTTTCATATACCCCTTGATGAGTGTCCATTCTTATATGCCCCTGCCTTCCTCTCTAAGGCAAGGAGGCTTCAGGCGGTCGTTGGCTCACCAGTCGTGTCTGAGCATTCTGATGATGAGCCAGATGCCCCTCCTCTTGGACAGGATCCTCCTCCTCCTCCTGCCACTCTCGAGTCTCTTCAGACTATGCTCTGAGATCGCTTCACCTTAGAGGACGATCGTTGGACTCAGCTGGATTACTGGACTACCCTACAGATGAGTGTCATCAGCAACTCGCTGCATGATATTCGGTACTCCATGTCTCGCCATCCTTCCATGCCCATTCCTATGGAGCGAGACCCTGGTCGTGAGGGATATCGTATCGATGACCCTTGGGTCGTTCGCTACTTGGATCCGGATGCGGCCTTCGTGGACCCACGTCGCTCCTTTACTGATCCATCAGACGACGCTGGGCCTTCACGAGCTCGATGATGGATATGGACTACTACTTGTTGCTGCTACTGAGGATCATAGATTATGGTTTATACATTTTGATTTTAGTTGCTTAGTTGCTTTATATACTTGGTTTGTATTAGACTTATTATGAGTTGTGACTCTTGAGACTTTGGTAGTTCTATCAGTTTATATGCCATTTCTTCTATTATGACTCTTGAGACATTTGGTCGTTATATTAGTTTATGCAGTTTCTTCTCTTATTTGGTGTGTTTGCCAATTATTAATTGTTTATCATAAATTGCTAAATGCCAAAAGGGGGAGATATGTATATTCTATATTCCTTTGTCTATGTATATGTGCTTTTCGGAGAATGTTCTTATCAGGCCAACAGGATTCAAAGCAATGTTTACGGGGGAGCTATTGCTAGCTCGGCACTGATTATGGAGGAGCTATGTTATTTCTCTTAAATGTGTCCAGGTATGAATATTGAATATACAATTATTATTTTGTCAATTATCAATATGGGGAAGATTGTTGACACAAAGTCACAGTCAACCAAATATTGATAACATTGACTAAATAATACTTGTAATAATTCAATACGACACATGACGACTACATCCTGCTCAAGTCAGACGACAGCTCAGTTTTGAAATGTAAGTCATTTTTGAGTCTGTATTTTATAAACTTATTGAGTCTAGACTGATGTAAGCTGAGTTGTGCTGAGCTCTTGAGACTTAACCTATAACCTACCCAAAATCCATAAGCTCCACACATCCAAATAAGCCCATTAGACCATAAGACCTATTCTGTGCTCTGGAGACAGAGTTCGGGCCGAACTCTGTCTCCACACAGAGTTCGGGCCGAACTTTGTCCCCTAAAAATCAGCACCCTAACTTTTAGGGCTGGCTGGTTGCTAGTTGTCCAACGGCCAAATATTTAAAAATTCCTACCAGAATTCTGGCCGAATTCTGCCTACTAGTATCCTATAAATAGGCCATGAATTCTCTTATTTTCATTCATCCAATCTTCTCTTCTCTTCTCTCTAAAGCTCAATATAAGCCATACCCTTCTTCATCTACTAGCCACAAGCTCCCTAAGCCTCAAGTGCTCACCATCTCTCAGTTAGGAGTTTGTGCAAGAGTTCAAGAAGTTGCTTGGAAAATTCCAAGCATCGCCACTGCGATCCTTTGTAAGAAGTTGACGTGCTCTTCTGAAGAAAGGAAGGGGGTATAACTACTATTTCACAAATAGTGGATTTAATCCTGAGCTAGAGTTCTCAGGCCTGGACTAGTCCTCCACGAGGAAAACCAGGTTAAAATTGGCTGTGTTTGCGTATGCTTTCTTGCTCCTTATTTATCTCTGCATTTACTCTGATTAATTTTAGCTTGTGAAAGAGTTTAATTTTTAATTGACTATTATCGCTATAAACTCTATTCACCCCCTCTAGAGTTGCTATCTGTTCTTCAAAGGAGTGTGAGGGAGAGAGGTTTTGAACGGTGAGGAAAAATAAATGGGGGAGGTTTTTGAAAAAGGATTTATGAAAGGAGTTAATAGGGGAGACGAAAGGGTGGGATGGGATGTTAGGTTATTGGGAAGAGGGAGGAAAGGATGGGTAATTAATGAAGATAGGGATGATGGGATAGGAGTTAATGAGGGAAGAGGAAATTAAAGATAAGTGGAAGAGTTGGTGGGGCCGTAGCAGATGTGACAACTACAGTCCGCCTCAAACCGGCATACCGTCGGTTGCCGACGTATGCCGACGGTATACCGATTTTGGCACAGAACATAATTCTGAACCAAAATCGGCATGTCGTCGGTATACCGCTGTATACCGTCGGTCTGCCGTTTGAGATGGGCTAAGTATCGAAATTTAAGATGCCCAATTCTTGGCAAAGAAAAATAAAGCGATCCTCCGGGAGTGGTTTGGTGAAGATATCGGCTAACTGATAAGTAGTGTCAATAAAGTCAAGGCGAATATCCCCCTTTTGTTGATGATCACGAAGAAAATGGTGTCTAATTTCAATGTGCTTCGTGCGTGAGTGACACATCAGGTTTTTCGTGAGATTGATCGAGCTAGTGTTATCATATTTAATAGGGGTACAAGTATTAGAAATGCCATAGTCTACAAGTGTTTGTGACATCCAAAAAATTTGTGGACAACAGCAACCGGCCGCTATATACTCAGCCTCAGTGTTGAAAGAGCAACAGAGTTTTTTTTATTACTAAACCACGATACCAAGGATTTCCCAAGGAATTGACATGTGTCTAGTGCTTTTTCGGTCAATCTTGCATCCGATAAAATCTGTATCCGAGAAGCCGTGAAGCTCAAAGGATGAAGATTTCGGATACCAAAGGCCCATGTTAATGGTGCCTTTGAGATATCGAAAAATTGCTTCACAGCACATAAGTGCGATTCCTTTGGATTTGCTTGGTATCGTGCACAAAGACATACACTAAACATGATATCAGGACGGCTAGCTTAGATAAAGTAAACTACCGATCATACCTCGATAATTACGAATGTCGACCGAGGTGCCATCTTCATCATTGTCAAGCTTTGTCGTTGTTGCCATAGGAGTCCTCATTGATTTGGATGAGTCAAGTTCGAAACGCTTGAGGAGATCCATAGTATATTTTGCTTGATTGATGAAGGTTCCTTTGGGTCCTTGTTTGATTTGCAAGCCCAAAAAGAATAATAGTTCACCGATCATGCTCATTTCAAATTCATCATGCATTACTTTAGCAAATTCTACCCAAAGAACATTGTTAGTAGACCCAAAAATAATGTCATCGACGTAAATTTGAACTAGTAAAAGAGTGCCATTAAGTGATTTGATAAAGAGTGTCGTGTCGATTTTGCCCTTAGTAAAATTATGTGAAATAAGAAAGGAACTAAGGTGCTCATACCAAGCACGAGGAGCTTGTTTGAGACCATAAAGGGCTTTGTGTAGTTTGAAAACGTGAGGAAATTAAAAATATTCAAAGCCGGGAGGTTGTTTAACATAAACTTCCTCTTTAATAATTCCATTTAGAAAAGCACTTTTCACATCCATTTGAAAGAGTTTGAAATCATTAAAGCAAGCAAATGCACATAACATACGAATGGATTCAAGGCGAGCAACCAGAGCATAGGTTTCATCGTTGTCAATGCCTTCCTCTTGGTTATAGCCTTGAGCAACCAATCGAACTTTGTTATAAGTCACTAACCCGTCTTCATTAAGTTTATTTCGAAACACCCATTTAGTTCCAATAATGGGTGGTTGCTAGGTTTAGGGACAAGTTCCCAAACCTTGTTTCGCTCAATTGATTTAGCGCTTCTTGCATCGCTATCATCTAAAATTCATCAAAAAAGCATCATTAATATTTTTAGGCTCTATTTGAGAAATAAAAGCCACGTTTGCACAAAGATCACGAGTAGAGGATCTAGTGTTTACACGGGAAGAAGGATCCCAATGATAAGCTCCTTAGGATGATTAGGGACAAATCTCCATTCCTTTGGGAGATCCTCTTGAGGAGGCTCGAGTGGTGGAGAATTTTGTTGGAGGGGTCACAATTTCATTGTTAGATGAAGAAGGACGAGGATCTCCAATAGAAGAATTCTCCAAACCAAACGAGATGTCATCAATATCATCGGATGGGATGATGTAGAGAGTTAAGTTCATCAAAAGAGTATTAATTGACTCTTCGACAACAAGACTTATTTTAATAAAAATACGAAAACCTTTGCTATGTATTGAGTAGCCAAGGAAAATGCCTTCATAGGCTTTTTCTTCAAACTTGCCTAGGTTATCCTTGGTATTCAAATAAAACATTGCATCCAAAAACTTTAAAATACTCAATAGAGGAAATTTTGTCAAACCAAGCTCATAAGGAGTCTTTTTAGAAATAGGTCTAATCAAGACCCTATTTATAACATGACATGCCGTGTTAACGGCTTCCGCCCAAAAGTATTGGGGAGCTTATATTGGTTTAACATAACCCGGGCCATATTGTCAAGGGTTCTATTCTTCTTTCCACAACACCATTTTGTTGAGGAGTTCGAGGGCTAGCAAAATCATAAGCCTCTGAGGGATTGAATCTCATCATCCTTTTTCTTGATGGTGACAAGGGATTCTTGAAACTTGAGTCGCAAAGACTCTATCTCATTCGTGTCGGAAGCAGAAGATTTCTTTTTTACATCAATAAGATGCTTGAGAGTCTCTACTTCAAGTTGAAGAGCATCAACCTCTTTTAGAGATTTTTTGTATTTATTTCTAACACCTTTGTGTTCTTCGTGTAGTTCAAGAATAGCATTCTCCAAGTCATCATAAGTAAGAGTATTTAAAGAGAGATCATCGAGTACCTCATCGGTTGCCATGAGACAAACGTTTGTATTGTGCTTGCAATCTTTGTCGTTGTCCGAATCACTAGCATCGCTCTCACCAGATACTGGTGTTGGGAAATTTTCTGGAGGAGGAGCTTCCTTTACTATGCTTCTCGTACTTACTAGAGTCTTTTCTCGTCATGGGGCAATCTCTTGATGTGTCCGGTTCTTCTGCATAGATAGCATACCGGATCTTCATCGTTGTCCCGTCTAAAGCGGTTAGCTTTGTTGAACTTGAGGAACTTTCGGAAGTGCTTAGCTGTGAGAGCTATTTCTTCATCATCATCCGACTCGTTGTCGTCGGAGCTATCCTTTGAGTAGGATTTTGTAACTTTGAGAGCCAGAGACTTCTCTTTCTCTTTGGCCTTCTCATTCTCCTTCTCTTGCATGGAAGATTCTCTTGATCTTTCAAGTCGAGTTCATGAGTCATAAGCTTCCCCATGAGGGTCTCAAGGTTCATGACTGTCAGGTAGTTCCCTTCAATGATGGCGGTAGCTTTAGGACTCCATCCTTTGGTCAATCCTCTAAAAAATTTCCTGATCTTTTCATGAGCAGGATATTCCTTACCAAGAGAAGAAAGAGGATTAATAATATCACCAAAACGAGTAAACATGCAAGTAATAGACTCATCTTGTTTCATCTTAAAGGACTCTATTCTTGTGTGAGTCTACTAATCATGGATTCTTTTACTTGTGATGTTCCCTCGTATGTGACTTCAAGCAACTTCCAAATCTCATTGGAAGTCTTGCAAGTAGATATTCTATTGAATTCACTGCTATCGAGAGCACAGTAAAGAGCATTCATAGCCTTGGCATCTCGACTAGCAAACTTCTTGACATTCTTAGTGAGTTTGTCCCTAAGGGTGTCAGATACAACATCCTCATAACTCCGGAAGGAGTAGGGAGACCATTTATCACACAATCCCATAAATCGAAATCTATGGACTTGAGATAAATGCTCATCATAATCTTCCAATAGTTATAGTTGGTTCCATCAAATAGAGGAGGCCTATTTGTGGAGTGTCCCTCATTGTGAAGAGTGTTGATACTAGGGTTAGTGGCCATGGATCACTCTAAGGGTGTAAATCCAAATCAAGAGAACAAAGCTCTGAACCAAATGTAGAACCCTAGAGGGGTGAATAGGAAAATAAAATAATTTAAACAAAAGAAGCAATATTCTTCAAATAAAGAGATAGAGTAAGAAGATCAAACATGCAATGTATCCTGGTATTCTCGCTAGAGGCAATCTAGTCCCGGAACTTCTCGGCTTAAATCCACTATTTAGTAAAATAGTACACACGAGTTTGGATCCGAAGAACTCGCCAACTTCAACACGAGTTTGGATCCGAAGAACTTGCCAACTTCTTACACAAGAGTTTTCTTATGAAGGCTCGCAAACTTCAAAAGAAAGGAAGAGAACTTATTGATCCTCTAACACTTGAAGATCGAAAAGTACAACTCTTGAATACTCTAGCAATTTGGGAATGGATGACAATTAAAGCTTGGGTAGAGTATTAATGGAGGAGCTCTTGGTTGTTTGGAAAATTTATGGCTTAAGGGATGAACCTTCATGAGAGAGAAGGCTTCCATTTATAAAGAAACCAAGATTAGGTAGCATTTAATGCTCCTGGATACAGTCCAGCTGGCATACCGTCGGTATGGACCGAAATGCCGTCGGTATGCCGTTCTGAACAGTAACGGTCATAATTATATCCGTTGGACGTATTTAATGCTAGCAATTAATGCTAGTATTCGTTCATTCAAAAATCAAGTTTCGTCAACCGGTATACCGTCGGTATGCCGCGGTATGCTGTCGGTATACCGATATTTGTCACATAATATTTTATGATAGACAAAACGGTATACCGTCGGTATGCGTAGTATACCGTCGGTATTCTGATTTTCTCATAGAACGTTTTTGAGACAAATGAAACGGTATACCGTCGGTATGCCGGAGCATACCGTCGGTATGCCGACATTTGTCACAGAACGTTTTGTGGCCAATAAAATGGTTATACCGTCGGTATACCATAGTATACCGTTGGTATGCCGTTCTTTAAGATATGATTTTTGCCTGAAGAGTTAGAAAGTTTTAGTTTTGTCATCCAATCTTAAATGTTTTCAGAAAGACCTAGACCTTATACAGACTCGAAATCTTGAAGAGTTGAGAGCCATCTTCCAAGGAACGCCGGTCTTTGCTTCAGTCTTCAAGGCTTTGATGACTAGTCTTGAATGGACAGACTTTATGTAGTAGAGCTTCTGAAATGATATCAATCTGAAAATAGAGAAAACTAGACTATGAAGATGCTGTTAATGTTATCAAAATAAACTGTGCCAACAATATGCTTCACATATCGAAGCTTCTACATGAGCCTTATTGCCCACCTTCTTCTTCAGGTAATATAGATATCTATAAATATATATTCAATATTAGAAATGTTTGAATAAACTAATTATTAGTACTAGATAATTAATTATATTATACCTCTCAAATGGATACATCCATCGATAATGGACGGGAGCACCGATACGTGCTTCGTATGCAAGATGAATCGGCAAATATTTCATACTATCAAAAAAGCCAGGAGAAATACCTTTTCTAGCTTGCACAATGTCAATATAATCTTCTCCTCAAGTTCAAACATGTTGCACCGTCAACTTACTTGAACACAAATCTCTAAAGAATATAGATAACTCGACGAGCGGACCCATACTTGGAAGGCAGCATCTCTCTCAGAGCGTAGGAAGTAGATAATCCATGAACACGTGGAAATTATGACTCGTCATCCTTATCAACTTGCATTCTTTAAGATCGACACATCTTGCCAGATTCGACATGTAAACGTCAAGGAATCTTAACTTTGTAATACAATTGTGTATTATCAAGTTATCATCCCTACTCAGTGTAAATGGTGCTGAGGGCTTGACCCAGTTACCATTGGATCTTCGTGTTAGATGCAACTCTGGACGCCTGTAAATAATTTCTAAATCCTTTCTTGCTTTGGAATTGTCTTTCATTTTTTCCTTGATATTATTACCGTATTAAAGATGTTGTCGAAAAATTTTTCTCAATATGCATGACATCAAGATTGTATCTTATGAGATTGTTATTCCAATAACGTAAGTCCTAAAAGATACACTGCTTCGTCCAATTATGGCTATGTCCGAATCCTTCTAAGTGATGGTCCGATCTCAGATCTTCCATTACAGTCGACAAATCCTCTACCTCTGTCCAAACGATATCTTCAGTCAATCTCAACTGGGGAGGAGTTAGTTCATGTTACCAGCTCTAAAGGCATCCATGTTCTTTCTCCATGATGCGACATAGGAAGGAATTGACGATGGCAATAAAAATAAGTTTTCCTTCATTCTGAAGGCGAAATGCCTTACTCTTTTCCATACATATCGGACAAGACATAATACTATGTACTCCACCCAGATAATATTTTGTATGCTAGAAAATCATTGATGGTCCACATCAACATCGCTCTCATCTGAAAGTTCTGCTCCATCATATCATACGTCTGAACGCGAACTGTCATAATTGTTTCAACTCGCTCACAAATGGCTGCAAGTAGATATCGATGTTCTTCTTTAGATTTTTTGGATTGGGTATGATAAGTGTCAAGAACATATAAGGAGTCTTCATGCACATCCACGGTGGTAGATTATAAGGGGTCAAAATCACCAGCCAACATGAGTACTGAGCCTTCGACTATCCGAAAGGAGTGAATCCATCAAAAAATATAAAGCCAACCAAACATTACTAGGCTCCGCAGAAAATCCAGGATGACATCGATCAAAATATTTCCATGCCTCTCCATCGGATGGATAAGATAATTCTCCTTCATCCATCTTTCGTTCTTTGCTATGCCATGTCATATGTTCTACATTACTCGAGGACATATACATCCTCTGTAGCCTCTTTGTGATCGGCAAAAATAGCATGTATTTATAGGGGTGCAACCTTGCTCGTGCAGTTGATTTTCTTTTGCCCCGGATAGGCTTGTACCGGTCCTCGTGACAGAAAATGCATCTGTCTTTATCATTGTTCTCCTTGTAGTATAACATGCAACCATTTCGGCAATAATCTATTTTTTATAGCCTAATCTGAGTTTTTTTATCATCATCTTCGAGTGGCAAGTCCGTCGCTCCTTTTGGCAGCAACTCTCTAACAAACTGAATTATCCGGGCGTAGTATTCCTGCGGTAAGTTAAATTAGACTTGAGGTTCAACAACCGCATCACCACCGACAGGACAGAATGAGAATCACAATCCGAATATAACGTAGTATCGACATGGTTGAATATATCATAGAACTCCTTTGCTGCAGGATTCAGATCCTCCAAATCAAAACTTGGATCGGCACAAGCCGCATCAAATACCAACTCACGTGCCAAGTTTCGATGCCAATATTGGAAGTGATCTCCAAGAGTGGACTCTCCCACCTTCGTATTGAAGGAGGACTGATATTGTGGAACCGAAGGTTCTCCTTGAGCCGTCCACTCGTTGTAGTTCGGTATGAAACCCTTCTTGTAGAGCTGCTTTCACTACAAAAAAGTGACCTTTGGGGACAACAAAAAACCGTCTTAAAAACTGCAATTACCGTCCCAACAAATATTTGGGACGGCCTTTGGGACGGGAATGGATGGTCCCATTAGGGTGGCGTGGCAAAAACTTTAGGGACGGATATTGTCGTCCTAATTACTGTTAAAGGACGGTTAGGCAAAACGTCTCAAAAGTTTTCAAATTTATGCTTTTGTGTGACGGTTTATTAATTTGTCCCAAAAAACAAGTTTTTGTAACAGATATATTTCGTCCTAATAAATAAGGGACAAAATTTTAAAAAGTCCCAAAAAAAGTAATTTACTTTTTGTTACAGTACTATAATCGTCCAAAAAACTTAACAATTGTTTAAATTATTATGGAATTACTAATTTCCTGTTTATATATATAATATATAATTGAATTTATATACAACAAAAATTCATACAGAACTATTTTATTTAATCGTAAATGCATATGGTAGCCGCAACATTAACAAAGCGTAGCCGCAACATTAACAAAGCGATTTCTATAAAACATATTTAAAGGTAAAATCCCATTCTTCATAAAATGAAATACAAGTCTTACATCACTTCGAGTGTTCTCCCATCAAGTTTTACATCATTAAGCATTCACTTAATTTATAAAATAAAATCTATAACATTTTACACAAGTCCAAAACATATTTGATTTTCCAAAGTGGCATCTCCCATCATTTGCAAAATAGGTACAAAAAGCATTGGAAGGACCTGCGAATAGAAGTAAACAAATCAGCCTCATAAAAAACAACCTGCAGATAATAAAGTCCAAAACAGGCACTTCTACCTCCATTGGAGCAGTTTTTATCCAAATAAATCCCACATGGTTCACAACCACACTTAAAACTTGAGCAGTCCTTGTAAAACCTCTCTTGTTTACCATATCCTGAAATAAAGACATGTAGACATTGCGTGCACATGAACAATGTCTACTTTCTCATATCACTAGTCATACAAAGATAAACCAACTATAAAGTCATTAAATAACAATTTTTTTCCAGTAGTTTTAATTAAAGTCAGGCTACAAAAGTTTGAATCTAACTACTTACAATCATAAAAATATTTGTTTTTGTTTAGATAATGGATCATCAGTTTGAATCTCAGGCAAGCATAAAGTAAGCGACGGATTCTTACCTCAAATAATCAAAGTTCTTCTTAGGACTCCTTTCCAGCAAATTTGGCCTAGTCCTAGTCTGTCTCAGAAGCCTGCCCAAATGGAGATAAAGCAGAGCTACTTAATATAAGTTCAACGTGAATGAGAATTGCTAGAGAGATGAGGTTAAAAGTAAAACACATATTAGGTAAATTGTAGAAAGAAAAGAAAAAAAATAAAAGAAGAAAAGGCATCATGCTATCACCTATGCAGGAAGACTTGTGCAACAAATGCAAGGTTCATATTAGCAGATCCTTCAATAATGTCCTTCTCAAATCACATGCAAAGCTAACACCCGTAACATTGCCATATACAACATATGTTGGCAAGCTCCGAATAAGACATCATAAATGGCATAATCTTTAATAGATAAACAATGGTGCATAGGATTACTGCCATAAAATACTACTTTAACATGGTATTGCTTTCATTTTTTTATTTAATAATAACAACAATATTAGTTAAATCAGCTGCAACCAATGATCATAAGAAATTCTACATTCTAATCAATAATTTTTGGAACATGAATCTATTGGTAAAAGGATAACTGTGAGATTCTAATTGATCAATCTCACATGAATTAGCTACTTGGCCAAAATTCAGTTTTACTGTTATGATCTAGTTTTAAGAACAAATCATACAATTATTTTCCTAAATAATAACAAAATTCAATATTTGCAATGATTAATTCAAAATTGTTGAAACTAATAAAAGTAAATGCCAAGTTCATGTTCTCTTATTCCTTTTTTATTTTATTTTTACATTGTTGTAGCTTTGAAATCTAACTGTAGTAGTAAATTTTGGCTTCCCATAAATACTATAATTTTTAAATCTTATAAAAAATAGAGTAGTGTGTGTTTCTTTAATGAATTATTTGTTCCAATTGATTCAACCAAACTTATTTATGGGTTACAGGAATCTTCTTTCGAAATATTTTAGAGCTTCTTAAAAGTTCTGTAGGAAGCAATATTTAAATAGAGACTTTAGTGGATGCAAGTTTTGAAAAAAATAGAAAAGATAAGGACAAAAAAGAAATCATTTGATATTAGAGTGTACTATATTGCAATAACAATGGTTAAGATGAAACTAATCTATCGTATCTATACTGGAAACACACTATCCATAATATACACATCTTGTCTACCTTTCATGTTCACAATAATGTTGTGCTCATAGGTGGATCCAACGTTGTACCTATGATCAAATTTTATGCCACCAAAACTTCAAAAACTGAGAGGTATAATTCCTGAAAGATTATTATGTGCGAGGTCTATAACTCTTAGATACTGAAGACTACCCAGCTATTCTAGAATGTTGTCGGAAAACATATTTGATCCAATTCAAGAACTTACAACTCATAAATTTCTCCCGTCCATGTTGTTATAT
The DNA here is from genome assembly GCA_029216955.1 of Iris pallida. Lineage (NCBI taxonomy): Eukaryota > Viridiplantae > Streptophyta > Magnoliopsida > Asparagales > Iridaceae > Iris > Iris pallida. The sequence goes on along the minus strand of JANAVB010016197.1, from coordinate 24,928,316 downwards.
ACCCACTTGACTTATTTTAAGCAAGATCAAGAGTCATCAGTAATCCAGAATTCTCCAAGGATGGGGGAAAGTCACCAAATAAACAGATACTTCGTAATTCTAATACCATCATAGGTAATGAACCAATAGAGGCAGGGGACATTCCATATAAACTATCGTTAGCCAAATTCAAAATGTGAAACACTTAAGTATTATCCCAAAATAATCAGGGATCTCCTGTGATAGATGAGTTTGGAGAGATCATGAACAAAAAAATGTTTTAGTTTACAAAATGACATGGGAGTCCTGTCAGTTATATTATTTTCTAGAAAACAGCTAATAATTTAATTTTATCTACATACTTCATTCAAAATTGTATGGTATTCTGGTAATTAATTTTATTATATGACATATAAACCTGAAAGCAACGACTTCTAGAAATTTTGTATCTATCTAAAAGTTCAAACCAAGAAGCAAGCAAAAAAAATGTTAGCATATTTAAATTACAAACATTACCAACATTATGTAACAATAGGATTAACGCAAGGTTCACAGTATCGATATCGGAATTGGTATAGGACTATTCCTACGAGTATTGATATCGGCGATATCGGTAGTATCGACGGTTTCGAATCGGAGTATCGAATTTTTTGATATCAAAAAAAAATAATTATTAATAAATTATTTACATTTAAAAACATATATTTTATACATTTAGGCATAATTTAAGTATCTTCAGTGTTATTTCATAGTATTTTGAAATTAAATAACATTGTAATCACCCTTAGCGATTGGTTTACATATAATAGATTGATTTTCTTCTTTTACATGTTTTTACAATCTTATTATGCTTTAAACCCTTGATGATTTGTCTTTTTCGTTTAATTTTCTTTGCCGAATTGACCGGAAAAGAGACCTTCAATGTTGGTATCGGTAAGTATCAGGTATCGGTCGGTATCGGATCGGGACATGCCAAACCGTATCGGTATCGACCGTATTGGATCGGTATCGGCCGATACTTTAAACCATGGATTAACGTCCCATTCCAAATGACTATACAAGGAATATACACAGAAATTCTAGTTCAAGTAGAAAATTCAGTATTCAACATGAATCCATAGATATCACTAATTTGTCACTGTGCAATCCTACTTAAATAGGAAGAATTATGTCTGTTTGTGAACTTTCAAAACCATATAGAAACTAGTAACTTTATAGGTGAAGATCAAATAGTATAACTCATAGAAGGGGGGAAATGAAACAATGGTCGAGAATTCTGGTACAGAAAGTACATAAAACAAAACGCATGAATAAGCTTCTTGGAGAAACATATAATAAGGTAACTTATAAAGGCACTTCACTTTTTGATCAGGGCTAGCCCATTTTAAACTTTGTATTATTTACAAGTTTGCCATTGAAGAAATTGATCAGGGCTATCCCACTCTTTGGTATAAGTCACTAGTGGAAACAAGGACTGCCCAAATTTTTGGCAGCCCTACATACAGTAAGGACTGCTAGAAAAATGGGCAGTCCTTTGTTTCACATGCTGTGACTTAGGACTGCCCAGTTTTCTGGCAGTCCATTCAGTTTGTAAGACTGCCAAAAAATTGGACAGTCCTTGTTTGCACTAGTGACTTATACCAAAGAGTGGGATAGCCCTGATCAATTTCTTCAATGGCAAACTTGTAAATAATACAAAGTTTTAAAATGGGCTAGTCCTGATCAAAAAATGAAGGGCCCTTATAAGGAACCTATAATAATTGTGGTTAAAAGACATATGCAACCCCTCACAGCCACTACAAGTGAAAGTCGAAACAAATTCCAATATCAGTGGAATCTGTTTCAATCCTTCTTACGAGTACATGTAAGCAATTTTGGCAATTTCAGAGTTCAGATCAAAGTTTCGGAGTTCTTGGCTTCGAAAGCTAAATAATAATAAAAATATTAATTAAGAATAGAAAAAATATTTGATACATGCAGCATAGCATAATTTCATGTTAGGCTTGAATGAAATGATATTTAGCTTTGTTTAATCCTTCAATGGTAATAGCCATAACAGAGAGTTTTGAATAGAATAATTTTAGACTTTTAGATGGATGTAATCAATTTATAAAGCAAATAATACACCGCTAGTATTGAACAAATGAAATTTCAATGTGCAATACCTTCTCTAGCAACATCTTAGTGAAAATTCCTAATCAAGTTCAAGCATATATGCAAGTAATAGACTACCACCATATGAACCGTATGATATAATGCTCCTATGAACTATGAAGCAAAGGGACACCAAAATTGGTGCCATCGAAATATAAATGGATACCACTAAATCAGTGTTTATGTGTTTGCAAATTTGAATTGTATTGTGCCATTTCGCAAGTAAAATTATTTATGAAGTTTCTAGGGTAAACCGGACACTCCAAAAATGTGCTAGGATAAACCAAAATAGTTGTTGTTTATGTCAATGTATTCTTAATGTGTCATACCCTTTACATGCAATAATAGAACATAATAAAGAATTAAGAACTCGTGTGTGCAAGTAAAGCAATAAATTGAACATTACAGCTCAAAATTTTATCTTAGAGCCATGAAGGTAATGGAAACTTATTGTTCGTCATGGTAGAAAAGCAGTCGACCGACCTGAGGATCTTGGTAATATGAGAAGAATCGTGATTGTCGTTACCTTCTTCAATAGATTTAGCCTCTTACTGATTGGCAGCAGGCACCTACTTGAACCTTTTGACACAACCAGGTCTTGGCACCAAAGAGAATGGGAGCCTGTGCACCCTCTGTCTTGGAAGGGTTCCCTTCATCCTGCGAAATGTTACGACAACCATTGTTAAGTTGGACAAAATGGACCCATCAACCTGGTGCAACCAATAGTTACAAATTTCTCGCAAGGTATTGTCCACAATCAGGACAAGGTTTTAGTGATTCGCTAATGCAAACGGACCTTCACCATAAAGAAACCAAAAAAAGATGAGAAAACTCAAGCTCATTTAGGTTATAGAGGGAATGTTGTAAAGAATAATAAATTTAATTGGGTATATAGTGACACAATATATACAGGTGTGAAAGAAGCTTTTTCTAGTGTAAAATCAAAGTAATAAGTTATGTATGAACATAATATATATATAAATAATGTACAGCCCGATTTTAGCTTGCAACAAAGAAACAAATTTTACTAATATATAGAGTTGGTGCAGTATTTAGTAGTATGAAGTAATTCTCAAGAAACATTTTAGGAGTCGACAGAGTATTCTCATAAGACATTAATCTTAAACTATATATAAAATTAAAATGAAATTGAAAAGGATGGATCCAAAACCCTTTAAACCCCAAAAAACGTTCGAAACTGATACTCGTACGAAGTGTCCGAAACTGAGTTCTGGAACCTTGTTGCAATTTAATTCACGACAACTTGTAACCAAATAATAAGAATTCAGAGTCGAAAAGGATTTACCAAGAACTGCATCAGATCGAGCCACGCCGATCCATTAAACCTTTTGACAACATTCTTCCTTTGGGCATCCAACTTTCTATTGAACACGACATTTGGTGCCTTCTCCCCATGCTCTGAGGCTATGTTCTCCATCATGAATTCGGACATGGCAAGATTCAGTGTACTTCTGGAACACCAGCAAGTTGCATCCTCCATCCCCCTTTCTCCTCACTCTCAAACAAATCAAGCAAAAAAGGCAAAATAAACAAACAAAATTCAAAAAGTATTAATGAATCAAGAGCTCAATCTCACCTGGATCAGGAGTTTCGAGAACAACTCCTTTGAACCGTGATCTGCTATAGCAACTATTTAATTTTGAAACTCTAGATCCCATCCCAGATCAAGTAAGTTTCCAGACCAACTAAATCTAGTTGCAATCACAATCTGAACCAAAATTAGAGAAGTTAAGAAATTTGAAGTCCAATCCACAAATTAAGCTAGCTTGAAGAAATTATAAACTAAATAAACAATCAGAACATATAGAATCCGATTAAAATTATAATTATCACCAACTAAATTGAACTGAAGTGAAAAATACAAGCTGAACTCATTACAGACCACTTGCCTTTCAAACAAAAAATAATTTTTTTTACAATTTTTACCAAATGATGCTAATCGAAAATAATAACCCTAACCAAAATCAGCAATAAATTTGAAATGGTAATCATCAACCAACTGATTTGAACTGAACCCAAGAAAACACAAAAAATGGGTCTCCAAACTCATTTCATTCAAAAAAATAATCTTTTTTTTTACAATTTTCACCATTTTTTTACCTGAACCCAACCAAAAATCTCAATCAGAACCCCCAGCAAGAAATTTGAATATATGACAATGGCTTCGATCGAGCCTCGAAACCCTAGAAATTCTGACTTTTCAAAGGGAAAAAATATTTTTTATAGCAACATGTTGTCCTCTTTGAAACCCTAGAATTTGATGAAAAATTAGGGATATTGGAAGAATAATTTCTAGCTGATTTTGATACCGACCTAGAGTGTAACCTAGATCTATCATGATGCCATACTCTTAGGGGTTTCTTATAACAAAAACCCTAGCTATCGAGCAACAAAAACGCTAATCCTAGCCGGTAGGAAAAGGAGAAAACCTTACTAGTGGCTGACATCCGTGGGCGATCGGAGCATGAGAGGGCTTGGATGCACCTTGTTGTACTGCTTTCGGAGGGGGGCGAGGTCGACGAGTGGATAATACTGGTTAGAAAAGAGGAGGTAGGCATATAGGAGAAGAAGAGAGAAGAAACAAGAACGAGAAGATGAATTTTTTGAATAGGGAGAGAGAAAGTGAGCAAAGTGGACTTGGTTTTCTCCCAAAAAAGGAATAGATTATAGGGCGAAAGAGAGCAGTAGGGAGTGCAGGCCAGAGATCGACGAATGGTGTGGATTTAAGGTAAAAAATCCAAAGGTTAGAAAAGTTTTCCAAAATATTTAGGGATGAGCCGCCAAATAATTATCATTCCTGCCTAGATTATTTGGGACAGTCCCAGAATTTATTTGAAACAAAAAATATTAATAGTCCCAAATAAGATATTTATTATTCAATCTATCCCAAATAAAACTATTTTTTGTTACAAAAAAATTATCCGTCCCAGTTATTAATTGTATAGGACGTTTCAGACTAGCGTTCCTAATAGTGTCGTCCCAAAAGGTCACTTTTTTTGTAGTGTTTCTTACGAGATCTACCTCTTTGAATGGTATATTACGACAATTGACATAAGGGCACTTTATGAGCCTTCCGTCCATGAAATAAGGTTGGCTACTGGCGTATCTCAAAAATTCTTCGACGCCCACCTTGAAATCATCCGTCAAACCAATCTTGCTCTTATGTCACCGATTGTACATCCACGAATGGTCAACTAAGTATTGACTCATTGTTCAAACCAATTCTGCACCACGTACCATATATCATGTAAATATAAGTATCAAAAACACATAAATAATAAGAATATTCGAAATAAGAACCTAATTGTAATAACCAACGTTAACTGTATCGGTATCATATTCGGACATATCGACTTGGTATTGGCCTATCCGGATTGGTATCGGCCTTGTCTAATTGGTATCGGCCTATCCGATAGGTATCGGCCGTATTAGATTGGTATTGGCCTTATCGAATTAGTATTAATCGGCCTATCCGATAGGTATCGGCTGTATCGGATTGGTTTGGTCTTATCGAATTGGTATCGTCATATCCGATAGGTATCAGCCGTATAGGATTGGTATTGGCCTTATCGAATTGGTATTAATCGGCCTATCCGATAGGTATCGGCCGTATTGGATTAGTATCGGCCGTATCGAATTAGTATCGACAGTTTGGTATCGACTGTATCGGATTGGTATTGGCCTTATTGAATTGGTATCGAACGGCCTATCCGATAGGTATCGGCCGTATCGGATTGGTATTGGCCTTATCGAAATGGTATCGATCGGCCAATCCGATAGGTATCGACCATATCTGATGGTATCGGCCATATCGGATTGATATTGGCCTTATCAAATTGGTATTGTCCTATCTGATAGGTATCGGCCGTATAGGATTGGTATTGGCCTTATCGAATCGATATCGGTCGTATCCGATAGGTAGCGGCCGTATCGTATTAGTATCGGCCTATCGGTTTGTTATCGGCTGTATCAGTTTGGTATTGGCCTTATTGAATTGGTATCATCCTATCCGATAGATATCAGCCGTATAGGATTGGTATTGGCCTTATCTAATCGGTATCGGCCGTATCCGATAGGTATCGACCGTATCGGATTATGTTTGCGAGAACAAAAGTTTTACAAGAAAACTTGTTTACAAACTAAAAAAAAGAAAGTATATGAGTACAATTTGATTTTGGGGAAGTACTACTGTAGGAATCTGATCTGAAGATGATCACTTATCCCTTGGATGATGTGATATCGAAGACACGAGCCTCTGGAGAATGCAGCAACACTTTGTCAGGAGATTATGATTATTTGTGATGTCTTAGAACTGATTTGGAACTCTATTTATAGAGTTTTGAAATAACTGTCATGCAGTTATTCTGAGTGGCGTGCACTGTATTTTGTGTGCCATTCACTCAGTTGTGCGAACGGTTACATGAACTGCTGGGGACGCGTGGCATTCTATGGGAGAGATGTGCGTGGTCGTGGGCAGTGTAGTGGATACGTTCTTCGAGATTAGTGGCATGCGTGCCACGTCATCTGGCTTCTGAATGAAAATTGGCTAGGTGGCGCCAACTTGATAGGTGGCACTAGGCGCAACTTGATAACTAGTGCCTCTTACTCAGTCTGTCAGTTCTATAGTAATTAATTACCTCGTGCCAAATGATAGCTAGCGCCAGCTAGCTGTCAACATTAATTGCAGAGACTGACACAGTCTCCTCGAGTGCCGTATTGCTCGAGATTCGAAGGGATTTCCTTCAACTGACTAGCCGTCAACCATCATGAGGATTTTACAGCTTTTCGAGGAAGCTTGCCACGTGGTGCTGATTCAGAGATGCAGAAGATTACGACACTGCTGATGAACCCTTAAAGGCAACTTTTGTTGGTCTTCCCGATGAAGTAAATGACCCACTGAATGTGTCACTTAAGAAGCGGAAGGAGAAGTCTCCTGCTAAGGGGGATGTTAAAAGGCAGAAGACTGGAGAATGACCTACTCCATCACACCCAGATGACCTCATTTCCCCTCATAAGGAAGAAAAAAACAGCAGTAGTTCTTGTGAAGCAGCCTACGGCTAAGACGACAAGGTCCCAAACAAGAAAATGAGCACGGGACTCTCTCTTAGAGGAGGAGAAGCAACTTCCTCTTCGATTCTAAGACACAGTAGAGTTGTTGATGAAGAGACTAGCAGGGGGCCAATTGTGAAACATGATCCTGTTGAAATTGAACAATCACCTTTGGCAGCTCTTCAACGCAAGACTAGAAAAAAGTTATTAGTGACTCAAGCGGACCAACAAGAAACAGACGCTTCACAAATTCCTTCAATGCCAGAGGTGCCTTCAAATCAACCCGATCCGTCGCTGCCCTCACAGGATCTGTTGTCTTATCAAGGTAATATTTATACTCTTTTAGTACGATCATAATTTAGTAGAATATTAATGTTGACCTTTTTTATTGATCAATATTCCATCTCCAGTCTTTATAGTGAATACTTTTCAGATTCCTCCTTCAGAGCCAGTGTCTGTGAAGATCACTATTCCTGTGACTATACTGGCTGCAGCAAGAGTGATGCTATCATCCCCAACTCCCGAGGTTTTGGAGACCATAATTCCAGAAGAGGGATTTCCTTCAAACGACTTGATTCCCTATGTTGCAGCTCCTTCTGTAGTCCAGACTCCTACCCTCTCTCAAGAAGGTCAAGAAAGGATAGAAGCTCTGGATGGTTGTGATCTCGGCGATGATTTGATCGAAGAAGACCCTATGGATACCGCTTTCGATCTTGATAAAGCTGGAGTTAACCAAGATCCTATAGAGGTCTTAAAAGATCAAGACTTATCGGCCAAAGAGAGCCACACTACTGATGAGGGTGAACAACACCCTGTTGATGATGAAGGGCATCAAAGCCCAACAGATGGTAATCGGAATCTCATTGACCCACAAGGCGATGAGAACCCAAATGTTGATACTAGGGGCGATGAAAGCCCAAGTAATGAAAATGATAATGAAGACCCTGATGATAAAAAAGAAGATGGTGAAGATCAGGCTAAGAACCTTAGAAACATTAGGCTTGATGAGAATCCTGGAACTGATGCCGAGGGGATTCAAACCCCGACTGAACATGTCTTTGAGAAAAAGGAAGCAGAAGAGGCAACCCCAATTGGCTAGGCAGAATCAGGGGCTGGAAGCAGCCATTTCTGGTCAGAAGGCTCAAAGGCTGGAAGCAGTCAGATGGCCGTGTCCGAGAATACCATGACGAGACTTCGTACAGATCGAGATATGCCTCGTAAGACCCCATATGTGCCGCCGGGCTCAGGTAACTCACTGACTTCTGTTCATCTTTGCTTCTTTGATATTATTTGATATGATATAACGATTATGTTTTTAATTGCAGAGGGGCCGCTAGGGACTATAATTGCAGCTCCTTTAACTTCTGCGGCTTTCAGTCTCAGTTCCACAATGGCTCCCCTGGACATGGAGAATATGGAAGGGAGTTCTTCAAGAATGTCCGTGCCAAAATCCCCTGGAGTTCCAGCTGTGATCCTCCCTCTTCTACAGGAGGAGGAATTCCTGTTGAAGTGACGACACCTAGTCTTTCAGCAATGAATAACGGCCTCATCAAAACGTACACACAGGCTTTCTTCACTTCCTTGAGTATTCTAATGCAGATAGCCATGGAAAAAGGCCAATCTTATGATTCAGTGAGGAGCACTGCATCTCTGTGATCGGAGCCATACGTAACATTGGTGACATGGAGAGGGTTAACTTCTTGGAACACATTCTAGACGAACTCGAAAAACCTATCAAATCCAATCAAAATCTTATCAGGGGCAACATTCAGAGCCAAGTAGATGCAGAGTGTGAGGCTTTAGCTCATGAATTCGAGGAGAACCAACTTGTTCTGAGCAATGCTATGATTGTCTTCTCGACACGATCCGCAGAGATGGAAAGCAACATCACTGAAGTCGCCTCTTCCGTTGAGCGTCATAAGGCTAAAGCAAAGGGGAAAAAAGGAAGCAGCCGAGAGCCAAGCTCGTCTTCAGGAGTTGGAAGCTGAAATGGCCAAACTTCGTGAAGTAATCAAGGCGGCCAAGAAGTAGGAAGAAGAGGAACTTGCATTATATCAAGTCGCTTCTAGTCAACTCGATGATCTGATCAAGCAGCGTAGCGACTTCTTCAATATCAGGGTGCAGAGATAGAACTTCAAGTGAAATCCATATAGCCTTTGCAGCCAGACGTCAGGAGAGAGTTGGCCAGAAAGAGGGTGCTTAATTTTCGAGTAGGGCGTGCTGAGGCTTTAAAGAAGCTAATTATTGATCTTAGCACTCAATCTTATGGATGAAGCTATCTTGATGTAATAACCTCTTTTTTTGAATATTTTATAAAATATAATGCTTTTTGTGTGCTGATATGAAAGATACTGATGTTTTATGGCTCCATTACTTATTGCACATATATTATAGACGTAAGTAATAGATAAGAGTAGGAAGTATATTCAGAGGTACCAGACGTGACATATCTTCTAGAAAATAATAATACTCATTATATCTGTTCAGAGGCAATGTGGACATGACAGAATATAATTTTGAGATATTATTTTTTCAAGGACGACATTATCAAAGGTAACGTAGACGTGACAAGACGTTGATGTAGATAGTAGAATTTAGAGGTAATATGGACGTGAATTCATATATCTATTGATTATCTTTGAGTCAACTGAGACTCAAAAATAGGATATCTTTTAAAACAACTGGGTTCCAAAAGACGATATTTGTGATGATGTGATATAATTTGGATAGTCTCTGCTGGGGATTTAAAGATTTGAAACATATACAATATTTGTTAGAAAACATAGTACATATTTTCAAACATGGTATTTCTTCAAAAATTTGCCATTAATAGGCATCATAGCAACTCGGTCGTCCATCCCGGTCATTTGATAAGCTCCGTTTGAGAAAACTTTGCTTACAACGTAGGGACCTTCTCATTTCGGTTCGAACTTGCCCTTACTCATGTGTGCACTATTATAGGATGTCTGACAGTAAGGACCAGTTCACCTTTTTGAAATGCTCGTACTCTGACTTGATGGTTGAAGGCTTTTGAGATACGAGCTTAATATAGCTCGATGTGTCGTTGAGCTAGTAGTCATTTCTCGTCAAGTGCTTCAAGATCCTTAAGTCAAAGACGATCATTATTTTCTGTTGTGAGTTCATTAGCAATGGCTATTCTCAATGATGGGATCTGAATCTCCAATAGAAGAATAGCTTCGCATCCATACACCAAAGAGAAAGGTGTACAACCAGTCAGAGTGTGTACGGTAGTGCGATAGGCCCATAGACACTCTCCAAGCTTCTCGCTCCAGTTTCGTTTATTAGTCGAAATAAACTTCTTGAGAAGCTTGATGATGGTTTTGTTGAATGCTTCTGCCAAACCGTTAGCTGCAGGATTGTAGCCTGTGGAAGCAACATTGTCGATCATGTTGTCATCACAGAATTGAGTGAACTTTTGACTGATAAATTGGGGTCCATTGTCGATCCTATTATCTTCAAATGCTTGATGGCATTCTTCAGTCCAAATGAAAGACACAACTTTTTTCATCAGTTGAGTGAACGGTTTGTAGCATCCAGATAGATTTGAAATGAATCTCTTGATGTACGCAAGCCATCCCTAAAATCCTCGTAGCTTTTTTAGGTTGCATGGAGGACGCATCTCTTGAATGGATTTGATCTTCTCGGGGTCTATGTGTATACCTTTAGAGGTAATAACGAATTCGAGAAATTTGCCACTAGAGACTCCCAGAAATGACTTGGTGGGATTTATCTTGAGTTGATGCTAGCACATTAGATCAAAGATAGTTCTCAAGTCTTGGATGTGATCTTTCTTTAGACGACTTTTGACAGCAATATCGTCGACATAGCATTCGACTGTCTTCCATAAATGTTTGCGGAAGATGGTGCTCATAGCCCACTGATAGGTTGCACCAGTATTTTTAAGACCGAACAGCATGACGGTATAGCAGTAGACTCCCAGAGGAGTACGGAAAGATATATGTTTCTCATCTTCAGGGTTTATTCGAATTTGATTATATCCGGAGAATCCGTCCATGAAAGACATCCTTTCGAACCCGCAAGTATTGTCAATCATGACATCAGTGATCGGAAGAGGAAACTCATCCTTAGAACAAGCTTCATTGAGGTCTCTGAAGTCAATACAGACTCGGACCTTCCCTATTTTTTCATAATTGGGATGACATTAGCCACCCAGTCCGGATGTTGTTCCTCTTTGACAAAACCACAGGCGATAAGCTTCTTGACTTCAGTTTCTATGGCATCCATTATGTCATGTCAAAATTGATGTTGTTGTTGTTTGACCGGCCTTGCATTAGGCAGGATGTTAAGCCTATGAGTAGCAATCTGAGGATCTAATCCTGGCATATCCTCGTAGCTCCAACCAAAGACGTCAATGTATTCCCGAATAAGATGAATTAATTCTCGCTTATCCGCTCCTGGGAGGCTTTTGCTGATGAAGATTGGTTTTGGCGAAGCTTCTTCTCCAACATCGACCTGAACTAATTGATCTTCAGTAGGTGGCTCGTATTGTTCGAAGCAAAGTTCTCATTGATTGTCTATCTTTTGTGCCCAAGGATTTGATTCAGGAGCTTCGACAAAATCATTATCGCCTTCAGAGAACTCGACGATCACCATATTGGAAGATAGAGTCACTCGATGGACATGCCCTACACTGGTGTCAGAATCCTATAAAACAGAGTCAGAAGAATTAGATCGCTCTTCTCTGTCAGATTCAGATGTGTCTGGGGTCGTAACCGGCGAGGTATATCCCAACCCATGCTTGGTTTTACGGTAGTATTATAGTGACTTTCCTTTTGGAGCAGGAATATGAATAGGAGTTCGCCTTCCCCTACCACCATTGAGGCTGGTTTTAAAATTATAACCCATCTTTTGAATGATGTTCTTTGATTGTTGACTATAGCGATGTAGCTGAAGTCGCCCATTATCGTCATTTTCAGCCTCGCTATCGAACGTAGCTGATTGATGCAACCCTTTGCTGAAGAGGATAGGATGTTCACCTTTCTTCCGGGAAGAAACCAGAAAGAATGACTCTCGTGCAGGTTCAAGTGATACTTCATCTTGGAGAGCTTGAACTGCTCCTAATGTAAGGGGTTCGAAGTTATCCAGGATTCTAGATAACACCAAGTATAATAAATAACATGAGTATACTACAAAGGAGATGCTACTTTATTAATTTTTACACCATCATTTACAACAGGGTTCTTGATCTTAGCCGATGGCTTGCTAAGATTGATAACCAAAGGAGGAGAATGAGAAGGAGAAGGAGAAGGCTTGTTACGACGAAGATCGATAACAAGAGGCTCAAAAGAGGGGAGTTCCCTCTGCTCCATCTTTTCAGCAGGAAGATGCTTGGCATGAGAGGAGAGATGAATGGTTAGCGTCTGAGAAGACGAAGGATGAGAAGTACATCCTTTGACCGGAATCATGAGAACATCATCTGGGGTGTCCCTCTGATCTTTCTCGGTATCCATGGCCAGTACGACCTTCATGATCTGTTCATTATACATTCTGGAGTCAGCACAGTATGTCTCAACTCCCCAAAAGGGATTAAGATCGGCCACTTCTTTCCTAACTTCTCCATTGTCATCGACATATTTGAAGCACTGATGGAGAGTGGATGGCACGATGTTATGTTCATGTAGCCATGGTCTTCCTAACAAAGCATTGTAGGAGCCATGATTGTCAATCACATAAAAAGTGACTTTTGTGCGAAGATTGTCGATTTGAACTTTCAGGCAAATCTTTCCTAGTGGTTCACTTCTTCCGGAATTGAATCCTAAAATAGTTGTGATTGTTGTAGAGAGATTATGCACTGGAATTCTCAGGGCATCCAATAAATTTTTTGGCATAATGCTAAGTGCAGATCTGGAATCAATCAGGATGCGATCAACCTTCATTGTATCGACATATCCTGTGTAGTATAAAGGTCGATCATGTCGATTGTCTTCCAGAAGCATGTCATCTTGTATGAAGTTGATATTGGAAATCAACTCCATCATACTATGACAGTGAAAACATGCCACAGGTTCCTTATTTTGCTTCTTGAGGAGCACTAGACAAGTGTCAGCTTGCATCAAAGCTTCGCTTAGTATTTTTTGAGTTTCCCTCGAGAGACGCAAGAGCTCGAAGATTGACAACCGTGCCAGAGTGTTGGCTAGTGGAGCCAATATATCGAAGTTATATGGTCTCTTAAGTCCAAAAAAATAGAGTTTTCTTTAATATTTTATCGAAGCGAACTGGCTATTTTTCTTTGTCGGCCGCTGTTGGCTTGGGAGGAGTCAGTTCTACTGGAGACGATAAAGCTGGTAGAATATTGACAGCAGGCGAAGAAGCTGATGGAGGGGCATCAGAGCTTGGAGTAAAGACCTCTTGACCTTCTGGATAGTCTCTAAGATAGAGTCTTCCAGATCTGGTGCCGGTCAGGTCTTCTTCTTCTAAAGTCGGTGTGAACGAAACCATGTTGCAATCCTTCGTCCGAGCCTTACTTTTGGAAGATTTCTTTTGACAAGATGAAAGATTTGTCCAGAATCCTAAGATAACACGAGATTGACTGTGTTGCAGACGGAGAGAGAGAGGTATAGGAGACCTTTTTCCATGATTTAAGCCGACGGATTTCTGTAGATCATATCCTATCTTTGTTATCAACTCGTAGGATTGCTGACTATATAGATGGAATGCCGACCGGTAGTTGACTTCCGGCTTCGGTACTGTTGTCTTATGAGAGAGAGGTGAATCAACTGCCTGGATGAAGGTATCATTCAGAGGTAGACGATGACCACCCAATAAAGTTATGTGGCATGATTTATATTTAGTTGTCTTTCTAGACTTCGAGGATGAAGCAGGCTTCTTAAAGTCGGCAACCAAGTCTGGATGGATCCACATGATTTCTCCTTTGTCGGTTGACAAAGGGACAAGACCGTCACTTTGTGCGGGTGGAAGGTTGACAATCTCTAAGGTGGCTTTCGGAATTGGGACGACTCCATCCTGCACAAGTTGAGCTGGAAAGTCGCCAAATTGTAGAGAGACGATGTTGGCAGTCACCATCTTTTCATCTTGCTGCAGAGTATACACCAGCGTTAATCAGTTCCTGAATCTTCCCTTTTAGCACATAGCATGCCCTGGTCGGATGTCCTAGAAATCTGTAGTATACACAGTATTTAGGATGGTCAATTTTACCTACTTCATCTGGCCGTTTTGCTTTGGACAGTTGAAGTTTATTGCTCTTGATTAGGCAATTGAAGATACTCATGACGTCGTCCTCGTCAAAGGAGTACTCCTCTTTTGGATGCTGTGCTCTCTGTGGCGGTGCCGTCGTGGTAGGTGTTGATTGACCCATATTGATAGCTAAAGCTTCTTTGCCTTTCACGTTGATGGCTAAAGCTTCTTTGCCTTTGACATTGATGGCCAAAGCTTCTTTGCCTTTGCGATTGTTCTGACGGCCACCACCGTTAGAATGTTCCTCTTTTTCGAGATTAGGCATCTGGATGCCTAATTGTTTGAACTTGTCAGCACTGTCTTCAGCCACCCTGGCACTTACTATAAAGGAAGGCTAGTCTTGGTATTATGTAGATCCAGTCCACATGCTGACTATAGGTAACAAGTTTGATTTGCATGTATCTATAGTCAGAGCATCTGGATCCTAGAGGCATTTTGAGTGCCTCTCGTCGGAAGCGCTCAATGAAATGTTCAGCAATTTTATTAGGCCGTTGTTTAATTTTGATGAGGGCCGACATGGTCATGTCATTTGTTCCCTCATAAAGCCGTTTGAACCCTGTAAAGGAAGTTATGCAACCATCTGGCAAGCTGCAATACCAGTCATAAGTTGCACCTACTAAGCATTCGACAAATACTCTATTAAGTAGAGCATCGTTTGGCTGAAGTTGATTAGTTATTACCTCAAAGTGATTGAGTTACTGGCATGGAGATGAACTGTCGTCAAACAGAATAATAGTAGATGGTTTGAACTTAGGTAGAAATGGGACTTCCTTCCACTCTATGGGGTAAGGTTGTTTGATCCCAGGCTTCTGTAAACCATCCTTCTGCTTAAAAGCTTCGAACTAGTTACGTAAAAGCTTCACTGCCTCATTGGTGTCCTATGATGCTTGGGGAACAATAGACTGATTTAATGTATTAGGAGACGGGACTGCATGATAAGTACCACCCCCAGCACCAGAAAGACTTGGAGCTGGTATGGTGGCATTATGAGGAGGCTGTACCCCCAAACCAGTGTTGGTAGAAGCAGATGACGTTATCTGTTCTTGGGTTGGAATTAGATTCACAATCGGAGGAACAGTGTGTTGTGCCACGATTATAGCATGCATGCTCGCCATTATCTCAGCCATATTTTTCAAGCCGGCCTCTAAAGAGGCGATCCTTTGCTCTTGACTACCAGAGCTGGATGCGTCTTGTTCTTAATTAGTGACATAAGTGGTCACTTCTCTGGCTAGAGATGATGAACTAGTAGAAAAGATAGTCCACTCAGAGCTTTCACTATCAGCATCAAAATCATGTAGAGAACTACCCACAGGATAAGGGATGGGAAAATTCCTTTGACTGATTGATACTTGGTCAGATTCCGGAATGTCCCTTTGGTGGAAGACCTCTTCAAAATGAGGGGTGGGAAGATTTTTTGACCGATTGAATGTCGACCTCTTGATCTTGTGTTCTGATAGACTCCTTCGCTGGAGTAACGGATCTGATCCAAGTATTGTTGACTGGGGTTACGGAATGCATTGCATCTTGGACACGTTCCATCTCCAGTGCTTCGAGATGTCATATTGACTGAAGCAAATAACAACTCGTCTTTATCGACCAGGGTCACTTTAGGAGGGTGACGTTGTACTTTAGAAGAACGATTGTATTCATGCAATCGAAGATGATTTGTCTAGCTAATTTGCAACAGCATTGTACTTTAGCCTTATAGGAAGTAGACTGGAGTTCCTTGCTTGTGGTGGTTGCAGAGGATAAATCTCTGTCCACTACTATGATCAGTTTAGGAGATTGGGGGTAGTTCAAATGGTCGAAGACAGACCATTTTGCTGCCTGGCAACAACACTTAATCACCATCTCATGGTTACAAAGACACTCCATAGGTGGTGGTCACAGATACATGAGATGGACCTGCGATCTTCCGCTTTTGTACAAGAATCTCACGAAGATCGGTCACATTGATAGGATAAGAGGAACCAGGTACATACTCATGGATTATATTAGGAATATGGTTCCTGTTCTTGAGATACCTTGTCCCTTGAGTGTACAAGGAAGTGCTGAGTTGATTGGCATAGGTGAGAGGGTCTTTGACTTTAGAAGCCTTCCCTCTGCGTAGATCAGTAACTGGCGCAGACTGCCATTGGCGTGCCTTGTGCCTTGATGAAGTTGACTTTGATTTGCGCATGTTAAGATAGGCGCATATGTCAAAGTGGTGCACTTCTTGTGTGTATGTCTGGGATACCATCAACTTTCCTTATTTGGATCTTGATACGTGCAGAGTTGGCAGATCCTGATTTGGGTTTGGTTGGTGCTTTAAAGTAGGCAAAATGCCTTACTGCCCTGTGCACCCAACTCCAGCGCGCATGGCATGGCACAAATGAGTAGCAGGAAGTCAATTTTGGGCTGAATTTACATTCTTACCATTGACTTGATAGTCTCTGTCAAGAGAATCAGAGCTTCTGCCAAAAAGGGTTCGAGCAGTGATTGGCGCAAGAGCGTAATCAGGAGTTTTTTCACCAAGTTCGGGACAGAAGAAGAACGAGAAAAGGCCAAAGGACGCTTTACTTTATTATGCATAGGAGCAGAAATGGATATGTTCTCCACCAAGTTCAGAACTAGGGAGGAAGAGGGAGTAGCCAAAGGGAATTTCCTTTTGTTCTGTGCCAAGGCAGCAGTTGGCACAGTCTGCGCAGAAGCTGTGATTAGCGCAAGGGCGCAATCAGGAGTATTTTCCCCCAAATCCGGGACCGGGGAAGAATAAGGAAAGGCCAAAGGGCACTTTTCTTTGTTCTGCGCAAGAGCAGAAATAGATAGGTTCTCCACCAAGTTCAGAACTGGGGAGGAAGAGGGAGTAGCCAAAGGGCATTTTCCTTTATTTTGTGCCAAGGTAGCAGTTGGCACAGTCTGCACAGAAGCTTTGATTGGTGCTATGGAAGACTTAGGAGTCCAGATGGCGTGCCTCTTGTTCTTGGAAGCAATAATAGCCCGTTTGTACCTCCTGCACCAATCGTGGCTTCGTAGGCTGTTTGGTCGACCTAAACGACCAAGGTCTTCTGCGTCTTGCCGATCGACGCAATATCACATTGAGTTATCACCTTCTCATCGGAGGAGAAAGTCGTCCCCAGCAGAGTCGCCATTTTGTTTGCGAGAACAAAAGTTTTACAAGAAAACTAGTTTACAAACTAAGAATTAGAAAGTACAAGAGTACAATTTGATTCTGGGAAGTACAACTGTAGGAATCTGATCTGAAGACGATCACTTTATTCCTTGGACGATGTGATATCGAAGACACTAGCCTCTGGAGAATGCAGCAGCACTTTGTCAGTAGATTATGACCATTAGTGATGCCTTAGAACTGATTTGGAACTCTATTTATAGAGTTTTGAAATACCTGTCAAGCAGTTATTCTGAGTGGCGCGTACTGCATTGTGTGCGCCATTCACTCAGTTGTGCGAACGGTTACTTGAACTGCTGGGGATGTGTGGATTCTATGAGAAAAATGCACGTGGTCGTAGGCTGTGTAGTGGACACATTCTTCGAGATTAGTGGCATGTACGTCACGTCATCTGGCTTCTGAATGAAATTGACTAGGTGGTGCCAACTTGATAGGTGGCGCCAGGCAACTTGATAACTGGCGCCCCTTACTCAGTCTGTCAGTTCTGTGGTAATTAATTACCTCGCTCCAAATGATAGCTAGCGCGAGCTAGCTGTCAGCATTAATTGTAGAGACTGACACAGTCTCCTTGAGTGTCGTGTTACTCGAGATTCGAAGGGATTTCCTTCGACTGACGAGCTGTTAGTCATTATGACGATTGTACAGCTTCTCGAGGAAGCTTGCCACGTGGTGCTGGCGCACCCAAATGATCGGCGCCACCTGAGTCCCGTGCACCTTAATGACCAGCGCTATTTTGATGCTGGCGCCAATTTATGAGTGGCGCCTAATCATATTTGAGCTTCTACAGATTGGTATCGGCCTATTGGTTTGGTATCGACCGTATCGGATTGGTATTGGCCTTATCGAATTTGTATCGTCCTATCCGATAGGTATCCGCCGTATCAAATCAGTATCGGTCGTATACGATAGGTATCGGCCGTATCGGATTAGTATCGGTCGTATCATATCGGTATCGGCCATATCCTTATATTATAGTATTGACAACCCTATAACACCATCCTAGAGTTAAATAATATTTTGAATAATAATCGGATATCATAATCCAATATTAACGGATTCGATATCTTATTGTCCAAAAATATTCGGATATCCAATTCTAATTTCACAAATTTTGAATAATTTACGAAAATCTAAAACCCTACCTAGTGCCATGAATCCAAAGCCCTAGCTACTCTATTGTGTCCGTGTCCGTGTCCGTGTCCAAAACCCTAGCTATAATATTTACACAATTAAATTACAATGTCATAATTTTTGTGTCCAAGTATATGTTACAAATAATCTTAAAATTATGACATATAACTATAACACATAATATAAATATGAAAATAAAAGTAACAAAATTAAAAAAAATTACCCGAGGAGGAGGAATGCGTTGGTCATTGGGGAAGGAGGAGGAGGTCGAGGTCAGAGGAGGAGGGGATCGTAAGGGGAGAAAGTGGGAGGAGGAGGTCGGAGGAGGAGGAGGGGATCAGAGGGGAGGAGGTCGGAGGAGGAGGATGTCACCGAGGAGGAGGAGGGGATCGGAGGGGTAGGTCACCGACGAGGAGGAGGAGGTCGGGGGAGGAGTCTTGGAAGAAAATTAGGGAGGAAAAAATTTGGGGAAAATTTTAAGAATGGGAAAGAAAGGCTACTGTTTAACTTTTACAGCATGTCAGCGACGGAATTTTTCGTCGCTAAGTTGTCGCTAATAAATTAGTGACTAACTACCGACGAAACTAGCGACGTTTAGTTATACTATATTTTACATAATAAATCACTAGCTAGTTAGTCGGTAATCTGTCGCTAAATAGCGACATTATCACTTCCGTTTGTAAAATCAGTCAATATTTAACAGTATTTTGTAGTGAGTCGCCATCATGACACATGCCATAAGGTTCCTCTGGGTCGATCGCTGCGATGATGATATCCCCAAACGCCGTAAGATCCTCCTGATCATCCTTGCCTTTGGCCTTCTCAGCTTTGAGCTTTATGCAGTTTCTCTTGATATGACTCCTTTTACCACAGTAATAGCAACCCTCCTTGCGGTCCACAATTGCAAGATTTTGAGAACTCCCCCGCCCCCCTCCTGTCCTCGCCTGTGACTTGGGTCTTCCCTTCCTGTAGAAAGCCACCAGAGCGGACTCCTACGACGATTCCACTTGCTTGCGCTGGACCTCCTCATTCAGCAAGCTACTTTTAACTGCCTCCATCGTGATAACTCCATCAGGTACGGAGTTGCTCACCGACAACACCAATGTCTTCCAGCTATACGACAGAGAATTCAAAAATAATAGAGCCTGAAGCTCATTATCAATCACCATCTTTATCGAAGACAGCTGATTGATGATACCCTGAACCTCGTTTAGATGTTGTGCCACCGAGGCACCCTCCGTGTACTTCGAGTTGACGAGTTAACGAATAAGAAATACCTTGTTGCCAGCCGTCTTTCTTTCGTACAGCGAATGCAGCTTCTCCCATAATGCTTTTGTCGAACTCTCCATGGACACGTAGTAAAACACCGAGTCGTCCAACCACTGGCGGATGAATCCAACGACCTTCCAATCCAGTCGTTTCCAGTCTTCAAAAGCTTTGTCTGATGGTTTTGCTTTGTCGCCCTCCAACGGACCATGCAAGTCTTTGCACCATAGTATATCCTTCATCCTTGGCTTCCAAATCGCCCAGTTTCCCCTGTGAGTGTGATCATATGAGTGTTCATTTGCTCCATGGACATGGTTGCCAGAACCCCCAAAGCTCTGATACCAATTATTGGGTATCAGATCAGAACGAACTGAACCTTCGCTCTGATACCAATTGCTGGGCCCGTACGGAAGAGTTTGCCAACCCACATGATCAAAACAAACCTCCGTCTAACGGACACCAAGCACAAGATGAAGACAAGTATATGGCAGTGACATACGTCATCTGGACAAATCCCAACCTTTAATAACTCAGATAAAATTACAAGATTGACATAACTCACGTTGAACTCTTTGTCCTAATAGGTTCAACCCCCTCACCACTCTCAAGAAGAAAATTAGAAGATTACAATTAAGATCACTCACCAACCCATAGCAATCTTCCTAACCAAAGTTGATGACTTCCTTATTAGATCTTCTTCTTCCTTCTGTCTTGGATGGCGAAGTCCTAAGAGCAAAGTACGGACTTTCTCTTAGATTTTCTTGTGGACGAGCACCCCGAATCTCCACTTTGTGTTATGCTTTGTGCCTCTACCCTCACCCCATATATATAGGATGAGAAACTCATATTCTAGTCATAATAGAATTTCCTAAATAAGAATAAAATAGGAATTCTACTATGCCTAAAATATTCTACCAACATACTATTTTAAATCATAATAGGATTTTCTAAAATAAGAATCTTATTATATCTAAAATAGCACAACACCAATTATGGACATCCAAATCTAATCAAATCAAATATTTAACTAGATTTGGATTACATAAATATGTTATTACCAAATCCAGACTGGACTCCAACATTATTGTCACTATGATATTCTAGAAATAGGGATATTTTAGACTTTTTGTGCTTTATGTATATTTATATCATTTTTAATTAAATAATTGTGCTAGTGATATATTATATGTAAACCATAGTGCTATTCTAATTAGTTGGACTAGATGATTAGTCATGACCCTAGTAGACCTAATTAGTGTGTCACGCCCCAGAACCAGAATACTGGAGAGCGGGGGCAGACATAGCTAGCTACGTATACTGAAATGGAAACCACCTCGATATACGGTCACGGCTGTCTAGATATGTGAGGGTTTTCTACAAGCCAACAGTCTCTTATGGTCATGAACAAGCCTAGTGTCTCAATCACCACAAGTAAGTAAAGTCGCAAGATGTATGATCATTAAATATACAATAATAAGGCGTCCCAAATATTACATATTCAGCTGATCATGAAGCTAGTCGTTACAAAATATTAGGACTAGCAAGGGTTCAGTCATACATGATCAACCCTAGGATTTGTCAATCATGTTTACAGCCCGTAGGCAGACAGTAAGTAAAAGTGCATCGAGCTAACAGGTGCTCGTCGGCTAAACGCCTCAAAAGAATAATTTTACAGTAGAGTGAGCGAAACAAAATAAAAAAAAACCCACTCGTAGCCCGGGTTCCTTCTATTTGTCACCATTGGGCTGGAAGCATGGTAGATCCTCGGGAGCTGCTCCAAAATCTGGCCACACAAAACCAGCTGGGTCAACCCCAGAAAGAGCAAGTGCCACAAGGGGGCCACGAAATAAGAACAAAAGCCAGCAATCAGCACAAGAAAATCTAATATTAAAATTAAAACTTACGAAAACATGGTAGGATGATATACGACGAGATAACCATGGGACTATTCCGATAACCAGGTTACAACCCGTAAACCAGACAAGGACCGGGGTTGTAACCCTTCATCTGAACAGAACTTGGTTTCCCACCATTTATCGACAAGATAATAATGTAAGAAATCAAGACAGGAAGCAATCTTATACTGGATCAAGACATGGCTAAACTGGTTATACTTCATTCAATCAATCACGACCAAGAAGATACTACGGCTTACTACTTTAACTAACTAGGGTTATCATAGACCTAATTACTAACAAGATGCAGTGAGATTGTTCCACAGCCACAAGCCCTGCAGACCATCCAGGCTACCCAGGACGAAAGATTAGGGTTGAATTCATGTGGGTACATCGTCCGAGAGACAAATGTACCCTTAGATGACTTAGAGGGTGCAACACTCGACGGTGCGCTGGAAATGTGCCCTCCTCGACGGCAGGCTACAGATCCCAAGAGCGCCCAGGTAACGGGATTGCCTGTAGCTGTGTCATCTCTTCATGACTACTGTGTTATTCTAGTTATTAACCTTAATTCATTTTAGTAGGTACTCAGGAGTCCCATCCTAGACATGATACGAGACTGGACAAGTGGATTTAACAAGCAAGCAAGAAAACTACCCACGGTGTCAAGGCAAGTCAAGCTAAGTTATCAGGTCATGTCAAGTCAGGAGTGCGCCGCCACGGGCCACTACCAAGTTATCAAGATAAATTATGTCAGGGTACTTGTCAGGAGTGCGCCACGACGGGCCACTATCATGTTATGCAAGTTCCTTGCCATACCAAGCCATGTACAATAGTCATTCTAAACATATTAAGTAAAATCAAGTTCATGACAAAAGGCGTAAGGATATAAAATGGGCATAAAATATCTAATAAAATATTAAAACACAGGGCTATAGAACCAAAACCCCAAAAGCCAATGGTTAAGCAAGGGGGGTCAGGGGGCAGAATATGTGCAAAAGTACGCACGCAGGGAAGCTGCGTACGTACAAAAGCACGCACGCTAGGGAGGGCAGCGTATGTGAAAAGTCACGCACGCTCAAGGGGCAGCGTATGTGAAAAGTCACGCACGCTCAAGGGACAGCGTATGTGAAAAATCACGCATGCTCAAGGGACAGCGTATGTGAAAAGTCACGCACGCTCAAGGGGCAACGTATGTGAAAAGTCACGCACGCTCAAGGGGCAGCGTATGTGAAAAGTCACGCACGCTACAGAGAGCAGCATGGGTGAAAAGTCACGCACGCTGAGAGAGCAGCGTAGGTGAAAAGTCACGCACGCTGAGAGAGCAGCGTAGGTGAAAAGTTACGCACGCTCAAGGGAGGAGCTGCGTGAAAGTCACGCACGCTCAAGGGAGCAGCTGCGTGAAAAGTCACGCACGCTCAAGGGAGCAGTGTACGTGAAAAGTCACGCACACTCAAGGCAGCATACGTGAGAAAGTCACGCAGGCTCAAGGAGACACGCTTCCAACAGGAAGCATACTCAAGTCTGCGTGCGCAGCGCTAAAGAGCACGCGTAGCTCAGTGTGCGTGAGCTAAGAAGCTCTGCACACTGCTCACTGTCTTCTCCAAACAGCAAGAACACCATGGCAGAACCCAAAACTTCAAAATAATATAACTTGGTCATCCGAACTCCAAATCCGGATTTCCAAAGTTCCAACTATGGTGAAATTAAACTCTCTTCCACATAGAAACATCAAAACCCACAAAACTCCAACTGAAATAGATCAAAACATACAAAAATCCGAAAATAAAAATAACTAGATCTAGGACAATGGAGGCTCCAAATCACAAAATGCCAAGAACTAATGTTGATCACCACGTCCTAGTCTAGCAAATGGACAAGGAAAATATGGTTCTCATGTGGTGGCAAGATGCACTTGCTTAAGGATTGGGGAGTTGTGTGGAGGAAGAAGAAGAAGAAGAAGAAGAAGAAATTAATGGTGGTTATGAAGAGAGAGAAGAGGTTGGTGGAGTTATAAAGAGGGTGTTGTGGTGGGTTGAGGGTGTAGCATAGGGCTAGGGTGATCCAATGCACAAAACCGAACCAAACCGAACCAATCCCAATTAAAACCGAGCCATGAGAAAAACCCAAAATACGAGAACTAACCGAAACTCCACAAGATGAGAAAAATAAAAATACATGCCAAAATCCAGATACGAGTATAAATACGAAATACGAGAAAGGAGGGTGACAACTCTACCCACCTTAAAAGAATTTCGTCCTCGGAATTTAATCAAGGAGCTAAAAATTGCCACGACAAGCTACACTAAGCACAGGCAAGCTACACTAAGCAGTCCAATCATACAATCATACAATGCAAGCAAGAAAGAGAAAATGTAAGGCATAAGAAAGGCATTATACCTAACGAGTCAAACAGGTAGGGATATCGCGATCGGATGTCGTCCTCACGCTCCCACGTTGACTCACCTAGAGAGTGATGACCCCAAGCAACACGGACTAATTTAATAGTCTTGTTCTTGAGTATCTTCTCCCTCCGATCCAATATAGACACGGGCCTCTCCTCATACGAAAGGTTGGTACCAACTACCAATTCCGAATGGTCTAGGATGTGGCTCGGGTCCGAAATATACCGTCGTAATTGGGACACATGGAATACATCATGCACCTCACTTAGCGACGGCGGAAGAGCGAGACGATAGGATACATCTCCTACTCACTCTAGAATATCGAACGGCCCTATATACCTTGGACTAAGCTTTCCCCGCACGCCAAAGCGAATGACACCGTGGTTAGGCAAGATCCTAAGGAATACATGGTCGCCGACAGCAAATTCTAAGGGACGCCGATGAGCATCGGCCCAATGGCGCTGGCGGTCCTGGGCAACTCGGAGGTGATCTCTGACCTTCCTGACCACTTCAACCGTCTGGAAAATCAACTCGGGTCCGAGCATCTGCCTCTCCCCGACATCGTCCCATGCTAGCGGGGATCTGCACTTCCTGCCATAAAGAGCCTCGAAGGGTGCCATCTGGATACTGGCCTGATAACTGTTGTTGTACGAGAATTCCATCAGGTGCAGATGATTCTTCCATGAACCACCAAAGTCAAGGGTACAGGATCTCAACATATCTTCAAGGGTCTGGATTGTGCGCTCTGATTGACCATCCGTCTGCGGGTGATAAGCTGAGCTGAACTGAAGGCGAGTCCCCAAACTCTTCTGCAAGCTGCGCCAAAAGTGTGATGTGAACCTTGAATCCCTGTCTGAGGTGATGCTGACTGGCACACCGTGAAGCCTGACGATCTGCCTGAGATACATCTCTGCTAACTGCGCCGTCGACTGCCCAACTCTGAATGGAAAAAAGTGTGCCACCTTCGTAAGCCTGTCCACAATTGCCCAAATAGCATCTCTGCCAGCCGGAGATCTGGGCAATCCGGTCACGAAATCCATGGTTATATGTTCCCATTTCCATTCTGGGATCGGTAAGAGTTGAAGAAGTCCAGCAGGCCTCTGATGTTCAGCTTTAACCTGTTGGCAAACTAAACACCGAGAGACAAACCGGGCTATCTCCCTCTTCATGCCATTCCACCAAAAATGCTGACGAATATCACGGTACATCTTCGTACCACCCGAATGAATAGAATACTGCGAACTGTGGGCTTCTGACATGACTTTTCGCTTGATATCTCCACTGGGTACACAAAGACGAGTACCGTGCCGAAGGGTACCATCTTCATGGATACATAACTCTGGCCTTCTTTCTGCTTCACACTCTGCTCTGAGTCGCTGGATCTTGGAATCTGTTGACTGCGCCACCCGGATTCTCTCAACTATGCTGGACTGAACCTGTAGACTGGCCATCAATGCCACGCTGGTTGGAAGAACCACTTCAATTCCCATCTTCTGAAGATCTGCCAATAATTTTGGTTGCACCGTCAGGAGATAAACTCCGGCTCTCCTGCTCAATGCATCTGCTACAACGTTAGCCTTCCCGGGATGATACTGCAAATCCACATCATAGTCCACTAGTAGCTCGAGCCATCTTCTCTGCCGCATATTAAGGTCCTTCTGGGTGAAAACATACTTCAGACTCTTATGATCAGTAAAGATCTCTACTCTATCTCCGTACAAGTAGTGCCTCCACAACTTCAAAGCAAACACTACCGCCGCCAATTCCAAGTCGTGGGTCGGGTAATTCTTCTCATGATCACGAAGTTGACGTGACGCATAAGATATTACCTTCCCATGCTGCATCAAGACACACCCCAATCCTCTGCCTGAAGCGTCGCAATAAACTGTGAATCCTTCGGTCCCATCTGGAAGGGTGAGAATGGGAGCCGTTATCAAACCTTGCTTCAACTTCTCAAAAGATTCCTGACATTCTGCTGTCCAAACAAACGGCACATCCTTGCGGGTCAACTGGGTCATCGGCGCTGAAATTCTTACGAAATCTGAAACGAACTGCCGGTAGTAGCCGGCCAATCCAAGGAAGCTACGAACCTCTGCCACTGAGCTGGGTACCGGCCATGACTCGATAGCCATAATCTTCTGGGGATCCACTTCCACTCCTCCTCGGGTAATGATGTGACCCAAGTACGATATGCGATCGAGCCAAAACTCGCATTTACTGAACTTGGCGTACAACTGATGCTCCCTAAACGTCTAGAGGACGACTCTGAGATGCTGCTCATGCTCCGCTTCACTCTTGTTGTAGACCAGGATGTCATCTAGGAACACGATCACAAATTGATCCAAGTAAGGCATGAAAATGCGATTTATGAGGTCCATGAATACGGTCGGCACATTGGTCGCTCCAAAGGGCATAACAAGGAACTCCCAATGTCCATACCTCGATCTGAATGCTGTCTTCGGGATGTCCTGCTCTCTGACTCTGATCTGGTGGTATCCCGACCGCAAATCAATCTTCGAAAACACTGAAGCCCCTCTGAGTTGATCAAATAAGTCATCTATCCTCGGAAGAGGGTATCTGTTCTTGATTGTCACCGAATTCAAGGTACGATAATCAACACATAGCCTGGACGTACCATCCTTCTTTTTCACAAAAAACATCGGGGCTCCCCAAGGCGATCCACTCGCACGGATAAATCCCTTGGTCCTCAGTTCTTCAATCATCTTGTACAAAATCTCCAATTCTGAAGGTGCCATCCTGTAGACTCGCTCTGACACTGGTGTTGTCCCGGGAATCAAGTCTATAGTGAACTCAATCTTTCGCTCTGGCGGCATCCCTGGAAGCTCCTCTGGAAAGACATCTGGAAACTCTTCAACTATCCGGGGTAACTGCACTGCTGCTACTGCCATCCGTAATACTGGGGAAGATGGCTCTACTGCGCCTCTAGAAAACGAAAACTCTGGCTCGCCGGGGATACTAAAGACAACTCTGCCAATATGGCAGTCTATCCTAGCATACTGGTTCCTCAACCAATCCATGCCTAGGACTACATCATAGTCTGCCATAGGGAACTCTATGAATCTAGCGGGGAACTCCCTACCGCTAACTACGATCCGACACGAGGAAAACACTCGATCTACTCCCACAAGGCCATTACAAGTAAGTATATTGAGCCTCACTGATAATGACTCGGGCTCCAATCCCATCCGTGTCGCGAATCGTGCAGACATAAATGAATGCGATGCACTAGAATCAAATAATACAGACACTGGAGAGGAGATGACGAGAATAGTACCTGCCACAACCTCACCTGGTGCAACTTCTTCTTCCATAGCCATCATCATGGCCTGACCTTGTCCTCTGGCTGCTGGTCCCCTCTGCTGGAAACCTCTCTGCCTATTCTGGGTCTGAGCTTGGGCTTGTGCATACTGCTGGGGGTGTTGTTGCTGGAATGCCTGAGACTGAGACGGCAAGGGCCTCGAAGACTGATACTGCTGCTGCTGAACTGGTGCTGGGGCCGATCCTCTCACCGAAGAGCTAGAAGGATTGGATGCTGATGAACCACCTCTATTCGGGCAAGCCCCTATCCTATGATCTGCTGCTCCACAAGCCAGGCACAATCCCTGCGCCCTGCGACAGTTTGCCACCACATGGCCTGGCTTCCCGCAATGAGAACATCCCATCGCGGAAGTCTGCTTCTGCTTCTGCTGCTGCGGGTACGTCGGGGTCGAATGCTGAACCGACGTTACTGAGGCCGCCCGCCTCGGAGTTCCAATAGTCAATCCCCTAGCTGTCGGGGCTGGAGCTGATGATTTTTGCATCTGGCTGTGGGACCGCTTCCTACTTCCGGTCCTATCTACGATCCTCTGGGAGGTGTACTCATGCCTCCTAGCTGCTCTCAAGACTGCATCGAACGTCTGGTGCTCGAACTGCTCAACCGCCAATAAGATCTCAAAATACAGTCCTTACTGGAACCGCTGGGCCCTATCAAACTCGGTCGCCACCAAGGTGGGGGCAAACCTACTGAGTCTAGAAAACTCCGATGCATAACTGTCGACTGTTCTGCCTCCTTGCTTCAAGTTGGTAAATCTGGTCTGCAGGTCGTACCGAGCCACAGCATCGAAATACTTCATCCGGAATCTCTCTCTAAATACTGCCCAAGCAATGGGTGCCACTAATCCCATGGCCTGCGCTGCCCACCAACTGCGAGCCAAGTCCAACAACTGCAGGCATACCACCGCCACCTTCTTATTCTCGGGTATCCTAGCTGCTTCCAGAATCACCACGGTATCCTGAAGCCATGCATCCGCGGCAACCGCATCCTCGCTGCCGTCGAAGAAAGGAGGGTTCAATGTCTTGAAACTGTTCGCCGCCTGGTTCCCTGGATGACCGCCTCTAGTCAAAGCATCTTGAACTGTCTGGTGCAGGGCATCGCTTCGACGATCTTGGGAAGCTATCAAGGTTCTGATAAGGCCTACTAAGGTACCATCATCTGGCTCTGCAGGCTGGACGGGCCGAACTGGTGACTCTCCTCCAGTAGGCACAACTCTGGAGGCTACCTCGGAATGCTGGGCTTGATCTCCAGGTTGCTGCTGGCCCACGGGAGGTGCTCCTCCTCGCTGATCGGCTGGGTCAGGTACAGTGCTGCTGAGGAAGACGACACAGGAAAATAATAAGGAAGGACCAAGACAGATCAACGATACAAGCATGTAATCAGGGCAAGAATTTCAGGGATTTAAAAATACGGGCGGAGATCAAGGGCGAATACTGATTGAGACATCTATTCGGTAAACCCTCACATTTCTTGATTGATAAGACCTGCATGGGCCACCACTTAAACCATGTCACGCCCCAGAACCAGAATACTGGAGAGCGGGGGCAGACATAGCCAGCTACGTATACTGAAATGGAAACTACCTCGATATACGGTCACAGCTGTCTAGATATGTGAGGGTTTTCTACAAGCCAACAGTCTCTTATGGTCATGAACAAGCCTAGTGTCTTAATCACCACAAGTAAGTAAAGTCGCAAGATGTATGATCAGTAAATATACAATAATAAGGCATCCCAAATATTACATATTCAGCTGATCATGAAGCTAGTCGTTACAAAATGTTAGGACTAGCAAGAGTTCAGTCATACATGATCAACCCTAGGATTTGTCAATCATGTTTACAGCCCGTAGGCAGACAGTAAGTAAAAGTGCATCGAGCTAACAGGTGCTCGTCGGCTAAACGCCTCAAAAGAATAATTTTACAGTAGAGTGAGCGAAACAAAATAAAAAAAAAATCCACTCATAGCCCGGGTTCCTTCTAGTTGTCACCATTGGGCTGGAAGCTTGGTAGATCCTCGGGAGCTGCTCCGAAATCTGGCCACACAAAACCAGCTGGGTCAACCCCAGAAAGGGCAAGTGCCACAATGGGGCCACGAAATAAGAACAAAAGCCAGCAATCAGCACAAGAAAATCTAATATTAAAACTAAAACTTACGAAAACATGGCAGGGTGATATACAACGAGATAACCATGGGACTATTCCGATAACCAGGTTACAACCCGTAAACCAGACAAGGACCAGGGTTGTAACCCTTCATCTGAACAGAACTTGGTTTTCCACCATTTATCTACAAGATAATAATGTAAGAAATCAAGACAGAAAGTAATCTTATACTGGATCAAGACATGGCTAAACTGGTTATACTTCATTCAATCAATCACGGCCA
This sequence comes from Iris pallida, assembly GCA_029216955.1. Classification (NCBI taxonomy): domain Eukaryota; kingdom Viridiplantae; phylum Streptophyta; class Magnoliopsida; order Asparagales; family Iridaceae; genus Iris; species Iris pallida. The sequence continues at coordinate 24,898,290 of JANAVB010016197.1, read as the reverse complement.
AGCAGATACTACGGCTTACTACTTTAACTAACTAGGGTTATCACAGACCTAATTACTAACAAGATGCAGTGAGATTGTTCCACAGCCTCAAGCCCTGCAGACCATCCAGGCTATCCAGGACGAAAGATTAGGGTTGAATTCAGGTGGGTACATCGCCCGGGAGACAAATGTACCCTTAGGTGACTTAGAGGGTGCAACACTCGACGGTGCGCTGGAAATGTGTCCTACTCGACGGCAGGCTACAGATCCCAAGAGCGCCCAGGTAACGGGATTGCCTGTAGCTGTGTCATCTCTTCATGACTACTGTGTTATTCTAGTTATTAACCTTAATTCATTTTAGTAGGTACTCCTGACCGTAGTACTCAGGAGTCCCATCCTAGACATGATACGAGACTGGACAAGTGGATTTAACAAGAAAGCAAGAAAACTACCCACGGTGTCAAGGCAAGTCAAGCTAAGTTATCAGGTCATGTCAAGTCAGGAGTGCGCCGCCACGGGCCACTACCAAGTTATCAAGATAAATTATGTCAGGGTACTTATCAGGAGTGCGCCACGACGGGCCACTATCATGTTATGCAAGTTCCTTGCCATACCAAGCCATGTACAATAGTCATTCCAAACATATTAAGTAAAATCAAGTTCATGACAAAAGGCGTAAGGATATAAAATGGGCATAAAATATCTAATAAAATATTAAAACATAGGGCTATAGAACCAAAACCCCAAAAGCCAATGGTTAAGCAAGGGGGGTCAGGGGGCAGAATATGTGCAAAAGTACGCACGCAGGGAAGCTGCGTACGTACAAAAGCACGCACGCTAGGGAGGGCAGCGTATGTGAAAAGTCACGCACGCTCAAGGGGCAGCGTATGTGAAAAGTCACACACGCTCAAGGGACAGCGTATGTGAAAAGTCACGCACGCTCAAGGGACAGTGTATGTGAAAAGTCACGCACGCTCAAGGGGCAGCGTATGTGAAAAGTCACGCACGCTCAAGGGGAAGCGTATGTGAAAAGTTACGCACGCTACAGAGAGTAGCATGGGTGAAAAGTCACGCACGCTGAGAGAGCAGCGTAGGTGAAAAGTCACGCACGCTGAGAGAGCAGCGTAGGTGAAAAGTCACGCACGCTGAGAGAGCAGCGTAGGTGAAAAGTCACGCACGCTCAAGGGAGCAGCTGCGTGAAAGTCACGCACGTTCAAGGGAGCAGCTGCGTGAAAAGTCACGCACGCTCAAGGGAGCAGTGTACGTGAAAAGTCACGCACACTCAAGGCAGCGTACGTGAGAAAGTCACGCAGGCTCAAGGAGACACGCTTCCAACAGGAAGCATACTCAAGTCTGCGTGCACAGCGCTAAAGAGCGCGCGTAGCTCAGTGTGCGTGAGCTAAGAAGCTCTGCACACTGCTCACTGTCTTCTCCAAATAGCAAGAACACCATGGCAGAACCTAAAACTTCAAAACAACATAACTTGGTCATCCGAACTCCAAATCCGGATTTCCAAAGTTCCAACTAGGGTGAAATTAAACTCTCTTCCACATAGAAACATCAGAACCCACAAAACTCCAACCGAAATAGATCAAAACATACAAAAATCCAAAAATAGGAATAACTAGATCTAGGACAATGGACGCTCCAAATCACAAAATGCCAAGAACTAATGTTGATCACCATGTCCTAGTCTAGCAAATGGATAAGAAAAATATGGTTCTCATGTGGTGGCAAGATGCACTTGCCTAAGGGTTGGGGAGTTGTATGGAGGAAGAAGAAGAAGAAGAAGAAATTAATGGTGGTTATGAAGAGAGAGAAGAGGTTGGTGGAGTTATAAAGAGGGTGTTGTGGTGGGTTGAGGGTGTAGCATAGGGCTAGGGTGATCCAATGCACAAAACCGAACCAAACCGAACCAATCCCAATTAAAACCGAGCCATGAGAAAAACCCAAAATGCGAGAACTAACCGAAACTCCACAAGCTGAGAAAAATAAAAATACATGCAAAAATCCAGATACGAGTATAAATACGAAATACAAGAAATACGGGAAAGGAGGGTGACATAGTGAGATTAGACAATCACAAAATCCATTTCATTAGGTTTAGTTAGTCTCTAGTTATACTAGTAAGTTGAATTAGAAGATTAGGCTAAACCTAATTAGGAAGAAAGGCATTTTCCTAAACTTGTCATGACAATAGATAGGTGGCTTAGTGGACATTTCACCTTATCCAAAAAACCTAACCCTAGCTTGTTTGGCCGGCCATAGTAACCCATATTGCCAGCATGAAATACAGGAATAAAACTAGTGAGAAGTAAATAAAGCATAATAAATATTAGTTTCTATTTTTTCTACTGGGGTTCACGTGACATCGTGACACTTCGAACCAACTCTCCAGCCAAACAAGGACAGAAGTTGACCCATCATGTCATGACATTTCGCTCACCTAGTAGTCAACATAATATGATATAGTGCAGAGACAAATCCAAATTAAAGCGGCAATACAACTACTGCGGCTTGCTAAATATAAGTTCCAAATTATCTTAGAAAGATGCATTATTGAATTCCTCAGTTCTTACCATGTACAAGCAAGGCTAGTCCATCCATAATCAATTACGCCAATCATGAATTACACGGGTCCTAGCAAGACGCCCGTCAACAATATTACAAAAAAATAAACAGATACCTCCCTGCCCATGTGGCAGATTTGCAATATCCGTGGGGACCAGCTGACATGTCGGGACACTATTCGTCCCGAAGATGACTGTTATATAAGAACTCGGGAATTCACTCATCTCCATGCAGTAGTTATTTTATGTTACTTAGTTTCCCTATGTTAATTAAAATCACATGCCATGGGTCATGATTATTTTGAATGAGTACATCCGTACGGGGTACGATATGCATAACTCTACAACGATACCAGTGCAGTTGGGTTGTAGGTTTTACATAGCGTAATACAGCAAACAAACCTAACCACGGGATAATCATGCCTTAACTGTGAGATACACGTGCTATTTTGTAATAAGGTAATATTTACCAGTACATTAGCACATACTCAATATTGCGTGAATTGGAAGTAATTGTATAGTTGGAAATATCAGCACGAGTACACATGTCAATGATTGGGGTCGGCTAGTCAGTCACAATAGTTCACTGTATAAACATGAACGTGTCTCATTTAATTCAATATGACGACTAGCCAGTCTCTTAGTTCCAAATATAGGAACGCATGATCAATGTTCAACCAATATAGCAATGGTACGACAATAAATGATGTGAGCAATGAATGGTGCGAGCAACAATTGGTGCAGACTAGGGGTGAGCAAATACCGACCGATACCGAAAAATCGACCAAATACCGATTAAAAATATTCCAAAAAATTGAATCAAAATTATGTACCGATACCGAATTGCCAAACCGACTAAAATATGGTATAATGGTAGTGGTAACGGTTTGAGTGTAATACCATACTAAAAATACCGAACCGAACCGATATGTATATATATATATATATATATATACACTCTTTTTTTAGAATGTTGTTCGTGCTTAATTTTATACAACTCATTTTTATTTTTATCTTTGTTTTAATCAGTTTCTTAAAACTTAGTATGAAATTTAGTGGACTTGAAGTTATGTTAAGAATGCTAAGAATTTAGTTTTGATTTTTTAGCTTGTGTTTTGTGTTATAGAATTTTGAAGTGAATTTTGGTTACTTAAACGTATACTAAAGAATAAATTTAGTGACTGTATTTGACCTTTTAAGCTCATTTTTAAGTGTTTGCCACTTGTTACATATTGTTTTAATAATTTTGATAAATTGTTTGGTTGGTAGAGGCTGGGCTTTGAAATTTAATGCTTCCAAAAAAGTAAAAATATATATATATATATTATAGGTTATGAGGTTCTACAATATTAAGTGTGTTGATTGATCATATGTTAATTGGTAAAATATCGTTACCGAACAAAAATCGATCGAATATCGATTTAACCAAAACCGAAAAAACCGATTCTAAATGGTACGATATTGGTATTAATTTTTTTTCAATACCGATTTTAAAAAATACCGAAAAGTTCAACCAAATACCGACCGATTATATCGATCCTCACCCCTAGTACGAACAATCAATAGTACGAGCAACAATTGGTGTGGGCAACAAATGGTATGAACAAAAATTGGTGCGAACAATGAATAGTGCGAGAAACAATTGGTGCGGGCAACAAATGGTGCGAGCTACAATTGGTGCGGACAATGAATGATGCGAGCAACAATTGGTGTAGGCAACAAGTGGTGAGAGCAACAATTGGTGCGGGCAACAAAATGTGCGAGCAACAATTAGCGCAAACAATGAATGGTGCGAGCAACAATTGGTGCAAGCAACAAATTGTGCGAGCAACAATTGGTGCGGACAATGAATGGTACGAGCAACAATTGGCAATTGGTACGAACATTGAATGGTGCGAGCAATGGTTGGTGCGCTACAATTGGTGCAGCAGCAATTGGCACGGCTGCAATTGGTGTAGCAGCAATTGGCACGGATGTAATTGGTGCGGCTGTAATTAGTGCGGCTGCAATCGGTGCGGCTACAATTGGTGCGACTGAAATTGGTGCAGCAGCAATTGGTGCGGCTTTAATTGGTGCGTGTAAGCCCCTGAATTTTAGGGTTTATTTTAAATTTTCTAAATGAATTATTTTTGATAAGTATTTTATATTAATTTAACTACGTATTTTGTAGCGTATTTCGTATTCTCTTGGTTTCTGGAATGCTTTAAATTTTTTTCCTAACTTATAGATTTTCTCTTTGGCCGGCATACCGTCAGTATACCGGAGTATACCGATGGCATACCGTCCAGACAGATTTTCTACACTTTAGATATTTTCGATTTCTGATATTTTTATGAATAGTGTTTCGGATATTTTCGTGAATAGTGTTTAGATATTTTTGTGAATAGTATTTCAGATATTTTCATGAATAGTGTAGATGCACTCTATTACCCATTGGATATTTGTTTTTGTTTGAATTGTTAGGATTGACTTAGATTTTCACATGGATCACGATCCAACGGCTAAGATTAATTCCCCCTTCTATATATAACCTTTCACTTTCTCTCTCCTCTCTCTTTTCATTCTCTTCACTCTTTCTTCATTTCTTCTTCCCTTCTCTCTTCCTTGGAGCTTGCCAAGAGCTTGGCCTTGAGGTCTAGAGTGTGGTTTCGTACCCCTCTTGGTGGTGGAGTAGAAGATTAGGCTTGGAGCTTAACCTAGGCAAGTATATCTTGCTCAAAAGTGGCATGACCATACTTTATTTTTGTTTTCCATGGAAACTAGAGTTTTATTTGCCTATAATTTGCTTCTTTAAATTGTTAGCATGTTTAGTATATAGCACTTTTGGTTTTGATCGACAGTATTGCGTAGATCTGAGTTTCTAGATATAATTTTCGAGTATTTTGAGGTTTTGATCTATCAAATGTTTTGATTTGAGAAAACTAATACTTCCATGTTGTAGGAAATTCAATTCTATTCAATTTTGACTTTTGAAAGTCCGAATTTCGATTTAAAACGAAGTTTTTATGGCCGAAACAAGTTTTGAGTTCAAAAATCAACTTTCTGCGACGGTTCGGAAAATCCGTCAGAAATCGCGGAAATCCGTCAGAAAATCCGAACTTTCACCACAAAACTTGCTATGACGGAACGAAAAATCCGCCGGTAATCCGCTGTAATCCGCCGGATAATCCGGTTAGGCTGTTTTGAATTTTTTTACATATTTTAAGTGCTGTAAAAATTCTGGAAAAATTGTATTTAAATATTATGTTAATTTAGCTAATTTATTATAATTTTTTCAGTATTTAATAAGTACTTTTGGTATTTTATAAAAATGAAAAAACAGACCTCATTTTTAGTATATTTATGCTTGCTGATTTTTAATAAATATTTATGAAGGTTTATAAATTCCAAAAAATTAGTATAAATTTCTATAATTAACAAGGATCATTTTGGTACTTTATTTCATGAAGAATTGAGCTTTTTGTCTATCTCAAAAATTGTTGGAACACAATGTTCAGTTTGATTTATTTATTAAATAATTACGACTTACAACTTTTTGTGTTGTTTTGAGTTATTATAGTATTGGACCACCCCCTATACTAGTGTAAAGATCCTAGAAAGTTAGTTTGGATATAGTGTTACCCCACATTGGACTTGGAATTGACCGAAGTTGACCAGTTGAGCAAAGTCAACTATAAGTCAACCTCTGACCCAGTTTGTCTTAGTTTGCCCTAGTTGACCTAGACATTATAGTATGTCTTTTCACCCTAATTAGCTATTGTATTATCTCATCTTTAGGACTGTGACTTCACTTCGAGCCTTGATTCATATTGACAGCAGGATCCCAGGCAAGTACATCTATAAACTCATTTACTGTCTTTTAATGCTAGAACATGTATTAACCCTGTTAAAATACTGATCATTGAGGTAGCAAGTTAAATCTTCATATGTTGTATTACTTTCAGTACCTGCCATGCTTATACTGCTTCCAGTATCTCCCACATGTTTTTTACTGTTCCCGTATCTCTCACACGTTTAAATAACGGGTTAAGTGGAAACTGATAGTAGAGTACGTGATCATACCCCCCCTCTACAGTACCGAGCAAAGTTTTATTTTATATGTTACTGCGCCGTATGCCTTACTCTCAAAGCTGTATTTGTACGTGTGTACATCTATCGCCTTTACACTTGTACGAAAGTACATTTTATTTACATGTACCTCAGTACATTGTACACCTATTGACCGATCACGTACCTGCTACAGTTTTAAACATTACATATACATCTGTCTATATGACATATGTGTCTTTGCCGTGATATATTATGAGATACCATGATTCCAGTTATGTCATGTTCCCTATGTTACTATGATACTGTGATCCTAGTTGTACCATGAGGCCATGTTTTCTAGTATTTCCTGTTTTATAGACTTATCACACCATGTTTCTTATTGTACATCTCTTTCATTATATGTTTAGTACTTTAGTTGTAGAGGGTGTACTTGCTCCCGTCCTGACAGGATAACGTTGTAGGTTTACTTTCTGAGGAGGAAATGCTATGTGATTCATATTATGGCACTGCTTTTGAGGACCTGGCCTTAGCTCCAGAAGAGACCCCAGCGGGGAACCTTGCTTAGTTATTTTCATGTGTTTTGAGACTTAGATTTTGGTCTGTACTTATATTTGGTTACTGGACTTTGTCTCCAGTTAGATACTTGGAAGTGTATTATTAAATATGTGTTTGTTTACCTTCGCTTATAGATGCTGTGTTGTGATGAACCTTAAATGTGATTTTAGAACTGTTAGCAGCTTAGATCCTTTATTGTCTATTCTTAGAACAGCTTACTACGCTTTAACAAGCGTAGGCTGGACATGGCTCGGCCCGGTCCAACAATTTGGGTAGCGGGTCGTGACATGTTTTTAGTGGCGGCCCATGCAGGTCCAGACTTAAGTTGTTTGGTTACGTTATTGTACCAAATATGCCTGCAATTAGGATCTAGGACAACTTGATAACACTAGGAATAACATTTAGAACACCTAGAGGAATGCTAGGATTGCAACATAGGAGAACTCGTCACAGCATAGGACCGTTAACTGTATTTAGTCTCTTGTTTGTATTTCAGTGGGTCAATTTAGACCAAGTTTGTACCCTTGGGATGACCCCTGAGGATCTCACTCTAATCTTATCTAGAAATCTGTTTTCACTTATTTCTATTTGTTCTTCCTTAAATTCGTTGTTGAATGTAATTTCTGATTTTTGTTGTTGACGTTGATCTTGCATCGTGATAAATTTTGTCGATTAAATTGTTATATATCCTGATAAGGTAAATGTCTGCTTTAGTTATGAAGTTTAGAATTTATCGCAGCCATATTAGCTGGTATGACAAAAACATAGAGCCTGATTTTGGATATACTATTCTATTCATAGAATTTAGATTTTCTTGCAGCCATACCGATTGGCGTGGCGAGGATTCTAGATAACATGATTATAGGGTGTATACCATAGTTATGACTCTACCGTTTATTGTATCTAAGCTTACTGATGTGGCAAAAATTCTGGCAACATGATTTCAGGAAGACGTGTATGGTTATCAGATCGTATCTTAACTTGGTGAGCAGGAATAAATCCTTATTATCATTCTTCCCCGTCTTGATTAACTCTGTTCTATCTACATCTACAACTAGGATTATAGGTTCTCTAGGACTCTCCAACAGAATTGCTTTCATGTTATCTTTTTGGACATAATTATTTTTGTTTTCCATCTTTCCTATGATTTGACTAAACTCTTTTTCGTTAACCTCTTAGATAATTCTTCTCGTTATGCATCTCGTTGTCTTCGTACCATTCTTGGAGATATTCCAATAAACTTTTTTGTCTTGCTTGACCTTTAACTTATTTGGACACTGTTATGGATTGCTTGACCCAATCTTAGGCCTTGTAACCTTCTATTTCATAGACGACCGAAATAGCCAACCCTCGTTAACTGATTCTATAGTATAACTATACATGTATTGTGTGTTTGTGATAAATACTTTTCCTAGGGATTGGTTAGATCAAGCTTATGGGACAAGTATGGGTGACTGACTATAGTAGACTTGGAAACCATTAAGAACGATTGTATTGATAGTATGACTTGATGATAGGGTATCTAAGATGGAAAAATGAGATAGTATATTATTGTGACTACAGAATGAGGATCCGAATCACGTCCTTACAAATTGAGGATTTAGCATTTGTAGAATTTTGGTTGGTTATCTATAGCTAATTACATGTGATTAGAGGGTAGATCGATACGTGGATTGATATAAAATAAATTAGAATGATTTATCTTATTGCGTACGAGATCGGAAAGATATCAGTTAAAAAGACAAGGAACGAGACAAAGACATATATACATTGGAAATTAATAAATCGGGAGTTTTGAAATCGAGGATTTATATTCGGAGGAGTTATTAAGTGAAAAGAACAATGCTCTACGCCAGGTATAAGTATTGAACGTATAATTTCAAGGAGAAACTGTAGGAAAGGATTGACGACAAATAATGCAAAGGGCCTGTGGATTAATAAAATAATGATACTTAGGATATGATAAGAAAATCCAGTAATTACAATTGAGGTTGAAAATATGGTTGATGATCAAGCATTGTAAGTTTATAAATATACCCAGAGAATGACCTATATATTTTAGGGTATACATAAAGGTTCCATGTTAGTATGGAAGATTCTAAAGGATATATGACGTAGTTTATGATAGAAGGACCTTGTTGAACCTGAACCAAAAAGATTGTAAAGAAAAACAGAAGAGATGATTACAAGGGTAGCAGATTGAGTATCGTAGCCAGAGTAGGTACATGTTATAGTTTGACCTATTGGATGATTTTTAATTTCGAGGACGAAATTTTTGTAAAGTGGGTAGGATGTAAGCCCCCTAAATTTCAGGGTTTATTTTAAATTTTCTAAATGAATTATTTTCGATAAGTATTTTATATTAATTTAAATACGTATTTTGCAGCGTATTTCGTATTCTCTTGGTTTCTGGAATGCTTTAAAAAAAATTTCTAACTTATAGATTTTCTCTTTGGCCGGCATACCATCAGTATATCGGAGTATACCGATGGCATACCGTCCAGACAGATTTTCTACACTTTAGATATTTTCGGTTTCTGATATTTTTATGAATACTGTTTCGGATATTTTCGTGAATAGTGTTTAGATATTTTCGTGAATAGTATTTAAGATATTTTCGTGAATAGTGTAGATGCACCATATTATCCATTGGATATTTGGTTTTGTTTGAATGGTTAGGATTGACTTAGATTTTCATATGGATCACGATCCAACGGCTAAGATTAATTCCCCCTTCTATATATACCCTTTCACTTTCTCTCTTTTCATTCTCTTCACTCTCTCTTCATTTCTTCTTCCCTTCTCTCTTCCTTGGAGCTTGCCAAGAGCTTGGCCTTGAGGTCTAGAGTGTGGTTTCGTACCCCTCTTGGTGGTGGAGTAGAAGATTAGGCTTGGAGCTTAACCTAGGCAAGTACATCTTGCTCAAAAGTGGCATGACCATACTTTATTTTTGTTTTCCATGGAAACTAGAGTTTTATTGGCCTATAATTTGCTTCTTTAAATTGTTAGCATGTTTAGTATATAGAGTTTTATTGGCCTATAATTTGCTTCTTTAAATTGTTAGCATGTTTAGTATATAGCACTTTTGGTTTTGATCGACAGTATTGCGTAGATCTGAGTTTCTAGATATGATTTTCGAGTATTTTGAGGTTTTGATCTATCAAATGTTTTGATTTGTGAAAACTAAAATACTTCCATGTTGTAGGAAATTCAATTCTATTCAATTTTGACTTTTGAAAGTCCGAATTTCGATTTAAAACGAAGTTTTTATGGCCGAAACAAGTTTTGAGTTCAAAAATCAACTTTCTGCGACGGTTCGGAAAATCCGTCGGAAATCCGCGGAAATCCGTCGGAAAATCCGAACTTTCACCACAAAACTTGTTGTGACGGAACGAAAAATCCGCCGGTAATCCGCTGTAATCCGCCGGATAATCCGGTTAGGCTGTTTTAAATTTTTTTTACATATTTTAAGTACTGTAAAAATTCTGGAAAAATTGTATTTAAATATTATGTTAATTTAGCTAATTTATTATAATTTTTTCAGCATTTAATAAGTACTTTTGGTATTTTATAAAAATGGGAAAACAGACCTCATTTTTAGTATATTTATGCTTGCTGATTTTTAATAAATATTTATGAAGGTTTATAAATTCCAAAAAATTAGTATAAATTTCTATAATTAACAAGGATCATTTTGGTACTTTATTTCATGAAGAATTGAGCTTTTTGTCTATCTCAAAAATTGTTGGAACACAATATTCAGTTTGATTTATTTATTGAATAATTAGGACTTACAACTTTTTGTGTTGTTTTGAGTTATTGTAGTATTGGACCACCCCCTATACTAGTGTAAAGATCCTAAAAAGTTAGTTTGGATATAGTGTTACCCCACATTGGACTTGGAATTGACCGGAGTTGACCAGTTGACCAAAGTCAACTATAAGTCAACCTCTGACCCAGTTTGTCTTAGTTTGCCCTAGTTGACCTAGACATTATAGTATGTCTTTTCACCCTAATTAGCTATTGTATTATCTCATCTTTAGGATTGTGGCTTCACTTCGAGCCTTGATTCATATTGACAGCAGGATCCCAGGTAAGTACATCTACAAACTCATTTACTGTCTTTTAATGCTAGAACATGTATTAATCATGTTAAAATACTAATCATTGAGGTAGCAAGTTAAATCTTCACATGTTGTATTACTTTCAGTACCTGCCATGCTTATACTGCTCCCAGTATCTCCCACATGTTTTTTACTATTCCCGTATCTCTCACATGTTTAAATAACGGGTTAAGGGGAAACTGATAGTAGAGTACGTGATCATACCCCCCTCTACAGTACCGAGCAAAGTTTTATTTTATATGTTACTGCGCCGTAGGCCTTACTCTCAAAGCTGTATTTGTACGTGTGTACATCTATCGCCTTTACACTTGTACGGAAGTACATTTTATTTACATGTGCCTCAGTACATTGTACACCTATTGACCGATCACGTACCTGCTACAGTTTTAAACATTACATATACATCTGTCTATATGACATATGTGTCTTTGCCGTGATATATTATGAGATACCATGATTCCAGTTATGTCATGTTCCCTATGTTACTATGATACTGTGATCCCAGTTGTACCATGAGGCCATGTTTTCCAGTATTTCATGTTTTATAGACTTATCACACCATGTTTCTTGTTGTACATCTCTTTCATTATATGTTCAGTACTTTAGTTGTAGAGGTTGTACTTGCTCCCGTCCTGACAGGATAACGTTGTAGGTTTACTTTCTGAGGAGGAAATGCTATGTGATTCATATTATGGCACTGCTTTTGAGGACCTGGCCTTAGCTCCAGAAGAGACCCTAGCGGGGAACCTTGCTTAGTTATTTTCATGTGTTTTGAGACTTAGATTTTGGTCTGTACTTATATTTGGTTACTGGACTTTGTCTCCAGTTAGATACTTGGAAGTGTATTATTAAATATGTGTTTGTTTACCTTCGCTTATAGATGCTGTGTTGTGATGAACCTTAAATGTAATTTTAGAACTTTTAGCAGCTTAGATCCTTTATTGTCTATTCTTAGAACAGCTTACTACGCTTTAACAAGCGTAGGCTGGACATGGCTTGGCCCGGCCCAACAATTTGGGTAGCAGGTCGTGACAGTGCGGCAGCAATTGGCACGACAATAATTGGCACGGCTGCAATTGGTGTGGCAGCAATTGGTGCGGCTGCAATTGGTATGGCAGCAATTGGCACGAATGCAATTGGTGCAGCTGCAATTAGTGTGGCAGTAATTGGCACAGCAGAAATTGGTACGACTGTAATTGGTACGGCAGCAATTGGTGCGAGAGCAATTGACGCGACTGCTGTTCTTCACAGCAGCTCAAAAACTCGAGAAATCCATGGAATCCCAAAACTTCAAATGATCATAACTTCTAATCTACAAGTCAAAATACGATGAAACAAAAAAGCAAACTTGTTTAAAATTGAACCCTCTTGGACATAGAACCATTTGTTTTCAAAGAGCAACAAGTTTTGAAGATCAAGACCCCATTTTTTCTAAAGAACCCACTTTTTTCAAAGTAATTAAAAAACATGAAAACGAAGTTAAAATGCTACGGCCACAACACTAATCATGCTAAGAATGAAAAGAGGAAGAGAATAGAACAATAAAAGTAAAGTTTTGAGGAATTCCTTTATATTGTGCAAGATGTACTTGCCTCTCCCTAATGGCTACGATTTTGGTGGAAGAGAAATAAATAGAAGTGATAGAGGAAAGAGAGGGAAAGAGTGGTATATATACCAAGCCCATGGGGATCTCCACCATTCATTCCTCTCCACTCAATCTACGCCATTCATCCCTTTCCTTGTTGAACCAAGCCAAACCAAGTTGGTTCAACATGAACCAAAATAAACCAAGAGCTAGACAAGAGCAGAAAATAAAATACAAAAAAATAACTAGCAGGTAATTACAGGAACTAAATGCAGAATAAATACATGACAAATATTAAATAAATTCAGGCAAGCAGTACACGTATTAAAATACGTATCCCGGAAAAGGGGAGTGACAATATATATATATATATATATATATATATATATTAATCAAACACTAAACTTTTATTAATCATCTTGAGTCCCAACTCAGGTTACAAAATAGGAGCCATGCTCAAATTACAAAAGTAAAAGCATAACATAATCAAGAGTCGAAAGGAATTGTGGCGTGTGAGCATCGCACCATAGCCTTCGTAATCTGTCTTTTAACCTCAAAGATCAGTTGATCAACTCCATATCCATATCCTTCATACTTCCATTTATTTCTATTCTTCCATAATACCCAAACTATAGTTCCTGTAGTAATTTTCTTGATATGTTTGTTGCCTCTAGACCACATCCTCCTTAGCCTCTGTTCTATCGGGGAAGTTGATATAGGGATATTAAGTAAAAGCATGAAATGATTCCAAACCGCATCTGCTAGTGTCCCTTCAACAAGAACATGACTAGTAGACTCTAGATCAGGAACCAAACAATAATCACAAGCCGAGGCAAGATGAAAACCAAGTTGTTGAATGACATCATCTGTAGGTAGTCTCTGCCATAAGATACGCCATAACAGAACCGACTACTTAGCTGGTATACAAGAGCCCCATATGTGTTTGAATCTACCATCAGGATCATGATGAGTCCTGATACAATCCCAGGCCGACGTGATGGAGAACACTCCTACTCTTCCTGGACTCCAAATATAATTTTGTAACCCATCCTGTGCAATATCAATATTAATGTACTTATCCCCCATATCTCTCCCTTTGATAATACGCTTCCATATATGAGAAGCAGTCTGGGGGATAACAGCATGAGATGGATGAGAGTTAGGGAAATACTTAGCTCTCATGAATTTGACCCATAGAGGTTGTGAGGATCGAAGCTTCCACCAAAGTTTAACAGTGAGCACGTCCATAACGTCTTGAAGTCGACGGAGACCAATCCCTCCTTCTTCCTTAGGATTAGCCACTTTCGACCAAGATACCCATGATCTCTTATCCTGACCATTAGAAGAACCCCAAAGGAAACTTTGAAACATATCTTCAATTCGCTTGATCATACTCACAGGAGGATTACAAGCCGCCAGAGTATAAACCGGGATCGATATGAGAACTGACTTGAGTAATATCAGTCTACCACCCATCGATAATGATTTATTATACCAACCATTTATTTCGTTTCTGATCTTCGTGACTAACTCATCAAACATGGCCGCATTTCTAGTGCCCGCCGTCATAGGAGCTCCAACATATGTAATAGGGAGGCTATTGACTTTAAAACCAAATGAGGATTTGATCTCTTCCACTCTAGTAGAAGCAATGCTTTGAGATAGATAAATACCTGATTTTTCGATATTAACCTTCTGTCCCGAAATGTCCTCATATTGACGAACTATATGCATCACTTTTTGAATTGATCGCTTATCACCTCCAGAAAAGAGCAAACATCATCTGCATAAGCAAGATGAGTAATAATGGGACATCCGCTTGGAGAATAGAATGGAGTGAAAGGCGAGTTCAATCTAAGAGCATTCAATTTAGAACTTAAACCTTCTGCCGCAAGAACGAAGAGTAATGGTGATATTGGATCACCCTGCCACAAACCACATAGGCTCTTGAAGAAACCCGAAGCATTGCCATTGATCAAAGTTGAGAACCAGACATTGTCCAGAAGATGTAGAATCATGTTAAGCCACTCATTGCAGAACCCCATCTGTCGAAGAACCTTCAAAAGATACCCCCAATTGACCCTATCGTATGCTTTGCTCATGTCCAACTTCAATACAGTATTCCCTCCCCAGTACTTATGGTTAATCATACTAATCATTTCTTGAGCCAGGATCACATTGTCAACAATCTCACGACCTTTAATAAACCCACTCTGCTCAGGGGAGATAAGCCGAGGAAGAAAAGGTGATAAGCGTCTAGCCAGGAGCTTAGAAAATAACTTGTTCATAAAATTGTATAAACTAATAGGCCTATAATCAGTCATTGATTTTGGATCTATCATCTTTGGAATGGGAAGTAAATGAGTGCTAGTAATCGATCTAGGAAAGGCAAAACCATCGAAGAAAAGGTGAACTGCCTCTAAAAGATCTTGCCCAATAATATCCCAAGCAGCCCAATAGAAGCGCCCAGTGAAGCCATTTGGCCCTGGGGCGCTATCCTGATCGAGACTCTTGAGTGTAGCAATCAGTTCCTCCATCTGTGCCTTCTCCATAAGTTGAATATTTTCATCATTCGTAATAGAGGCCTGTATCGAGTCTAAAAAGTCTGGATGCTGCGTGATAGGAGAGGGAAGAAAAAGCTTACTGTAAAAAGCATTAGCCTCTTCCTGAATATCCTTCAAATTGGTGAGATGTCTGCCATCAGCTGAATTGACCCATGAATCAATAACTTGTTCCTCTTAGCCGAAACACATTAATGAAAGAATTTCGTGTTTTTATCTCCTTCACCATCCCATTTAGCTCTAGCCTTTTGTCTCCAGTAGGAATCCTCATAGCTTAGTCTTTGTTTCAAATGAGCTTTAGCCTTCATCCAATCCTCTCTACGAGTATCATCCTCCTGATAAGCAATCTCCGCGGCCAAAGCCCTGTCTTCCGCCATCTTCACCTCTTGGAAAATATCCCCGAAAGTTTGATGACTCCAAGCTAACAAAGCTTTCCTCGCTGCTGATAAACGGAGGCCCACACGAACCATGCTATTTACATGATTAACTGAAAGCCAAGCTTGCTCAACAATAGTAAGGAAATCAGCATAAGTAGGCCCAAAATTTAAGAATCTGAATAACCTCCTATCAGAATCACTATTACTCTTAATAGTAACCAGAATAGGACAATGGTCAGACTCTGTACTACTAAGGTGAGCAGAAGTAGATAGCGAAGCCCAAGCCTTCTAATCATTGTCCACTACAACAAAAAGACCTATTAATGACGTTTGATAAGTGGATTTCATGACGGCTGATAGAAAAGCGTTATGAAAGTTCGAAATACCTTTTTTCTATGACGATTTTGGCTAATTTTGGACTTTTTATAACGTTTATAAAACAAAACGTTATTAATATTTTAGAGCGGTGGCAAACTTATAATATTTTTTAAGTTCATTTTTTGACAAAATCTCGCGCTTCAACAAAATTTTTTTTCTCCCCCTCGTTCTGGTCTTCTCCTTCTCCGATCCTTTCTTCTCCCTCCTCTCCCCCAACTCCAAAATCCCATAGATCCAAAATCCTAACTCTAGTTTAGCAAGACCCTCCTCTCCTCCTCTTCTTCTCCTTCCTTTCCCCCAACTCCAAAACCCTAACCCTAAATACAAAACCCTAAACCTAGTTAGAAAGGGAGGAGGAAATGGGGAGGGAGCTGGCGGCACGGGCGGGCCGACGGCTCTGGCACGGCCTCTCTGACGCCGACGTCGCGTTAGGTGAAAAAAGAGAGCGGGACATCCGATTGTGGTCTCTCCGCTCTTCTTTCCTCTTTTCGATCGGGCGTTGGCGAATTCGCGGTGGCCGCCGAACTCGGCGACACACGGAGGACCGACGGACCAGTACATCTCATACGTCTCCCGGCACCGTGCCTTGTCCTCCGGCATCAGGAAGTAGAGCCTGCCGCTGTCCAGTGCGGCCGACCCCCACAGCACCGTGCGGGCGGAGTCGCACCGCACCACCCGGTAGCCCTGGTGCGACGCCGCGACCTCCTTGGCCCGGATCCCCTTCTTGAACCGCACCAGGCTGTCGTCTGCCCTCATCACAAGGACTCTATCCCCTGCATGCTGCTCAACCGTGCATGGACACGGACACGGTAAGGAGTTGCCCATTTCTTACAAACCTCTTTGTTCGTTGCTCGACCAAGTACTCCTGTCTCTCCTTATTATGCATATAGGAACAGATGATGATTCCAAGTATTGACATTTGTTGGATGGAGACGAACATTGTTGTGCATTCTCATTTGGCCCATTGTATAAATTCTCTATATGTTGTCCAAATTTTTGGAATTTTCATCATACAACAAAACAAAAGTTTAACAAATTTAAGCTATTGAAGACTAAATTAAATATAGTTTTAATCATTTTGTATTGAACAAGAAAAGAGAAAGTTTAATCAGTATTCAAATCCTAAACTTGGGCACAGTCAAGTGTGGATTGATTCTTAGATTTTTTTTGTTAGAGCATCATTACGGAGGTCCATACCAATTTCTATATTCTAGATTTAGAATATAGGAACTCATTTTATAGAATAGTAAGACCCATACTATTTTTCTATTTCTAAATTTTTAGGTCTAACCCAATCAGATGAACTATAAGTTGGACATGAGAATTTCTAGATTCAGAATGTAGAAAATTATTTTGTAGAATAGTAAGTCCCAATTTGGAGTCCAATTCTATATTTATATTTTTTTCACATTAATTTTTTTGTGTTGTCACTGGTATGCCACTGAAAGTTTTTTTATGTTGTCCTGGTAGATTATTTTCCTTGCCTTTATTGACATACTGAACTAGTGTTTCGTTTATGCATAATTTTTCTTTGACTGGTTATGATGAGTCATTCCACATAATGAATCTAGCAAGGTCTACTATTCTCGACAAAATTCTGTGAGATCATCTTACAAGTGTCGAGTTTTGTTCATCTTTAATTCCTATTGTTGTTAGAGAACTAGTTTGTCTTGTACATGCATCTTTTTCCCCTCTGTGATTGATTATTGTTCTCATCACTTGTATTCACTTGCAAAGAAACTATATATATAGACTCAAATTTCTTCTTTTCATCAAGTGGATTTTTGTTCATGAATCCTATTTCTGCTAGATTTCAAATGGCAGTTGATTCAATTGTATGAACTGTAGGATTGGACTGACTAGCTGCTTTATTGATTCTCTAATACTATTTACCAGACTAATTAACTTCTTGCTTTTTGCCGATCATTCTTCAGTTCAAGTTCTAATGTTATTTTGTATTTTCTCTCTTTGTAGTCAAGCAAAAGTTTCCATTAAGGATTATGAAGTGCAAAATTTGAAGCTTAGAGTTGCATCAAGAAATCTTTGGCAGGATGGTCCCCTGAATGAAACTTTAGTAATTGGTGTTTTTCTTTCCTCTGCAGACTCTCTCTTCAAGCAGGTAATATTTTGGTAGTTTAAGGATGTATAAGCCTATATTGGTGTGTTTTTCTTTCCTCTGCAGACTCTCTCTTCAAGCAGGTAATATTTTGGTAGTTCAAAATTACTTGTCAGGGGAATTAGAATTAAGGAGAGAAGAGGAGAGGAGAGGAAAAAAAGGAAAAGGAAAAAGGAAAAGAAGAAGAACAAGAATTTTTTTTGGCAATAATGATTTGGCTGCTCCTTCAGATGGCGAGGCAGCTCCATTGCAGCCATTTGTTGGAAGAAGGGATGATGAGAGTGGGGGTCCACCTCCAATTGTGAGTGAGTAATCATGGACTGAAGCTGAATCTGAGCCTCTTCTCGCTAATTTATGTACCTCTTGGAGCTATTTATGTTATCATTTTCTCTGCTTATGTTATCATTTTGTTACTTTTTTGAACAAAATGAAGCAGAAACAGGGAAGTGAGTGCTTGAATTTATGTTACTTCTCAAGATATTACTGATGTACTTTTCTCAGTAGGTCTTATGTGTCATTTATACCTGGTTCTAACTTGATAACATCTAAATTGTGGATATAGGTGGGGTGAGGATTTGGAACACGAGACCTCCATTTGGTTGGCATTTTAATATCATTCTATTTTTAGCAATTCTCCATTTGCGCCAAGTGCAGTCAGTCTAATAAGTGATGCTTTCTTAATTATGCATTTTCGATTTTGATTTCTAATATATAAATTTTATGTTAACTTTCTTTAATTTATTGGCTTGGTAAAATCCAGGTTGATTGTTAGGCTCACATTTCACCATTGATTACTAAAGTGCTAAGCTGACATTTCCGATTTTTTGCAAAAAGGGCACAACGTGACGCTAAGGTGCATGCAGGCGCTGGTGAGGGTTCAGGCGAGAGTAAGGGATCAGAGGATGAGGCTCTCCCACGACTGTGCCGACTGCAGCAGCACCAAGTCGTCGCTCAGCTGCGACACTACTTCTCTTTGGGACTCCCGATATCGTCAAGAGATGGCAGAGAGAAGATCCATGGTCAGAATCTACTTAAGCAAATATTTCTAATAATTTGGTTAGCAAAAGAGAGATTTATTCCTATTTTTTGGGTACATTCTGTATCTGGATATTCAATGTAATGAAGATGTTGATATGTACTCTATTTTGAGAAATGTAATAAAGATGGTGATATATAATATTAAGTTTTTGGAATGTAATATATACTGTGCAGTATAGAGCATCATAAATGTGCTAATTTGAATAGTATAAAGTGTTATAAACATGCTGCATTGAGCCTATACATATTATCTATTCATGACGTTTTAAAATTGTTCTGAATTGTGCACTATATATTAACTATTCATAACGCTTTTATAGAAACTATTCATGACGGTTATTTTATGACGCTTTTAAAAAACATTTATAACACCCGTTTTTATAACGGTTGCTGTGGAAAAAAAAGCGTCATAATTCGTCATTAATGACGCTTTTTAGCCGTCATTAAAAGGGTTTTTTATTGTAGTGGTCCATGAGCCATCTATCGAGTCTGGATCCTTGTCTATTAGGACCCTCATCAGTCTCACCCAAGTGTAGCAGCTCCCAGTGTACGGCAATGATTGAAGTCCAGTTCTCAGTTGGAAGTTGAGGAAATCATTGACGCCAACCAAAAAAACTGGCGCCCCACCAAATTTTTCATCAGCAGCCGCAATGACATTAAAATCTCCCTCCACCACCCAAGGAATTCTGAATTGAGATTGCAACTGAGTAAGCCTTTCCCAAAGCTCACGTCTACCTTCCTTCTTATTGTGGCCATGCACCACCGATAATAAGGATCGAAAAGGAAACAATGACCCTGAAAGGATAACACTCAAGACTTGATTATGAGAATCAACCTCCTCCATAGTAACTTCCTGCCTGGCCATAATCCAAATGTTCCATCTACTATTAGAGACTAACGTTTGAAAACCCAGTTTGAGCTGAAATGAATATAACTGTTGAACAGAAACTTTCGGCTCGATGATAGCCAAGACCTTCACTCTATGAATTCGACACAATAATTTGAGTCTTTTACAAGTCATTTTATCCGAAATTCCTCTAACATTCCACATAAGGATGTTAAACATTATAGGAGGAGGTTAGGAGAGTTGATGGACCTTTCGAAGAGGATCGAGTATGTCTCGGTTCACTTGGTGCAATGTACACTTTCTTCTTCCTCTGGATTTTCTTACTTTAGTAGTCGGCGCTTCTTGAGATTCACCATGATTCTCCTCTTCATCAACAATATAAGCCCAGTCTTTTGGCTGCTCCCCTTCTTCTGGAACAGAATGATCCGACAAAGAATCCTCATCCAACTCTCTGCTCGAGGGAGGAATGTCCCTCACTGTCTTGTCCTTCTCCAGGTCGTCCACAGTCTTGTCCTTCTCCAAGTCATCCTCCATCTTGTCCTTTTCCAAATCACCATTATCAGCAGTAATAGCCCCCACCAGAGGCTGGATAGGCAAATCATCCAAATTAACCTGAGTGACTATCAATCATGATGTGACGCCAAGATTAACTTTGCCATCGGGAAGAGGATGGTCGTCAGTAGCCTCCTCTTTATGAACCACAGTCCCCACTGTATTAGCACTCGTAACCAAGTTTTAGTTTTCGAGATTAAGAATGTCATTAATGGCTGTAGGAACGTCATCCTCTTCAATTAATGGCTCTTTACCCTTGCTTTGCGGATTAATGGTGGGACCTACAACTTTAATTTGAGCAGCTGAGTTCTCATTAACTCTCTGAGATTTACACTCCTTCTTAGTATGACCTTGGTGAAAGCAGGTGGAGCAATATTTAGGAACATGCTCGTATTCAATCTGTTGGGATAAAGTTCTTCCTTGAGGCAAACAAATACGAACAACTTAGGTAGTTTTTTATTGGAGTCGACTTCTACAAAAACCCTTGCCATGCTTGGACGAGGCAGGTCCTCCGTTGCCTTGTCAAGACGTAGAGGAGTATCAATGCCAAGAGCAATGGAAAATAGCGCATTTTTGGCAAAAAGTTGAATCGGAAGGCCAGGGAAAGAAACCCAAACAGGAGAAAGCGGAGACTCCTTAGAGGCAGAGAAATCTTTAGTCCATTTAAACAATCTCATCGGGGTGCGGACGACATACCATATATCACGAGAACGAAATCGCAGAAAATCAACCTCCAATGAAGGACGGATCAGGACATGCTTTGAGTCAATCAGACCCACTTTGATCGAACCTGCAAACTTGAAATCTTCAAAGGCTTTACGGATCGCATCTATAGATGGCCGATAATGTGAGAATTTACCAATCAGGGCAAACTTGAAGGGATCAGCAAGGATGTGTTCATCCTCCTCCGAAAAGGTGACGATAGGGACTCTTTGGAATAAGAAGGAGATCTAATGGCAATCGATGGTGTGTGGGAAGATCCGGTCGCCACCACCGATGCGAACGTCGGGCTAGGTATCGCGATACAATGTACAGGTGGTCAACTGATCCACCAATACCAAGAGGACGCCGGCCTGGCCGAGGCCAAGTCGGAATCGGGGTAGAAAAAGCTTCAAATATGGAATCGTCGGCGCCTATATATATATATATATATATATATATATATATATATATATATATATATATATATATATATATATATATATATGGGAGCGGATCAAAAGCTCCCCCTAGAAAATCCCCTAAAAAAACCCCTCACTCTAATTCGTAATATTAATGTTAATATTAATGTTAATATTTATTTTTTTTATTTTTTATTTATATTAATGTTAATGTTAATGTTAATATTAATATTAATATTAATATTAATATTAATATTAATATTAATGTTAATGTTAATATTAATTTTAATGTTAAGTTTAATGTTAATTTTAGTTTTAATGTTAATATTAACATTAATATTAACATTAACATTAATATTAACATTAAATTACGGATTAGCCTGAGGGATTTTTTAGGGGTTTTTCTAAGGGGGCTTTTGATCCGCTTCCTATATATATATATATATATATATATATATATATATATATATATATATATATATATATATATATATATATATATATATATATATAATATATATATATATAATATATATATATATATATATATATATATATATATATATATAATGTTGCTCGTGATTAACTTTATGCTACTCATTTTCATTTTATCTTTGTTTTAGTTGAAAATTAATTTCTTAAAACTTAGAATATATTTTAGTGGACTTGAAGTTATGTTAAGAATGTTGAGAATTGAGTTTTGGTTCTTTTGAGCTTATGTTTTTTTTGTTTTCTTAGAACTATAAAGTGGATTTTGGGGTACTTAAACTTATACTAAGGATTGAATTTAGTGATTGTGTTGGATCTCTTGAGCTCATTTTTTAGGTGTTTACGATTTGTTATGTTTCTCTAATAAATTTAATTAATTGCTTAGTTTGTATAGGTTTGGCTTCGAAATTTAATACTTCTAAAAAACTTTAAAAAAATTATTTCTATGTTAAGTGGTTCCATAATTGTGAGTTTGTTGATTGATTGAATGTTAATTGGTAAAATATCGATACCGAACAAAAACCAACCGAATACCATTTAACAAAAATCAAAAATAATAATTCTAAATGATACGATATTTGTATTGATATTTAAAACACTGAGTAAAAAGTACCCAAGGACCGAATATCGACCGATTCTACCGATGCTCACCCATTACTGAAAGAAAATACTAAAGAAACTACATCTAGAAAATTAAGCAACTCTTGTCACTAAGATTAGTCAACGAAAGAATCCATGTCTCCCTCGTGAAAATCGTAGTAGGTAGGGTAGAGATTTTCGTCTATAGATGTCATTGTTCGTTTATCTAGTCAGTACACAAAACCAACATAATTATTACTAGTAAATATATAAGAAAGCAATAATTTTAATATGAACAATACAACTATAATATATGAATCCAACTAGAAAGTGACATAGAAAAAGACCATGTACGTATATAATTGAACAACAATATAACTAGATAGAAACTAAACAAGGTTGGTACTTGATATCATATTAGAATCAAAGAATGGATCATAGAAGAAAATATACTAGCTAAGTGTTTACTTTGTATGTTCTAAAAAATAACTTTCAGCATATGGAAGGGCTAGGATAACCCATTAGTAATACGTGAGTGTATAACAATTATACAACTAGACTAGAATGATATAACTACGTCACATATCCATGAGATCACAACTGAAAGTAGTCCATACTTACTAGGTGTTTTCATCCTTCTAACACTAATTAGCTAGATAACGTGTAATACATGAATATTGGAACTATCAATCAAGTTATCGAAACAAAACTAGAATACAACGTGCATGTAAATCAAAGGATTTTTATAGAGTTTCATAAAAATAATAGGGTATGTACAACAATTCTAACTAACACATGTTATATGACAAATATATGAAATTGTCATGAAATACATTGGGTAGTAGTACTTGTCTAATCCTCCAGACATATTAGTATTGACATCTGACTAGTACTCGCAAGACAATCCCATCACTACCGCCAATCATAATACATATCCATCACATATGATTAGTTACTCTGATTTTCTAATTGATATTTGTTTTAGCCCAAAGTACTATTTTTAGGGTTTAAATCCTTCGACATATAAATTTGTGCATCAAAATTAGATGTAGAATTAATGTCTCCAAAATCTATGTTTAATGTGTTATACTTATGTATTTCAACGATACGGACGTGCTGGTATCCTCAAAATTATAATTTGAGTTCAATATGCAGGGGTTATGGTCGTTTTAGTCTAAATCGACTTTGTCTAGTCCTATTAGACTTATTGATTCCTAACATTTTTAATAATTAGCAATCATTCTCTAAAATTCCTGAAATCCTGTGGGAATCAAGACAACCTTATACTAAGTCTAGAAAAAATTATTAAATTACATACTTACATTTATGGATTCTGATTTATAATTCCCATATAAAAAAACTACCCTAATTCTTATTAACGTTTTTAGGAAAATCATCAACAAATCCAAAAATCTTAAAAATTATATAATTGTCAAAATTAAGTTATATGACCTATTTTGGGTCTTGGCCATGGTCACTTATCGGTCCGTACAAATCTATTGGCACATGAAATATCTTAGGTCAAAATTATCTAAATAAATTCTAAAAATGCTTAATAAATTCTAATAATTACGAAAATGGTATAGATATGTATTTTAACCAATTCTAGAGTCTATGATTACCTTTCTATAATATAGCCTATAAGTTACTCATTTTTAGACGTAGTATATTGTCACATTTAACCCCATTCTGATCAAACACATTGTAAAACGTTTCATAAATCATTATTGGTTTTATTAGAATTTTCCATTAAAATAAAAATGAAAAAATACATCAGTTACCAGGGGTTTCTAGGGAAGCCAAGGCTACATGAAGCGGTCGTGGTTCGATCAAGGTTAATCCTTGCCAAAAATAAGGAACCTGAAGTCTGAAATTTCCAACGTCAAAAGCGAGCCAAAATAGAATCATATATCTGAGGCACTGTTCGGTATATGCTCGGTCGAGGCAGATAGGTATTTTTTTATGGTGGATGGTTTTGATCCTTCGCTTATTTACCTTCACACTTAATATATTGATATTATATGTCTTTAGTACTATGTTCCATGATTTTGTTGCATTCTAATAAAAAGAATCTAGATAAAAGATTTTAATATGATTATATCACATGGACTATAGTATTGTTGTTTATGTTGTAATGTGGAACATAGTGTTGTCATTGTTTGCCATAAAAATCAACAACAGGTATTACAGAATACTAGAATTGATTGCAAACTCGCTTGTACAAAGAAGGGCCTAGAAAGAAAGCCTAGGAAACAATCTAAGTATAATTGTTTAGTTTTGATTCTGGGGGGTGACAGTGGAGGCTCAGAAAAGTGCTATCAACTCTACCTTACTCCGTGGACTATCTGATGCAGTCTCTAGCCCGTGAAGATATTACTTTTTTCTTGAAGGTTGCCAGCCTTTTGCAGGGGTGTGGCACCGTGCTATTTATAATATGATAGATTTTGAGCCGCATAGACAGCTTGCGGCCACGTGGCTGATTAGCACGCGATGACCCGCTCTTGGGCTGCCATCTGTCGGTTTGTTAGGATTTTGTTGCAGCAAATCTTGGTAGTTAAGGAATTGATCAGATTGCCACGTGTCCTGTTGCGTATAACATTCTCAGTCTTCGATCATGCGGGGTCGCATGAGACTCATGCATGTGGCCTAGATCACAATTACTTCCGTCTGCATGAAGTTCTGAAATTTTGGGGCCGCATAAGTGTCATGTGGCCTAGATGACTCTTCTGGCTGCATAGAGGAACCCTGCTTTTTGGACGATGTCCCACGCCTTATCTTTCTTGTCGAAGTGTCAAAACTGTCATATTTTGCCAGGACTTGTCAGCTTTATCAGTCGAACTGCTCCTCCTTGGTCGCATATTTTTCTTCTACAGCTGTTCGTCGATTGGCCGCATATGTCTTTGAATAGTTATGCGACTTTCCTTCATGCGGACCTGTTTGGCCCGAAGTACCTATACGGTAATTTGTAATCCGTATTAACTCCATATTTTTCATGTTTCTACAAGTCCCCCTTCAAAGTTTTCAAATTGCAAATTTGGAATACTTTGAATAAGTAGCATGAAAAATATGCCAAGGCATAGGGAGTCTTCAAGTTATAGGAAGTGATTTTCGAACTTGAATCGCAGAGAAATACTGAGCCGCAGGGGGATCCTGAGTCGCAGAGAAATACTGAGTCGCAGGGATACTTCGAGCCACAGAGAGTCTACCATCTGTCACTGCTGTATTTAATGCTCTTGATTCGATTTCGGACTTGGGTTCTATTTTTTCGAGATAAAGCTGACGGTTACTAGGGATAAAATCCCCGTCATCATTATCTTTAATGATCTCGAGAATCGAAGCGGCACCCTTTCTGGAACCTCTATAAATAGGAGTGATTTTGAAGAGAAATTTTTCTCTTTTTACCTCCTTCTCTTTCATCTTCGTCTTCCTGTCTTCAATGGCTCCCAAAGCTTCCAAGTCGACTGCGGCCGAAGGAAAGGGGCTTGCTTCTCCATCGAGGGTGGTGGACTCCTCTTCCACTCACTCCGACATGCACCCTCCCATTAAAGGTAAGGATAGTAGGGAGACGATAGCTATGTCATGCTATATCGCTTTCTGTGCAATAAGCTTTGGTCGATGTGTGCCCTATCTCAGTTGAACCATATGTGTTCTAAAATGATAGGGCCATATAAGCTGAGTCGCATAAGTGCTGCATAAATGACTCAGGATTGATCTTCCTTAATGCTGCATGGTTGTGCCGCATAAGTGTCTCCTGGCTGAGCCGCATGGGTGTTTCATATCTCGACCAGCAGGAGCGCTTCAAGCCGCATAAGTACCTCATTATCGAGTCGTGTGAACATTTTGTAACTGAGCCACATAAGTATCTCATGACTGAGCCATATGAGTATATGTCTCCTGCCGCATAGGTATTGTTTTGGCTAGGTTTTGAAGAATAAACTTCTAAATTTTGCTTATTCTCTGTCTTTTGTAGTGGACTTGCCCTTAGCTCCCTCGGGAGAACTCTTGATACGATATGATCAATCTACGTCGGGTGTAACTTTTGATCAGATAGTCGAACGTGTGTCGACTCAGATTAACCGAAATCAACCTGAAGACCGGCTGAGGGAGATTCGAAACTAGTCTTTCTTTTTCTTACTTAGCATGATGAACTCCGGGCAACTGAATGGCATTCATCCGAAGCCTCTATTTTTATTTGGGGATGCCCTGGCTGTTTCAGATCCGAGCGTCATAGAGACTCTTGAGAGTTGGGATTTCTATTTTCAGGAGGAGGCAATTCATATACCCTTGACAGAGCACCACTTTTCCTTATTTGGTTTCAATATGGTACCTTTTGAGAGGAAGATGTCGAGTTCTCTAACTTTGGATCAGTAGGGGATCTTTGTAGTCCATATACGTTTCAACAACCCTACGAGGTCAGTGGTCGCAGTGAAGGAATCAATGAGCTACTCCGTTATTGGACTGGCTCCTGGCAGTCTCATCAACGAGTTGAAGCCTAATATGTTTTTCACTGAAGCTGACACCTTATTGAATCAGATTGCTCGTAAAGGGTCATACCCTGCAGGGAGAATGTCCTTACTAAACTGGTAGCATCGTTACCCTCCCTGGGTTAACCTGACTTTTTGGATCCTGACACAGTATGAGGGTACCCTTCGACAGACTGGCCTCTATTATGCCATCAGAGGCTCCTACTATGGCTTATTTATGAACCCGAAGTTATTTATGGCTTTGCTTGAGATGTATAATTACCAGACGGGGACCTTTTTTACTCCAGGTGGAGAGATGGGGCTCGCTCTCCATGAAATACATAGTATGTCCAGATTGCCCTGGGGCGATGAGGCTTATAAAGAGTATATCCCGACAAATAAAGAATTCGAAGAATTAGAACGGCGGTATCCTGGGTTCCTAGCCGTATATCAGGAATTGCTATGTCACCACAGCACCTGTCAACAAATATCCAAGAAGAAGGATGATAGTTCAGAAGGGAACCTTCATCACATCACGGCCTGGATTGGCTATCTTTTTAATCTTAGCGCATCCGATCGAGTTGCTGTTAGGAGTCCCCAATCTCTGAAGCAGGTGGATGCGCAGGTGCGAAGTACTAAAAGGTCCCGTGCTGCTGGTGACAAATTTGGGAGCCTGAGTGACACCTTTAGCTATTTTTATCATGATACTCAATCTTTGTCTGCTAAAGCTATCTTGGCCAGATACCTGATGATCTAGTTGAGGGTTTGCGTTGTTTCGGCAGGTTCCGATGTGATCGAGAGGATTAGCCGCAACCTAATTCTCCCAGCGGTGAAGCTAGTTTTTGGGGCCAAGTTGGCCCTGCTTCCTGCGATGGTATGCAGCATCCATAGGGGTCTTTGTTCTTTTACTTCGAAAGTTATTGCTCGTGATCTTACGAAACCCTTCAACAGAATCGAACTGTCGTATCATTATTTAATGGGGTGGTTATTGATGCATTACCCTTCTCTGATGTGACCTGGTCCAGAGGGCGATACGATAAGTGACGATGCCTTCATCTACCATTATCGCAACATGCCCTGGAACTGTACCAGCTTTCCTGATTGCCGAGTCGCTCTCGCACGAGTGGATAGATACTCTTTTTTTGTGTCGGTCCCACCTTTTATCGAGGAGGAGATGGGACGCGTTTATCTTGATAGTGTTGTTGCGTCCGAGTCTTTATCTGAAAAACTATTTTGCTGGTTGCAGAGTATTCGTCCTTCCCATCTGGTGTACCGCAACTGTAATGTTGTATACCTAGAGCCATACCTACCTAGCCGGTATTCTCGACAATTTGGGTATAGCCAATTATATTTGGATACCCCTAACCCTTGCCTGGGTTTCGAGGGGAGTGTCTTGGATAGTATCCGAGCCTGGCACTATTATTCGGCGATCCATACCCAAGCCAGCTTTATCTTACTTGATGTCGAAACTCCGGGGCGTATCGCATACACGGCAGCTCTTCGTCATGTATCTGTGAATGTGCCTCCCAACGACTTTGATCCTCGTACCAGCTTTATTATCGGTACAAAATTGGAGGAGCGACTGAGGGACTCTCGAAAAAGGATGAGGAAGGGAAAGAAAAAAGTTTCTGATTCTGACTCAGACAGCACGGAGGAGGAGGAAGATGACTCTGAGGGTCTTCAGCCCTCTACAAGTCCTTTGGCTATACGTGTGCCTTCATCTGTGTCGAATCCTCCATGTGCACCAAGCGGACCCGAACCTCTTATCGCTGGTAGACCTCGATCTGAAGCGACTCGCGGCTAGGTTCTGTAGGCTTGGCATGGTGGAAACAGGTAGTGGCGCCGAGGTTGATATGAGGGTAAGTTCTTTCTCGACAAGTCCTAATGTTGTCCTTGGAATGTTATCTGAAGGCTCTCCTTTATAGGCATCGGAGGAGACAAACCTTTTATCACCAGCTGCCTCCCATGCGGCTTCCTCTTTGGGTGCCGACCCCGAAGTTGCGGGGTCCTCACAGGTTGGTGTTGATATCATTACGTCTGTACCTGGAACAACATGGAAGGGAGGAACAAACCTTGATGGTTCGGATGCCGTCGCTGACCCCACCAGAGTTGTGGAAACGGTGGGAGGAGCCAAGACAACTCCTGCTGAGCCTCATTCGTTGCCCTTCTCCTCTGGTAAGCTATACCACTTTCTCACCAATGAGGAGATTTTTTTGCTTTAACTCCATCTTCTTCGTGTCAAGCTAATTGCTGGTTGTGCCGGAACTACAGGACCTGCCTCGCCGCTACCAGTGGCAGATATGGCCGCGGAGGAGAAAATAGTAGAGGATCCAGGGACCGACCTGATATGAGCAAGGAACATTCCTTTTCCCTTACCGGCTCGAGTTTAGGCACCTTCTACCGTGTTGAGTACAGGCATCCAGGCTCCTTTCACCTCTTTGGCGCATGCGGGATCGGTTGGAACTGCCTTTTTCTCGGAACTTGAACCTTCTGTCCTGCCCAGCCTTCAGCTCTTTCGGGCTGCAGAAAAAGAAATTGTTGCTGTGCGGGAGTCTCGTCGCTCGGAATTTGTTTCCCTTATAACAGGATCCTCAAGCTCAAGTGTACCTCCTTCCCAGAAGCCCTCAGCTTCCTTAGATGCTATCCCGTCGACGCCGTCCTCTCTAGAGAATTTGGACGAGTCGTCAAGAGACGTTGTCGAGAGCTTTTATTGCCATTTGAAACGGGGGGTCGAGGATGCTTTGAGGAGAGGGACTTCATTTGCTATGGCCCACCACTGCGTCCAAGGCCAGATTGCCCTACTGAAGACGCTCCCAGGTGGAGAAGGGGTGGCCGTCCTTCTGGAGCACAAGCTGGCAGAGGCTCATCAGTACCTTATCCAGTTACAAAAACTGCGGCAAGTAGATGTGTCTGCCATGGTGGAGCAGGAGCGTGCTTTTCTTGTATCAGCCATAGAAAAGGTGAAGGCTGTTCAAGAGACAACCAAGCCCTCCTTGGAGAAGGACCTCCAGGAGTTGTCCTTTAAGAATGACAAGCTATGCCGGAAGGGAGAGATTTTTTTTGACTCACGAGGAGACCATTACTCGTGCCATGGTCGAAACCAACGAGCAGCTCCTCCAGCTCCAGGCTAGGTTAACGTCTCTGGAGACTGAGCTCCAAGTCACCCGTCAAGAGGGTGGGAAGATCTGGAAGGAGACTGATGAAGTCACCCGAACCTCTGCTACTTTAGAAAGAGCACTAAAGAGACTAAAAGAAAATTGGCAGGCTCATGTGCATCTGGAGGACGCCGAGAGGTTATCCCAGGAAGCTGAATGCCGAGTCAAACTAAAAATTGAGCGCTAAACTGCACAGCTGAGGGCATCCTTAGCAAGTTGTGTGTTGCTGATGAATAGTGGACTTTGTTCTCTCTCTTTTTCCCCTTTTTTTGATAGAGCAGAATACATTCACTCCTCTCTGATGAGCTTGTAATGGCATTTTAATGAAGAATATCCCCTGGGGGGACCTTTTTGTGGACCTATTGCCCTTTGGTGCATTTTTGAAAATGCGAGCAAATAGATTTGAAAAGATATTTTATGGACCTACTACTCTTTGATACACGGATGGTACGAGTAATAGGTCAGGATAATTTTTGGGGACTTATTACCATTTTTGTGTACTGACGAAGCGAGTACTGATAACAAGTGAAGAGAAGACCGACATATTTACTCAGAGGTAATGAGGACGTTGTAAATATGGGTCTGAAATATAGCCTTCCTACTTAGAGGTAATGAGGACGTGGTAGGAGTGGGCCAGATAGAGATACACAGAACGACTCAGAGGTACTATCAACGTGGAAGTTCTTATGTATTGGGTGATTTGTCAATGATGGGTGGAAAAACAACTCAGAGGTAATATGGACGTGGTTGTTTTTCTCGTCGGGGGAATTTTGTGGACCTATTACCCTTTTTGGTGCACTGATAGCACGAGTAATAGATTAGGATAAGTTTAATGGACCTATTACCCTTCTACACACTAGTGGTGCGGATAATAGATTAAGGTAAGTTTTGTGGACCTATTACCCTTCTGCACATTGGTGGTGCGGGTAATAGATTTTGAAATGAAACCCAACAGGGGAGGTATGGGTGTGATACATGGTGGTCGAAACATTAAGGCAAAAGTTCAGAGGTATCAATATACATGACTTGTCACTCGTAGAGATGCAATGTGAGTCCCCTCGGAGGGGGGAGAACAGAATGTAAGTTTAGGGGTACCTGATGTACATAACTCGACACTCTAGATTTTTTTTTTATCGTCAGCCATTTATTGATGAGGTAAGGAACTCCGCCTATGGGGACTGTATCATCAGGAGAGGTACCAGCCGTCTGTGCCACGAGGTATTCGGCGAGCTCTACGCCCTCTTCGGCTACCCCCTGCGATCCCAAAGGTTGGGATGCCGTCTTGGGCAACTTGACCACCGAGGGTTGAACTTGAAATATTGGCTTTCCTGAGTATGTCGGATTGACATTTAGTTGCCAGCTCGTTTTAGGAAAACGAGTGGCAATTAGTTCGGCAAGGGATTTTGTGTCTTCTGATTGCCTTCGAATGGATTTTGGTAACTGGATTACCATCGGCCCTATGATGGGCTTCAACGTTTGAGTTTAGGAATCGGATGACCGTTGGTTCCGACTGCGCAGCTTGAATGAGAGAACTAGGCACCTCTTCATGCATGGTTGCAATAAGGGGTACGTCTTTGCCAGATTTATGGGTCTGGAGGTGAATTATCGAGGGTTTCTCTGGCCCTGTGATGGTCTCCAGTTTGTTGGTGATGTACTTCTTGGATTCTTCGTATAAACAAGCCTCCGAAGAATAAGGCTCATTCCCCTTAAAGGGGTCGATGTTGGCAAATTCGATCCTCATGAAGCCGTGTCTATTTGATATACTTGAAGCACTGGTGGAGGGTAGATGTAACGATCATATAGTCATGTATCCACGGACGTCCCAGGAGGATGTTGTAGAAGGTGTCTGCATCTATGACGTAGCAGGTAACTTCCGTCCTCTGGTCACCAATCTTGCACTTCAACCGGATCTTCCCTAGGGGATAGCTTCTCCCTGAGTTAAACCCGCTAATGGCAGTGTTGGTTGCTGCTAACCGGTGCATAGGTATGCCAAGAAGTTGGAGCAGGCTTTTCGGGATGATGCTTATTGACGATCCTGGGTCGATATACATCATATCCACCTTGATGTCGCCTATGTATCCAGTGTAGTACAAGGGGCGATCATGTAAGTTGGTCTTAATCAACATGTCCTGCAGAGTAAATACGATGTTGGACATTGCATCTGTGCTACCGCCACCCTGTAGATCTGCTGGCGGGTCTTC
This sequence comes from Iris pallida, assembly GCA_029216955.1. Taxonomy (NCBI): domain Eukaryota; kingdom Viridiplantae; phylum Streptophyta; class Magnoliopsida; order Asparagales; family Iridaceae; genus Iris; species Iris pallida. The sequence continues at coordinate 24,865,550 of JANAVB010016197.1, read as the reverse complement.
CCCTGGAGGCTTGACCTGAGCTAAGTAGGCATCAGCATTCTGGAGTGCTTCGCTTAATGCGACACGAAGATCCTTGGAGAGCCTTAGGAGCTCGTATAGCGACAACTTTGTTGGCGTATTAGCCAATTGTGCTAATATGTCGAAGTTGTAAGGTCTCTCCAGTCCCTGAGGCAGATCACTACGGAGTGGCCTATCGAAGCAGGCTTTCCTTGTCTTGGACTTATCCGCCAGTGGAGGCTGAGATGACCTTGGAACATCAGAGGGAGGCAACGTTGCCGGCTGAGGATCCTCGGCTGGACTATCCCGTGCGGGCTAGACTTGTGCTCCAGACCGGGTAACAACATCTGCGGCTTCTTCAGCTTCAGCTGAAATTGTATGACAGACTCTAAACTTCCTGTCCTTCTTCTTGTTGGTTGGAGATGACACCCCCTGGGTAACTTCGGGCACCAAGTCTGGATGCACCCACATGATCTCTCCTCGCGATGTGGTGAGGGGTACCAATCCAGATGTCTGGCTCCGGGCGGGTGGAAGATTTGTAACCTCCATCATTGCCCGGGGGACAGGTATTACCCCGTCTGGAGCGTTTGTTGGAGGAAGGTTGCCGAACTGAATAGACACCATGTTCGCCGCCACAGTAACTTCTTCAAAGTCTATTGACAGAGCTTTGGAGTCAATAAGACTCTGAATGTACTGCTTCAATTGGAAGCAATCCTGGGTGGCATGATGGACATAGCGGTAGAAGTGACAGTACTTTGGGTCCTCCATTTCTGTCACGACCCGCACCCATTTTTCGGATACGAGACGTGTCCAAGCCAGCCTACGACGCAGAGTCGGATGTAGAACGCTGTCGAGCTCGCAAGAAATAAATGCTCAAAATATAACCTTTGCTGTTTATTCACATTTCTAAATTTATTACAACATTTACAACATTTATATTTAAAGAAAATACATGATTTTATAATTAATGAAAATAATACACTGTTATCTATTTCTAGGTTTCTGTCTGCATGTACACCCGTATCTCCCAAGCTAAGTGAAACCACAGCTAACCTGAAAAATGATGGTTTTCAGTCAGGAATGGAACAAGTACACAAACCGACGACAATGCGAAAACATAATAGAATTAACAAGACATAAAAATAACATATGGAATATGAAAGCTAGAAAGTAACTGATGACATGGCACGGTGGAGAAGAAAAGGAAAAATAAATAAAAGACATCTACCTATGTGGTGTGAAATATCTGTTTCGACATGTGAAAGGCTAGGGGTTAAATCCGGCACACTACACGTGTCGTGTGCAGCTGCTATCATTCAAGAATAGACATTTTGGGGATATTTCTGGGTAGTCCACATGTTTACTAAGATATTTTCCCTTTCGACTACTCCGTGTGACGAGCGTGTCAACAAGCAGCAAGATATATGTATAGACATGAAATGAAAAGACTACTATGAATCGAAAGCAATCAGAAAGTGCACTTGCCTATCGTCTCGAGCTGTGAATACCAACTGGGTGTGGAGTTGGAGTCCAAGTAACCTGTTATGTATTAAATCTAATCAACATATGAACTAAACCAAGTAAAGCTATATTGGAATTATTGCTAATTACCCATACAATTCCAAGTGGCTTTTAAATGGGCTTGGGTGGTTTCCACTCTTGGCAACTTTCTAACCTAACCTACAGGTATATCTACAAGTATCCATGTCAAGACTATTACCTATATATATAATATATCTATATATGTATTTTTCCTATAAAAACAGTGGTGCCCAACTGTTCTGATAACATGTAATACCTGAACCCCATATCATTTCTTTATTACAATTAACAGAGTAATGTATTGTATAGTTATATCCTTCTATACACATTTCATCTATCTATTTAATATACTGCTTACATGCATAATGTATTACAGGATTTACATGGTAGTGCATGGTACATACCATATAGATTCGACTACCTGGTAATCTGTCTCCCTAATAGGGCAAGTCAAGTGCTCGTTAGAGGCCATGTTAGGATACACCTTCATGGCACCTTGTTATAATTTAGCACACTCACACATGAGTACCAGAACTACATTTTCCTGCTGTTCCTTACTGTCTGCTCTGCTACCAGGTACTTATGTGTTCAACTGATACCCATACTCACCTGCCACCAAGCCCCTTTGTTGCAGTCTCACACCTGGGTTCTTTTCTAGACTGGGATAGGCTTACACTGCTGTTTGTAAATGTTACACTAAAGTGCACTAGCCTTTCCTTGCACACCTACCCGTTTGGTTTTCATCCTAGTATCCTCTATGAGCATGTGGGTACTCTTGGGTACATATGAACTGATATCAGGTTTAAGCCTACACAAGGTCTGGTAGGACTGGTATCAGTTATAACTGATACTCAGAATTTATTCAGGGCTTACCTCTAAGTCAAGTGACCTTCATTTCCTACTTAAGGGATCCTCATTGCTGTCCAACCCAGGGAAGAGATTTCCCTCAATCCCAGGCTCTAGTATTCAGTCGAGGGACTGACACATACTCCTCTAATGATGGGAAGAAATAGGACACCCCTAATTCCCAACCTAGAGTCCAAAACCAACCCTCTCTTCACTGTCACTTGGGGAAATCCTAATTGGTTCAGTCTACTGACATGGATCCTAAAGTCCATATCAGTTAACAATAGAAATAATTACACAATATCCACTCTTACTACGACTAACAGTATAAAATATGGTATAACTATATATATTTATATCTATACATATACATCTATCTTTTTAATACAATGCATATATTTATAATATAGTACAAAACTTATGTGGCAGTATATGGCACATGTCCTATGACATTCAACCAACCTGGCAATCTATCTTCTGGGTATGACAGGTCAGGTACTCCTAGAGGTTAAGCTAGGATACATCCTCCTGGCCTGTCAGATACTTGGGGTATCATTCAAGACAGTGTATATGCTGAGAGGATTTGGGTTTCTACAATGATGCTAGGATAATGCATATAGATCTGCTACATGTATCCAATGTATCTCCTGGGACATTAAGTCCAGGTAAGACTTATAGGGTCATACTCTGGCACATAACCAAGGTCACACACATGATAACCCACGTCCTAACTCATAATCTAATCCCCACATAACTGCCCAATGTGGTTTCCATTGCAACAGGAATCTTGATTCCTACACCTACACATGACATCCTCTTCATCAATGGTTCTCCTTTATATAGGCTATTAGCTTCTGTCCCGATGGTAGCCCCAACCACTAATACAGTACCTGTTAAGTACTCTGAGTAATGTATATGTCTAATACCCTTTTTACTTGATAAATTTCCTGATACCCACATGCTGCATCTAGGATACGTTACCATTTCAAATCCTAATTGGCCAAGTGCCAAACACACTGCTACTTCCTACTGAGCTCTCACCTACGTCCCTCCACCTATTACTTATTTTGGTGTACTAACCCGGTGTCCTATCTATTAACTGATATGTTTAGGAATCCTCCCTAAAGTCCTAATAACATGATATGAATAATCGGTTAGAGCACCTAAGCTAATGTGATTGGCATCTGTCCTTTCTGATGGTATGGCAATTGACTGTACTCTGGTACAGAGTCCTTGGGTACAAGGATGTTGGTATTTTTGGGGTTCCTGATATCTACGATACTCGACACTTTCCTCATTTATAAGGCTTGACTCCCTAATCTCCTAACTATTAACTGTTCGAACCCCCCTTATGGCCAAACCCCGAAAATGGTTGATACGCAACCCATGTTTTCTTCCCTCATCTAGGTTCCTCTTGGGCATTAAGACAACTAGCTTTACCACCATTGAATCAATATCAAGGTTTAATTAATATTAAAAGTTTGAAGGAAACATTTGAAGGGGTGAAGCATTACCTAGGAAAGTTTTTTCTTGGCGATCCTTCTTCGAATGTGCAGGTCCTCTCGATCTCAAGAGCGTAGGAAAGGATTAGGGTTTTAAGAGGGACAAGGGGTCGACTTCCTCTCGTTTATATACCCGAGCTTGGGATATAGTTGAATCTCTCAAGGATTGAGAGAATCGGTTAGAGTTTAAATCAAATTTGAATTGAATAGAATTTGAACTGAGTTCGATTCTTATCCAGATTTGATCGTTTGGAATTTGAATAGGAAATATGCAATCACACCCTCTCGAATATGGAATTTACATGCTGGTCCTTCCTCATTGAGATATTTGAGAAAAACACCCTATTTCCCTTATTATTTACAAAGAAGTAATAATATATGTATATATTGCATATATACTTGATTATTCAATTACATATTATGCATAAATTAATAATTCAGCAAAATTAATAATAAAAAATAGGGATTTCGGGTCAAGGGATCACAAATCTACCCTCCTTAAAATAATTTCGTCCTCGAAATTAAAGATAGACACAAGAGTAAGAATTTTATACCTCATGTCTCGAAAAGATAAGGATAGCGCTCTCGCATCTCGTCTTCCCTCTCCCAAGTGGATTCACCTGGAGAATGGTGCCTCCACGTGACGCGCACCAAGGGGATGGTCTGGTTGCGCAGCACCTTCTTCCTGCGATCCAAGATCTCTACAGGCTGCTCCTGGTAACTAAGGCTCGGTCCCACCTCAATCTTCGAGTGGTCTAGCACGTGACTGGGGTCTGCCACGTACCGCCTTAGCTAGGACACGTGGAATACGTTGTGCACTCCCTCCAATACGGGTGGTAGTGCCAAACGGTATGCCACCTCTCCGATTTTCTCGAGGATGTAAAACGGACCGATGTATCTCGGACTGAGCTTCTCGCCTCCTCCGAAACGTATCGTACCACGTGTCAGAGATATCTTCAAGAACACCATATCGTCCACCTAGATTCAAGCAAGGTCACGACCTATTTCTATCATGATTAATAATTTCAGCTAAACAAAACCATACCTCAAACTCTAACGGTCTACGATGACTGTCGGCCCAGTGCTTCTGCCTGTCCTGAGCCACGCGAAGTCGCTCCCTAATCAGTTTCACCTTCTCTGCAGCATCCACGATCATCTCGGGCCCCAATAGTAGCTTGAAGATCAAGAGAAGAACGAGTAACTCAAGGCAAGGTCCATGTCACAGGGCTGGCCGATGGTAGCTACACTTGCGTATACAACTATCATAGCCATAGGGATACTCGGTATCTATCTATCAATTACGATCTTTCGTCTTTCCAATTAGTGAAAGACAATAACAATGAAGAGTTCAAGAGATGTCACTGAATACAATTTACGTGATTCAAAGGCAAAGGTATAATTCAAGAGGAATTGTCAAAGCAGTCGCGGATGAGATCCTAGAGGCATCTACATCTCAATCCATGTAGGGTAATTAGATGAAGAGCGAAACAATTGCATCATGGTTGATCAGACCGTAATACAATGATTCTGATTAGACAATATGTTAGCGGGCGTCCCCAATAAACATATGTCTCGAATCAAGCTCGATAAAAGAGTAAGCTTGCAAAACTAGGCTGTAATAGCAGCATTGGTCAAGAGAGTCAAAATATAAATATGCAAGATTTTTGAAATGAGGCACAATTGGTTCGAGTTTTGAGATAATCAAAACCTTACCTGGTGTTCTTGCTTCTATAGGCATCCTACTATCTTCTTATTCATAAGACCTTGGTCGACTAATGGGTTATAGACTTCTGCATTCTACATTCTCGGTAATTTATTAGTGTCAGTCAATTACCTCGTCAATAGATCACAACGACCACATAATGCGAGGTTGGAAGACATACCACAGAACTTCCACTAGTATTGGCTTTGTGTCCTATAGGATATACAGGGATATTTTCTATCCTCTATAGTATCCTAAACTTGTAACCATGTATGAAGTCATTTCACCGAGAATTATGCTTCGCCTATATACTCTGGCTGTGACAAACCCTTGGTTCCGTGATTCAGGTGCGATAAGCTATCAGGTGCTCTACCTTATATTGACACAAGGTTATCTAAGATCTAAATAGGTCAATGAAGGTATAGTCTTAGCAATGTTCCATAAACTATAATTCTTCGAAATAATTTTTAATTCTATGGGTTGTGCATCGCCAGTGCGCTGCTGGCTGCAGTGAACCCACATTCTCCACTCTCAAATAATTGACGACAGTGCGCTGCTGTCTAAACTTTATGAGTTAACTAATATTCTTTTAACTATGACCGTAAAATTCATGAGCTTCTAGAGATTCAAACAAGTTGACTAAAAATAAAGCATAGGTATTTGTCCTATCAGTCACAACACTTAAAATAAAAGATTTAACATGGAGGAAATAACTAAAGACGAAATGAATACAATCATTCCAGTATCTATTTCATGTGCATTTCAATGGTCGAGGGAAAATCTCAAATCAATCTACCTCGTGATTCGTATGCGAATAACAGAATCAGAAAATTATAAACCAGTTTCTTACAGCAAAATAGAATTTTAAAACAGGCAATTCTATCTTATAATACAAGATTTATATCTAAATAAGGAAATTGACCAGTTTATCAAAATTTAAAGCCTTAATTATAGGAAGGCCTAACTTACCAGATGAATAGTGAATCCACATTGGTTCATAATGTCATATCAAAAGGCATTTAGTGTATTTATAGAGACCTGGCAAGCTGTCTAAATTTAATAATTCTAAATAGCATGGCCTATCTAACAACCTTAACTACCCAATCGGTAAATTTAAACAAGGGACTCCTAGTCCTAGTCATTTTTTTCAAATCATTTCAATCCTAGTTTGTGAATAAGTATTTCCTAGTCGCAGGCTCGTAATAGTACGACTAACGTACCATCACGAGTTCGCAATATTCTGCGAAAACTGACCTGTATGGGCTACCACAAAAACTTGTCACGACCCATACCCATTTTTTCGGATACGAGACGTGTCCAAGCCAGCCTACGCCGCAGAGTCGGCGGTAGAACGCTGTCGAGCCCGCAAGAAATAAATGCTCAAAATATAACCTTTGCTGCTCATTCACATTTCTAAATTTATTACAATATTTACAACATTTATATTTAAAGAAAATACATGATTTTACAATTAATGAAAATAATACACTGCTATCTATTTCTAGGTTTTTGTCTGCATTGTAGAAGCATGGAAAATATTAAAATAAAGACATAAATGGCCCATACGGTTTTGGGTAGCAAGTCTATGCGGCTCATACTGGAGTTGCCCTATGCGGCCCAAAAGAAGACCCTCAGACTCATGCGGCTCGAGGATAAATGCGGTTCAGCAGGAATATGCGGCTCAATTGACGACACGTGTGACCCCCCCCCCCCCACAGTTGGCCACTGGAGTAATGGCCTCATTTAATGCTCTGACACGACTCGACGGCTGTCTCTGACATAAAGTATCATAATGGCTCTGCCATAATGACAGACTCTTCGGGAAAAGAAGAAAATCTCTGACCCGATCTGACAAAAATCCTAGATTGCCGCGTGGCAAAAGTCTCATGCAGCTCGGATAGAGAACAGCTTCATGCGGCTCATTGAGGAATCATTCTAATATGATTAACAAAAATCCGCCATATGCGGTCCACCCATAGCCCGGTCTATGCGGCTCAACACCACGCTAATTCATGCGGTCCACAGAAACTATGCATATGCGGCTCATGGAGAGATCGTCCCCTGCGGCTCGCAAAGATTATGCATATGCGGCTCATGGAAAGTTCGTCCCCTGCGGCTCGATGAGGCATTGACTCATGCGGCTCACGAGGAGTATCCCCCTGCGGTTCAAGTGTTGGTCACCCTATGCGGCCCTGGCAGGATCTTTAATTAAAAAATGTGGCACTGAAGATGCAACAGAATCCCAACGAGAATATTCGACATCATCATCATAATTGCCGAGATCAGGGCATATCATTCATCATCAAGCCAATAGGACACGTGGCGAGCAATCAAATATTGGCATAATCAATCACGAAGATTTAAAGCAGTCAGCATTAACTGCTCATAAGATTTGGTGCTATTCGCATTAGTGGTCGAGATTCATTATGATCAGGATCAAGGGCCCAGATAGAATGAAGGAGCGCCGACATTCCAAACAGATAATCATCAGCAAACCCTAATGATCCTACCCCACTCTTATAAATAGCCAGCATCATTCCCATGTAAAAAAGGTTGGCAACAAAAGAATAAAAAAATAAGAAGAGAGAGATCTACACAGAGAGAGCTCCCCCTTTTCTTGATAATCACAGAGAGAGAGAAGTCAGGAGAGCAACCCGAGGAGAGTAAGGAGAGCCTTTCTTCATCAACGCCGAGCAGATCTTCCCCGAGCTAAGGCTACATACCGATCGTCCAAGGAGTAAGGCAGAGCGGCCGTCGCTTTCCCGAGCCTCTATCGTCACCCCCCAGAATCAAAAATAAACAATCGTACTTAGTCTGCTGTACCTAGGTTTTCGTCCCTAGGCTTTCTTTGTACGAGCGAGTTTGTATTGTGAGTCAAAGTTCAGTCCTCCGATAATTGTTCTGTTCTTTTACAATCAATGGCAAACATACATGTACACCCGTATCTCCCAAGCTAAGTGAAACCACAGTTAACCTGAAAAATGATGGTTTCCAGTCAGGAATGGAACAAGTACACAAACCGACGGCAATACAAAAACATAATAGAATTAACAAGACATGAAAATAATATATGGAATATGAAAGCTAGAAAATAACTAATGACATGGCACGGTGGAGAAGAAAAGGAAAAATAAATAAAAGACATCAACCTATGTGGTGTGAAATATCTGTTTCGACATGTGAACGGCTAGGAGATAAATCCGGCATACTACACGTGTCGTGTGCAGCTGCTATCATTCAAGAATAGATATTTTGGGGATATTTTTGGGTAGTCCACATGTTTACTAAGATATTTCCCCTTCTGACTACTCCGTGTGACGAGCGTGTCAACAAGCAGCAAGATATATGTATAGACATGAAATGAAAAGACTACTATGAATCGAAAGCAATCAGAAAGTATACTTGCCTGTCGTCTCGAGCTGTGAATACCAACTGGGTGTGGAGTTGGAGTCCAAGTAACCTGTTATGTATTAAATCTAATCAACATATGAACTAAACCAAGTAAAGCTATATTGGAATTATTGCTAATTACCCATACAATTCCAAGTGGCTTTTAAATGGGCTTGGGTGGTTTCCACTCTTGGCAACTTCCTAACCTAACCTACAGGTATATCTACAAGTATCCATGTCAAGACTATTACCTATATATATAATATATCTATATATGTATTTTTTTCCTATGAAAACAGTGGTGCCCAACTGTTCTGATAACATGTAATACCTGAACCCCATATCATTTCTTTATTACAATTGACAGAGTAATGTATTATATAGTTATATCCTTCTATACACATTTCATCTATCTATTTAATACACTGCTTACATGCATAATGTATTACAGGATTTACATGGTAGTGCATGGTACATACCATATGGATTCGACTACCTGGTAATCTGTCTCCCTAATAGGGCAAGTCAAGTGCTCGTTAGAGGCCATGTTAGGATACACCTTCATGGCACCTTGTTATAATTTAGCACACTCACACATGAGTACCAGAACTACATTTTCCTGCTGTTCCTTACTGTCTGCTCTGCTACCAGGTACTTATGTGTTCAACTGATACCCATACTCACCTGCCACCAAGCCCCTTTGTTACAGTCTCACACCTGGGTTCTTTTCTAGACTGGGATAGGCTTACACTGCTGTTTGTAAATGTTACACTGAAGTGCACTAGCCTTTCTTTGCACACCTACACGTTTGGTTTTCATCCTAGTATCCTCTATGAGCATGTGGGTACTCTTGGGTACATATGAACTGATATCAGGTTTAAGCCTACACAAGGTTTGGTAGGACTGGTATCAGTTATAACTGATACTCGGAATTTATTCAGGGCTTACCTCTAAATCAAGTAACCTGCATTTCCTACTTAAGGGATCCTTATTGCTGTCCAACCCAGGGAAGAGATTTTCCTCAATCCCAGGCTCTAGTATTCAGTCGAGGGACTGACACATACTCCTCTAATGATGGGAAGAAATGGGACACCCCTAATTCCCAACCTAGAGTCCAAAACTAACCCTCTCTTCACTGTCACTTGGGGAAATCCTAATTGGTTTAGTCTACTGACATGGATCCTAAAGTCCATATCAGTTAACAATAGAAATAATTACACAATATCTACTCTTACTACGACTAACAGTATAAAATATGGTATAGCTATATATATTTATATCTATACATATACATCTATCTTTTTAATACAATGCATATATTTATAATATAGTACAAAACTTATGTGGCAGTATATGGCACATGTCCTATGACATTCAACCAACCTGGCAATCTATCTTCTGGGTATGACAGGTCAGGTACTCCTAGAGACTAAGCTAGGATACATCCTCCTGGCCTGTCAGATACTTGGGGTATCATTCAAGACAGTGTATATGCTGAGAGGATTTGGGTTTCTACAATGATGCTAGGATAATGCATATAGATCTGCTACATGTATCCAATGTATCTCCTGGGACATTAAGTCCAGGTAAGACTTATAGGGTCATACTCTGGCACATAACCAAGGTCACACACATAATAACCCACGTCCTAACTCATAATCTAATCCCCACATAACTGCCCAATGTGGTTTCCATTGCAACAGGAATCTTGATTCCTACACCTACACATGACATCCTCTTCATCAATGGTTCCCCTTTATATAGGCTATTAGCTTCTGTCCCGATGGTAGCCCCAACCACTAATACAGTACCTGTTAAGTACTCTGAGTAATGTATATGTCTAATACCCTTTTTACTTGATAAATTTCCTGATACCCACATGCTGCATCTAGGATACGTTACCATTTCAAATCCTAATTGGCCAAGTGCCAAACACACTGCTACTTCCTACTGAGCTCTCACCTACATCCCTCCACCTATTACTTATTCTGGTGTACTAACCCGGTGTCCTATCTATTAACTGATATGTTTAGGAATCCTCCCTAAAGTCCTAATAACATGATATGAATAATCGGTTAGAGCACCTAAGCTAATGTGATTGGCATCTGTCCTTTCTGATGGTATGGCAATTGACTGTACTCTGGTACAGAGTCCTTGGGTACAAGGATGTTGGTATTTTTGGGGTTCCTGATATCTACGATACTCGACACTTCCCTCATTTATAAGGCTTGACTCCCTAATCTCCTAACTATTAACTGTTCGAACCCCCCCTTATGGCCAAACCCGGACATGGTACACAACCTACGTTTTCTTCCCTCCTCTAGGTTCCTCTTGGGCATTAAGACAACTACCTTTACCACCACTGAATCAATATCAAGGTTTAATTAATATTAAAAGTTTGAAGGAAACATTTGAAGGGGTGAAGCATTACCTAGGAAAGTTTCTTCTTGGAGATCCTTCTTCGAATGTGCAGGTCCTCTCAATCTCAAGAGTGTAGGGAAGGATTAGGGTTTTAAGAGGGACAAGGGGTCGACTTCCTCTCATTTATATACCCGAGCTTGGGATATAGTTGAATCTCTCAAGGATTGAGAGAATCGGTTAGAGTTTAAATCAAATTCGAATTGAATAGAATTTGAACTGAGTTCGATTCTTATCCAGATTTGGTCGTTTGGAATTTGAATAGGAAATATGCAATCACACCCTCTCGAATATGGAATTTACATGCTGGTCCTTCCTCATTGAGATATTTGAGAAAAACACCCTCTTTCCCTTATTATTTACAAAGAAGTAATAATATATGTATATATTGCATATATACTTGATTATTCAATTACATATTATGCATAAATTAATAATTCAGCAAAATTAATAATAAAAAATAGGGATTTCGGGTCAAAGGCTCACAATTTCTGCTGCTCGAGGCTCGCGCCTTGGTGTAGGAAGCTGGATCCTACCCCCTTGTAAGGGCATATCGAACATAGGTTTGACCTGACTATCTTCGAACGAATAGTTGATCATGTGCCACTAACCTTCCGCCTATTTTTGTTCGGGCTTTTGAGTCGCATCAATGACCATGGCCTGTTTGCCCTTATTGTCCCGATTGGTGGTGGCGCCACTGTTGTTGTTACTGGAGGTGGGACCAGGATGTTTGCCCTTATCTTCTCCGTCTGGGATGTGTAATCCCAGCTGGTGAGCCTTCTTTAATTTTGCCTCCGCGTTGGTAGCACTTATGATGAAAGTTGTCCAGTCTCTGAACTGATCATCTCCCATCCAGAGGCTAATCGAAGGGAGCAGCTTCTTCTGGCAGATCTCAATCAAGGAGCTCTCGGGATTGCCCTGAGGCAATCTCATCGCGATTTGGCAGAACCGCTCGATATAGTTCCTCGCCAGCTCCTTCTCTCCCTGAACGACGTCCATGAGAGATGACATTGTTATGTCATGCCCCACTTTGTAGAATCTCTCCAGGAACATGTGCTTGAAGCCGTCGAAAGAATGGATACAGTTATCGGAGAGATTGCGGTACCAGTCGAATGCGATCCCTTCCAATGCTCTGATAAATAATCGCGTGAGGATGGCATCATTATGCGACAAGTGGTTGGTGGTGACTTCAAAGTAAGTCATGTATCGACTAGCAGAGGCCTTCTCATCATAAGATTCGATATGAAACGGCTTATACCGTGGTGGAAAAGGTACGTCCCTCCATGCGACGGGATATGGCTGCCGTATTCTGAGATCCCGAGAGGAGTCTCGGGCATTGAACATCGCTCGAAGCTCCTGGACTTCCCTCCTAGCCTCCTTGGCTTCATCTGCAGCTGAAGGAACGGATGGTGCTACGGGATCATCACCCAAAGGAGGGGCGGTCGTATTGGAGTCCGCATTGGCTGCGGGTCCTAAGCTTTTTTGTCCGGGCGTCCTCGCTAGTTGAGCTGGCAAGACGGCTTTGATCTCGTCCACCGACTTGACTAAGGACAGGAGCATAGCTTCGAGCACTTCTAGCCATTATTGGTCGAAAGGCGCTTCATGATCGTCGTCAGCCATTAAGACTGTTCTCACGTGGATAGAGGTAGAAAGGATTGTGGCAGAGGTACTCTCGGTGTCGTACCCTTGTATAGAGAAATCGTCAGGAAATGTCGGAATATTATCTTCGTCAGACTCGGAAGGGGTGCTACCCCCTGTGTAGGAAGCCGCATCGTCTTGGCGAGGGTGGTGGCCCTCAGGGAAATCCAATTCTGTTACAGAGTTCTGGGGGATCTCTACCCCCTGCGTGTGCTCTTGGTACACCGGGTTGTCGCATACATTGAGGGGGCTGCTACCCCCAGCTTCATCTACTCTCAAGGAGGCTGAAGATGCACCCCCAGGTGCCGAAAGCTTCTTCTTGGATCGAGTGCCTAATAAGACACCCCCTGTGGTTGATGGAAATCCCCCAGATGAGGGTCTCCTTGCAATATTAGCCGAGATGGACGGGCTGGAAGAGCCTGTCTTCTTTCCTCCCTTGCCAGGAGGAAGTTTTTGAGTTGAATTACAGGAGGCGAAAGGAAACTCTTCGTCCCATGGAATTTTTATCTGTCGGATAGGTGCTGGCTGCTGCAGTCGCTGGAAAACTGACTGCCGATCTTCAGGCGCTGCTGATTTGTTACAGCAGCAGTTGATGATGACTTGAGTGCAACGATGCCCCGAGAGGGACTCATTGTATGTTGATACTGCCGTCTTGCGCTTGTGAGTAATCACGTCACGTAAGTCGGTAGGAAGCTGCTATGCCTTTGCACCAAACTTGTAAACTCGGGGATCCCAAACGTACGAGTGCTTAGGCATCATGTTTGCTCCCTGATCCGTGGCTAGTAAAAGCACTTGCTCTGGATCTTTAGAGGGAGACTTTAAAGACCCCCCCTTGTCCGTTAGCCCTGGGGGGCTGGACGCGGGTGTTCTGTACAACTTTCCATCAGGAGCCCGTGTAACAGTTAACAGGGCCCACTAACAGTCAGCAACTTGGACAGTTGACTGGGCTGGTTGAGCCCGCACTGCCCTAGACCTTTTTGAATTAGTGCCCAAAGGCGCATAGTAAAAAGAGTCCAGACTGATACATCCCGCATCTTTAATGGACCGCATAGCGTCGGGCCCGCATGAGAGGCGGTCGAACACAGAGCTTCTGACAGGGCCGCATTAAACATCATATCTGTGGGCAAGATTGGTCGTCGCATGGACCATCTTCTTGTGGCTAGAGCTGGCTGCCGCATGGATCATCTTCCTGTGGTGAGAGTTGGCTGCCGCATGAGTTGTCTGCCTGCGGCCAGAGTTGGCTGTTGTATGGGCAGACTGCCCATCTCCTCTCTGCGGCCTCATTTTTGTCTGTATGGAGTTTCCTTGTGCCTCCAAAAACTCAGCATCGTAGTGTTTTCCTCTGCTGGATTTGGGGACAGCGGGGTCCTCTGCGGTCGGAAACAGAGCCACATGAGAGTTCTGGTCACCGTCTTGGGCTGCAAAAGGAGCTTCTCCGAGAACTTGGTCGGGGGCAACAGTTTTATGCACCGACATCTTGTGAGTCCTCTTCGGGTTGGCTCGCTTCTGAGACGGGCTGGCGCTCCCTTCAGAGAGCAATTCTTCGAAGGCTTGTTGGTCGAAGCGGACCACAAGCATCTGCTGTGTAAAGTCGAGCTTGGACGCGTCAGATTTAGGGGTGCAACTCGGGTGGGCTAAACCCAAACCCGATCGGGTAAACCCGTTAATGGGTTGGATTAGGGTTAAAGATATTCGGGTTTGGGCTCGGGCTCGGGTTAAAATATTTGAACCCGATCAAAAATCGGGTTGGACTTGGGTTCATGTGTTGGGTAATCCGAAGAAGCCGAAACCCGACATACATATAATATATATATATATATATATATATATATATATATATATATATATATATATATATATAGTTTTATGCTACTTAAATAAAAAGTTAAAACTATAATTTTTTTCATCCGAACTCTTCAATTCCTTGTCCTAAACCTCATTTCAGTTTTATTTTGTAATGATCGAGGCTTGATTGCTATTTGATTATGCATTTAATATTACTCTTGTTTAAAATTATTTTAAATATCATATTAGAGTCCGATAAACCCGATGGACCCGACCCAACCCGAGCCCAACTTGATCCTCCGGGCTTGGTCTTGGGCTTCATATGTTGAACCCGAAGTCGGGTCGGGCTTGGACTTGGGCTAGGCTTATGATCTATCGGGTTTGGCTCGGTTTGACCTCAAACCCGACCCAACCCGCCCGAGTTGCACCCCTAGTCAGATTGCATCACCAACTTCTCATCGAAAGAGAAGGATGTCCCCAGCAGAGTCGCCATCATGTTTGTCATAAAAATCAATAACAGGTATTACAGAACACTGGAATTGGTTGTAAACTCGCTTGTATAAAGAAGGGCCTAGAAAGAAAGCCTAGGAAACAATCTAAGTACAATTGTTTAGTTTTGATTCTGGAGGGTGACGGTGGAGGCTTGGGAAAGTGTATCAACTCTGCCTTATTCCATGGACTATCTGATGCAGTCTCTAGCTCGTGAAGATATTACTTTTTTCTTGAAGGTTGCCAGCCTTTTGTAGAGGTGTGGCACCCTGCTATTTATAATAGGATGGATTTTGAGCCGTATAGACAGCTTGCGGCCACGTGGCTGATTAGCACGCGAAGACCCGCTCTTGGGCTGCCATCTGTCGGTTTGTTAGGATTTTGTTGCAGCAAATCTGGGTAGTTAAGGAATTGGTCAGATTGCCATGTGTCCTGTTACGTATAACATTTTCAGTCTTCGATCATGCGGGGTCGCATGAGACTCGTGCATGCGGCCTGGATCACAATTACTCCCATCTGCATGAAGTTCTAGAAATTTTGGGACCGCATAATCTGGGCCACATAAGTGTCATGCGGCCTAGATGACACTCTTGCGGCCGCACAGAGGCGTACGAACCCTGCTCTTGGGCGACATCCCACGTCTTATCTTTCTTGTCGAAGTGTCAGAACTGTCATGTTTTGTCAGGACTTGTCAGCTTTATCAGTCGAACTGCTCCTCCTTGGTCGCATATTTTCCTTCTACAGCTGTTCGTCGATTGCCGCATATGTCTTTGAACAGTTATGCGGCTTTCCTTCATGCAGACCTGTTTGGCCCGAAGTACCTATGCGGCAATTTGTAATCTGCATAAACTCCATATTTTTTTATGTTTCTACAGTCATGTATCTGGTTGTATATCATATTATTTATGCAGAGAAGCAGAATAGTAAGGATGTGGCTTGGTGCCACGGTATGGTAAGGATGTGTCTCTTCAAGACAATTGACATGGAATATATGTTTGAAGAGTCATTTTTTCACTCAGGGAGGTCATCACAGGGTTGGGTGAGTGATTTAATTGTGTCTTCTTCTTTCTTCTTGAGATTCTTGAGAGGATTGAACTTGGGGATAAAGGGTTCAACATATATTATAATAAATCTTATATTATTGAGATATATAGATTGATATTTGTCTAGGTAACATAATCATCGAACATATATTGTGTTTGATCTGTCTTGTTGCTTGTGTGAAACAGGAGTTTATTATCTTTAGGTGGGTTATTATCATTTATGTGGTATTTTTGCAACTAAAAATTGGTATCAAAGTTCTCAGATTTTCGAGAATGAAGGTGCAACCATATCTACGGAGCAAATGAACACACTTATGGTAACCCTCACGGAAAACTTGGCGATCTGGAAACCAAGGTTGGAGGATCTACTCTAGCGTAAAGATTTGTAATGGTCCATTGGAGGGCGACAACGTCAAGCCATCGGACAAATCTGCTGATGACTGAAAAATATTGGAATGGAAGTCTGTTAGATTCATCCATCAATGGTTGGATGATTTGATGTTTCACAGGTATAGGCTTTACTTTATTGAGCTTTTGAATCTTTAGTTTTCGATTTAGTAATTTGTTAATATTTACGTGTGATGTTGGAATAGGACAAGTCGGAGGACAACGTTGAAATGGATGAGGAGTCGGACACATCAAAGTCTTAACAATGAAAGTGAGAAGACCGTTATTAATTTTCCTTTTAATGAATTACATTATATTGTATTATTAATTGATTATTCTAAGTGTACGCTATAAAGTAGTATTATTGAGAGAATGATACAATGGCTTGAATTTTGGTAGAAATAATATATAGACTACATGTACTGACATGTGTTGAGAAACTCTTTAACAAATAATATTTGATGTACATGTTGTTATAATTTGATCAGACACATTGGCTTTGGCTACCAAAGTTCTGTTGGTTAAGAGTATTGGTTAATAGTATGTGCTGACTCTTGTGTTAGACACATTGCTAAACTTCTATTACTTTCCATATGGTAAATTAAATCATTTTTTATACTTTTTGTCAATAAGTATATTGCTAGTGTAAAGATCTACATTTTTCATGCCACATGAGTGTAGAATATCATTTTTCATGCTTGATTTCTTAACATGTATCCTCTATTTGTTCTTCATTTTCTTTTCCATATTTGTACATGTATTCATGATTGGAAAATAAATATGAAGTTGGTATTGCCTGAATTCGATCCATACACCATTTTATTTGCACAACCATACAACCAGGTCCCCTTTTATTAGCGTTCTTCTTTCCTGGCCTGTTTTAACCTTTAGAATGGATTAAACTGCTATAATTTCTCATTTAAGCTTTTGGCTCATTTTAATCTTTAGAGTGGATCAAACTTCTATAATTTATGGCTTCTTTGGAGTGAATTAAATTTCTATAGTTTTTGGCTTGTTATATATAATTGATTCATTTGTTTTATATTATGTACTTTCAGATGGGGTCACATATGAAGGATCAAGTCTTTGAAGAACATATATTTATATGAACTCAATCAAATATTTATATAAATTACAAGCCGGTTCAATTGCTTATGGATTCGCTGAAGATGGAAGAGAAGCCCGAGCTGCAGGTGCTGGTCCTGTTTTAGGTGATTGGGGCAGGTTAGCTTTTGCACTTCTTATGTACAACATACTATTATGATCCTTCAGCTCTATTATTCGATGCATTTTAAGTTGATTCATGTTTCCCGTGAAGAGATTAAACTAATTGTGTTAATCATCACATCACGAGTTATGAGAATTCAAGATTACAATCTTGATATTTCATAT
This sequence comes from Iris pallida, assembly GCA_029216955.1. Taxonomy (NCBI): domain Eukaryota; kingdom Viridiplantae; phylum Streptophyta; class Magnoliopsida; order Asparagales; family Iridaceae; genus Iris; species Iris pallida. The sequence goes on along the minus strand of JANAVB010016197.1, from coordinate 24,847,419 downwards.
ATGTACATATGCCAATAGGGAGAGGAGAGAAGGTTGCTGTCAATATGAGATGAGGGAATGAAGGAGAGAAGGCTTTTCTTTCTTTGGAACTGAAGCCATGCCTAATGATGGAAATCGTGTAATTTGGAGTGGCTTTTAAGGATGATGGAAAACATGTATATGGAGCGGCTTCTAAGGTTTTTCTTCTTGAGCATTGATGTGTTTTCTTCGTTGGTGCCATCATCATTCCCTCTGACACAATCATCTCCAACATTTTCTTGATTCATGCTAAATTGCTCAATTGGAAAAACCATTCTTGTAGCTGTTGATGAATATCATAAGCTATGAGATCTGAGGGTCAATATCTAAAATTGGACAGACATGAAACCATTTGATTAAACATTTTTTGGGGTTTTATTTAATTCTGTCTCATTTACTGTGGACTGAAGAGTTTTATTTCTTATTTGATTGCTAAATTTAATACTTTGGATTGACCTTTTTTCTGAACAAAAGTGTTGGGCAACTAGCCCGTCTCGTTTAGATTAATTAAAAGTCAGAAACAGATATACAGACCCTACCTGTAGACAGATAGAAGAGTAGCAAGTTCAACAAAACTGGCCATGTAGCCAGAGAAACAGAAATAAATACACAACATAACCAACAAAACATAATAATACAAACCCTTAACCACTAAGTCTAAGTCTACAATAGATGGGGTCAAAAATTCTAAACATATTGGCAATTGTAATTCTTGGCCCGTCAATTGGCTTTCATAAAACTTGATCTCCTCTTGTTAACCCTCCATCGGCTTGTAATTCTTGGCCAATGTCTTTTTCATCAAAAGCTTTCCTGTATAACCTAAAAAAGGAGGAAAATTAGAAGAAACTATGGATATTGAACAGAAGCTCGAGCTGCAGGTGCTGGTCCTGTTTTAGGTGATTGGGGCAGGTTAGCTTTTGCACTTCTTATGTACAACATAATATTGTGATCCTTCAGCTCTATTATACGATGCATTTTAAGTTGATTCATGTTTCCTGTGAAGAGATTGAACTAATTGTGTTATAATTCTATTTGATGTAGGAAAAGCTTGTAATTATTATTGGTGGTATAATTCTTTTTTTCTCTCTTTTCCAATAAATTTATCCATAATACCTGCAATGATAATTGTTGTTTGCACATACTAGTGAACTGGTTAAAACTTTTGGGATTTTGGTATACCTGACATTTGCTTGAGAATGTTGCACGGACACGGACATGAACACAACATGAATCGGACATGACACCTATTTTGGCCTATCTTTGTGTATGAGTCAATGAGTCTTTGTGGTGGGTCGTGTCGGATACGTGTCACACGTGATGTTCAGCTTGTGTTTGAGATCCTAAGTTTGATCCCACTTCTTTGTGTCATTGATTAGCTACACATGTTATACTTTTCTAGGTAATGACATCAAATAGATTTGCTTTGAATAGACAATTTAATTTTTAACATTGCCTGGCACTTCAAATTTTGCAGTAAACTGTCAAGTTTTCTACATGATCTTCATCTTGATTTATTTATTTGCAGGGCTTCAACCTGAAAAAAGGTATTTCCCTCCCTCCTTCCTTAATGAATACCACCCTAAAATGTTTACCTGCATAGTCATGTACATCCAAAGAACTGTTGGGTTTAAAATACTAGTCTAGAATTTACTTGTTGGGTGTTTCTATGTGATTTTTTTTTGTTATGGTAATGATGGGTTCTCTAGGTCATAAGCTTAGACATGAAAGTTTACTTATCTCACACAAGTTCAGTCTTATAATTGCTATTATATATGCTTGTTGTGGTTCAATGACTATTAGTTAGTGTATGTAACAGTGTAGTTATGGTGAAAAACATGACCATGGTTGTTCTTGCTAATTATTTAGTATAGGTTTATTTGCTAATTAACATCCAAAGAACTGTTGGGTACTTGTCTAGAATAAGAATTGTTGGGTTCAAATTACTTACCTAGAATTTACGAGAAGTCACGACCTGTACCAGTGTAATACAGTAGCATGGTTCAGTGTAGCAGCAGCTAGTGTGTAAAATGCAGGTGGGTGCCGGTGCTGAATATAGGTGTACCTTCAATTCTAATTTTTTTTCTATTTTTTTTAAATATACTAACGACCCATTCCCGTTAGTATTTGAATTCTGAAATTATTTTTTTTCATATTTTTAAAATATACTAACGGTGATAGCCCGTTAGTATTCATATGTAACATATATTATATGCATGTTAGAAAAATGATTACTAACGGGTATAGCCGTTAGAAAAGTTAAAATACTAACGGACTTGATCCGTTAGAAGGACAGTTAGTAATATTACCCACGCCTATATACTCACGGCCTTTACCCGTTAGAATTAATTTTTGTAACATGACCAGACCGTTACAATACAGATGTTTTGGTGTAGTGCCACATATCCATGGAGAGTTTAGCAAAAGCATTAAGAAGTTGCATTCGTTGTGTGAACGAAAGACGACTGGCAACAAGTGTTTCTTATTCACCAACTGTTCAACTTGAAGTACACGGAGGTTGACATTGTGGCACAACATCTGCATAAGGTTCAGGGTATCATCAATAACTATCTGTGATGAAGATTGTGATTGAGTATGAGCTTCAAGCTCTGTTGCTTTTGAGTTCTCTACTGGAAAGTTAGAAGACGTTGGTGGTGTTTATGAGCAACTTCGCGCCTGATGGAGGAAGTCAAAAGCAATTTGTTGAATGAGAAGATCCTTCATAAGCAATCAGAACACTACAACAAAATAGCTTAATAACGACACTTTCTAAATAAGTGTCATTAATTTTTCTTTAGTGATGACACTCTACTAAAATGTGTCGTTGTAATTACGTATATATAATAATCTACGACACCTTTTTACAAATGTCATAAACATAAATTCAACAACACTTTTTATGACACTTAAAAATGTCATAAACAATTATATACCAAATACAACACTTTAAAAATGTCGTAAACAATTATGTATAAAATACAACACTTTTAAAGTGTTGTCTAAAATATTATTTCCCATAAAAAGTTTCACTTTACCGCCTGTGAGCAAATGTTGGCACTCAGTAGCCCGATAACATATCAGGTTAGGAGTCTGCTCTGATTTCTTCCTATAGAAAAAGAATGATCAAGTCACAGTCGAGAACATAAGGGAGTTCTATTAATCTTGCGAGGTCGGACCACAATGATGACTACTATCACTGTGGCGAAAAGGATCATTTTAAATTGGATTGTGGTATACCTGGAGGCGACTGAGGATCACTAGCTGACCCAGGACAAAAAGTAGAGTCAAAACAGCAACAATGACATACCACGGTTTACCGATAGTATAAAAATATTTTAGGGTTTCATCACATAACCTATTATGAAGGTCCGGTGCTACACTGTGGTATACCGCCTATCGAAATTCAGTTCAGATGTGGGCCCAAAGTCAGCATATTTTTAACCATATGATCTAATATGGACGGCCAAAATTATTATTGGACTAATTTATGAATTTTTTAGTCTTAAGTTAGAGTTTATTAACCTATTTAAGGAGGCTCATAAGATTTGTTGAACAGAAGCTCATACAAGAGATTTAAAGGAATCAAGTCCACAGAAATCTAAGAGAAAGTTCATAATTTACTCATAGGACTCGCTCTTCAAGACAGTTGAAAAAAAAGATCTGTTCGAAGAATTGTCTTCTTCGTTCAGGAAGATAATCACAGGATAGGGTGAGTAATTTTATTGTGTATCTTCATCTTTCTTATTGAGGGTGTCTACTTGTCACAAGATAATCACAGAAAAATTGGGCGGGCCGGGTTCGGGCCGGTCCGGTTTTTGTTTGTTGATTTTTTTTCCATTTTTTTTCTTTTTTTTTTGGATTTTGACATTTTCTTTTAACTTTTATATTCTTTTAATTTATTTTATTTTAATCATTTTAACTTTCTTTTTTAATTAAATTTTTGTTTTATTTTTTTTCTCCTCTTTTATCCGGGCTTGGAACCGGCAAGAAAAGCTTTGCTTGTCATAGGCAGAGTTAAAAAAAATTTGTTTTCAAGTTTTCGTGTTTTAAATTTTTAAAGTTTTTAAGTTTTTTTAAAGTTTACTTTTAATGTTATATGTTAAGTTTTAAAGTTAAATTTTAAGTTTTAAAGTTTTTTTTTAGAGTTTAAAGACAATGAATTTATAGCAGCAGTATTATTACTAATATTATCAAAAGATACAGATTGAATCTTATTGTGAATATCAAAGTCACGCAAGTGTTTTGAAATACAAGTTGCAATTGCGGAGCCCGTGTGTCAAAATTCTAAAGTTTTTAAACAGACGATGCGCTTTTGCAACATCCACAATGAATCTATATAGTGTGTCGTGATACAAATATAAGCATAATTTTTTTCACTTGTCTAGACATCAGAAGTAATAGCTAGTTTATTAGCATGCAAAAATGTTTCTTTTAAAGCAAGTCTCATTTCTTTAAAGAGTCTAATAGCCTCTTTTCTAGCAGCGCCTCTAGTAACTCTATTAGAACAGGGATTTAAAGCAATTGTGGCATAATCATATAAAGATTCACTTTCACCCGAAATGAATGGAAGTTCATCAACAATAATATATTTAGTAAATTCAGTTTTATGATGGCCAGCTGAATAGGAAAACGTACCCACCGAAGAAGCCGCAGTGCCTCCAAAACTTATCTGAGTTTGGGTCGCCGAAATTGAGCTTGGGCCGTAGCAAGTATCTTAGTTGTTGGCACATTTTATTTTGGTAATTAACAGCATCTTCGTAGTTTAGTCTTCTGTTCTTCAGATTCATATTTCTCAGAAGATCTACTACATGGAGTTCTTCAGTTCAAGAGCTTTCTCCTTCTTCCTTGAAGACTGTAGTAGTTACCGGCGTTCCCTGCATAAGACGGCGTCTTCTTGCTTAGAGTCTTCGAGTCTGTACTGGTCTAGGTATATCTGTAAACACCTAAGGACGGATGACAGTAAAAAGAACAAGTCAAAAATCAAATAGCTACAGAGCGGCATACCGGCGGTATGCTCCGGTATACCGGCGGTATACCGTTTTTGGAATACAGAAAGTTACTGTGACAATAGTCGGTATACCGGCGGCATACTCCGGCATACCGGCGGTATACCGTTTTTCTTGTCCAGAAAGTTGCTGTGACAAATTGTCGGCATACCGACGGCATGCTCCGGCATACCGACGGTATACCGTTTTTAGCAACCCAAAAGTTGCTATGACAATTGTCGGCATACCGACGGCATGCTCCGGCATACCGGCGGTATACCATTTTTAGCAACTCAAAACTTGCTGTGACAAATTGTCGACATACCGGCGGCATGCTCCGGCATACCGGCGGTATACCGAGTTTCAAATATTTGATTTTCGAATTGCTCTGACTAGCATTAATGGCCGCATTTAATGCTCTCAAACGGTCATTAATATGACCGTTACCTTTTGGCCGGTATACCGACGGTATGCCGCTGCATATCGACGGCATGCCGGTCTGTCTGTATTCAGAGCATTAAATGCCACCAACTCTTGGTTCACTTATAAAAGAAAGCTCTCTCTCTCTCTCTTGAGCTTTCTCACCAACTCTTCCATAAATTTTCCAACAACCAAGAGCTCCACCATTAATACTCTTTCAAGCTTTTCATTGTCATCCTCTCCCAAAGTGCTAGAGTATTAAAGAGTTATACATTTCGATCTTTACGTGTTAGAAGATCAACAAGTTCTCATTCTCTTTTGTTTGAAGTTGGCGAGCCTTCGTAAGAAAACTCGTGTGTAGAAGTTGGCGAGTCTTCGGATCCAAACTCGTGTTGAAGTTGGCGAGTTCTTCGGATCCAAACTCGTGTGTACTATTTGGTTAAATAGTGGATTAAAGCCGGAGAGAGTTCCGGGACTGGACTGCCTCAAAAGAGGATACCAGGATACATCCTTGCGTTTGCGTTTGATCTTTCTACTCATTACTTTCAATTGTCTTTATTGCATCAATTGTTGTAGTTAATTTTTAATTACCCTATTCACCCCCCCCCTCTAGGGTTCTACAATTGGTATCAGAGCTTCGTTCTCTTGATTTGAATTTACACCCTTGAGTGACCCATGGCCTCTAACCCTAGCATCAACACGTTTCACAATGAGGGACACTCCACAAATAGACGTCCCCTATTTGATGGTACCAACTATAACTACTGGAAGATTAGGATGGGCATTTATCTAAAGTCCATAGATTTCGATTTATGGGATTGCATGATAAATGGCCTTCCTACTCCTTCTAGAGCTATTGAGGATATTGCTTCTGACACCCTTCGGAAAATACTTGCTGAAAACATAATGAAGCTTGCTTGTCGAGATGCCAAGGCAATGAATGCTCTTTACTGTGCTCTCGACAGTAGTAAATTCAACCGAATCTCTACTTGCAAGACTTCCAATGAGATTTAGAAGTTACTTGAAGTCACACACGAGGGAACTTCACAAGTGAAGGAATCCAAGATCAGTAGACTCACGCAAGAATATGAGTCTTTTAAAATGAAGCATGATGAATCTATTGCTAGCATGTTTACTCGTTTTGGTGACATCATTAACCCTCTCTCTTCTCTTGGAAAGGAATATCCCGCTCATGAAAAGATAAGAAAGATTCTTAGAGGATTGACGAAAGCTTGGAGTCCTAAAGCTACCGCAATCATTGAGGGGAACGATCTAACCGTCATGAACCTAGAGACCCTCATGGGTAAGCTAATGACTCACGAGCTTGACATGAAGGACCAAGAGGAATCCTCCATTCAAGAGAAGGAGAAGGAGAAGACCAAAGAAAAGGAGAAGACTCTTGCTCTCAAAGCATCAAGGTCCTACTCCAAGAATAGCTCCGACGACAATGAGTCGGACGACGATGAAGAAATAGCTCTCACAGCTAAGCACTTCCGGAAGTTCCTAAAGTTCAACAAGGCCAACCTCTCCAGACGGGACAATGAAGAAGACCCGGCGTGCTATCAATACAGAAGACCCGGACACATCAAGAGGGATTGTCCGATGATACGAAAAGACTCAAGCAAGTACGAGAAGCCTAGCAAGGGAATCTCGTCCTCCAAAAAGTTCGCCAATACTAGCATTTGGCGTAAAAGCGACGCGAGCGACTCCGACAACGACAAGGAGCGCAAACACAATGCCAACGTCTGTCTCATGGCAACCGATGAGGTACTTGATGATTTTTCCTTAAACACTCTTACCTATGATGATTTGGAGAAAGCCATTCTTGAGTTACATGAAGAACACAAAGGTGTTCGAAATAAATACAAGAAATCTCTTAAGGAAGTTGAGGCTCTTAAACTTGAAATAGAGAGGCTCTCAAGCATCATTATTGATGTGAAGGGAAAATCTCCTATTTCTGACACGGATGAAATAGAGTCTTTGCGACTCAAGTTTCTAGAATCTCTTGACACCATCAAGAAAAGGGATGATGAGATTCTATCCATGAGAAGTGCTTATGAATTTGCTATGCGCAAATGTCAAGATGCTAATAAGAGAGAATACACCACTTCTATTAAGTATAATGATCTTCTTACACGGAGTAAGAATTTAGGTAATAAGAATACCACTCACATGCATGCTCCTAGACACCCTCACACTCATCAAAATGCTAGGCATAACCCCTACATGAATACTACACACAACTCCTTTTCTAACACAAGAAAATGACCTTTTGTTAAGAAGAACACCTCTCATCATACTTTTTACTATCATCATAACACTCATGGTAGAACTTCTCACACTAGAAACTCACATATGCACAACACTCACACCTCTTCTTCTAAATCTTCTTTGATGTGCAATTATTGTTGTTTGGTCGGTCACACTTCAAACTTTTGTTATACAAGAAAACAAGTTGATATGAGAGTTCTTAAGTGGGTTCCTAAGACTAACACTCATGGACCCATAAGATTATGGGTACCAAAATGTTCATCTTCAACTTATGTTGTAGGTGACGAATCCTTCTCATGCTAGAAGCAAGTGGATTCTCGATAGCGGTTGTTCACGGCACATGACCGGTGATGCTTCACTTTTTACAACGCTATCGATGAAGAAAGAAGGACACGTCTCCTTCGGTAACAATCTTAAAGGTTATATTATTGAAAATGGTAATATCGGTTCTCCTCCTTATCCTTGTATTAATAATGTATGTCTTAATCTCAAGCATAATCTCCTTAGTATTAGCCATCTTACCGATAATGGCTATGATATCAAGTTTGTTAAACTCAAATGCTACATTACCGATAGCTCCAATGGAACTATTGTGTATGAAGGCATTAGAGAAAACAATATTTATGTTCTTTATCTTGTTGAAGGTACTAACAATGACAGGTGCCTAGTTGCAAAGAACGATGAGAGTTGGCTTTGGCACATGAGGCTTGGACACGCCAACATGGATACCATCTCTCGCCTCGCCTCCAAGAAGCTTGTACGAGGACTTCCTAGTATCCCTTTCAAAAAGGATATGGTTTGTGAAGAATGCGAGAAAAGTAAGTTGACCAAGTCATCCTTCAAATCCATCAACTCTGTGAGTACCACTAGACCCCTTCAACTTATTCATATGGATCTTTTCGGGCCTAGTAGACTAGCTAGCCTTGGTGGCAAACTTTATGCTTTTGTTTTAGTTGATGATTTTTCGAGATTTACTTGGGTTATTTTTCTTGCTTGCAAAAGTGATACTTTTCGTGAATTTGTTGCTTTTTGTAAACGTGTTCAAAATGAGAAAGGTTTTTCTATCAACAAAATTAGGAGTGATCATGGAGGAGAATTTGATAATGTTGATTTCAAAAGATTTTGTAAAAAAAAATGGTTTTGGACATGATTTTGCTTGTCCTCGTACTCCTCAACAAAATGGTGTTGTGGAGAGAAAGAATAGAACCCTTGGCGACATGGCCCGGGTTATGTTAAACCAATATAAGCTCCCCCAATATTTTTGGGCGGAAGCCGTTAATACGGCGTGTCATGTTATTAATAGAGTCTTAATTAGACCTATTACTAAGAAGACTCCTTATGAGCTTTGGTTCAACAAAATTCCTTCTATTGAATATTTTAAAGTTTTTGGTTACAATTGTTTTATTTTGAATACCAAGGATAACCTAGGCAAGTTTGAAGAAAAAGCCTATGAAGGAATATTTCTTGGATACTCTACTCATAGTAAAGGTTTTCGTATTTTTAACAAAAGAAGTCTTGTTGTCGAAGAGTCAATCAATGTCTCTTTTAATGAACTCAACTCTTCTACATTCTCCTCTTCCGAGGATATTGATGACATCTCGTTTGGGTTGGAGAACTCCTCTATTGAGGATCGTCCTTCTTCATCTAACAATGAAGTTGTGACCCCATCTAAAGAGTCTCCTCCTCTCGAGCCTCCTTCAAAGGATCTTCCAAGAGAATGGAGATTTGTCACCAATCATCCTAAGGAGCTTATCATTGGGGATCCTTCCTCAAGTGTTAGTACAAGATCCGCCACTCGTGATCTTTGCGCCAATGTGGCTTTTATCTCTCAAATAGAGCCTAAAAATGTTAATGATGCTTTTCTTGATGAATTTTGGATGATAGCTATGCAAGAGGAGCTAAATCAATTTGAGCGAAGCAAGGTTTGGGAACTTGTCCCAAAACCTAGCAATCACCCCATTATTAGAACTAAATGGGTGTTTCGCAACAAACTTAATGAAGACGGGTTAGTGACTCGTAACAAAGCCCGATTGGTTGCTCAAGGCTATAACCAAGAGGAAGGCATTGACTACGACGAAACCTATGCTCCGGTTGCACGTCTTGAATCCATTCGTATGCTTTGTGCCTTTGCTTGTTTTAATGACTTTAAGCTATTTCAAATGGATGTTAAAAGTGCTTTTCTAAATGGTATTATTAAAGAGGAAGTTTATGTTAAACAACCTCCCGGTTTTGAAGATTTTCAATTTCCTAATCACGTCTTCAAACTCCATAAAGCCCTTTATGGCCTCAAACAAGCTCCACGTGCTTGGTATGAGCGTCTTAGCTCTTTTCTTGTTTCTCACAATTTTTCAAAGGGCAAAGTTGACACCACACTTTTTATTAAATCCCATGATGGGACTCTCTTATTGGTTCAAATTTATGTTGATGATATTATTTTTGGTTCTACTAACAACACACTTTGTGTAGAATTTGCCAAAGTTATGCAGGAAGAATTTGAAATGAGTATGATGGGTGAACTCTCCTTCTTCATGGGATTACAAATCAAACAAGGACCTAAAGGAACCTTCATCAATCAAGCAAAATATATAAAGGACCTCCTCAAGCGTTTCGACCTTGACTCATCCAAATCAATGAGGACTCCTATGGCCACAACGACAAAGCTTGACGGTGATGAAGATGGCACATCGGTCGACATTCGTAAGTATAGAGGTATGATCGGTAGCTTACTCTATTTAACTGCTAGCCTTCCGGATATCATGTTTAGTGTTTGCTTGTGTGCACGATATCAAGCCAATCCAAAGGAATCACATTTGAGTGCCGTTAAGCGCATTTTTTGCTATCTCAAAGGCACCATTAACATGGGTCTTTGGTATCTGAAATCCTCATCCTTTGAGCTTCACGGCTTTTCGGATGCGGATTTTGCCGGATGCAAGATTGACCGAAAAAGTACTAGTGGCACATGTCAATTCCTCGGGAAGTCCTTGGTATCGTGGTTTAGTAAGAAGCAAAACTCTGTTGCTCTTTCAACCACTGAGGCAGAGTATATTGCGGCTGGTTGTTGTTGTACACAAATTCTTTGGATGTCACAAACACTTTTAGATTATGGCATTTCTCATTCTTGCACCCCTATTAAATGTGATAACACTAGCTCTATCAATCTCACGAAAAATCCGATTTGTCACTCACGCACGAAGCACATTGAAATTAGACACCAATTTCTTCGTGACCATCAGCAAAAAGGAGATATCCATCTTGAATTTATTGATACTACCTATCAATTAGCCGATATATTCACTAAGCCTCTCCCGGAAGATCGCTTCTCTTTCCTTTACCGTGAACTAGGCATTTTGACTTTTGATCCTTAGTCCCATTCGGCCGGCACACCGACGGTATACTACGGTATACCGACGGCATGCCGTTTTTCCAAGCAGAATTATGTTCTGTTTCGAAACTCGGTATACCGTCGGTATACGTCGGCATACCGCCGGTATGCCGAATGACGGCGGACAGGACTACTTCTCTGAGATCGGGGCCCACTTTTTCCTCTCTCTTTCTTTATTCTTTCTATCCTTTCTTTATTCCCTCTCATCCATCCCATCCCTCTTAACTACCCATCTCCTCAACTCCCTTCCTATTTATTACTCTTCAAATCACCTTCCCCCTTTCTCTCCTCTTTTTACTCCATCATTATTTCATCCCATCACCTTTTCATCTTCCCACTTTAATCCTCCTCTATAACCGTTCCCTCTCTAACCCCCCTTTCAAACTCATCTCTTCATCTTCCTCCTCTACTTTAAAAACCCTCCTTCTTCCAGCTCCTCTCTACTACTTCTTCTTCCACAACAAAGCACAAAAACCCTCTACATGGCAAACCCTAAGCGCCTCCGATCCTTCTCCTCCTCCATGTTCAACCCCTTCGTCCCGGTGGCGCTACCTACCGGCTATGACCCACGCGTCTTCTCCACCTCTCTGGCGGCCGACCTTTGGTTCCAGCACTTCGTCCATCACAACATGTTCAAGGGAAGGGTGATCAACTAGAATCTCTTCCCCGGTCACGTCCCTTTGTTTGACGACGCCGGTCTCTCCTCTCTTCTTCGGCGCCAAATTCCTGTCTACCCCGCTGCTGTCCGACTTTTCTATTGCAACATGCGAGGGAATGACGACGATCCATCCGCCATTCAATCTATGGTCAATGACCGCCACTTCCGTCTTACTTCTCGGGAAGTGGGGAACATCTTAGGCATCCCGGACAAAGGGGAAGCGTTACCAACTTTGGGTGCTCTCAACTCCTCGGCGGCGTCCCCTTTCGACGAATTCTGCCGAATCATCTGCAAGGGTCCCAACCCTCCTGCCATCCCGGCCCTCTCTGTCCAGCTGGAGCCGTTTTACTACGAGCTCCATCGGATCGTATGCCACACTCTGTTTCCCAAGGACGGGAACTATGACGCAATCACCGGTGATGCCCTCGTCTGCATGTATCATCTCTATGCCCGGAAGCGATTCTCCTTCCCGAAGACTCTTCTTCTGCAATTCCGGCGTGTCTTGCCTTCGGGGAAGCAGAATCTCTACTATGGCTCTTTTATCACTCTGCTTATGGAGGCCAAACATGTTGATCTGTCTCTCTGCTCCTCGGATGGCGTCCCCTCATATCTTGCTGTCTCCCTTTTCCTTGGTGGCGCCTCTACTTCCCGTGCCTCTTCTTCCCAAGAGCAACCGGCATCCACGCTTGCTGCTCCCACATCTACCCCTCCTACTTCGGGCCGTTATATGTCGCTCATTCAGCAGCATTTTGATATACGGATGGCCCAGACGGAGGAGCAGATGCGGGCCCACACTCGTGGACTTGGCGCCCTGATCCAGACTCGTTTCCACGATCAGGGGTACTTTATTCAGCGCACTCTTCAAGACCGTGATGCTTTTCTGGATCTTAATCTTCAGGATCCCATGTACACGGGCCCGCGCTTTTCTGACCCCAATGCCTATGGGTTTATGTACCCTGACGGCATTGATCCTTTTGGTGCCTTCCAGCAAGCTCAGGGTGATGATGTTGATGATCCGGCTGAGGATTAGGGATGGACTTCCTTTGGTGATGGTTTCAGTTTATCGGTGTTTCTAGTTTTTATGTGTTTGTCTTTATATTGTCTTTTGTGGTCCTTCGGGGACCGGTGTGTGGTTGTTACTAGTTGTTTGCTGTCCTTCGGGGACTTTATCTATGGTTGTCTCCAGTGTCCGGCTCTCGTTGTGGAGAGTCTTTTATTTTATCACTTTGTTATGTATGGGTCCAGCATGTATTCACTTCCTTCAATATATTAATGCATGCTTCTCTTTATATATACTCGTGTCTTTTTTATTATGCACTTTTTCTATTGATTCTTTCCATCTTTGACTAACTGACAAAGGGGGAGAAATCGTATTGAGGGGGAGTTGTCTACCTACGGGGGAGCTACTCCCTGAAGATGCTATCTCTCTATTTTGTCAATTATCAAAATGGGGGAGTTTGTTGGCACATTTTATTTTGGTAATTAACAGCATCTTCGAAGTTTAGTCTTCTGTTCTTCAGATTCATATTTCTCAGAAGATCTACTACATGGAGTTCTTCAGTTCAAGAGCTTTCTCCTTCTTCCTTGAAGACTGTAGCAGTTACCGGCGTTCCCTGCATAAGACGGCGTCTTCCTGCTTAGAGTCTTCGAGTCTGTACTGGTCTAGGTATATCTGTAAACACCTAAGGACGGATGACAGTAAAAAGAACAAGTCAAAAATCAAATAGCTACAGAGCGGCATACCGGCGGTATGCTCCGGCATACCGGCGGTATACCATTTTTGGAATACAGAAAGTTGCTGTGACAATAGTCGGCATACCGGCGGCATGTTCCGGCATACCGGCGGTATACCGCTTTTCTTGTCCAGAAAGTTGCTGTGACAAATTGTCGGCATACCGACGGCATGCTCCGGCATACCGACGGTATACCGTTTTTAGCAACCCAAAAGTTGCTGTGACAATTGTCGGCATACCGACGGCATGCTCCGGCATACCGGCGGTATACCATTTTTAGCAACTCAAAACTTGCTATGACAAATTGTCGGCATACCGGCGGCATGCTCCGGCATACCGGCGGTATACCAAGTTTCAAATATTTGATTTTCGAATTGCTCTGACTAGCATTAATGGCCGTATTTAATGCTCTCAAACGGTCATTAATATGACCGTTACCTTTTGGCCGGTATACCGACTGTATGCCGCTGCATACCGACGGCATGCCGGTCTGTCTGTATTCAGAGCATTAAATGCCACCAACTCTTGGTTCACTTATAAAAGAAAGCTCTCTCTCTCTCTTGAGCTTTCTCACCAACTCTTCCATAAATTTTCCAACAACCAAGAGCTCCACCATTAATACTCTTCCAAGCTTTTCATTGTCATTCTCTCCCAAAGTGCTAGAGTATTAAAGAGTTGTACATTTCGATCTTCACGTGTTAGAAGATCAACAAGTTCTCATTCTCTTTTGTTTGAAGTTGGCGAGCCTTCGTAAGAAAACTCGTGTGTAGAAGTTGGCGAGTCTTCGGATCCAAACTCGTGTTGAAGTTGGCGAGTTCTTCGGATCCAAACTCGTGTGTACTATTTGGTTAAATAGTGGATTAAATTCGGAGAGAGTTCCGGGACTGGACTGCCTCAAAAGAGGATACCAGGATACATCCTTGCGTTTGCGTTTGATCTTTCTACTCATTACTTTCAATTGTCTTTATTGTATCAATTGTTGTAGTTAATTTTTAATTACCCTATTCACCCCCCCCCCCTCTAGGGTTCTACAGTAGTGTCTTGAGAGTGTGCCCGTGCCACCTCTCATCTTCCATTTGTATATATGAAAACATTTCTTGCATTGGGTCACTACCAGAATCTGTCAAATTAGTGACGTTCACAAACGTCGCTAAACCCAGTTAAAACGTCGCTAATTTTTTTAGCGACGTTTCTAGCGACGTTATATAAACGACGAAAAAAAGCGTGTCGCTAATCGGAAAAATGTCGCTATAGCGATGTTAATTAGCGACGTTGTTAACGTCGCTGGGTAGCGACGTTGTTAACGTCGCTGGTTAGCGACGTTATTTGCGACATTCTCATGTGGTCGCTAATTAGCGACGCTATTTGCGACGTTAGTGTGTGGTCGTCGTTTAGCGACACTTCAGCGACGTTTTGACGACGATGTACTGACATCAGATTCGGTGCCACGTCAGCAATTTAGCAACATTTTTAGTGACGTTCATTAACGTCGCAACAGTGTAGCGACGCTTATTAACGTCGCTAAGTTAAAAAAAATATAAAAAAACAGAATCCAGAATGCAAATGAAGTTGGATCTTGAGCCAAAATACAGAATCCAAAATATAAAATACAAAATACAGAATCCAATTCCTGGGTTCGCCGACCCCCTTGGTGGAACACTCAACACCGGCACGCACAATACATTCCAGAATAGGCAAAAAAATATAAAGAACAAATAATATCCTCAACGAATAATATCCTCAATGAACAAAGTCAATAATATCCTCAACGAACAAAGTCAATATCCTCAAATACGTACAAAGTCAATATCCTCAACGAACAAAGTCAATATCCCCAAATACGTACAAAGTAAAAATATAAAGTACAAAGTCCGAAAATGCAAAAACAAAACTACTAATCGCCTGGAGCTGGAGCTGGAGCTGGAGCTGGAGCCAGAGCTGGAGGAGGAGCGCCACCAGATGACTGTCGTCGTAATGCCAGGATCGTCTGATACTCCTCCGGTGACAACAGGTTGACGAGCATGTCCTCCCGTGCACCGCCGGATGTAGACGATGCTCCCGGCGTACCAGCAGACGGTCACTCCGTAGCCATCTCGCGGAACTGCTGCATCTGCTCGACCAACCGCTGCGTAGCCTCCTGCGTAGTGTGGGTCATCTGTCGCAGCGCCTCAGTCGTCTCCTCAAGCCTATCAAAACGTGAGATGAGCGCAGAATCATTCGTATGCGGATGCGGATGCGACTGCGATGCCACCATCCTCTGCACCATCTCATCACGTAGAGCTGTGATCTGTGCATCGACACTCTGCTAATGGAGGAGCGACTCCTCAGTCTGTGCGGGGTCGGGCACACTAGTGGCGGTCGTAGAGGCCTGTGACGCAATGAAGGCACCATAGGAGCCCGTACCATAGTACGTACCCCTATGCATGCTACCAATGGCCCTCATCCACAGCTCGTCATCTGACTGAGCTGCGACGGCCGAGGGCTGCTGGGAAGTGCTAGCACCAGCTCCTTCTGACCGTGTCGGCCCGTATCACGCCCCGATTCTGTCGCATCGATAGTCGTCCCTCGGGCGTGATGCCGTGCGAACCTAATTTGCGATCGCACAAGGCCTAGTCATAAGGTAATCCGAGACACGAGATCTAAGAGAGTACGCAGACAAATTAATACACACAGTAAGTAAAGGAAACTTGATCTTTATTGATGATGAACATCTTTTACAAACTCCGATACAAGACTCTTTGCCGCACGGGCTACAACATGACTCGATTACAAAAGAGTGCCGATGAGATAGCCGTTCCATACATTGCACACATCCCCCAATATACACAAGTACTCCATTGACCTGGATGGGAGGGACGCTGAGTCATTTTCCTTGGACTGTCGAGAGCCTTCAAAAGTGGAGTCGCAGAGTAAGTCTTCGACGCACGGCCGAAGCTTCAAAAGTCACGAACGCCGCCGAGCTAGCTGGCGCGTCCTTCCTGGTTCGCGGGGCCTGCAAAGAGCGAGGATCAGCACGAAACACATGCACTGGCGAATGGCTAATTAAATCCAAGCTCTGCATTTGATTCAAGAAGTTTCGTAAACATATTAGCTAGCTATTTCAATGATCTTTCTAACCATCCTGTTCGATTTGCATGTTAACCTATTTTGAGGCAAGCATATGAAATTATGTAACATTAAGCAACTATCAAAATCATCCCGTGCCCTGTGCATTTATTAAGCAGTGAAAAGGGTGTGAAGGCCACTGGCAATGTCAAGCCATCTCGGACTATAGCTGAGTTAGACGGCGACCCTTCCGCGTCGGGTAGCGAGCCCTGTGCGAAAGTTCCAGCATAACTCGCGCCGATGAAGGGCTGGCGCTTGCTATACACTCGTTCCTCCCGGGTCGAATCGGTCCCTTGGCCTAGGTAACCGTTCGAGGAAACTACACCTTGTCGACAAGTTGTCCAATGACCGTTTTCCTTTGAACTTAGTTGATTTACTCAATTAGCCGTATCATTGCGATAAACGTTAATCGATTCATTCATTGTTTTGCATAGACCAAGTATAATTGCATAAGGCAGTATTTTTCTTTTTTCGAAACCGGCAGTTCGATGACAAGTGTTTTGTAAAGGATCGTGCTACGATTTCTTTGATTCTACACTATTATGACAAGCATTCATTTTACTTCACATATTGAGCTTTTGAAGTAGAGGGACGAGGTGAAGGAGGTCAGCCACTCGCCTTAGGCTTGCTTCAAGCGAGCGACCGGTTGGCTGCGCTGTCGTCGCCTACGCGATCACCTGCAATTGCATAAGCAACTGATTAGAACACTGTAATTCAAGAAATTTTGATATGAATGCGAAGCTCGAAAATGTGTCACGAAAGCCCATCGAAAACATTCACGAAAAATTTATTCACGAAAACCAAAGCCAAAGCCAATTCAAGTGCGGCATGAAAACCAGAGCAACGGGAGGTCTCTCCCGACTCAGCCGCAGAGCCAATCCTCGAGGCACAACCCGCTGAATATGGGACTTGGTTCCGAAGAAGACATTCCATAATGAGGAATGGATCTTAATTCAACCGTTCCCGTTCGATTGACTCGGTCGATCCCGACCTATCGGTCCCGACCGAATCGATAGCGACAGTATTCCTTTCTCGTGCACCCCGTGGACAGAGTACAGGGTACGATGTAGGGACGGGGCACTACACCATAACCAACTAATAAAAAGTTTCGTCCTCGAAACTTTAAAGATAGAACCTACCTCTACGAGAACAACGAAGGAAATTTCTCCTTCATTTCCGATTCAAGCTCCCACGTCGACTCTTCGACCGAATGGTTCTTCCAGAGGACGCGGACAAGAGGGATCGCTCGATTGCGCAGCAGCTTATCCTTGCGTTCAATGATTTGAACTGGCTCTTCAACGTAGGATAAGTCGGACTTTAGCTCCAGCTGGCCAAAGTCTACCACGTGGCTCGGGTCGTGTACGTACTTCCGTAGTTGAGAGACGTGGAAGACGTTGTGTACACCTTCAAGCGCCGGCGGTAAGGCAATTTTATAGGCCACTGGGGCGACCCGCTCGAGTATTTCGAACGGCCCAACGAATCTCGGACTCAATTTTCCCTTCGCGCCGAACCGAGTAACTCCCCGTATGGGCGAGATATGGGTATACGACGAGATATGTACCATATGAGTGAAAAAATCCATGATGGATCGTGACCCACCACACCACTGCGACCCCACCTGTCGTGCTCTTTTAGACTTCGCGGACTTCTCCTTGTAGATTCCCTCCTCGAATCTCCTCTTCATTGCCGCCCAGTCGACGACAGAGATCCAACCCTGAATAGGCTCTCCCCGACGCTTGTGATCCTTTTGGTCGAGTATCGCATCCCTAATGAGCTTGCTGGCGACGCTGAAAAAAATAGACTCGACAGCAACGGCGCGGTGGGGAGGGAAGAAGTAAGTCCGCTAAAAAAATTTATAGTAGTACGTAAGTTATAACATAACATACTAAATGTTAAAAGAAAATAAAATTTTACGTACCGAGAAGTGCTTAAACCAGAAGGCTTTCTTGTCGGCCGGGACATCCCTCCAGTTGATCCAGGGCCCCCCGTAGTTCTGTCACGGGAATGTACCCAGCGACCGGTGTACGAAGGAGGGATAATACTTGTAAAATAAAAATTAAAATTTATTAACAAGTTTATAATAAATTTAAACAAATTAAATGCAACAATTTTACTTATCGCCTGGTTCGAGTACAGGCCCAAATCTTCAACCTCAAATCTTCCTCCGGGCGACACGGAGGATCTGTCTCAAATGGGAGCTGCAGCCTGCCCCCGCCCCTCCTGTCCCCTCGGCGTAGGCCTTGCCCTCGTCCTCGCCCTCGGCGTGGGCCTCGCCATCGCCATCGCCCTCGCCCTCGCCTTCGGCGTGGGCCTCGGCCTCGGCCTGCTCCTTAGTAGTGGGGTCGGCCTTTGGAATACTCGACGGTACTGGCTGTATAGAAGAAGAAGGCCCTAGCCTGGAACTGCTAGAGCCGGGTATGGAGACACTGCCGACGACTAGACCGCTAGTGTATACTGGAGTGCGGGGGTAAGGAGGAGTCGATAGGAGGAGTGGAAGATGGAGACTGTCGGCCTCGTCGACTCCTACCAGCACCGGAACCAAAGGATCCACGTCGAGCCATATCTGAAAAAATACAGAAGTAAACCATACTACATCTGAAAAAAAAACAAAAGTAAACCATACTACATCTGAAAAATAACAAAAGTAAACCATATTACATCTAAAAATTAAACATATTCAATCAACTTCTGAAAATTCATCTTGTTCCTCTTCCTCTTCCTCTTCCTCTTCTTTTTCCTCTTCACTTCTATCAACTTCATCTTCCTCTTCTGATACTTCTACATCTTCCAATTGATGAAACATGTCATGATAAACTTTCGTTGAGTCCAAATCTACAAAAAGAGGTAGTTCGTCTTCCTGATAAGCTATCTCGCCGACATTGAAGGTATTCCAAGCTTTAGTCTTACAGACTGCCCACCAATCTGATCTCCTGTCACGACCCGCACCCGCTTTTCGGATGCGAGCTCGTGAGCAAGCCAGCTACGTATCGAGCGGACTCCAGCCCAACTCGAATACGTAAACGCTGTCAAGGCCTAATCATGGTGAAGTAAATCTCTATCTCAATCCACAATGAGTATATAAACATGAATGGACACTATGGGTCGTGGTCTGCAGCCCACTAGCATATATGTCCGATAAGACTCCAAGAGTATAACAAAAGTCTCTAAACTGAATCAATAAGCAGAATATCTCATGATAAGGAATAAAAAGCATGAAAGGATAACAATGTACTATCACTAACAAATACCTGAGACATGTATCACAATCATCCACCATCCCGCTCTGCCACTAACTCCATATAATCGCTAAACCTGAAGAGATCATCAGGTCCTCAGAGGATATAGCAAGATACATATAAACATGCCTATCTAGCAGTTTAATCATGCATGATAATATATAAACAGGATATAACAAGGAACAACACTTAATCATGGCAAGAGACTATGACCACTGCTAACAAGTGACTAACGACAAGTGGCTACTGACAGGTGACTATGAACTGGGATACGAGAACAACTACACGTAACTGAACTGCTGGATGAACAAGCAAACACGATATCAATGGAATACCAAACCCTCGTCCCGAGTGGACTTGCAGGTTTGAACTAATCACTAACCCTCGTCCCGAGTGTGGACTCTCTGGTTAGTACTAACCCTCATCCCAAGTGTGGACTCTCTGGTTAGTTTACGGCAAGGCACCCTCGTCCCGAATGTGGACTCTCTGGTGCAAGTATAACTTCCTCGTCCCGAGTGTGGACTCTCTGATGTAAACACCCTCGTCCCGAGTGGACTCTCTGGTGCAAGTCAAGTCAACACTCTCGTCCCGAGTGTGGACTCTCTGGTGCAAATAATCGACATCCTCGTCCCGGGTGTGGACTCACGGATGTAAACAAATCAAGGCAAACACCCTCATCCTGAGTGGACTCTCTGGTGCCAAGGAAACAATAACAAGGATTTAGCAGTTCAATTACATATACTCGTTCTATGACACGACTCAAGCAAGGTACTGGTGAGACAAGGTACGACTCAGTCAAGACACAGTCAAGTCCAATATAACTACACTGTCAAGTCAAGCAAGACCATAAACTGCTGAACACGGTATGTAGAAACTAGATAAATCAAGTCAACTAGAAAGCTAATAAATCATATAAAATATATAACAAATAGAGTATCTAATGATAATACAATAATAACATGAAAACTATAAACATGGAATTAAACTGTAGAGGGAGGCAAGGTATCTTGCCTGTGGTCCTTGCACAAACCGTAGTCACAAGTCGAGGATGAGGGGATGCCGATCTAGGAGCTGTCAACCTATAACACACATCGCACTATGAACCGTGCACGAAAACTATAAATCAATTCTAATGTTCTAGTTCTAAATTCATGGAATAGTGGCTAGTTGGGTTATTAATCTAATAATAATTAATTCTGGAATAATTCACTTAAAACCTAATTTAACCTAATAATAATCTGAATATAATCTAAACATGCAAGTTTGGCCATCAAAAGTCGTGTTTCCAATTTTGGGAACCATGGCACGCAAATCGAGGCGTGTCATTGACTATTTAGTCAAATGCTATGAACTCTAGATTTTGAAAGTGCACCTTGGTAGATTTCAGCGCCACGAGTGCGCTAAAATTAATCGTGCCGTAAAATCACGCTTTGGTCAAAAGATATCGCCGTTATGGCTAATCGTGACCAAAACGGTGATCAACCGATCAATTCTGAGTTCAACAGAATAACTAAAATACTAGATGAACGAATTAATTTCTGGAAAAAATATATGTCGTAGAGCTCTGTGTCAGCTTTCCGAAACTTCAAACGTTTCGTGATTTCTGGTTCTCCCGAAATCTCGAAAACACTGAAACGTGTCAAGTTTCGGACAACCGACACTCTACGAATTTTCTAGAAATTTAGGAATAATATATACGAAAATAAATTACATATTCAGAAAGCTTCCTCGATACGAATCCAACAAAAAAACAGCGCACGAAAAGCACGTCGGAGTTGGCAGAAATCGCTTCGGGAATTCGAGATCTCTACTAGAACTCTCTCTCAAAAAGGCGGCTGGAATTTTATTAGGGTTTCGAATATAATATTATATATATAGGAGAGAGAGAGGCGGTTCAGCTTGGGCACCGACAGGTGGGCCCCCATGGGTGAATTATTGGGTAATTAATTATTTAATTCAAAAAATCATTTAAAAATTATTTTAAGTCCAAATAAATCAAAATAAATTACAGAAAAATCCAGAAAAATTCTAGAAAATTCTAGAAAATATTTCTAAGTGTCTAGAATCTAAATATAATATTTTTAAAACAAAATATCATCATGTGACCTCACAGTAAATTTTCAAAGCCTATAAAATATAATTTCTATAGGTTTTAATTATATAAAAATTCCCAAAAATTCTAAAAAATCCAGAAAAATTCTAAAATATTCTAGAAAATATTTCTAACCTCCTAGAACCTAAATAAAAATAGCTTGTCTCAAAATAGTCTCAAATGACCTTATAGTAATTCATGAAAGTTAATAAAATAAATATATCTTTAATAAATAAATATCTAAAAATGTCTAAAAATTATAGGAAAATATAATATAGTTATAGCATGCTTATAAACCCTATCTAGAGATCATATGACCACAAGATGGTCATAAATCACCTGTGGGCTTAATCATAACTCCTATGATCATAGAAAAATTAAATATAAACTAATCAAATAAAAAATAAAAAATATATCACAAAATTTCGGGAAGAGGAGTTACAAATCTACCCACCTTAAAAATAATTTCATTCTCGAAATTCTAATTCATAGCTATCCCTTAAAATTCAAAGTCTACTACTACCATAATCTCCTCAAAATAGTTTATTTCCTTTTCCTACCCATTTGTAATTATGAAACCTCGAGGAATTCTACCCAACTTTGGTCACGCTACTCCCTCAAAATACGATCACTAAAATTTTATAATCTTCTAACTACTGGCTAACAGTCCTCCCAATAGATATCTAGGGCATATGGCATCTATAATCTCTCATATCTATAAACAACCAAATATTCAATAGTCAAGCAATATTATACTATAATTTAAGAATTTCTAATGAATTCTAGACAGCACGATCGTTTGTCGCTCCAAAATAGGAAGGGACGAGAATCAATGATACGGGAAGGCAATGGAGAATAATCGAGAACAAATATAAAATTTTAAGGACGTAGAGAAGTTTCTAGGAGAATTTTTAAGGCAGTGTGGATTGAGATTTCTAAGGGTTAGTCATAGTCGCAGGCTCGTACCAGTACAGTTACGTAACCGGTACGATATGCTCTGATCTGCGTGGGCCACCAAAAAAACTTGTCACAACCCGCACCCGCTTTTCGGACGCGAGCTCGTGAGCAAGCCAGCTACGTATCGAGCGGACTCCAGCCCAACTCGAATACGTAAATGCTGTCAAGGCCTAATCATGGTGAAGTAAATCTCTATTTCAATCCACAATGAGTATATAAACATGACTGGACACTATAGGTCATGGTCTGCAGCCCACTAGCATATATGTCCGATAAGACTCCAAGAGTATAACAAGAGTCTCTAAACTGAATCAATAAGCAGAATATCTCATGATAAGGAATGAAAAGCACGAAAGGATAATAATGTACTATCACTAACAAATACCTGAGACATGTATCACAATCATCCACCATCCCGCTCTGCCACTAACTCCATACAATCGCTAAACCTGAAAAGATCATTAGGTCCTCAGAGGACATAGCAAGATACATATAAACATGTCTTTCTAGCAGTTTAATCATGCATGATAATATATAAACAGGATATAACAAGGAACGACACTTAATCATGGCAAGAGACTACGACCATACTTCTAACAAGTAACTAACGATAAGTGGCTACTAACAGGTGACTATGAACTGGGATACGAGAACAACTACACGTAACTGAACTGCTGGATGAACAAGCGAACACGATATCAATGGAATACCAAACCCTCGCCCCGAGTGGACTCGCAGGTTTGAAGTAATCACTAACCCTCGTCCCGAGTATGGACTCTCTGGTTAGTACTAACCCTCGTCCTGAGTGTGGACTCTCTGGTTAGTTTACGGCAAGGCACCCTCGTCCCGAGTGTAGACTCTCTGGTGCAAGTATAACATCCTCGTCCCGAGTGTGGACTCTCTGATGTAAATACCCTCGTCCCGAGTGGACTCTCTGGTACAAGTCAAGTCAACACCCTCGTCCCGAGTGTGGACTCTCTAGTACAAATAATCGACATCCTCGCCCCGAGTGTGGACTCACGGATGTAAACAGATCAAGGCAAACACCCTCGTCCCGAGTGGACTCTCTGGTGCCAAGGAAACAATAACAAGGATTTAGCAGTTCAATTACACGTACTCATTCTATGACACGACTCAAGCAAGGTACTGGTGAGACAAGGTACGACTCAGTCAAGACATAATCAAGTCCAGTATAACTTTACTGTCAAGTCAAGCAAGACCATAAACTGGTGAACACGGTATGTAGAAACTAGAAAAATCAAGTCAACTAGAAAGCTAATAAATCTTATAAAATCTATAACAAATAGAGTATCTAATGATAATACAAAATGATGTGAAGTCTTTGGTTTGTACTTATGAGGATACACCATGTTGTCCCACTCAGGGGGATATGGTTACCGAATCCCCAGTTTTTGAAGTGATTCTCGCTTGTCTTTAGCTTCGAAGCTAACGTACAACTCTCTGAAAGCCTGATGTATGTTGTCTGACATTGGCAAGCCAGATATCGACGAGCCAAATGACTGTGGAAGTGCATAGTTCTCAGTCGGGGGAGGCACTTGCAAAGGTGTATTAGATTTACCGTTTTTCCTTGGATCTAGATTTGCTAGAGTAGGGGCACGTGGTAGAATTCTATCCTTAAGTTCGAAGACCACCTGAATTAAGGCTGGCATGGACTAAGTCAACGAACGCAGGCTTGTCTCCAGGGCCTCTATACATTATTGGTGGTTTGAACCCTCGTTGCTTCTCGCGTTGTCACCTCCGGTCATGTATACCGACATCAGATAGTGGAAGTTGAAGGCATAGTGGATCCTTCACTTTCGGGCTCAAACCCTTGTGTTTCACCACCTTGAGGAAAGACGGGCAAGTTGAGGTCATCTTCTGATTTGAAGTAGTTGCTACCCCCAGCTTGTTGATAACTTGCACCCCTAGAGGCATTTGTATCAGTCCTGTACACACCTTCGTCTGGTCGAAATGACGGGTTATCCTATAAATATGGAATTAAACTGTAGAGGGGGGCAAGGTATCTTGTATGTGGTTCTTGCACAAACCGTAGTCACAAGTCGAGGATGAGGGATGCCGATCTAGGAGCTGTCAACCTATAACATATATCGCACCATGAACTGTGCACGAAAACTAAAAATCAATTCTAATATTCTAGTTCTAAATTCATGGAATAGTGGCTAGTTTGGTTATTAATCTAATAATAATTAATTTTGGAATAATTCACTTAAAAACCTAATTTAACCTAATAATAATCTGAATATAATCTAAACATGCAAGTTTGGCCATCAAAAGTCGTGTTTTCAATTTTGGGAACCATGGCACACAAATCGAGGCGTGCTGTTGACTATTTAGTCAAACGCTGTGAACTCTAGATTTTGAAAGTGCACCTTGGTAGATTTCAGTGCCACGAGTGTGTTGGAATCAATTGTGCCATAAAATCATGCTTTGGTCAAAAGATATCGTCGTTATGGCTAATCGTGACCAAAACGGTGATCAACCGATTAATTCTGAGTTCAACAGAATAACTAAAATACTAAATGAACGAATTAATTTTTGAAAAAAATATATATCGTAGAGCTCTGTGTTAGATTTCCGAAACTTCAAACGGTTCATGATTTCCATTTCTGGTTCTCCCGAAATCTCGAAAACACCGAAACGTGTCAAGTTTCGGACAACCGACACTCTGCGAATTTTCCAAAAATTTAGGAATAATATATATGAAAATAAATTACATATTCAGAAAGGTTACCTCGATACGAATTCAATAAAAAAATGGCGCGTAAAAAGCACGTCTGAGTTGGCGGGAATCACTTTGGGAAGTCGAGATCTCTACTAGAACTCTCTCTCAAGAAGGCGGCTGGAATTTTATTAGGGTTTCGAATATAATAGTATATATATAGGAGAGAGAGAGAGGCGGTTCAGCCTGGGCGCCGACAGGTGGGCCCCCCTGGATGAATTATTGGATAATTAATTATTTAATTCAGAAAATTATTTAAAAATCATTTTAAGTCCAAATAAATCAAAATAAATTACAGAAAAATCTAGAAAAATTTTAGAAAATTCTAGAAAATATTTCTAAGTGTGTAGAATCTAAATATAATATTTTTTACACAAAATATCATCATGTGACCTCACAGTAAATTTCCAAAGCCTATAAAATATAATTTCTATAGGTTTTAATTATATAAAAATTCTCAAAAATTCTAAAAAATCTAGAAAAATTCTAAAATATTCTAGAAAATATTTCTAACCTCCTAGAACCTAAATAAAAATAAATTGTCTCAAAATAGTCTCAAATGACCTTATAATAATTCATGAAAGTCAATAAAATAATTATATCTTTAATAAATAAATATCTAAAAATATCTAAAAATCATAGGAAAATATAATATAGTTATAGCATGCTTATAAACCCTATCTAGAGATCATGTGACCACAAGATGGTCATAAATCACCTGTGGGCTTAGTCACAACTCCTATGATCATAGAAAAATTAAATGTAAACTAATCAAATAAAAAATAAAAAATATATCACAAAATTTCGGAAAGAGGAGTTACATCTCCCGGCTCCTTGTTTTGGATAACTGGTAAAGTAAACTAGCTGAGCCTGGCTTGCTAGAACAAACGGCTCATAAGCTTGATATCGACGGCGATAATTTATGTCAACAAGACCATGTTTGTCAACTCTCCAACCTCGACCTTGGATCGGATCGAACCAGTCACATCTGAACAAGACGATCTTACAAGGTTCTATAGCATAATTGTATGTCAGTTCCACAATCTCCCGTAAGACGCCAAAGAAGTCATTGCCTGGGTCGACATCTTTGTAGTTTGAAGATTTTATGCACAAACAACTATTCTTCGTAGAATCCAAATCCAAGGAGTCGTCTCTTATTCGAGCATTTGTTGACTTGAACCTGAAGCCATTTACGTAGTAACTTGGCCAAGTCTTCACTTGATAAATTGGTCCCTTGGCTAGAGTTTTAATATACTCATTCTCAAGGATTGCCTCCGGATGATCAACCTAAATACCAAATAAACGATGCTAACTTAATTATTCTGTGCAAGTATATACGTACAGAAAAAAGTAAATTATGAAGATATCAGTACATATGCTCTCAACCAAAAAGGAAAATGAAGTCTCATTTGTTGTTCTACTTTCTCCTCGGTTGCGTACGGATTGTTGGACGTTACCTCATCCTTAAACATGCTGAAAAGTAACGAAGCATAGGTATATTAGTTATATTGAGAAGCAACGAAGCACGCGAAATAATTTTACTTACCCCTCTAGCTTGTCCACTTCTTCCTCGTCGCAGTTGAGCAATACATATAACATTACAGCGCTAACCTTGTCGTCATTTAGATATCTTTTTTTATTTTACCAGATGGTTTTCCGTATGCAGTAAATACTTTCAGCTTTGCCTCATTACCAATTTCATAGCCGTCGTCATTTCTGGGAGCTCTTGTTCTGTTTGTAGCAATATGAGGCTGAAAATACATGAAACAGAAGTTTGAAATCTCCTCAAGGACATATGCTTCACAAATAGAACCCTCCACCTGTGCCTTATTTTTTACCTTCCTCTTGAGGTAGTTCAACTGTCGCTCGAACGGGTACATCCAACGATAACCGACAGGTCCAGCAACAAGAGCTTCATGGATAAGATGAATCGGCAAATGCTCCATTGAGTCAAAGAATACAGGAGGAAAAACTCTCTCAAGTTTGTAAAGTGTTACCACAATGACCTTCTCTTGCTTCTCTAAACGATCGACGAGCAACTTGCAAGAACAAAAATCTCTGAAGAATATGCTAAGCTCTGTTAATGGATCCCAGACTACCGACGATAATAATTCCCGAAATGCAACAGGAATTAACCTCTCCATGAATATGTGGCAATCGTGGCTCTTCATTCCGGTCAGTTTACACTCCTTTATGTCGACACATCCTCTTAGATTGGAGACGTATTCGACCGAAAATTTCAAGTCCTGGATCCATCTACAAAGTCTCACTTTATCCTCCTTGTCCAGCGAGTAGATTGCCTTAGACCGCAAAAGCTTTTCCTTCCCGTTGTCTATCATGTGAAATGTAGGGCATCTGCATATTTCGGCTAAGTCCAATCTAGCCTTCTGATTGTCTTTTGTCTTTTCCTTGACGTCCATTACAATATTAATTATGTTATCAAACACGTTCTTCTCGATATGCATGACGTCAAGGTTATGTCTAATCAGATTTGTGCTCCAATATGGCAGATCCCAGAATATACTCCTTTTGGTCCAGTTATGATCTTCGCCAAATCTCTCGCAACGGCTGCTCGTTGTAGGATCTTCAATAGAACTTGGGATTTCTTTTACTTGCTCCTATGTGTCCTCTCCGGACCACATTGGCGGTGGATCGCCCTTCTCCATAGCTCCGGCATGGAAAGCAGTTCTGTTCCTACGGTACGGATGGTCTTTCGCCAAGAACTGTCGGTGACAATCAAAGAAGCATGGCTTTCCTCCATGTCTTAAACGAAAAGCCTTAGTGCGGTCCATACAATACGGACATGAAAGCCGACCATGAGTGCTCCATCCAGATAACATTCTATAAACCGGAAAGTCGTTGATTGTCCATATTAGTGTTGCCCACATCTGAAAATTCTATTTTTTTGAAACAACATACGTGTACGCCCCTGTTTCCCATAGCTGCTTCAGCTCATTTATCAACGACTGTATGTACACGTTGATATTCCTCTTCGGGTTGTTCGGACCAGGAATGATAATAGTTAAGAACATGTAAGGTGTCTTCATGCACATCCAAGGCGGTAGGTTGTACGGAGTGAGGATTACCGGCCAGCATGAATATTGGGAGCCTGAAAGACCAAATGGGATGAAACCATCAGAGCAGAGCCCCAACCTTACATTACACGCATAAGAAGTGAAATTAGGATATGCTCGATCGAAGTGCTTCCACGCTTCTCCATCAGATGGGTGATCCAACACTCCTTCGGTCTGTTGTCGCTTGTGCCAACTCATATTTTCGGCAGTCTTTTTCACCATGAATAACCTCTGCAACCGCGGCGTCAACGGCAAGTAGTACATTGAAGCAGTCGATCTTCTAGACTTACCTGCAGCAGTTGGCTTGTAGCGATCAGCACTATAGAATCCGTACACTTCTGCATC
Source organism: Iris pallida (assembly GCA_029216955.1). Taxonomy (NCBI): domain Eukaryota; kingdom Viridiplantae; phylum Streptophyta; class Magnoliopsida; order Asparagales; family Iridaceae; genus Iris; species Iris pallida. The sequence continues at coordinate 24,818,406 of JANAVB010016197.1, read as the reverse complement.
CTTATGATCTTTGTAGTAAAGCATGCATCCGTTCTGACATCAATCGATCTTGTCGTATCCTATCCAGAGGGATCTCACCATCCTCTTAGAGCGGTAGAAGTCTTTTGGTAACTTGGCACCCTCCGGCAAGATATCTGTAATCAACTCGAGCACTCTATTGTAGCATTATTGCGACATGTTAAAGTCAGACTTTATGCTCAAGAGCCGAGTGATCACCTCCAACAGTGAATGGTCCTCACAGCCAGGGTACAAAGGAGTCCTTGCATTCTCCAGCAACTCTATGAACTTCGCGACATCGGCATTCAGTGCCTCCTCAGCTGCGTCACGATTGTATGGATCGAAACTAGGGCCCGCAGCGTCGAAGACCATATTCACGTACTCGTTGTCGACACTAGTTCGGTTGTGGACATTCATATAAGGCTCCACATAAGGCTCAACATAAGGCTCCACATAAGGCTCCGCTTGGAATGCTAAAGGTACAAGCTCTCCGTGTGCGGTCCATTAGTAGTAATTCGAAAGGAAACCCTTTGTGTATAAATGATACGTCACATCCAATTCTGGTTGAAACTTCATGTTTCGACATTTTGCACACGGACACTTAATGTCCATGCTGTCCATGGATTGAGAAAATGCCTTCGCAAATTGGAGGAATTGTTCTACTCCGACGATGTATTCATCTCGCACACCGCACCTGTCATCTCGAATACGGTTGTACATCCACGAACGGTCTAGCAGATACATGGATATAGCCATTTCTAGATATCTGCAAATATGAATAAACTTCAAAACTGAAACGAATATACTACATACTACATACATTCATATATATTGTGAGCCCCCTCGGGGCCCCACCCCGAGCAGCAGACCCCCCAACCCTACGAGCAGCAAGAAGGTCCTAACCCGACGTACGGCTGTGACTCGGGACCATTCCTATGAGTATCGGGATCAAGGAAAATAGACGACGGTATTAACCAGCCAACAAAACTACTTGTTACAAATATCAGCACTATCGGTGGTTTCGAATCGGAGTATCAGATTTTTCGGTGTCGAAAAATAAATAATTATTACTAAATTATCATATTTTTTGGCACTATCGGTGCCCCTGACCCGAACCCTAACCCTAACCCTCCCCTCCCTCCAGCCCCCCTCCTCACCTCCAGCCGCCCTCACCCCCCCCCCCACACACACACCCACCCCTAACCCGAACCCTAACCCTCCCCTCCCCCTATTCCCCCCTCCTCACCCCCAGCCGCCCTGACCCCCCCTGTCCTACCCCCCCAGCCACCCCCCACTCACCACCCAACCACCCGCATCCCCCCTGCCCCTCAACCCCCCCCCCCCAATCGGACCATTCCTCACCCCCCAACCACCCGCACCCCCCCTCTTGCCCCTCCCCCCGAGCCACCCGCACCCCTCCCAACCACAAACAACCAAAATATAGAGAGAGGGGGGAGTCACGTACAGGAGAGGGAGGAGAGTCGCCGGAGAGAGTGAGAGCGCCAGAGAGAGTGAAAGCGCCGAAGGAGGGAAGGAGAGAGAGTGAGAGAGTAAAATGGGAGGAAATGAATCGTGGGGGGAATTTAATTAGAATTTAGCGACGTTCAGACTAACGTCGCTAAAATAGTCGCTATTAGCGACGTCATAGCGACGTTTCGCGACGACTAGCTCATGAAACTAATATACGTCATTGTCACGTCGTTATTTTCGTCGTTAGTAGTGACTATTAGCGACGTTTCACTTAAACGTCGCTAATGTGCACAATTTAGCGACGTTATACGAACGTCGCTAAATTTATGTTGCTAATGGAACAGATTTTAGCAGTGGGTCCCGTACAGAACTGGTTCACCTTTTTGATCTAAAACAAGTGAGCCATCAGGTTTAGTTTCATTAAGAAGAATAAAAAAAATTTTGCCATTTTAAAAAAGACAAATAAAAATATAGAAAGGATTATAAAGATGAGGATACCGGAAGAAGAAAAAAATTAGTTTTTTCGCAAAAAAAACTAGAGAGATGGAGGAAAGAAAACTATTTCGTAAATGTAAATTAAAAAAATAAACAATTAGAAAGAGGAAGTCGTAGATCACCGAAATTGCTTGATCGGGAAGTCGTAGATCGTCGGAATTTAGAGCACAACTTTCTTGAAACCTTCTTATGATTTTTATTTTTTATTTTTTGAGAAGGATTGAATTGTTTGTGTTTGAAATATATGTTTCATGGCAAATTTATAGAATTTTTAGAAGCCAAATGACCCCCATACCCTCAAAATAGAGTTATTGTAGAGGATTTTTGGTCATTTTGGTCAAAAAGACCAAAATATCCCCTATAACGGTCATAAAACGGTCACAAAATAGGGGTATTTTGGTAAAAGGGGCCTAATGATTCAAAGAAAAAAAAAGATCCAAAATTCGGTTCAACCGGCCGGACCGGGCCGGGCTTGAGCTCGGGCAGGCTTAACCGGGCCGGGCTGACCTGGGCCTAACGTTGGTATTAAAAAAAAATTCAAACCGGTCCGGGCCGGGCCGGACTTGGGCTCGGGCGGGTGAACCCAGCCCGGACCGGAATTATATATGGGCGGGCTCAGGCCGGGCTAGGATCGGGCTTGGACGGACCGGGCCGACTGCGGGCTCGGACTGGTCCAGACTTGAACCGGCCCATGTTACACCATGATCTCGATCCGGACTTGTTTTGCTTAATGCTCTCTTCCTCTAAAAAGATGTGGATTAAAAGTGAAGGAATAAGAATCAAACGACGACTCTATAGAATTTTGATGTTGTAGCAATAACTTTTATATCAAATTATAGTAACTCGGATTGAATATTTCGTTTCGTACATATTTTAAGCGGATTATGAAAATTATGCACATGATTCTAGTTTTATTCTATAAAATGAACATTCAACCTAAGTGTGTCGAACAACTCTGTAGCAAATACACGGGATGAACATCGTTTGGAGATGGACAACCATTTGCAACCGTTTGGAAATTTTTTGGACTCACTAATGATGTATGTTTTTTCTTCTTCTATCTTTTTTGACATAAAATATAAATTTATAGAAATAGAGTCCATTTTTTTCCTCCACCAAAACTTGGGTGGATGTTCACTTTTCCACATAAGGATTGTCACGTGTCAAATTAATAGTCAAAACTAGTGTGAATGTTCATCAAATCACTCCAAAAGTGTTTTTACGTTGGATAAAAATGACATCTGGTAACAATTGAGTAAAAAAGTGAACACCCATCTGTTTGCCATGAAATATAAAAGAGCAGAACAATTATCGGAGGACTGGACCTTTACTTCACGTTACAAACTCGCTTGTACAAAGAAAGCCTAGGGACGAAAACCTAGGTACAGCAGACTAAGTACAATTGTTTATTTTAGATTCTGGGGGGTGACGATAGAGGCTCGGGAAAGCGATGGCCGCTCTGCCTTACTCCTTGGACGATCGGTATGCAGCCTTGGCTCGGGGAAGATCTGCTTGGCGTTGACGAAGAAATGCCCTTCTTGCTCTCTTCGTGTTGCTCTTCTGGCTTCTCTCTCTCTGTGTGTATTTTCTCTTTGATTATTAGGGGGGAAGCTCTCTGTCTATATCTTTGCAAGGGAATGGCACCTTGCTATTTATAAGAGTGGGGGCATCATTAGGGTTTGGATAATTGCACATTCTCAAAGTGGCGGCGGCCTGATGATTAATCAATCTGAACCATTAGTCTTAAGTGTGAAGGATCTGGGCCATTAATGTGGATAGTATTGAATCATGTGAATGATTAATGCTGATTGCTTTAAATCTTCATGATTGGTTGTGTCAAGCTTGGATCTCTCACCACGTGTCCCATTGGCTTGATCATGAATGATATGACCTGATCTCATTAATTATGAGGATAACGTTAAATATGGTTATTGGGATCTGGTAAATCTCTGATTGATTTAATACCACGCATCCCATAATCACCCTGCTACCAGCTGTCAAGTCATGGGGGCAATTAAATCTCTGCCACGTGTCTTAACGGTGGACCCTGCCAGTGCCGCATGATATCCATGAACCGTATAAGACAGCATCTCAGCGAGCCGCATAGGTATAGTACTTGCGAGCCACATGGGATGGTTTTATGGTGAGCCGCATGAAGATGATTCCTGCCAGCCGCATGAAGCTGTTCTTCGATTGAGCCGCATAGGAGTCTGCCATGTGGCAATCTCGGATCGTATCAAAGATTTTCTTCTGTTTCCGAAGAGTCTTTCATTATGATAGGACCATCATGGCACTTTATGTCAGAGCCGTCAGCTGTAAAATCATGGCAGAGCATTAAATAAGGCCATTACTCGATGGCCAGCTGTGTGAAGGGATCCCATGGGGACACGTGGTGTTGATCGAGCCGCATATCTCTGTTGGTCGTTTGTGAGCCGCATGTACTTTCGAGCCGCATGAGGCGGGAAGACTCTTTGAACCGCATGGGACTGTCCCTATGTAAGCCGCATGGATTCTCCTGCCCCGAGCCGCATAAGACTGAGAGTCTCTCTGAACTGCATGGGACTGCCCCTGTATGAGCCGCATGGGGTTCTCCTGCTCCGAGCCGCATAGACCATTATTCTGATATTTTCCATGCTTCTACAAGACCCCCTTCAAAGTTTTCAATTTGCAAAATTGAAATACTTTGAATAAAAAGCATGGCCTTTGCTAACCGCATAGTTGGTTCAGCCGCATGGATTTATCTGGCCGCATGAGCTGTTAGGCCGCATAGACTTTTTTTGCCGCGTGTCCCAACCACGTGTACAAATCGTCCGTATTAAATGCCCCTGATTCGTTTTTTTGAATTAATGCCGCCTTTTGGGAGAGGATCCCAAGGGTCAGTTTTGCTTTGACCGAAGCGTTTTGCCTTTATTCTTTTAGGCGGCGTGTGGATCGAGGTGTTTGTTGATTTACGAGCCTCCTTCGCCTATAAATAAGAGTAATTTATTCTTTGAGGGTTTCTTTACCTTCTCTCTTTGCTCGAAACTCCTTGTTGCCGACTTCCTCTTCGTCTTCTCCCATCAACGATCGACAATGGCTTCCAAGAAGGCTGCTGCGTCGAGGGCTGCGAAGGGCAAGGCGGTCGCTTCTGCGGCGACTGCGACGACGAACATGGTCACTCCTCCACCGGCCGCTGTTCCCTCTGTCCATCCCGACGTTCACCCGCCTATTGCTGGTAAGGGGGTCGCCTGAAAACCCAAACGGCTGCCATGGCTCTGTTGCATATTTTATGCACAAGTCGTATGTACGAGACTCATCGATGTGACCGCATAAGCATTTCGCCCTATGGGGACGCATGAGCTTTGTCATACTCGATCTGAGCCGCATGTATATTTTTGATTTGGGCCGCATAAGCGTCGCATAAGCTCGCTTGTTTGTATCCGCATCAGCTCATATGAGTCTGGCTCAAAGGCGTGCTTAACCTGAACTGCATGAGTCTATCTGTTCAGGGCCGCATGGGTCTGTGTGATCTTTGAGCCGCATGGTCTCACCTGAATCTGAGCCGCATGAGGCTATGATTAAACAGAGCCGCATGGACTTATCTTTTTCTGAGCCGCATGAGGCTATGATGAACAGAACCGCATGGACTTATCTGTTTCTGAGCCGCATAAGGCTGTGTTGGTCCGAGCCGTATAGACTCAAATGATCTTTCTGATGCTTCTTGTTTCGACTATCTTCTAATCTTTTTTTCTTTTGTCTTTCCTCAGTGACTCTGCCAGTAAATCTTGCGGGGGAACTTCTGGTCGGTTTGAATCAACTTGCTATGGATGTGCGACGGGACGATTTAGTTCGTCAAGTGTCAGAGAAGCTCCTTATTAATGAGCCTTTGGAGCAAATAAATGCTATCCGGATTCAATCTTTCTAATTCCTTAGTGATATGATGAGCTCCGGGAAGCTTAATGGGGAGCATCTGAGGCCGGTCTTCCTCTTTGGGGATGCGTTGATCATAGAAAACTCTCGAGTGCTGGATGTTTCCGAGAGTTGGGATTTTAACCTGGACGGGATGCCGATTCATATCCCCATTATGAAGCGTCATTTCCCTTTTGTGTGGTTCAACATGATCGTTTTGGACAGGCAAATGACAGACCCGCTCACTCCAACCAGACAGGGGATGTTCGTGGGTAAAATTCGTTATAATAAAACTACTGGGTTAGTACGCGCGATCAAGGATCCAGCCAGTCGATCTGTGATGGGGTTAGCTCCGGGTACCTTCATCAACACCCCCGGTCCCAACTTCTTATTTTCTCAGGCTGATACCTTCCTGAGCCAGCTCACTCAAAAAGGGTCCTACCCTGTCGGTAGATTGGCACTGGTGGGCTGGCTACACTCCATCCCTCCGTGGGCTAAACTGACCTCGTGGATTCTGCAGAAATACGAGGCATTTTTGCGAGAAGTCAATCTTTATGATGCTATTCTGGGTACCAGCCACGGATTGCCCATTAATAAACCGTTGTTTATGGCCCTTCTGGAGATGTATAACCATCGGACATAAACTTTCTTCACACCTGTAGGGGAGATGGGGCTCGCTCTCCATGAAATGTATGATGTTTCCCAGCTTCCCTGGGGAGACGAGCCCTTCGAAGCATACACTCCAACGAACAAGGAGTTCCAGGATCTAGATCGACGATTCCCAGGCTTCGTTGCTGTGTACCAAGAACTGTTATGTCACCATAGTACCTGTCACCGAACGGCTATCCAGAAAAATGATAGCTCGGAAGGAGATACTCTCCACACCAAATCCTGGGTCTCTTATCTTTTTAAATTCAGCGCTGCTGGCCGAGTTACTTCCCGAGGTCGTCAAACTCCTGAGGAAGTAGAAAGCTTGGTGTCGACTGCTAGGAGGTCGAAATCTAAGGGTGACAAGTTTAGGAGCCAGAGAGACTCCTTCAGCTATTTTTATTATGGTACTCGGCGGCTGTCGGAGAAGGCACTCTTGGCAGGCTTCTTAATGGTGTGGCTACACAATTGTGTGGTCTCAGGAGGGGCGGGTGCTATCGAGAGGATCAGCCGTCACTTTATTCTTCCTGCCGTGAAGTTGGCCTTTGGGGTCAGGCTGGCTCTTCTTCCTGCTATGGTGTGCAGCATTCATCATGGTCTCCGTGCCTTCTCGTCCAAAGTCATTGCTCGTGACGTGGTGATGGACTTTGAACGTATAGAGCTGCTTTATCATTACCTGCTGGGATGGCTGTTGTTGCATTATCAGTCTTTGATGAGGCCTGGGACGGGAGACGACGTTACGGACGATGACGCTTTTCTTTTCAGGTATCACCATCAGTCTTGGGAATATAGTACCATGCCGGTGTGTCGGAGGATGCTGGCGAGGGTGGACGGATATGGTTTCTTTGTGTCCGTTCCCCGTTTTACCGACCAGGAAGTGAGGAGTATTCATGTTGATGGCGTTGGATCTCCTCATTTCTTACCTGAGAAGATGCATTTCTGGTTGCGTAACATTCGCCCGGCGTATTTAGTTTATCGCTATAGGAACACTGTGTATCTGGAGCCCTACTTGCCCAGTAGGTTTGCTCGTCAATTCGGGTACAGTCAACTATTCCTTGGGCGTCCCAGTTCCTGCCTGGGATTTGAGGGTAACATTCTTGATGGTATTAGGGCATGGAGCTACTACGACACTTGTCATACTCGGACTAGTTTCTCAGTTCCTGCGGCAAATGTGATGGAGAAAATCTTGCATATGGCGGCCTTATACCATGTTATGGCCAACCAGCCTCCTATCGATTTTGACCCGAGGACTAGCTTCATCGTGGGCACCCGTTTGGCGGAGAAGGCTACGGTGTCGAGGGCAAAGAAGAAAGGGGCGAATAGGGTTCCCACGCCCGATTCTGAGTCCTTTGACATAATTGAGGAAAACGACGAGCGGGACGATGAGGATTCTCTCTCTTCTGGTGGCGAAGCAGCGGCGGATCAGCCGCCCATCATGGCAGATGAGATAATGACGGATCAACCATCGGTTGTATTAGATGAGGTGGTAGATCAGTTGCCACCTGTATCGGAGGTGGTAAGGGTAGAACCACCGCCTGCCGTGCCTGGCCCCTCACGTAAGCGAGGCAGGCGTAAATCTACTAGCGGGGGAGTAGCCTTTTCCGTGAAGAGAGCTGCGGTAGGACCTCGTAGACTACTTATTACGGAGAGGGGTGAAGATGCAGACGATGTTCCGGAGGTAAGATCAAGTCGGAGCCATCTCCTTGTTGTGGTTTTCTTTCTCTTAGGATATGACTTAATCATTTTTCTTTGTAGGTGTCTGATGAACCGGCCTCTCATGAACCGTCTGCCGCCCCTGAGGTTGATCCGGCCCTTGCTGCTTTGATTAGTGGCATGTGCTCCGCGATCCTTTCAGCGGGGGCTCTCCCAGCGGCGGCTGAGGACTCCCAAGTTGCTGAGGCCCCAGTCCGGGATGATGAAGGTTCCCTCGGGCCTGTCTCCGAGGTTGCTGAATTTCTGTAAGGCGACACCGATCTCGTCGCATCCCCTCCCGAGGGTGCCGGGGCGGAGGAGCCTATCATATTCAACTCGGAGGTTGCTGGTGAAGAGGCTACGGTGGCTGTAGGCGAACCTCAGCCTCCACACTCTTCTGCTGGTAAGATAAGTCAAATATTGACTAGTGTGGGGGCTTATTTGCTCTATCAACATATCCTTCGGGTCAAAACGATTCATGGTTGTCTTGGCCCTACAGGTCCTGACCCTTTACTTCCTACCGCGGATGTTCTTGGGGAAGGCTCGGCCTACCATAATTTGGGGAAAAGGAGTATTTTCTCTCCTTTGCCGTCTCATGTCGAGGGGCCTCCCGCCAGCTCCGGGCAGATGGGAATGGAGCTGGCGATGGTCTTCGCCTCATCCTCTGCTGCTTGTACGGCTCCAGAGATTGACCTCTCGACCCTGTCGAGCATTCAAGTTTTGCGGGCTGCTGAAGAGGAGTTGGCCGCTGTTCATGCGTCCTTCCGTACGAAGTTTGTTTCTCTTGTGGCAGGGGCGGCAGATTCTGTTACGTCTTCTTCCGTGTTGCCAGCTACACTCCGTTGACGCCGGCTTCTTCGGAGGCTCTGGACGAGGTGACGCAGGATGTGGTCGACAGCTTCTATCGCCACTTAAAGAGGGGCGTAGATGCTGCTGTAGAACGGGGGACCCCTTTTACTCTGTCTCTGTGGTGCGCTCGGGGTCAGGTTGCAACTTTGAAGTCTCTTCCTGGCGGGGTAGGGTTGGCTGCACTCCTGGAGCCTAAGTTGGCAGAGGCTGATCAGCTTGTGACCCAATTGCTGGCGATACGGCAGGCTGGCTTGCCAGCTGCGATTGAACGGGAGCGGGACTTCCTCATTGCTACTCGGGATAGGATCAAGCTCGCTCGAGATACTGCCGGGCCAGTTGTGCAGGGGGACCTTGACAAGTTTTCCTCTTCGTATGACAGACTGGGTCGTCAAAATCAGGTTTATCGGGATCAGGAAGAGTCTGCTTCTCATGGAATAGCTGACACGAAGGAGCGGATTCTCACACTCCAGAGGGAGTTGACCTTCTTAGAGTCAGAGCTGGAGGCTGCTCGTGTGGAACAGGAGTCGATCGCTCGGGAGGCCGAGAGGGTTTCCCGATCTTCTGTCAACCTGGAGCGGGCTTTCAAGAAATTCGAGGACAACTGACAAGCTCATGCTCATCTGGAGGATGCGGCGGTGCTGAGCCAAGAGACGGAGTGTCGAGCTAAACAGAGGCTTGAGCGGTCGGTTGCCTTGCTGACGGACCGTCTCATGGCGTTATGTGCCCCGGAGCAGTGATCAGCCTTCTGTCTTCTTTTGCTGTCTCTTTTTTTTTCTTTTTTGTCTTCATTTTGTAAGGGATGAGATCCCAAATGATGTAGCACTTTGAATTTTGAGTAAATGAGCATGTTTCAACTCATCTTCTCTTTCTTGTACTTGTGGTGTTCGTGGATTTGGATCTGCTGGGGGTTATTTGTGGACCTGTCACCCTGGGCGTACCTTGGTTTTAGGTATGAGTAACAAGTTTTGGAGAGGAATACCTAGAACAACTTCGCGATAAGACAGTTATAGAAGTTTTTGGTATTCAGGAGAACGCCAAGGAGCACCTGGGCTCCTAGGCATGATAGGAAAGGGATGGGCGTGTACTGGAGATCCAGTACAACGTCTGTGGTCGACTGAGGACATTTGTGGTCAACAGAGGACATTTGTGGTCAACAGAGGACGTTTGTGGTCAACAGAGGACATTTGTGGTCAGCAGAGGACATTTATGGTCAACAGAGGACGTTTATGGTCAACAGAGGACATTTGTGGTCAACAGAGGACATTTGTGGTCAACAGAGGACATTTGTGGACCTATTATCCTTGTCGTACTCCGGTTGTGGGTACAGATAATAGGTTGAAAGGGAACCGACATACTTACTCAGAGGTAATGGGGACATGGCAAGCATGAAGGTTTCTTCGACGGAGCCTTCCCACTCAGAGGTAATGAGGACATGGCAGGAGTGGGCTCAATGAAGAGGGGGTACATAGAACGACTCAGAGGTAGGAGGACGTGGAAGTTCTATGCGAGGGGGCGGTTTGTTTTTGGTGGAAATGAAAACGACTCAGAGGTAATGGGGACATGGCCGTTGCAAAAATTTGTGGATCGATTACCCTTTTTGTGCACTGGAAGTGCGGGTAGTGGATCATGAGGAAGGATCTCTTCCAAAAAGGAAAGTTTAGAGGTATGATCATACATAACTCGCTATCTGAAAGAGTGATCGAAATGTGAGTTCAGAGGCACCAGCGGGTATATGACTCGATAATTTGGAACATTGTGAAAGTGTGAGTTCAGCGGTACCAGCGGGTACATGACTCAATGATTTGGAGAGAATATCGTTTAGATATAATAATTCTTCAGGAACTTGCCATTGACGGGCAACATGAGAAAGTCCTCGTGTGAGCAGCCACATACTTGGCCAGCTCCGACTCTTCTTCGGCCATCCCCTATGTAAATACAGACTGAGAGGATGACTTGGGCAGCTTGATCGTCAAAGGTTCAGCTGGTGGAGCAGAGAGTGGAGTTGTTGGCAAACTAGCGACCCCCAGCTTGGTACTCGATACTGGGCGGGGAGTGGTTGGTTCGCTAGAAGTCCCAGACCTTGCATCGGGGTGACGACTCTTCTTAGGAAGGCGTATCATCATTGGCTTGTCGGCGGGATTAAGCTTCTCCGTTTGCGGCTGGCCGACTCTCGGCAGCCTGATTGTCAGTGGCTCCGTTGTGGGTCTTGGCACTTGGCCAGACCTTGGCAGCCGGATTATCATCTGCTCTTCTTGCGCCGAGAGGCTAATTGCGTTCTTAAGCAGAGTGGCTGTAAGGGGTGCGGACTTGCCAGGTTTACGAGCTTGGAGGTGGATCGTCAGAGGTTCTTCTGATCCTGAGGCCGTCTCAGTCTGAGCTTGTACATCTTCGTCCAGGTGCCTCTTCGACTTTTCGTACAGGCAGGAGTCTGAGTAATAGGATTCGACCCCTTTGAAGGGATCGATGTCGGCAAATTCTGTCCTTACGAAGCCGTGTTTGTCGACGTACTTGAAGCACTGATGCAGCGTGGAAGGCACGATCATGTAATCGTGTATCCAAGGGCACCCCAAGAGGATGTTGTACAAAGTGTCCGCATCTATGACGTAACAGGTCACTTCTGACTGGAGATCGCCAATTTGGCACTTCAAGCGAATCTTTCCAATCGGGTAGCTCCTGCCCGAATTGAAACCGCTGATGGCTGTGCTTGTTGGCGTCAGGCGATGCATCAGAATGCGAAGATGATGTAACAGACCCTTCGGGATGATGCTTATGGAAGAACCAGGATCGATGTGCATCCGATCCACCTTCACGTCGCCGATGTATCCAGTGTAATATAACGGTCGATCGTGCAGATTGGTTTTGATGAGCATATCCTGCGGAGTGAAGACAATGTTGGGCATCGCTTTCGTGCAAGCGCTGTCTTGGAGATCTGCAGGCGGGTTCTCTCCCGTGAGGTTGACCTGAGCCAGGTATGCGTCGGCATTTTGGAGTGCATCGCTCAAAGCCGCACGAACATCCTTCGAGAGTCTCAGAAGCTCGTATAATGACAACTTGGCCGGTGTGTTGGCCAATTACGCCAAGATGTCGAAGTTGTAGGGCCTCTCCAGCCCCTGCGGTGCCTCTTTTCGGAGGGATTTATCAAAGCGAGTCTCCTTTGGCCTAGGCTTGTCGGTTGTCGGAGGCTGAGACGGTCCCGGAGTGTCAGCAGTAGCTGGCTGGTGATCTTCAGTCGAGTTATCAGCCACGGGTTGGGATTGTGCACCGGACCGAGTGACGACGGCTGTAGCTTCTTCGATATCTGCCGAGATTGTGCGGCAGGATCTGACTTTTCTACTTTTCTTCTTGCGAATGGAAGATGGTGTGGACTGAGTCACTTCAGATACCAAGTCTAGATGGACCCACATGATTTTCTCCCATGATGTGGTGAGGGACACTAGACCAGCAGCCCGATCTCGGGGAGGTGGAAGATTAGCAATCTCCATTGTCGCCAGAGGGACGAGTACCACGCCGTATTGAGTCTTCGTTGGAGGGAAGCTACCAAATTGTACTGACACCATATTGGCTGCCACAGTTACCTCCTCGAAATCGATGGCCAGAGCGTTCGAATCGATGAGATTTTGGATGTACCGTTTTAGTTGGTAGCAGTCGTGCGTAGCATGTTGGACGTAGCGGTGGTAATGGCAGTACTTTGGATTCTCCATTTCAGTCGGCCGAGGTTCCTGTCTTGGTGGAGGAAGCTGAATTTTGTCTCCTTGTATGAGCATGTCCAAGATGGGCTTGACGTGACCGTCTTCGAAGGAGTAAGTGATTTGCGGCCATTGTTTGTCTGCCGGTTTTGACTCAGGTTTCTGGGCTATGTCGGCCACCATGGCCTGCTTACCCTTGTTGTCCCGATTGTTGGTGGAGCTACCCCCATTGTTGGTGTTGGCGTTGGGACGCCTGCCCTTGTCCTCTCCCTCTGAGATGTGCAATCCCAGTTGGCGAGCCTTCTTCAACCGTTCTTCGGCACTAGTGGCACTGATGATGAATGTCTTCCAGTCCTTAAATTGACTTTCGCCCATCCAGAGGCTGATTGTTGGAAGCAGTCTCTTTTGGCAAATTTCAATTAAGGAGGAATCCGGGTTTCCAGAGGGCAACTTCATCGCGGTTTGGCGAAACCGCTCAATATAGTTCCTCGTCAGCTCTTTCTCTCCTTGAACGACGTCAATGAGGGTGGACATCGTGACGTCCTGCCCTACCTCGTAGAATCTCTCCAAGAACATGCGCTTGAAGCCGACGAAGGAGTGGATACAGTTGTTTGGCAGGTTACGATACCAGTCGAAGGCGACTCCTTCCAATGCCCCGATGAATAATCGCGTGAGGATGGCATCATCATGGGGCAGATGGTCGGTGGTGACCTCGAAGTAAGTGATGTACCGACTTGCTGAGGTCTTGCCATCATAAGGATTGATATTGAACGGTTTATATCTTGGTGGGAATGGAACATCCCTCCAGGCAGCAGGGTACGGTTGCCGTATTCTGAGGTCTTGAGAATTTTTTCGAGCATAAAACATGGCTCGGAGCTCCTGGACCTCTCTTCTCGCTTCGCGGGCTTCATCCACGACGGTGGGGGCCGTTCCTTCAGGAGGATTGTTGTCCGGGTTCGGTGCCGCTGAATTCGAGTCCGCATTGACCGCGTGACCCGCGCTTGTTTGGCCAGGCGTTCCTCCCTACAGAGTTGGAAGGGCCGCTTTGATTTCGTCTACAGACTTGACCAAGGTAAGTAGTATGGCCTCCAGAGTGTCGATGCGTAGGCGATCACTGGAACCACCTTGGTTACTATCCGTCATGAATACCGTCCTTACGTGAGGAGAGATGGACGGAGCGGTGGAGGAAGCGCCCTCCAAATCATACCCCTGTAGTGAGAAGTTATCGGGGTATGTAGGAATATTCTCCTCTGGTTCGGACTCGGAAGGAACAGTACCCCCCGTCTCCGAGTTCGCCTCGTCTTGGAAGTTGTGGACGTCGTCGGGGACGTCGGGTTTGCTGCATCTGATGGGAGAGTTGTTTCCCCCGGCTCGTCTTCTTGGAACATCGGATTGTCGTGGAGGTTCGGAGGAGTGCTACCCCCTGTCCCAGCAACCCCCAGTATTGTGGACGATGAATCTCCCACTGTAGCGGATTTCATCTTAGAACGGGTGCCTTAGAAAACCCCGGTGGTGGGCACCCGCTTAGACGACAGTCTTTTGGTCAAAGTGGTTGAAATCTTCGGACTAGGAACATTTGTCTTCTTCCCTCTCCCATCGGCGGGGACTTTCTGAGCAGAGTTGTAGGAGACGACGGGAAGTGCCTCGTCTTCTGAAGATGGCTGTTGTAGTCTTTGAAAGACGGACTGCCGGTCTTTTCGTATCGTCGCATTATTGCAGCAGCAGTTGACGATGACTTGGGTGCAGTGACGTCCGTGGGAGGACTCTTTGCACCCCGGTGCATCTTCTCTTTCCTTGCGTTTGTGGAGGATGGCCTCACGCAAGTCAGATGGGTCTGGATCGACCATGTTTGCTTCCTGGATTTTGGGAGACTTTCGCGAACTTCTCTATCCGTTTGCCGCCGGGGGCAGGACTCGAGTGGTTCTGTATAACTTTCCATCTGAGGTCCGCATAACAGTATGTGGTACGCTCTGATGGTCAGAGATCGGGTCAGCGGACCGAGCTTGCCAAGCTCGCGCTGCCCTAGAATTCTTCGCTCTAGTGCGTAAGGGCACATAGTAGGAAGAGTCTAGGTGATGCTGGAGAGAGTCAGACATATCTTCTTGGGAGCACAAGAGATCAGGACCATAGGAGAGGCGGTCGAAGACAGAGCCACGTGGAGTAGGCGTCATGCGGCTGTCATCAATAACCTTCATGCGGCTGGTAGGCGTAGCCGCATAGGTTTTCTTCATGCGGCTGGGAGCTTCGGCCGCATGAGTTTTCTTCATACGGCTGGATGATCTGGCTGCATAGACCTCCTTTATGCGGCTGGCAGACTCAACCGCAAGAGCATCCTGCATGCTGTTGGCAGACTTGGCCGCATGAGCGTTCGGCTTCTTCTTGGGGCGCGTAGAATCACTCTTTGTCCCTGCAAGTCTAGCATCGTAGTGTTTTCCTCTGCCGTACTTGGGGACAGCAGAGTTCTCTACGGCTCGAAGTAGAGCCGTATGAGAGTCGCCTTCGCCGTCTTGGGTAGCCGAGAGTACCCCATCCAGAGCTTGTGGAGGAGCAAATGATTTTGGCCTCCACTCGCAGCGAGCTTTCTTTGTGCGGGTTCGTTTTTGGACCGGGCCAGCGCTTCCTTCAGAGAGCATTTCTTCAAACGCCTGTTGGTCGAAGCGGACGACCATCTTCTATTGCGTGGAGCCAAGTTTGGCTGCATCCGATTGCGTCACCAACTCCTCAGCCGTGGAGAAGTTTGTCCCCAGCAGAGTCGCCATCGTGTTTGCCATAAAATATAAAAGAGCAGAACAATTATCGGAGGACTGGACCTTTACTTCACGTTACAAACTCGCTTGTACAAAGAAAGCCTAGGAACGAAAACCTAGGTACAGCAGACTAAGTACAATTGTTTATTTTAGATTCTGGGGGGTGACGATAGAGGCTCGGGAAAGCGACGGCCGCTCTGCCTTACTCCTTGGACGATCGGTATGCAGCCTTGGCTCGGAGAAGATCTGCTTGGCGTTGACGAAGCAATGCCCTTCTTGCTCTCCTCGTGTTGCTCTTCTGGCTTCTCTCTCTCTCTGTGTATTTTCTCTTTGATTATTAGGAGGGAAGCTCTCTGTCTATATCTTCGTAAGGGAATGGCACCTTGCTATTTATAAGAGTGGGGGCATCATTAGGGTTTGGATAATTGCCCATTCTCAAAGTGGCGGCGGCCTGATGATTAATCAATCTGAACCATTAGTCTTAAGCGTGAAGGATCTGGGCCATTAATGTGGATAGTATTGAATCCTGTGAATGATTAATGCTGATTGCTTTAAATCTTCATGATTGGTTGTGTCAAGCTCGGATCTCTCACCATGTGTCACATTGGCTTGATCATGAATTGTATGACCTGATCTCATTAATTATGAGGATAACGTTAAATATGGTTATTGGGATCTGGTAAATCTCTGATTGATTTAATACCACGCATCCCATAATCACCCTGCTACCAGCTGTCAAGTCATGGGGGCAATTAAATCTCTGCCACGTGTCTTAACGGTGGACCCTGCCAGAGCCGCATGATATCCATGAACCGCATAAGACAGCATCTCAGCGAGCCGCATAGGTATAGTACTTGCGAGCCGCATGGGATGGTTTCGTGGTGAGCCGCAGGAAGATGATTCCTGCCAGTCGTATGAAGCTGTTCTCCGATTGAGCCGCATAGGAGTCTGCCATGTGGCAATCTCGGATCGTATCAAAGATTTTCTTCTGTTCCCGAAGAGTCTGTCATTATGACAGGACCATCATGGCACTTTATGTCAGAGCCGTCAGCTGTCAAATCATGGCAGAGCATTAAATAAGGCCATTACTCGATGGCCAGCTGTATGAAGGGATCCCATGGGGACACGTGGTGTTGATCGAGCCGTATATCTCTGTTGGTCGTTTGTGAGCCGCATGTACTTCCGAGCCGCATGAGGCTGGAAGACTCTTTGAACCGCATGGGACTGTCCCTATGTAAGCCGCATGGATTCTCCTGTCCCGAGCCGCATGAGACTGAGAGTCTCTCTGAACCGCATGGGACTGCCCCTGTATGTGCCGTATGGGGTTCTCCTGCTCCGAGCCGCATAGACTATCATTCTGATATTTTTCATGCTTCTACACCATCCTAGTTTGTTTGTGTGTGTGTATGTGTGTGTGTGTGTGTGTGTGTGTATACAGAAACGCTCCAAAATCAGCCGGTTGTTTTGTATTATGGAACCACCCTATATTTTATAGGTTGGATTGGAATTTAGTGGTTGAGATTAAAAGATGTAGACCCCACCACCTTTTTAAGTCATCTAATCTCAATCATTCAATTCCAATCCAACGTATATAAAATAGGTTTGTTTCATAATACAAAACCAGCCTGCTGGTTATATATATATATATATATATATATATATATATATATATATATATATATATTGAAAATGACAATTGTGGCGAACACTCCCAACGGGAATCGATCTCCTGACCACTCAGGTCGCATGCCTCACCACTACTAGAGATCGATTCCCGTTGGGAGTACTGTTCGCCACAATTGTCATTTTCAATATATAGTAGTAGTGAGGCATGCGACCTGAGTGGTCAGGAGATCGATTCCCGTTGGGAGTGTTCGCCACAATTGTCATTTTCAATATATATATATATATATATATATATATATATATATATATATATATATATATATATATATATATATATAGCAAATGACTTCTAGCCTAGTGGTTAAGAGAGATGCATGCGGCCCAAGTGGTCGGAGTTCGAGCCCCAGTGGAGGCGAGTTTGCCACAATTACCCATTGCTTCAAATCTTGTTTAAGTCATCTAATTTTAATCGTTATATATATATATATATATATATATATATATATATATATATATATATATATATATATATATATATATATATATATATATATATATATATATTTTGCATTATATATATATATATATATATATATATATATATATATATATATATATATATATATATATATATATATATATATATATATATAATGCAAAATATATATATATATATATATATATATATATATATATATATATATATATATATATATATATATATATATATATATCTATTATGCAAAACACAAAGGTTTTTGAATCCTAGGGCTGACTGTGCCAAGATAAAGAGTGGTTGGGATTTAATCTTGTTGAATCAATGGTTGTGGGGCTTTATGGGGAAGAGCATTATTGGGAGTGGGGTTTTATGGGGAAGAGCATTATTGGGAGTGGGGTTTTATGGGGAATCCAAAGATGGAAATTTAATATTTTGATGGTTGGGATTTAATATTTTGATGGGGGCCTCATAATGGTTATGGATGAGCATTATTGAGAGTGGGATTTTATGGGGAATCCAAAGAAAATTTACATCCAGCAGTGGTTGGGATTTAATATTTTGATGGGGGCCTCAAAATTATTATTGTTCGTTTAAAATTGGGGGTCCAAGATTTTGAGGGGGAATACCTTAAATGAACCATGCCCTATGGGCACGGGTTATGACTAGTATATATATATATATATATATATATATATATATATATATATATATATATATATATATATATATATATATATATTCACCTACATTTGTAAACTCATGGGCTGTTAGAATTTAAATATATCTAATTATATAACCCTTAATCATTTATTCAATTCTAAATATTGGAGTAGTGACATATACTTTAATACCCTTAATCATTTATTCAATTCTAAATATTGGAGTAGTGACATATACTTTAATATGGTATCAGAGCAATCCATATTTGAATCCACTTGCACATATTTTAAATAAATTAAAACAAAGTTATACCATAATGTAAACCAATTTTATATCAAAAAAAGACCTTCGACCTGTTGAATATATATATATATATATATATATATATATATATATATATATATATATATATATATATATATATATATATATATAGTTTGATGCACAAAATGTACAACTTTGACTTGTGTGTTTGCTTGCAAACAAGTGAACTGAAAGTGGTGAAAATGTCAGTGTTTGGTACAAACAAGTAGAGGTAATCCTCACTTTTCATTTATGATATATGTGAGTCATATCTTAAAATGTAAACGTGGTAAAAAAAATTCATGAAAGTGAAAGTAAATATTTTAATTTACCACTTATTATTTACTAAGTGATGTGTAGATAAATCCGACTATGCGGCCGAGAGGAGAACGTGGATGTCCTCATCTACGAAGGGCGGCGAAACACGGAAGCCAGGTCGGTAGGCCAGTGGCTCGTGGGCGAGATATGGAAGATCCCTATAAAGGCGGACACTCAGGCGGACGAGTGGATATGGGACGGGACGGGACGGGAGGCGGCAAATTCTCCACAAGCTCAGCATATGAGCAATTGCGGACGCAAAGTCCACGGGTCGATTGGTATGAGATCGTATGGGTGAAGAAAGCGGCCACCAAAATGAAGTTGTGTGCATACAAGGCCATCCGGGATAGACTTCTCACCAAAGAGAGAATGATCAAGTTCACATCAGGATCAACGACGCGACGTGTGTACTATGTGGGGGCGGAAGGGAGTCGCGCGATCATATCTTCTTCCTTTGCCCTATGTCTCACACCATATGGAGCGAGAGCAAGCGTAGGATGGGCATGGCGGGAAATAATAGAGAAGGACTCGAGAAAGTCTTCGAGGAGATAAAGTTGATGAAACAACAGGGAGCGGAAAGCTATATGAAGGCAAGAATCAGATTGGCATCGGCGATTTGGCACGTATGGCGGGAGAGAAACAGACGCATATTTGAAGGGACCACGTTATCAACGCAAGGGATACTTAACAATATAGAAAAAGATGCAATTACGTTGGGTGGCGCCTAGAGAGTAAGGGGCCCTGCGGAGTTGGGTATTATATGTAATTGGACTGGCAATCAACAACAGCAATAAAATGAACGTTCTTAAAAAAAAAATTGAAGCAATGGGTAATTGTGGCGAACTCGCCTCCACTGGGGTTAAACTCCCAACCACTTGGGTCGCATGCATCTCTCTTAACCACTAGGCTAGAGGTCATTTGCTATATATATATATTTTTTTTGATATATATATATATATATATATATATATATATATATATATATATATATATATATATATATATATATATATATATATATATATATATATATATATTATAACTTTGCCCGAAGGTCCGCATCCGTACTTGTATCTCACCGCATCCGGCCCGCACTCACATTTATTCCTTCACATGGAATAAAATGTGCTTCTTCCGTTTGCTCGAACCTGCAATATATATATATATATATATATATATATATATATATATATATATATATATATATATATATATATATATATAGGAAACGGATCAAAGGCCCCGCCGCGGGAGCCCCGTCGAAGCCCCGCCCCCCCCCTGCACCATCGGATCGCGCGGGGCCCGCGTGGGGCCCGCCCCCGCCCGCGCGATCCAACGGCTAAGGGAGGGCGGGGCTTCGGCGGGGCTCCGCGGACGGGGCTCCCGATCCGCTCCCATATATATATATATATATATATATATATATATATATATATATATATATATAGTCCCCTTCTTATACGGGATAAGTTTACGGGAAAAGTTTAAGGGATAAACCAATTTCTTACAGAATTTCTTTCTCCTTAAAAATTTAAATCTCCTTTTAAAAAACAAACATATCTCTATATTAAAAAAACTAAGGCTTATCTATCTATTTATTTTTAAATAATGAGAGATTAATTTTAAAAAAATAGAGATAGATTTTTTTTCAAAAAATAATCTATCTTTAGAAATAAATATACCTTTAAAAATTATATTTTAAATATTAATTTTAGTATTAATCTTATTATTAATGCTGACATTAATTCCAATTTTAAATTTTAACAGTAATTTTAATGTTAAAGTTAATCTTAGTGTTAATGTTAATGTTAATTTAAATTTAATTTAAATTTGAATCTTAATTTTATTTTAATATTAATTCTAATATAAGATTTTGAATGTTAATGTTAACGTTAATGTTAAAATTAAAATTAATATCAACAATAATATTAACACCAAAAAAATAACATTTGAATTAATATTAAAATTAAGATTAAGATTAAAATTACTATTTTTAGATATAATTTTTAAATGTATATTTAAAAAAAATCCATCTCTATTTTAAAAAAAATAACTTATCTATCTCTATTTTTTAACATAGATAAATAAATCTCTCACTGTTTAAAAAATGAATAGACTTATCTTTAAGATAGAGATAACTTTGTTTTTTATAGGAGAGATTTAAAAAAAAAATTAAGTGAAAGAGATTAGAAGATAACCATACATGTATTTTCTCTTCCCGTAAGTTTGTTCCGTAAGTTGTTCCCGTAGGAGAAGTTTCTGTTATATATATATATATATATATATATATATATATATATATATATATATATATATATATATATATATATATATATAGGGAGCGGATCAAAAGTCCCCCTTAGAAAACCTCCTAAAAATCCCCTCACTCTCAGCCGTCCATTTAATGTTAATATTAATGTTAATATTAATATTAATATTAATATTAATGTTAATATTAATGTTAATGTTAATGTTAATATTAATTTTAATTTTAATTTTTATATTAATGTTAATGTTAATGTTAATGTTAATGTTAATATTAATATTAATGTTAATGTTAATATTAATGTTAATATTAATATTAATTTTAATGTTAAGTTTAGTATTTAACATTAATATTAACATTAAATGGACGGCTGAGAGTGAGGGGTTTTTAGGGGGTTTTCTAAGGGGGACTTTTGATCCGCTTCCATATATATATATATATATATATATGGAACAATGGGTAATTGTGGCGAACTTGCCTCCACTGGGGCTCGAACTCCGACCACTTGGGTTGCATGCATCTCTCTTAACCACTAGGCTATAAGTCATTTGCTATATATATATATATATATATATATATATATATATATATATATATATATATATATATATATATATATATTTATATATATATATATATATATATATTGAAAATGACAATTGTGGCGAACACTCCCAACGAGAATCGATCTCCTGACCACTCAGGTCGCATGCCTCACTACTACTATATATTGAAAATGACAATTGTGGCGAACAGTACTCCCAACGGGAATCGATCTCTAGTAGTGGTGAGGCATGCGACCTGAGTGGTCAGGAGATCGATTCCCGTTGGGAGTGTTCGCCACAAGTTCGAGCAATGAGAGAAGCACTTCCATGTGGAGGAATAAATGTGAGTGCGGACCGGATGCGGTGAGATACAAGTGCTGGTGCGCGGGTCTTCGGATCGAGTCCAATACGGTGAGATACAAGTATGGGTGCGGGCCTTCGGGCTGAGTTTGTAGGCCTTTGGGCCAGGAGTCTGTAACACAATTACCTGTTCCAAAATATATTTATATATTTATTTTTTTTGAACAGGTAATTGTGTTACAGGTAATTGTGATGAAATGATATCATAAATTTGTAATCAAATAAAAGGTCTAAAAATCTTATTTAAAAAGGTAAAATTTTAGGACACTCAAAGTTATTGCAACCAAACATATACCCTTCTTACAAGTTTGAATATTTCCACGACAATTGGAGCTCAACTGTTGGCAACTACCAACGGATACACTTAGGAAAGTGTGTCAGAAGATTAATTAACAAGTTTAATTATTGGACAAAGTGTAGGTATACTGGTATAGTTAATAAATGGAGGGAGGGAGGCTTGTCAAGGAGATTTCCCTAAAATAATGGACATTAGAGAGGTCATTATAATTTTGGCACGCTTTGAATCCATGACAATCGAGTATGTTGTTGTATAGTGATAACCTTTCATTGCATCTCTTTTCCCCAAAATATCTTCCATTCCATCAGCTACACCTTCCTTCCTTGATTCCTTCTTCTTGTTTGCAACTTGTATGTAGTAACTACAAGTGGCCTACCTGTGTTGACCATAAGTCAAACCGCGTTGGAAAAATTAGGAACTAGACTTCTATTTGGGAGGAGTGAATGAGAAATTAAAAGATTGAACCATGATAGTAATGTTCTCAGCCTTACCATTTTTCATAAGTTAGTGTAATAAGTTATTGGAGTAAAATTTTGAATATCTTCTTTTATTAATTTGTGAGTATTTTTTACGTGGATAAATACAATAGTTATCAGATGTTCTATAATGACATATCTTCTATTATCATATAAGTGATAATTACAATACAGTTGGCATGCAAACCTCTTATAATGACATATTTCCTATAATTACAATATAGTTTGCAATCGACAAATCTTTTATAATTAACAGATATCAAATCTCTTTGTTGTCATCTAACACCCATCCACAAGAGGAAGTGAAAAAAAAAAAACATGCACAAAGAACGAAAAGAGTGAAATTGTGAGACAGTCTTTTGGTAAAGAGATCAGCAACTTATTGATCTCCAGGAACATGTCTGATTGTAAGGGTGCTAGACGCCAACTCTTCCTTAATGAAGTGCACATCAATTTTGATGTACCTCGTGCAAGCATAAAAGACAGGGTTAGATGTGTCATATACACAACACTCACACTATCACAAAAAATTACAGGAGAACGTAGAGGTCGAAGATGAATAGAACGAAATAAATGAAGAAGCCACAGAACTGTTGGCAACAACTTGATATTTTGCTTCGGAGCTAGAAAGAGATACAATTGCTTGTTTTTTAGCACCACATGCAATAAGATTTGGTCCATGAAAGATATAATACCCAATGGTAGAGCGATGATCATCCGAATCATCCATCCAATCGGCATCACAAAAACCTTGTAGCTAAAGATTAGCATAGGAAGAAAATGAAGACAATACTCAAGAGTGCCCTTAACATAATGAAAATTTTGTTTTGCCACAAAAAGATGAGTAAGCCACAGAGCATGCATACATTGACACACCTTGTTCATCGCAAAGGAGATGTCTAGGACACGTGAGAGTAAGGTACTAAAAGGCACCATTAACTATTTAGCAATACTCACTGGCATCAACTAGAGGAGAGTCATCAATGAGACTCAGCTAGCAAGATGAAGCAATAGGAGTAGCAATATGTTTGGCTCCCTCCTTGCAGAAGTGATGTAGAAGCTCAAGGGCATGCTTCATCTAGCAAAGAGAAAGTTTCGATGTTGCCCACTATACTTGGATGCCCAATAAGAAATGAAGATCACAAAGTGGTTTCAACTCAAACTGTCCGTCAAGATGGGTAATTAGTTGTTGGATCTGCATAGAACAATTTTTAGTTAAAATGATATCATCAACATAAATTAGAAAAATGATCAAGTCAGAACCACTAGAGTAGATGAATAAGGATGCATCATAGGGACAATCCGTAAAAGCAACTTGTTTTGAAACAATTGCTAAAAGTCTGATACCAATTACGATGCGCTTGCTTAAGACCATATAAAGATTAATTTTTGTAGTTTACACACAGTCCAGGTAAGCTTGACCAACATATCCAAGAGGCTGGGTCATATATACTTCTTCCTCAAGAGCACCATAAATAAATGCATTTGACATCTAATTGGAATCGTCCAATGAAGATAAACTGCTATGGAAAGGACAAGACGAATAGTACCATGCTTGACAACGAGTTTAATTGAACGTGTCAAAATAATCTATCCTGACTTGTTGATGAAATCCTTTAATTTGAGACTAAGCTTGCTTTGTAACGATACAATAGGGCTGCATGTGTCAAAACAACCTATCCCGGATGGTACCATGCTTGATAATTGGAAGGTTACTAGAAGGCATAGATATACTAGTGGGGTAATTTTGCTAGTAGTGGAGTGACCAATATTCGACTTGAAATTGTCAATATATGTAGGCTAAATTATCCTAATGGTACCATCAACTATAGTGTTCGGGACGTTTGTGGTACCTTAACCTTTCGTTGCTCGATTGTTTACCCTAATTTAATAAACTGCTCTTTTGATGCACATTTCTCAACTTTGAAGCACATGAAGACCACTTCAAAAGTATATATTCTAATAAAAAATGTAATTTAAATATTTGCATTGTTATATATTCTTTTGAAGTGGTTCTGATGTGTTTCAAAATTGACGAAATGTGTTTCCAAATTTTTTTTATAAAATTTGGATACCAAAATCGAGCAGTGGAAAGTTAAGATACTAAAAGCGTTTAAACGCTACACTTAGGAATCGTTTGGTTCACGGATTTAAGGAACCAAGAAAGGAAAGTTGTTCCTTTCCTTTGTTTGGTAGCCACAAACTTGGGAATCAATTTCTTGACAAGTGAAAAAATTGGTGGGAATATGGTTCCACTCAAGATCCATGGGATTGATTTTTCCTCCTCCTTTTCCAACATTTATTACAAAAGTTATGACAAAAGTAACCATGTGTCATTGCTTATTTTACCATTAATGTTATTTTTATAATATTATTTTTATTTTAAAAGGTAAAGATATTATTGGAACATTGTTATATTTTGCTTTCCTTTCCTAGATAGTTTTCTTGTTTTACCAAACAACAGAAAGAAAATGTGACAGGAATCCTACTTTTCCATTCCCCTGAAAAATACATGGAAATTCATTTCCTTTCCGTGAACCAAACGATGCCTTAGGGTGTTATTAGAATAATTTAATCATACATGTAGTGTCTTTTATTTATATTGACATTATGAGAAATTAATACAAGGGAAGCAAATTCACTTGACACCATTAAGACTGGATTTTGGTACGAGTTACTTTGTGTTGTTATAATTTGAAAAAATAAATAAAATTATTTGACAACACGAATTTTTAATTTTTTTGTTTTTACAAAAGAACGATGTTAGGATTACAGCTGTGATTTTAATCTTTTACAATGACGGTTGCCAATTGGTCATTTCTTTCCATGCATAATAAGGAAAAAGAGAAAGAGACCAATTTACTGGCACTTGTAAAGAATTACAACTCCATTTAGTTGTAATCCTCACTGTTGTTTTACAAAGTCCATTATTGGACAGCTTTCGAAGAATTCGACACAGCATACCCAAGAAGTAAGAACCTTCATCCCTGTCACTAATTGTGAAGGCATATAACCCTGCATTACAAAGAGTTGAAAGAGTTATACAAGGCCTCACCCCCCCCCCCCCCCCCCCCCCCCCCCCCCCCCCCCCCCCCCTCCTCTTTCTCTCTCTCTCTCTCTCTCTCTCTCTCTCTGCAGTCACCCTTTTGTACTTTTCCCTCACTTGACAAGGAAAAAAGAAAAGGAAAAGGAAAGGTGTAAAAAAAAAAAAAAAAAAAAAAAAAAAAAAAAAAAAAAAAAAAAAAAGTGATGAAAGCAACTGCTGTTCAAAAAAAATATATGAAAGCAACTGTTCCCTTTCCACCCATCTCCTACTCTTTTGCTTTTTTATTTTTGGGGTCCCTACTCAATATTATATTGCACCCAGGCCTCAAAAAGAATTACCAAACAATAGCCCATCATGTCACTCCAAAGGACTTCTCCCTCCAACCCCCAAATCCAACACACTCTCTCTCTCTCTCTCTCTCTCTCTCTCTCTTTCCATTCAATAATTCCAAGGGGGTGACCATTCACATTCATTGATATCTAATGGAATCCATGTGAGGAAAATGAATGGTAGGAAAAGCCCATTACACTTAGCAGTTGTTTGTAAGTACTGTTGCCCCTCCCCCCTCTCTCTCTCTCTCCTCTCTCTCTCTCTCTCTTCACCACCCATTCATTTGTTCCCTTAAGGTTCTGAACACTCTTTCTGCAATTTGATCTCTTGTGCAGTCTTATCAAGAATGCAACATTTATGAACATGGGTGGTTGTTGTTGTTGTAGTAGTTGTTGTTATGTGTGTTTGGTTTGTTGAGCACCCATATCCCCTAAAAAGTTTGATGTTTGTGTTGCAGTCTGAGCTGTGTGTGTGTTTCTCATGCTTTCTCAAATGCTCCCATGTCCTTGTATTTGACTCGTATTTGACCCTTCTAGATGTTGACCTGCGCCCCAGCCACGATCATAATAGTTTTTAGTCACGGAATAGCTATAGTTTCACGTCTAGTTAGAGTCTCCATTCTTTTTTTTTAATCTCAGATTAATCTGGTTTCCTATTTACGTTTTGTTTCGTTTATTATTATTACTATTTTTTTTTTTTTTTTGACTTTCATTTCAACTCTATTTTCCCTTTATCTTTTTTTTGTCCTAAGGTTCTTTAGCACACTCTTTTACGATGACATGGGTTGTTGAGTTCTTCTGTAGGAGCATCTCGTAAAAAAACATGGGTTGTTGAGTTTTCATTGTTTTCTTAAATGCCCATGTCTCCAATTTGACCATCTTCTTGTACTTTTTTCACAATGGGCCGTAGCTATCATATCTTCTGATTGTAATTTTGGTAATAGGTTTTGGAGGTGTAGTAGTGGTGGTTGCTTTATGGTCGTTCTTTAAACTATAATTTTTGTTTTTTTGGATTTAACTGTTTGCAATATATTGAGATAGGTGGATATATATAATTATGGTTGTGATTTTTCATAAAAGAGAGAAACGAGAAAGTAGTATAGGATTTGATTGAGAGAGCTGCGGGTGGTATATTAAGAGAGTGATAGGTGGAGAAGGGACACAAATTAAAGAGTGATAGGGAGTAGAAGAGGCCATTAAAGAACTGTAGAGGGTTGCTTTCATGGACTGGGATTTAAAGGTTACATATTGGGGTTTTGCAGGAATTGAGACTGGAGACAACTGCTCATCAGTTGATCCGAACAGGCAGCCCATGTTGTCGTCTGCTGCGGCAATGGCGTCGGCTTCGTCGTCCGGCTCGTTGAAGAGGCCGCGGCCTCCGAGCAACGGCTGCCAGATCGCCTCCTGCTTGGTTGACGGGTGCGTTTCGGATCTTAGTAAGTGCAGGGAGTATCATAGACGGCACAAGGTGTGCGAGGCCCACTCCAAGACTGCGATAGTGATGGTCGGCGGGCGAGAGCAGCGGTTCTGCCAGCAGTGCAGCAGGTAATATTGTCGGTGATTGGTAAAATCTTTGATTCGTGTTTGTGTTGTTGTTTGTATTGTTTCCTTGATGCTTTGTGAGATGCTTGGGAGCTTATGTTCCATAGAAATTGAATTGTGCTTGCTTCTTGCTCATTTACTATTATAGGATGCTTATATCTGCCTTATTTATCTTTCTTAAGTTGTGTACTTCCTTTTTCTAAAATTTAGATGACAAATTCGGGTAATTGCATGAAGCCCCTAACATTTCCTCCCTAAAATCCACTAATTTTCTCCCCCGTCTTTATCTGTCTTAAGTTGTGTACTTCCTTTTTCTAAAATTCAGATGACAAATTCGGGTAATTGCATGAAGCCCCTAACATTTCCTCCCTAAAACCCACCAATTTTCCCCCGTCATAACTTTTCAAGTTATCTTGCTAGTGGCACACTTCAAGTGATTATAGAACCTCAGTTTACATTATTACAGTTCTTGAGGTTCACGGGTTTTATATAATTTTTTTCATATACCTCTTATCATGTAAGAAGAGAGGGAGAAGGTGTCGTTCTATTTTAGCCTAAGGTTCATGGTTTATGTTGAATAAAATATAAATAGATAATCCTCATCCCTCACCAACACTCTTTAGTTTTATTAATCTCATGACGAAATCCGTGATGACAATTGATGCGACAAATTAATGGATTTCAAAATCAAGGGGGCTTTCCTCCATTTCATGCCACAAAGTTTCATTTTTCCTAATGTTCGTTATACCTTTCATGACTCGTTTAGGAATAACGAATTCGTGGGGTGGTTGGGGTATTTCAGGAGGAACTATAACGAATCCGGGTATTTGGAGTTATGAAGGCGTGGCAGGGGCACATATTGTGTTTTCTGGCTTGTGTTTCTTGGCAGTCATCTGGCATTGGGTGTATTGGGACCTAGAAATATTCTGTGATGAACGTACAGGAAAACCTTCTTTGGATTTGCCCAAGATCTTTGGAATTCATTTATTTCTCTCAGGAGTAGCTTGCTTTGGCTTATTACTCTTTAATGGGTTGCACTTAACCCTTAGTTTGTCCTTTCTTATGTCCCTAGGCCTTTCCACCTTTCTTTTATCTTCATGCTGCTTCTATGTAATATTTACTTGTCATCATCTCCCAAATCTCAATATTTGATGGGAATTCGCATGTATCTGCCTTGGAGGGTTAGTCTATCTATTTCTCATCTTCTCTACAGATTAAGCTATATAAGCTTTATGTTCAATTCCATTTGTCTGTACAAGAATCCCTGTGAAATTTACGTGGTTATCAGTAAACCCATTGACATAATTTTTTGATTACTGTACCAACACACACACACACACACACACACACACACACACACACACACACACACACACAGAGTTAATCAGTCATTATTACATTAACATGTATAAGATTTTTTTTGTAAGTTTTGATACTTCTGCTTCTTATTCAATTTTCTCTTTCCTTTTTCTCTTTGTCCCTCTAACCCAACGAAAAAGTTTCGGCTGTAAAATGTGCCGGTTAGGGTGTCATTTCGGAGGGAATTTGCTTTTGGTTTGGGTTTGGATGGGTTTAGTGTGATGCCTATATATACATTTGGTTGGACACTTTAGTGAAAATCATGACTATCTAGTTACTGGCAAAATCTTAAACATACTTGTAGTAATATGATTTGGTCTTCATCATCTAGTCATTGTGGTCTAAAATGAATATGGTGAGTATTTTATTTTTAAAATATCGTTCTTTCTTATTATCACCTTGTTGAGCTAATTGATCTTTTCCACGTACTAAAATTAGATAAGCAAAAGGGGCAGGTTTCTTTAGTGTCCAATTAGCCTTTTAGGTCTAATGGCAAGTTCTCCTCTTGCTTGTTGCTTCCTTCTCACCTGATTGGCGTCAGGTTGGCAACTTCATTAAATTTTGTTTCTGGATATTTCTTTAAATTTGTCGTGTCAATGTACGACCCCATTTTAATCACAGTAGGTTTGGCGGGTGAGGATGATGATCATTACTTCTTGAAGTAATCCTGACTCTTTACAATAGTATTGTGTTGATTGTTTTTTTTTTCTTAATGTTCGGAAAAGATCCCACAGTATGCACCTAAAGATGCTCCCATAGGTAGTGTTGGACACAAAATGCAGAATTATTCTCCCCCATGCCCGAAGAATAGTGCTATCGATCAAATTGCTAGCACGACATCAAGCCAACAAAAAACGAGAATCAAAGATCAACACGAAGCTCAGAGACACAAGAATATAGTCTGAAAACTTCCAAACCCAAATGGTAAAACAACCTGGAGAGTGAGATGAAGAATATAGTCTGAAAACTTCCAAACCCAAACTGTAAAACAACCTGGAGAGAGAGATATACGTACTTTCCAAGGTTTCAAGGACTTCACAAGATTCACACAAAATTCTAGCCCCCAAATATACGAGAGAGATTCCTTAAGAGCACACCAAAAAGCTCTAGAACTTACACTTGGGAAGACCCTGTAAGTTAATCTTTTGTATTTGACAAGTTGGACTTAGGTCCTATTAGGTGTTGGTTTCTTTATATATCTATATATTATTGGTTATTTATAAAGGCACAACTCCCATCGTTAGGGGGCAACACAAAATTTTAAAAAAATATAACCAAATTGCCATTGACAAAATTCTTAGGGGACATCACATTAGTTAAGTATAAAACCGACCTCTGTGCTACGATCCTAGCAGTCTTTTGTCGTCCCCAACGGGACTATGACGAACTTTGAGGTTGGAAGTCCTAATTTTGGATTCTAAACTTTGATAAAACACCCGTTAGAAAATATTAACCTAAAATCTAATAAGTAATGTTTAAAAACACATGATAATCACTTAGAAACTAAAAATCCAAAGAAAACATAGAATTGGAAAAGGAAAAATAATTGATTTTGTGTTTAGAGAATGTGTTGCCCCCAATAAATTTTTTTGCTAGCCCCTTACAAAAAAGTAAAAAACCTATGATAGCCCCTATATAGTGTTGTCCCCTAACAATGAGGGTTGTGCTTTTACAAATAACCATATTATTTAGTTCTAAATAATATATTGATGTATGGATTCCTAATCTGACCAAGCTTCTAAAGTTAATTTCCAAAAGGGAATCCTACATGAGTTTTGAGCACAAATAGGTAGGTCGGAACACAAGGAGTCCCATTTAAAAACGGACACCACCTCAACTATAAATACACGGGGAGCCGGCCATTGCATGTGTGCACTATTCAGAAGTTTGTACATAAAAGTAAAAGCAAATAAAGGAGCAACAAGCAAAGGAGAAAATGATGCCTTCCGGCTAGTCGTATCCGCGTACACCGTTGATTCAAATATTTTTTAAGTTATGACTTGTAACCTTATTAAGTTAATAAAGTTTTCAGTTTTTGATGGAGTAGGCGTTTGCCAAACCGCATTATATTTTCAAATATGAGTTTTGTTGTCTTCTTTGCTGTTTCATTTCACGCTTTTGATCAATAAATTGGTATTAGAGTGTCTGGCTGTTCGAAAGACATAGCAACGAAGACTATAAGTTTCAGATTCGAGTTGGAGAAGTTCAACCATCAAGTGAGCATTATATTTTCAAATATGAGTTTTGTTGTCTTCTTTTGCTGTTTCATTTCACGCGTTTGATCAATAAATTGGTATTAGAGTGTCTTGGCTGTTCGAAAGACATAGCAACGAAGACTACAAGTTTTTTATTCGAATTCGAGTTGGAGAAGTTCAACCACAAAGAGAGCTTCTCGTTAAGATGGGTGCAAGGGATTCTAGTAAATGAAGGAATCCATAAGGTGTTGCAAGGAAAATTAAAAGTACTTGAAGATGTGTTGGCGCGGCCAATCCCTAGAAAGAAGTTCAAGTGTTTCTTGGACTTGTTAAAGTTCTACACTATTGAAAAATTTACTCAATCACAAGAGAGGAGTTGAGAATATATATCGTCAAGGTACAACTACAGCTTTCAAGATATCAAGTTTATCTCCAAGAAGGCTATACAAAATACAAGCAAGGTAGAGATTGTTGGGATGTCTTGTATTTAAAATTTAAAGTTCTACAAGTATTGAAGACTTTACTCAACTCTATGTGAGGGGTTATGACAGGTACTGTGGAGGTAAAACTACAATATTGAAATCTTTACTCAATCACAGGTGAGTGGTTGTGATAGGTATTATGAAGGTAGAACTATAGTATTAAAGACTTTACCCCAGACGAGGGCTCGTGACGGGTACCATGGAGGTAAAACTACAGTACTGAAGACTTTACTCAACCTCAGGTGAGGGTTGTGACAGGTGCTATGGTGGTACAACTACATTATTGAAGAATTACTTAACCCCAAACGAGAGGTTAGATAGGGACCAAGTACCATGGTGGTACAACTACAATATTGAAGACTTTATTAAACTCCAGACGAGGGGTTGTGACAGGTACCATGGATGTACTGAAGAGTTTTGTAGAGATTTTAAGTGATTTTATTATTGGAATAGAGACTACATATATATAGGAGAGGTTAGCCTCCTCTCCTATCATTCTAGGCAATGTGGGACTAAAGCCTAATAACACTTAACACATATATCAACACTCCCCCTCAAGATGGGCGAAAGATATTCACTAAACCCATCTTGTCACATCCTCTCATCATGCTCATAGAACTAAGCCCCTTTGTCGGTCCTTCTGCTACCTGATCTTTGGTTGGAACGTAGTCCAGCTCTAGTACTCCTTTCTCCAGCTTTTTTTGATGAAGAATCTGTCAATCTCGATATGCTTGGTCCTGTCATGCTGCACTGGATTGTTGGCAATAATAATAGCTGACTGGTTGTCACACTATAGCTTCATCTTGGCTCCCTGGTCCAGCTTTAGCTCCGTCAGCATATTCTTCAACCACAATAGTTCTGTGACTCCCAGGGCCATAGCTCTATACTCTGCTTCAGCTGTTGATTTGGCCACCACTGACTGCTTCTTACTCCTCCAAGAGACCAAGTTGCCTCATACAAATATGCAGTAGTCCGATGTGGATCTCCTGTCGTCAGCACAGCTAGTCCAGTCAGAATCACAATAGCCTTCGATGCTTACATGATTATTTCTTCTGAAGATCAGTCCCTTCCCGGGGACTCCCTTCAAGTACCTCAGAATCTGGTATACTGCGCCATATGACCCTTCCGGGGGTCATGCATGTAGCGGCTCACTACACTGACTGCAAAGCTGATATCAGGTCGAGTGTGGCTCAAGTAGATCAACTTGCCCACCAATCTCTGATATCTATCCCGGTCAACTGGTTCTCCAGCTTCAGCATCCAGTTTGAACTTCTGGTCTATCGGTGTCGTAGCTGGTTTGCATCCCATCATCCCCGTTTCCGTAAGCAGGTCCAGTGCGTACTTCCTTTGAGAAAGAACGATTCCCTCATTATCTCGAGCAATCTCAATCCCATGGAAGTATCGAAAAGGGCCAAGATCCTTCACCTCGAACTCCTTGCCAAGCTTTCCTTTGAGTTGGACGATCTCCTGCTCATCATCGCATGTGATAATCATATCATCTACATATATCGCAAGCATGATGATGTGGCCTCCACTTCGTCTGAAGAAGACAGTGTGATCAGCATTGATCTGCTGATATTCCATCCCTATCATTGCTCTCCTGAACCTGTCAAACCATGCTCGAGGAGACTGCTTCAGTCCATAGAGGGACTTCTTCAGTCTGCAAACCATGCCTTCTGTCTGTTTGGTGCCGAATCCTGGTGGTATCTCCATGTACACCTCCTCCACTAGTTCCCCATGAAGAAATGCATTCTTCACATCCAGTTGGTGTAGCTTCCACCCTCCATTGGCTGCCAGGGAGATCAAGGTCCTGACAGTGCTCATCTTCGTCACTGGTGCAAAGGTCTCGTCATAGTCGATGGCGTACATCTGACTGTATCCTTTTGCCACCAGTCGAGCTTTATAGCGCTCAACCTGTCCATCTGGATTCTGCTTCGCAGTAAAAACCCATTTGCATTCGACTGTTCTTTTTTCCTTCTAGCAGTCTCACCAGCTCCCAAGTATGGTTCTTCTCAAGAGCTCCCAACTCCTTATGCATTGCCGCTTTTCACTTTGGATCGTTCTTGGCAACCTGCCAATTGTTAGGTACAGTAATACTATCCAAAGATGCTATAAATGCTCCATGAGAAGAAGAGATGTGATCATAAGAAACAAACTTAGCAATGTCCCAACCATATATGTCCGGAGGATTTTCCGCATTACTGCGAGTAGTCCTTCGTGTAGGTAGTGGTATGGAAGAAGTAGGAGGGATGATATCACCTGAGGAGGGTGCTGGTGTAGATGAGGAGGATGGTGGTGTCTTAGGAGTTGGGACAGACGCATGCAAGGGACTTAGCACTGGCACTGTAGGTACTGGTCCTGCAGTTTGCTTCTCTCTCCTGCTGTAGGCAAGTAACTCCCCCTGTGCCGTAGGCCTGATACTTCTTATCTCCTCCCCCTGTTCTGCTTCACCTTCATGTTTCTCCTCAACCGTGCCTGCTTCACCTTCATGTTTCTCCTCAACCGTGCCTCTATGCCATACTTCTAGATCAGTTACCACCAAGTTCTCCATCTCCCCCTCTCGCCTTATACTGGTAGTATTAGGCGTGTTGTGCGAAGTTTCCTCCTGGCGGTAATATGGCTCATGCTCTAGGAAGTGGACATCCATACTAACGAACTTCTTCTCTACTGGACTCCAGCACACATATCCCTTCTAAGTCGCTGAGTAGCCCACGAAGATGCACTTGACTGCTCTGGGGTCAAGTTTTCCAACTGATGGTCTGTTGTCTTTCACAAAGCACACACACCCGAACACCTTTAGTGGAAGTATCCCACTATTATTGTCTTGTAATACTTCGCATTGGGACTTCTATCCCAGGACTTTTGAAGGCATCCTGTTGATAAGTTGAGCTGCTGTCAATACTGCATGTCCCCATATATTTTGTGGGACATTCATGTCGATCATCATACTTCTTGCGGTCTCTAGAAGGTGTCGGTTCTTCCTTTCTGCTACTCCATTTTGTGCTGGTGTGTATGCACAGCTGGTCTGGTGCTGTATTCCGTGTGCTGACAGGTAATCTGCAAGTGTCCTGTTGGTGTACTCCGTTTCATTGTCAGACCTCAGTACCTTCACTACTGCATTGTACTGAGTCTGGACATGTTTATGGAAGTCCCGAAAGCAAGCAAATACTTCACTCTTATTTTTTATTAAATATAGCTAGGAGACACGAGATGCACAATCAATAAAGGAGACAAAGTACTTATATCCATTCATAGTGTTAGTAGCACATGGACCCCAAACATCAGAATGTACTACCTCAAAAACAAGAGAACTCTTACGACCAGTACCAACATATGAGCTTCTAGTAAGCTTTCCTAACTCGCATGCATCACATACTAATTTCTGTTTATTTGATTTTGCATACATCTCTGGATACAACTAACTTAGAGTATCAAAAGAAGAATGTTCCATCCTCCTATGATGAAGTATCAAAGTATCTTCAGTCCTCTGCTGCAGCTCTCCCATTCCAGCCTTCTCTGCCATAGATATCAATGCTGAGTCCAGTCCTTCCCAATCTAGGTACCACAGTCCCTCATGCCAGATGTCAGTCCCAAGTTTTTGTCCCGTCCCTTTCTCCTGGAAGATCACCTTAGGAATATCAAAAGAAACAGTGCATTTTAGTTGGAGAATTATAGAACTAATAGACAAGAGACTGACTGGAAAGGATGGAGCATGTAACACATTGGATAATCTTACTGAACCTGTACAATTAACAGTACCCTTACCGACCACTGGTTGGAAAGTGCCATCTGCAGTTTGAATGTTGTCTGCTGGTGCTAGGTGAGTGTATGAAGAAAACTCACTAGCGTTTCCGGTCACATGTCGAGATGCTCCTGAGTCGATAATCCAGTCTGACGTTTTAAGGGAAGACATAGATGCAAGAGCGAGTGACTCGTCAGTACCTTCTGATGGGTGAGCATACATAGCGGCGTTGCCTCCGAAGAATGGGGTGGATGTCTCCTCTGCTCCGCTTCTCCTGTCTCCTTCGGTCGACGCTCTCTGCTTTCTCTGCAGCAGGTCTAGCAGTGCCTGATTCTCCTCAGTAAAGGTGCCACCAGCTTCTCCATTCCCTTCTGCTACCAGAAAGTTTGCCCGATAGCCTCCTCGGCCGCCTCGTCGGCCTCCTCGACCACGTCCACGTCCAATATATCCTCGCCCTCGTCCACCACCTGAGTCTCCCTCCTTAGGTGGTTTGGTACAAGCATATCGATGATGGCCCATCTTCCCGCAGTTGTAGCACTGCCGATTGTGTTGCCAGAGCTCTCCCTTGGATCCTGTGTCGCCCGAGCTAGCAGCTGCTAGTGCTGACTTTGCTTCGGGAGGACCACCTGTCCCTGTCTGTAGTTTGATCCGCGTCTCCTTCTGGATCATGGCTGAGATAGCCTCCTCAAGACTAGGGATCTCTGGTTGGGAGAGGAGTAAGGTTGTCCTCTGTGCAAATGCGGCAGTCAGCCGTTTGAGGAATTTCATCGTCCTCTCCTGCAGACACATGTCTCTCCTTGCACTTCGGGTCCCCGCAGCTTACCCGTTTCGAGGAGTGATCATAATCTAGCCAGAGACGCTCCAACTCCGTAGCGTACTTCTGCACCGTCTTCTCCCCTTGTACGGTGTCATCGATCTCCCCTTTTATCTGAAATATTCGTAGGTTGTTTCCCACGCCATCATAGGTTCTTCTCAACTTCTCCCATACGTCTTTCACCATCTCAATGCCATCTACTGTGGAAGCAATTGACTGGACTAAGGAATTGAGAAGCCAGATGTAAATACCATATGAGTGGATTTCCACTCGTTGCGTCCTGTCGAGCCCTCTTCCGGCTCTGTCTTCTCGTCCGTCAAGAATCCCTCCAGGTTCTTTCCTGCAAAGGTTCTTCTTACCCGCCGTGACCAACTCAGATAGGTGGCTGGTCCATCCAACTTCAAATCGATAGAGGGTAGTTCCAACTTTGGCGGCGCTCGTGTCGTGCTATCACCAGCCGACACCTTTATCAACTTCATCAACGTCGCCACATCGTCAGCATCCAGCTTCTTGAGGATCGCCTCCATCGATGCTTCTTCTCGATCACGTCACACTTGCTCCACGACTCACGCTTGTCCTCATCGTTCTCTCCTAAATTCGAATGTCTGGTTTCATCGGATCTAGGCATCATCGGCATCTCCTTGAGAATCTCATATGAGATAAATCTTCAAGAACGATTTTGGGCTTCCCTACACTGTAGGTGCCACAGATGAAATAAATTTCAAGTTTAGGCTTACCTACACCGTAGGTGCCACAGATGAGATAAATCTCAAGTTTAGGCTTACCTACACAGTAGGAGCCCTAAAAATGGTGTGCACGGAGGCACCCACGACAGCAGCAGCGGCAGTAATAGTCGCAGCAGCGGCACAGCCGCAGCGGCAGCGGCTCAGCGGCGGCTGCAGCGGGAGCAACGCAACAGTGGCAGCGGCACAACCGCAGCGGCAGCGGCTCAGCAGTGGCGGCAGCGGCAGCGGGAGCAGCGGCGCAGTAGCTGCAGTGGCAGCGGCGGCGTGGGGGGGGGGGGAGGAAGGGAGCGCGAGGTTAGGGGTAGGGTTTGTGTGGAAAGGTGGCTCTGACGGTATTCTAAGCAAGTTTAGGCTCTGATACCATGTAGAGATTTTAAGTGATTGATTATTATTGGAATAGAGACTACATATATATAGGAGAGGCTAGCCTCCTCTCCTATCATTCTAGGTAATGTGGGGCTAAAGCCCAATAACACTTAACACATATATCAACAATAGCCAAGTCCAATATTACCTCGTTGATGAACTCCGGTTTGGATGGGTCACATCGTATTTCGTAACTTGGTATCATATCCCAAGGTTACAACTTTGAGTGAATTGAGCGTTCTAGTTGCTTCGAGACAGCTTATGGTGACACATGTATGATACATATAATCAGAATCAACTTAACTACTCCCAAACTGGCTTCTACGTAGAGCGTCATGGATTTACAGTTTGAGGACGTCTTACGGTTCGCACCTAGTAGTGGTAGAGTTTGGCTTCAAAGATTGGTGTAATTGCCAAGACCAAGGTGGAGCAAGACTTACGGTTCGCATCCGGCAGTGGTGCCGTTTGGTGAAAATGTCGTGGTTTGGCTATGTTGTTCGAATTGATCAAGATGACAATATGTTAGATCTCCTGGTTGCTCGAGGTCATCCAGAAACAAGCTAAAGTGGAGATTGTCGGATTGTATCTCGCATTTGGTTATGTGCTCAAATTTGGTGATGACATAAAAAGTAATATAGACAAATTCCATTATCGTACCTCATGGATCATACCTCATGGGTCAACTTGGTCTCGGGTCTCACGTGTTTCCAACACATTAATATAGAGTGTTCTGTATTCTTTTTCTCAATTCGTTTTTATTGGCAATGTATATTGCATCTTGAAGGAAGAAACATTATCCATGATTTCAAATATACTGATTAGAGTTTATCATAGATTTTCCCATTATATTGACCTTATTTATATACAAAGAAATACTTCTTTATCTTCAACAATGAAACAAGTGAAACATGGTTTGCAAATAGTTCTCTGAATATTCTCTTCTGAAGTTCCCCAAAGTTAGATCACTTTTCAAAATGTTTAACAGTGCAATTCTGCAACTTCTGTTCCCACAGATTTCATTTGCTAGTGGAATTTGATGAGGTGAAACGAAGCTGTAGGAAACGTCTCGATGGACACAACAGGCGACGTAGAAAGCCACAGCCGGACTCCCTAATCTCTGGGAGCTTCACAAATCACCAAGGTTCAAGTATTCTATCATATTCCTTTTCTTATTTTGGAGATAGTATGCTTCTTTCCGCCACTAGGACCTTTATTTAGGCCTACTAGTTTGTTTTAACATTGTTTTCGTCTGAAAAATTGACTTTCTATTACAAAATGCAACAATCTACTAATGTGCGCTAAAATTATTTTCTTTTGTTTGTCTTTCTTTCTTATTTTGAAAGAAATTGAAGTATCGGAAGTGTAGAAATCATACACTACATTGTAGAATAATGGGATAACTTTCATTCATTGCATTGAGTATCACTTATATATGAGAGAGCTAGTATCAAACTCTCATTCGTAAGTGATGTGGGACTAAACAAAGATACCCACACACTAATAAACAAACAAACCTCTTAAGGCAGAGTTGGTCAATAGGAATTTCAATAGGGATTAAGAATCACAGAAGATACCCACACACTAATAAACAAACCTCTTTAAGGCAGAGTTGGTCAATAGGAATTTCAATAGGGATTTAAGAATCACATACTGTGATTTAGAAATATTGTGTTAGTCAAATACGATTTAAAGATGTGATTTTGAAACCAATCATTAGTCAATTGAGATTCAAAATCTACCGCTGATGGGAGTTTTAAATCACATGTATTAACCGCACCTCAGAAATGTGCAATTCTAAAATACCAATTTTTTTTTTCTCTATTTGTTAAATCCCGAGCACACTTTCCTGAAGTCTTATTTTCTCTTTTGCAAAATCTACTGTTGATGGGAGTTTAAAACATGGAATTCTCTCATTTATTTTTACTCATTATAACTGCACCTCAGAAATGTGCGATTGTAAAATACCAAAAATTCTCTTTTTTTCCACACGCGTCGACCTGCTAGTTTGCTCTCTTGTAGTCTTCGGATATGTTGTCATCCGACTTGATTACAAATTTTATTGATGGATCCTAAGCTCTTGTGCATTGGGAGTCTCGAGACATACCAACATGAATCTATCTTCACTCATTGTTCAAATAGGGAGCTTGGTATATTTTATGTTGTTTCAATTGAACATAACCCACACTGGAAATCACATTGGAAATCATATCAAAATCATATCGGCTGTGATTTCTTATGAAATCACTATCAAGAATCACAATTACAATCACAGTGATTATGGAATCGTCGTATTCAATCTGAAATTGCTGTGATTGTGATTCTGATTCTGAAATCACAAACACAAGTTTTAAAATCCATTTGACTACCCCCCCTAACAAAATCTACAATAACTTGTTTTTCTACTATGTGGTACCACTTGTATTTTAGCAGGTCACACTTTCACTTCTTATGGTCAAGTATTTCCAACAAGTACACCCAAGTCCAACTGGCCGGTGCTCATCAAGAATGAGGAAGATCCTCCTCTCTACGCCAGTCGCTTGCCTCTCCATGTCACCGACAGCCGCTTCCCTGTCTCCTCCCGTGGCAGCTACAAAGAAGTGAAGCAGTTCCCTTTCTTGCAGGAGAGCGTCGATGGCTTATCCTGCCTTCCTCCGCTCAAGACCGCTTCCAAAGTCGCCTCATCGAGCAGCAGCTGCAGCAAGCAGTTCGACTCCGATTGTGCTCTCTCTCTTCTGTCATCGTCAGCAGTACACGTCTCAGGTGTCAACCTAGCAGCCTCCGGTGATAGAATCCCAGTAGGCCAACCTCTAGTTCCCGGCATGCATCATTATGCTGGTCTCGGCCAGTACTCCGGTTCTCAAGCTTCTAGTTATCCGACCGCAATTTCTTGTTCCAGCATGGAGGAAGAGCAAATTGGTAACATGCTCGTTTCTGATGGCGGCACCGATGCCGATTTTAATTGCCATGGTTTGTTTCATGTCGGGCTTGAAGGGTCCCCCTCTCGTGGGAACTCTCAGACTTTGCCTTTCACTTGGCAGTAGGATTATCCGAGTGGCAAGTCCTTCGTAGATTGATTCCTCCATATAAAAGCCGTGTCTATTGGAATGTGATGTTTCATGATTCACTGCTGAAGGGTTCTCCTCCTCATTACTGGTTGATGGTTTACTGTTGCATGTGGCAAAATCTGTACATCGATCAATTGTGTTGCAAATGGCCAAAATATGAACCTTTTGATTTGACCTCGTTAGTGTTTGTTGAACTGGGCTTTCCTCTTACATTTGGTCGGTACATAAGCATTCTGACAGAAACACGAGTGTGTCGGTTTGAACTAAAATCATTAATGCTCTTTG
Organism: Iris pallida; assembly: GCA_029216955.1. Classification (NCBI taxonomy): domain Eukaryota; kingdom Viridiplantae; phylum Streptophyta; class Magnoliopsida; order Asparagales; family Iridaceae; genus Iris; species Iris pallida. The sequence continues at coordinate 24,777,612 of JANAVB010016197.1, read as the reverse complement.
TCGTAGTATGCAAAATTTCTAATTTAGCATGCGTCCCAGTATCTCATATAATTTTGTTGATTTCATCTTCAATCGAATTGGGATTCAGATTCAGACGTGTGTAGCGGAAGTAAAATTGTCGGCCACGGAACCAAAAATAAATACATAAAAATGAACCATACATGCTAGTCCAAGTAAATAATAAAGTACAAATTGATTGAAAAATACTAAAACCAAGAAAACACACGAGGTTCGGTGACTATCGATCTATTCCACATGGCAATTGAAGAAAAACTTTATTTAATCAAGCCAGATAAACCTTACAAAGAGTTAGTGGAAACAACCACCCTCACTTTATGAGATCTTCGACAAGCTCTTCTTAGCTCTCATCTCTACTAATGAGACTTCAAAGCGGTTCAAGTTTGAGCCGTCTAAGCCGTGTATATCAACTATTTTTTCTAAAAAAAATAATTATGTAAAAAAATTGTTGAAAAAAGTTTAACTTTGTTATTATATTTTTAAAATAAGAATTGAACTCAACCAAACAAGAAGAAAACCTCTCACCTTAACCACATGAGCTAGAAAAAATATTTGTCTACAATTGGATAATATTCTTATTATACGTTATCACACGTACAAAATACGTGCATTTACTAGTTCCTTTAATGGCCTCCTAGTAAATCCTAAAAAAAAAAAACTCTCTTAGCAATCAATAGCCTTACACAACCATCCAACATTAACACTAGTTCGGTAGAGAGCAATAAATACCCTATCTTAACGTAAGTCAGAAACAATCTAGACTGTCGAAACCAAACCAATTATTTGTCAAAATCAGAGCAACCTCGACCCGCGGCATGCCGTCAATATACCTTCGTGAGCACCAAAATTGGCTCAAAGCCTGTTGGATGATTTTGACCCTTTAAAGGACATCGACAATATGCCGTTACACTAAGTTTTCATGACTGTTTTCCAAAATATTACTGTAATATTAATATATTTCTACGACAAAAATATTTTTTTTAGAAAATAATGTTTATAAGAAAATAATTTTACATTTTTATTATTATACCAACAGTAAGTATTTTTGATTTTAACCAAATAGGCGATGCCATATCGCTTATATTTTATTTGGCTACGGACATAGGCGTCACATGTCCGTCGCTCGATTATGTGTCCTAGTTATACAAAAGGCAGCCGATCGAAATAAAATTCACTTGAAAATTCGTCTCTCTCATATACTCTCACTCGATTTTTTGTCTCCTTCTGCTCCTCAGCCCCCTCCTCCTTTGTCACGCCCCAGTCTCAAAATATACGGACCAGGCCACGTGGCAATGGCCAGCTACGCATTCAACTGGACTCTAGTTTGACTTGAATACGTATAAGCTATCCAGTTGAGGTAAAAATCTAGTTATCCAATATCCAGCACACTATCTATACTACTATAAACTATGAGAGAAAATAACTATGCAAGAACGACAAAAAGGCATCAGCTAACGATACCTGAAAATCCCGAAGAAGTATCCCCAAATATCCTATGGCAGCTCTCAACAATAATCTGGAAGGAAACCAGGTCCTCAGAGGGACGTAACAAGATACATAATATACATGCCAAAATGAAGTACAATAAATAACATGTGAAGGAAGTAAACATGTTATCCAGGAACAGGTAAATAAGAAAATAATTAGGTGATTCAGTAACACTACTACTAGACAGACTACCTAGCCTGCGTGAAATGCAATTGAGAACAATGTTCGACGAATGGAGCTCTCCGAACATAAGATTATCTCGCAGTGGGGCTCGTCCGAACCGTCTATTGTCAACAACATACCAATAGTAGCCCCTCTGTCTAGTTTCTGTCCTCCCCACCCGATGATACTGTTTGTGTCGCATCCACGACACGTCCAGTCCGACTCTAACAAATGATGAATCCAGAAGTCCAATCAAAATATGTACACAGGAGATCCATCACCAAGTAAACATCCAAAGATCATAATCGAGTCACCTATATGCCATGCAGTACGAATCCGTATATCATGTCTACGTGTCAGGTATAATCATGCCAGTATACCGATAATGGACAGGTAAAGTGTGTATAGTATAACCAGTGTGATCGACTGATAAGGAATATAAGCATGTAAATACTGTAAATCAAATTGGCAAGGTATACTTGCTTGCGGTTCAACCAATCTGAGCTGAGAGTGTTGGGTACCAAAAGTCATATCCTGGCCTACGCATATGCTAGTGCTGCTATGGTTCATAAAAATCTACCAAACCCAAACAAAAACCATAATCATCACGTAGCACATACAGATGGCCGTCTCAAGCCATTTGGAAGTGTAGAAGCTCAAAAATTCTCAACAGAGTGCGCCGCGCCATTTATAGATAGCGCATGATGCTATCTATTAAATGGCGCCCAACATCTAATAACACCATCCATCAGATAGCGCCAAAATGTAGGAAAGCTTCCCCGAGAAGGCAAAACTTTATGTCATATCAATCATGATGACTGACAGCACGACAGTCGAGAAGATCTTCTCTCGAGTTCTGCGCGTGCGCCGCTCAAGGATGATTTTTGTTAGATACTCGGCGCCAATGCTGAATCACGCAGATCAAACATAAACTCAAATAGCGTCATGCAATAAAATGCCGCCACATCGTAATCTTCCTCGAGAAGCCAAATCTCACATCTTTTTAGAAAGATTTGTCATGATGATAACTGTCAGTCACTTTCTCAGCGCCATTTGTAATGCCCGCTCCGCACGGCGCATTACACTGAGGCGTTGACTCAAAGAGTCGCGTTGATCGAATGAAATATATCGATACGAATCGATACGAGAGTTACGTTGTCCCGAGCAATGCATCGAACTAAGTTGATGCGAAGAGTTGCATTGTCCCAAAAGAAATACATCGAGTTGAATCGATGCGAAGCGCTGCATTGTCCGGAAGGATAAGTGCGTTGAGATGGCTCGAAGATTCTAAGAAATCGAATTGACTAAGGTGCAAGTCCGAATCGATGCAAGTATTGATTTTAGTTGGTTTCTTGTGCAGGCTATACGTTTATGCTGAAATATTAGAGGTCGATATTTTGCCTTATTCAGAAAGGAGTCCGCGAAACCAATCGTCGCCTTGCGACGGACTGAGGCATTGGCACGGTAAGCCAAATCGGACGTATAATTCAATGAAGCACGAAATGCTCGAATAGCTAAGTCAGGAGAGTTGGCCGTACAACGAAGTTATGAAATCGAGCCGCATCGGTTCGGTTAAAACGATAAGGCGTATCGACTCAAGGTGGGAGGATTGACTCTTCCTTTACTCCTTCATGTCTAAGTCATAATATATCATTGTATGCTACGTTAACCTATCGACGCTACGGGCGTGGTCCGATCGGAAGATTAATCGTAGTGTGTGTTGAACACTAGTTAGAACAATTGAAATGAAACGTGCATCAAATGCATGAGTTGCTATGGAACATTGGATATCGCAAAGGCGAGCGCCTCGGTGCGCAAGCCACAAGAACATGGGATAACTGTATTCGACGAGTGCCTTCGTGCACGAGCCATTTTGTGCCTTCGCACACGAGTTAGAAAGGCTAGCACATTGAAAGACAATAGGCGAGTGTCCTAACGTACAAGGCACGAACATTGAACACTAAGTCATAGAATATGGAAATACGGCTTCGTTGCATGCACCAAGTGCACGACCGAGGAAAAAGATGATAAATGTGTCAAAACGTGTCTACGTGCACGAGATCATAAAAGATGGCTTCGTTGCGAAAGAATATAGTTGTGGCATGAATGTGACGGAACTGTCAGATATGACATGATGCTCGAAAGGTGTTCGGGACCTTCGGGTCGTTCGGTTGACGAACATTGAGTTGAGGCATGATGCAATTGAACATTGAAACGAAGTATGAAATGTAAAAACATAGAAAGTTAATAGAAGAAATACGAAATGATAAAGTCTGAGTCTCGGACTTAAGACTATGTTTAGTTGTTGATAAAGTCTGAGTCTCGGACTCAAAGACTATGTTTGGTTGTTTGAATAATAGGGCATTGCATGGTCTAATGGACTTGAGATAATTATGATAATCTTTCGTGCACGGAACGTTCCTCTGAACGGGCTGCACCGGGGCACCGGAACCGTTCGGCCTTGGAGGGATAATCTTTGATAGACGCACATCTGTAAGACGATTAGCAACCGCTTAGCGAGATGTAAAAAGTCGTAAATGATGGTATGTACGCGGTAAGCTTCGATTGTTTGGGATAGCAACCCAACCCGTGAAGTGCCAGGCTACCCAAATTCGAGAAAGAAAAGAAAAAAAAGAAAAGAAAGAGAGAAAAGAAAAAAGAAAAGATGAAGAGAAACACCTTTAGTCCATTTTGGCGCGGATATGCCAATGACCATTTCATATAGCTAAGGAACGATAGGTTGAAAGTGCATGCACATATGTGTCCCACACATAGATCCTGCTTAGAGATGCACTTATAACATGACAGGGAAGGGAGGGGGCGTATTCATCTTGCGTCGGTGCAAGGACGAGTGCGTCTATATTGGTAAAAAGTTGCACCACGAAACAAATACGAGATTGCTTGCCTGCTTTTCTATTCAATTCGAATAACATGCTTTCCATGATAACATGCTTTACACCTTCGAATAGCCATAAAATTGACCCTAAGAAGAATATAGCAAGATCATAAGCTAAGTTGCATGATTGAACATAAATACTAAAATATCGGTTTAGAAAGTTGGTCTTTTCTTCAGTGCATGCGAGGATGAACATACTGATCCCCAACCAGCTTTCATGCAGGGTATAGGGAATGGATTGCTCGCGGCGGAGCTTCGCTTGAACGCGTTAAGGCTTGGAATACCGAAGCGTATTGAGGCATGCGACCGCGTTGACGCTCGGACATGCAACAAGATTGATGCGGCCGAGATATAGAAGGCATGATGTATGGAATGAAATCCTTGTGGGCAAGAGAGAACTGAGTGTGTAGCCAACCTGGCAAATTCAGTTGGGCTATTGAAAGCCTTTATAATCAGTTCGAATATCAATAAAGAGAATTATTTCGTATACTCGTTTTTCTTTCGTTGTTAATATCAACCCAAAGATAACCATTTGAGAACTTGTCATCTTGCCTTATACGAGCGCAACTCCAGGCTCGTGCGGCATCATGCCCCCTGCGAGGACGATGATTCAGGTGATTCGGGTCAGAGCGTGACACCATTCACCAAATAACACGAAGTGAAAATTCTGCATAAACTCAATACATAGCGCCAATTTCAGTTTGGCACCAATCAACAAAGCGCGCCATTCATCAAGCTGGCACCAATCAATCATCATCTAGAAGCAGTTAAAGATGGCATGGCGTGCATGCACTAATCTCGAAGAACGTGCACATGACACTTATAAAATCCCTAAATTTCTACTATTTTTATTATTATTAAATTTGGTACTGATTTAAAAATTTTATGTTATACGTCGCGTAGTCGTATTGTACGTCGTGTACGAAAGTTTATTTTTCGAATTTGCTCGACGAGTGCGAATATGTGCGAGCGTACATATTTTTGAAAAATATTTTTCTATTTTTTATGGTTTCAAAATAATATACATATAATTATTTTGTTAGCGTTCCAAAAATTCCCAAGTTTGTTATTTTATTTATAAAGCCTTTCATTTATACAGTTATAATAATATAAATTTTTTTCCCTATAAAATGGTATATTAGAAAATATATTTATGTAAATATTTTTGGACATACATATATAATTCATAATTATTTATTAGTTTATTTTTAAATAATAATGAATTTTCAAAATTATTATTATTAGTATTTTTGGAAAATATATTTTTGGAATTATTGTGACAAATTAAATCTTTGATTAGATTTTTGGATTTAATTTAAATAGTTTAGATTTAAAGATAGAATTTTTAATTGAGTTAGATTATCTAGATTTAAATTGGAATTTGGATTTGAATTATTTTTGATTGGATCGATTTAAATTGATTTAAATTAAATATGAATTATATTTTGGGTTTAAACTAATCATAATCCTTATCTTAAATGGGAATTCCCACGTCCTATAAAAAGGCAGGTACTCCTCCATAAACTTTTATTATCCACAAATTTTTTCACAAACCACCCACATCATTGCGTGCATCGAGTCCGTGTCCCTCTCCGTCTTATTCCACAATTACAAATACATTTTTATCCTTTTCCGTGTCGACAATTCCGACACAATCAACCGACACCAATTCTAACCTGCCTATGTCCACCAAAATTTTGACTGTCGCCACCATGTCGAACCAGCCAAACCCCATCTCCTCCTCGCCGAGCCACAAGTCTCCGGTCACCGAAGCCATCGCCTCGCCACCTTCACTACTAGCCCGGCCACCCACAAAACCCCACCCTTGACCCGATCCCGGCCGACTCCTCTGTTCCAGCCAACCAATGCCACCGCCACCACCACACCATCATCACCACCCGTCGCCCCGTATCCACCAAACAACCACAGATTCCGTCCACTTCCCCCGACATCATCGGGCTTCGTCAACCCAGACCCAATTCATACCCACCGGTAGCCAAACTGTCGTCGCCAAAAATCCCAGAAAACACCACACACTAGAAACAAGAAACAATAGGACAACAATAAACCGCCACACGCCTTACCTCGACCTAGGCGAGCGCCGCCTCGCCGACGAACGGCCGCGTCCGCCCCTCACCAGTCATGCCGCCGCCACGCGACAGCCGCGACGGCCAAACCCCGACCACCAGCTCCGTCTTCCTCCCACTTGCGCTCGGTCAAACCGCCTCTCCTTCCTGTCGATGCCCGGCCAAGCCCAACCCCGAAACCTCTCCGCTCCTGCTATCGGCGCGCCACCGCATGTCGCAGCCCTCAGTCGCCTCACTCCGACTCCCAAAACCCTCGTCGCGCGTCCGACGAACGCCCGTCCCGATCTGCCAAGCCTCCGTCTCCTCCGTGACTCCTCCGAAACCCCTCCGCGTGTTCCCCTCCTTCCTTCCGCTCTCTCTGCCTCACTCTCTTTCTCGCGCGTCTCTCACTCTCTCCTTCTGCTTCGTTTCAAGGTTAGGTTATATGTAAACATCAATTGATAATAAACCCTATAAGTGTCATATAGTGTAGAGAGGTCAGATAAGTGGTTCTATATGATAAAGGGGGCGTGACCGAGTGTCGAGTGTTGCTTTTTTTTTTCTCTTAAGAGCTGACTTCCTTCTCGTGAAAAGAGGAGGAAGGGACAACTAGTGTTAATAATAATAATAATATAATATTATTATTATTATTATTATTGTAAAATTATAGTATGTATTAGTATATAATTTTACTCTAGTAAGGTATATTGGTATAAATGTTATTTGCATTAATATTAGTATCATTTTGATGCCTAAATAATTATTACTATTATTAAAGTATGTACTATTTTTGCAACGTCTATAAAATTAGGGCTTCGGCCTACATTAATTCAAACTAGGTTTTAGCCTAAAATATACTAATATCTATGGTATTTTTGACCAAGAATTATTGTGATAAAAATGTGGTTTGGGCACCAAATAAAATTTTAGGTTTGGTATATATATATATATATATATATATATATATATATATATATATCTTCGACAAGCATTAGTTTTATTATTATTTATTTATTTTCTTTTTCTTTCCTAAATGATTTCTTGATATTTCCTAACACTTACTTAAAAATTTTCATTATAAAATATAGTTTTAGCTAAAATACAAATTCTTTACAAAACTTAGAGTTTAGCCTAAAATGATTCTTTCATATTTTCGTGTAATTGTCAAATATTATTTTACTAGTAAATATAACTTGCTACCTAGAAACCCTATTTTAACGAACTTAGAGTTGTCTTAAAAAGTTCTCTTTTATATATATTTTAAATATCTATCTAAAAACTATTTTAACTAATAAAGATATATTTTTAAGGTTTATAAAATATTTTCCAAAATCGTATATAAAATAATTGTCAATATCCTTGAAAAATCATCTCGTCAGTGTCTAGTCTCACTATTATATTCCCTGGCTAATTCTGTGTTTCATTATGTCAACCCTATCTAAATTGACCCTTCTGGACCCAATGGAACTGTCCGTGCCATCAGAGGCCACCTTGCATAGTTGTTACACCGAAGTCACAATTCGTGCCACCTTGATCATCGCAGCACACCAGGCGTCCTACCAGGCAAGACACCTTGCCTTCACTGTTTAATTTCTTGCTCAATATCATGCATGTTTTAATTTTTTTTTTTCAAAACCATATGTAGTTGCAAATTATTATATTTTAGTTTTCTTTATGCATTTGGCCTAGAGTTAAGGGACCACCTTTGTTTGTGCCGCATTCATGGGCCGACACTTGTGTACCACGATGTCATGTGTCTCATATAGATTCGGACTTGCGTACCGACCGTACATCGGTGCGTACAGGACGAGCGTTAGGATATAACTGCTAATATAGTTGTCTAGAAGACTTAGCGGTTATTAGAAATATCGTGGTGTGGATTCAGCACGAGTAGTACATGGGGAGGGTGAAGACAGTTATTAGGCGCAGGAGCTTTCACATCTTTACTTTTCTCTAGCTGCCATTTGTGACTCAGTCGAGAGCTAGTGGCCGTGCATTTATTTACTTTTCTCTAGATGCCACTAGTGCCTCGGTTGAAACACAAATGTGCCGTGCATTTACTTTCCTAGCTGCCGTTAGTGACTCACCAAGAGCTAGTGGCCGTACATTTATTTTTCTCTAGATGCCCCTTAGCTCTCACTCGAGTGCTAATGGGCCGTGCATTTACTTTCTCTAGACGCCACTAGTACCTTGGTTGAAATGCTAACCGCCGTGTTTCTAGTCTCGAGGGCCCTTGTGTGGAATATTGTCTTCAAAATGCATTAACACATAGAATGGTTAAGGACCTTTATCTGTTTAGACATATACTTTTCCGTTGAGCTTTATTATTCAGTTATTAGCATGATATTATGTGTCTTGTTACGTCCCTCTGAGGACCTGGTTATCTCGTCAGGTGTGTGCTCTTGTGTTTCGCAGGTGTTCTAGCTCTAGCCGTGACCATCTCCATTTCTTCGAGGATGATTGCACTTTGATCGTCTTCGCTTCGCTCGCCAAACTTATTTTTTTTTTGTGTATTTCTTTCCTTGCTTGTTGGTAGGGATTTGTCTCCGCCCAACATATTGTATAAAAACCTTTCATAGTTGGTATTATGATATCTTTATTTTCCTTAAATTTGTGGATGAGATTAGTCATTATGGTTTCTACTGCATTTTACAGCTTATGTATACATATGAGGCCCATATATTTCGTATGTATACAGCTGGCATGTCTTCGTTCTTAGTCCTACGTATTTTGGGACTGGGGCGTTACAACACTGCCCATGACCAAGTGCTATTCTCCCAGAAAGCTACGCGTCTCATGCAATTAAGTTAATCGTTTACGCTAATGGATGAAACTACATATGGCACGTGAAGTAATGCATAGTCAGTATTTTTTGTACTGTGCGCCAATCATTGTAACTGCTTGACGGTTATTCCAAATTCTATAAATAGAGTTCTAAAATCACTACTTAGGCTATCAACATCTTATCATCGACTCTCGGCAAGAATTCTCGACAATTCTCCATCGCTCTGCAGCAGGTTCAAGAGCTTTTTTCTCCAACATTGCATCGTCCAAGGGATAAAGTGACCGTCTTCTGATCAGATTCCTACAACTGTACTTCTTCAGAATCAAAATTATACTGTGTACTTTCTTTCTGAGTTTCTATTTAAGTTTTCTTTTGGAAACTTTTGTTATTTGCAAAAAAATGGCGACTCTGCTGGGAATGACTTCTCCTCTAACGAGAAACTGGCAACTCAATGCGATATTGGTCGGTCAGCACGACACATGAGACTTTGGTCGTAGAATTCGACCAAATGGCTTATGAAGAAATAATTGGCGTCGGGGGTGCCAATTGTACCACTACTGCTGCCAAGAACAGGAAGACGCGTACTATCTGGACTCCAAATCTATATCCACGTCAATCATTGTCGTTAATGCCCAAATCAAGAAAAAGTGCCCAATGGCCATTCCCTACTCTTTCCAGTCATCGACTTGTGGAAAATATACTCGGTTGCGCCTCTGCGCCAATCAGTGCTCAAACTCCTCTTGACAGAAACTCTACGTTGTTTGGCAAAGAAAATCAAAATGATGCCAAGAGTGTAAGTTATGTTCAAGGTGAAACTTTTTCTGTCTATAGGCGTCGGCCAAACGCGCCGTGCCAATGTGCACAGAACAACAAGACATTCTGTCTACTTCGTGCCAAATTGGTTCGCACCCAAGTGCTTTACGCCAATCAGGTCCGTGCCATGATCTCCCCACATTGCGTATATTAAGTACTGAAGGAAAAAAAATTAAAAGTATCACAGACTGATAAACAAATGAAGCCAGACACTGATATGTGCGCCTATCTTAATAGGCATCGAGCAGAGCTTCACAAACCAAGCCATCTGGCATGCCATGAGACTTTAATGCAGTCTGCGCCGACCACCAGTTCGTGCACAGTGAAAGTTTCCAAGAATAAGAACCCGCTCACTTATGCCAATGAACTCAGTACTTGTACACGCAGGGAACAAAAAATTTAGAAATAAAAATTATATTCCTAATGTAATCAGGCATAGTTTGCCTTCTTCTTCTTCTTCTTCTTCTTCTTCTCATTCTAATGAACAGATCTTCGCGAGCTTATCTCACAAAAGTGAAAAATTAAAGACTCACCTCGTGCAACAGTGACCGCATATAATGCACATCGCTGTCATGCACATGAAGTAGTAATTAAATGTTGTTGTAAGTCAGCAAAATGGTATGTGTTTGATCGCTTGAATTACCCTCGTTCTCCTAATGTGATATTGATAGATGAAGAAGAGTTGATGTTTGCCTCCATCAATATGACGTCTACGAGTACTGGGGGTGGGAGACGCCTGAGGCGCAATTCATCACGACCTCCGATTCGACAATTCCGTGATCAAATCCTTGACTCTTCTGAAGGAGTCTATCAACACACACGATCGAGAGGCTGAGACCTCCTCAGTCAGGGGAATCTTTTTGAGTCCAACCCGGGGGTAGCAGCTTACTGGACTTTGATACCGAAAGTGAGGATTCTGATCGGACTATCTTGTCTACCAGCTCGTCTTCAGTATCAAATGAAGTGTCTGTTTACGTGATCAGCGAAGAACAAGACTCTACCAGTTTGCAAATCAAGAACAAATAATTGCTGCTTTGGAGGCTAATTTGAAGACCATGAATGACATGGTCACAAGTATACACACGATCATTATGGCATAGCATGCTGCTACCGACTGTGAATCCAACTCCAGCACAAGAACACGCAGCGGTCTCTGGGCCTATCCAAACTGGTCGGGGGTACAATTTCCCAAATACTATTGTATCAGAAGTCATTCAGCTTCAAGTATAGGCTACTCCAAGTCACCGGGGCTGAGGGTGGTGCTTATCATGCAGTTCCACATTCCAATCATCGAATCAATCTGCTGCTCCTCAAATATCTAGGGACCCTCTTAAAGTATTCAAGCTTCTACAAAATTAGTTTGAACCTTTTAAGCACAAAGAGGGATTACAGAACCTAGGGATTAAACAATCCTACCCTGCATAGTGGAACGATGTCCCATTCCCACTCAAATACAAGCCTCACTCTACGACGCTGTTCGAAGGTAAAATATCTTTGAGTCAGTATATCAATTGCTTTGAGATAATGACTTCTCACCTCCAGAAAAATGATGCTACTCACTAGAGTATTCGTTGGATGCTTAGCAAAAATTGCCTATGATTCATATCGAAGCTTACCGGATGGTTGTATAACAGCTTTCACTGTTGAAACGAGTTCCTGGAACGTTTTTATGAAGGAATGAATGACATGACCATGTCTGCCCTTACAAGATCAAATAAAAGCATAATAAATAGATGAACGTTCCATAGAGCGCTTCCTAAGAGTCGCTAAAAATGCCTCCGGGCACCTGACGATTTACTATCGATACTTTCAAATGAAACTGTTACCTATAGTCAGCATGTCGACGGGACCAACACAATTTCAAGATTGGGGTTCCTTCATCACTAGTGCCAGAGCAGTTGAAGACAGTACTGAATTTTTGGCAACTGGCATTCCAATGCCGAACCTTAAGAAAACATCCTGCTACCAGCAGTGGTAGTCACCCAAATCCTCATAAGGTAAAGAAGCTTTGGTAATAAATGTAGGTCAACCAACACCTACAACAACGATACCTCCGCAAAGGACAATATCACGACCCAAGGAAGAGTATTCTTCGATGATGACGATGTCATAAGCATTTTTGATTGCTAATCAAAAGCAACAAGCTTAACGCGAAGATCAAACGACCATACAAAGTAGATAAAACTGATAATCCTACAGTATTGTAGGTCCACAGGTTTTTGGGTCATCCAACCAGGGCATGCTGGCATGCTATGTACTCAAAGCAAAGATCTAAGAGTTATCAACGCTAAGGCAATCACCCTCTGGAAGGACGAGAAGACGGTGACTGTCAACGTGTTTCTCTATAAT